>OX381714.1:61789549-62525104 GCA_947462335.1 Harmothoe impar
ATAAGGAGGCTGACACGTGTATAGGCGCCTTATAAGTCGGCAGGGGGTAAATACTAGTGAAAAAGGAAGGCAGGTGTGCAGGTAGCTTTCTAACAGACACGTGTGTGCACTAAGCTGCTTAAGTCTAAACCCACCTGCAGTAGTCAGGTAGCATGTGAAAACTTACTTAACAGATCTCTTAATTGAGTAGAGACTCTGTACTGAGAGAGTCTTTTCAGCCGTTTAAGAGGATTATCTAGGACAGGGTACATAAGGAGTGAAACGACGCTCTCACCCATCACACTTTCTCGACCCGCCCTTCATCATCGTAGCATCGTCCAGTCTACGCTCGCTCAGAATGTTATGATGGTTAGTTCTGCTATTTTCAGCTACTTTTCTTATCAAAGTGTTGACGCTACAGAGCATCGAAACTCTCCCCAAATGAGTCCAAGAAAGAAAAAGCAACTTCCACTTGAAGCAGGAAGAGAAACAGTGCCCTATGATGCATGTGAGGTAAAGAAACATTGGAAGGACGTCACCAAGGAGCAATGGATAGAAGCATGCTTCAACTTCATCGGAACGGAAGTAGTTTCATTTGGACAGAGGGAGAAGATTTTGTTGGAGCTATTTTTCTTAGCTCCGTATACTTGGCCTGACTGTGGTGAAATTCCTTCAGGTATTTGTTCAGTCTTCGCCATAGAAGTTATCAGGTCTTTGAAGGAGCTTCGATATATGCAAGGCACTCACGAGGAGATTGTTCAGAAAATGACGGAATTCGAAACAGGAGAAGACACAATATGGTGCGAGGAGACGACATATACGGACGATGATCTGGAGTACATCATTTGTAGCCCGTTGGAACATTATGTTAAAGACTTTGAGGACATGCTAGACAGCACTGAGATGAACCCGAAAGAGAGATCCCTTACTGCACAGAAAGAGGCCAAAGCTGTGTTGGAAAAGCTCAAGTTTGGTCAAGGATTCACTCTTCAAAGCAGCTGTGTGAGTGTGATAAAAGGCCTTGTGTTGAAACATCCAGACATGAAGTTTTCGCGTGCTGTCGACACACTTCCTTTGCCTGAACTGATGATGAACATGATCGATCCCATCGTACCAACATGTTTCGACTCTGCCAATTGTCCCATGTATAAAATGGTTTCAAGTTTTGCCCGTGGCCGATGGCTAAACGATCCACTGAAGTCAGAAAACCTCCTTGATTTAATCAACTGACTAAATGTATTTTCTCATACTAGTATTAGTAGCATTAGTAATAGCAGCTACTCAGTCTCGTGCAGCACAAGCAGCAGCATCTGTCAGCAGCATCCGTGACATCGTCAGCAGCAGCAGCAGCTGCACGAGCAGCACAAGCAGCAGCATCTGTCAACAGCATCCGTGACATCGCCAGCAACTGCAGCAGCTGCACGAGCAGCACAAGCAGCAGCAGCTGTCAGCAGCTGCAGCAGCTGCACGAGCAGCACAAGCAGCAGCACCAACAGCAGCAGCAACAGCAAATCAGCAGCAGCAGCAGCAGCAGCAGCAGCAGCAGCAGCAGCAGCGGCGGTGTGGACCACTAAATTCGAGATGGCGACATGTCTGTTTCTTAGAATCGACATTCGACATGAGGCCTAGTGACATTTGACATGAAGCTTGAAAAACATAGTGACAGGTGACATGAGCAATTCTTAAAATCGACATGAGATATGAGCATAATTAAGCGACATCGACATGTGCCATGGCTATTTTTTTTTAAGACAAACGCCATAGACTCCTCATTCAAACCCCCACTAGTAGTGCTCTATAAGCGCAAGCTTTGCCTTAAGAGAGCTGTGGCTGTGAACCCTCTCCTCCCCCCGTACACACAGGTAAATATCAGAGTCAGCCAATGTCGCCAATACTACTCTCATACAAGGGTCAGGCACTGCTGGACTATAATAGATGGGTCAAGGACCATTCTACTGAGGGTCAGGCTAGGCTGGACATTCAATAACAGGCTGGACTTTGGCAAACTTGCTTGAAAGTCTGGCCAGCAAGAGTCCGTTGAAGGACTATACGGTAAAAAGGCTGCTGTTACAGTCAAGATACTCATATTTCAAGCCCAGAAAACTGTAATTAGCTTTCCAAGTTGTTTATTTAACAATATCCTGGCCTAGCAAGAAGCTGTCAGATGACATCTAAGAAAAATGGGGCTGTTAATTGATCAAGAGAGCTACATTGTTACAGAGTCCTATTCCTCTTTTGAGGTGGGACCAAATTTGAAAAAAGAATAAACTCAAAAAAAAAGCCTTAAGATTGAAACAGTTGTAGATGACAAATTTAATGAGGAAGTCGTATTAATTAGTTTACAAATAGCCGCTGCACGAGCAGCACAAGCAGCTCGTGCAGCTGCTGCAGCTGACACTAGTGTCAGCTGCTGCTTGTGCTGCTCGTGCAGCGGCTATTTGTAAACTAATTAATACGACTTCCTCATTAAATTTGTCATCTACAACTGTTTCAATCTTAAGGCTTTTTTTTTGAGTTTATTCTTTTTTCAAATTTGGTCCCACCTCAAAAGAGGAATAGGACTCTGTAACAATGTAGCTCTCTTGATCAATTAACAGCCCCATTTTTCTTAGATGTCATCTGACAGCTTCTTGCTAGGCCAGGATATTGTTAAATAAACAACTTGGAAAGCTAATTACAGTTTTCTGGGCTTGAAATATGAGTATCTTGACTGTAACAGCAGCCTTTTTACCGTATAGTCCTTCAACGGACTCTTGCTGGCCAGACTTTCAAGCAAGTTTGCCAAAGTCCAGCCTGTTATTGAATGTCCAGCCTAGCCTGACCCTCAGTAGAATGGTCCTTGACCCATCTATTATAGTCCAGCAGTGCCTGACCCTTGTATGAGAGTAGTATTGGCGACATTGGCTGACTCTGATATTTACCTGTGTGTACGGGGGGAGGAGAGGGTTCACAGCCACAGCTCTCTTAAGGCAAAGCTTGCGCTTATAGAGCACTACTAGTGGGGGTTTGAATGAGGAGTCTATGGCGTTTGTCTTAAAAAAAAATAGCCATGGCACATGTCGATGTCGCTTAATTATGCTCATATCTCATGTCGATTTTAAGAATTGCTCATGTCACCTGTCACTATGTTTTTCAAGCTTCATGTCAAATGTCACTAGGCCTCATGTCGAATGTCGATTCTAAGAAACAGACATGTCGCCATCTCGAATTTAGTGGTCCACACCGCCGCTGCTGCTGCTGCTGCTGCTGCTGCTGCTGCTGCTGATTTGCTGTTGCTGCTGCTGTTGGTGCTGCTGCTTGTGCTGCTCGTGCAGCTGCTGCAGCTGCTGACAGCTGCTGCTGCTTGTGCTGCTCGTGCAGCTGCTGCAGTTGCTGGCGATGTCACGGATGCTGTTGACAGATGCTGCTGCTTGTGCTGCTCGTGCAGCTGCTGCTGCTGCTGACGATGTCACGGATGCTGCTGACAGATGCTGCTGCTTGTGCTGCACGAGACTGAGTAGCTGCTATTACTAATGCTACTAATACTAGTATGAGAAAATACATTTAGTCAGTTGATTAAATCAAGGAGGTTTTCTGACTTCAGTGGATCGTTTAGCCATCGGCCACGGGCAAAACTTGAAACCATTTTATACATGGGACAATTGGCAGAGTCGAAACATGTTGGTACGATGGGATCGATCATGTTCATCATCAGTTCAGGCAAAGGAAGTGTGTCGACAGCACGCGAAAACTTCATGTCTGGATGTTTCAACACAAGGCCTTTTATCACACTCACACAGCTGCTTTGAAGAGTGAATCCTTGACCAAACTTGAGCTTTTCCAACACAGCTTTGGCCTCTTTCTGTGCAGTAAGGGATCTCTCTTTCGGGTTCATCTCAGTGCTGTCTAGCATGTCCTCAAAGTCTTTAACATAATGTTCCAACGGGCTACAAATGATGTACTCCAGATCATCGTCCGTATATGTCGTCTCCTCGCACCATATTGTGTCTTCTCCTGTTTCGAATTCCGTCATTTTCTGAACAATCTCCTCGTGAGTGCCTTGCATATATCGAAGCTCCTTCAAAGACCTGATAACTTCTATGGCGAAGACTGAACAAATACCTGAAGGAATTTCACCACAGTCAGGCCAAGTATACGGAGCTAAGAAAAATAGCTCCAACAAAATCTTCTCCCTCTGTCCAAATGAAACTACTTCCGTTCCGATGAAGTTGAAGCATGCTTCTATCCATTGCTCCTTGGTGACGTCCTTCCAATGTTTCTTTACCTCACATGCATCATAGGGCACTGTTTCTCTTCCTGCTTCAAGTGGAAGTTGCTTTTTCTTTCTTGGACTCATTTGGGGAGAGTTTCGATGCTCTGTAGCGTCAACACTTTGATAAGAAAAGTAGCTGAAAATAGCAGAACTAACCATCATAACATTCTGAGCGAGCGTAGACTGGACGATGCTACGATGATGAAGGGCGGGTCGAGAAAGTGTGATGGGTGAGAGCGTCGTTTCACTCCTTATGTACCCTGTCCTAGATAATCCTCTTAAACGGCTGAAAAGACTCTCTCAGTACAGAGTCTCTACTCAATTAAGAGATCTGTTAAGTAAGTTTTCACATGCTACCTGACTACTGCAGGTGGGTTTAGACTTAAGCAGCTTAGTGCACACACGTGTCTGTTAGAAAGCTACCTGCACACCTGCCTTCCTTTTTCACTAGTATTTACCCCCTGCCGACTTATAAGGCGCCTATACACGTGTCAGCCTCCTTATATACGCCTTCTTGCTTCTAGAGCTAAGCTACTTACCGTCGTTTTCCGCTGCCGCAGGCTGACTGGCAGCTATTTAAAAGAGAATACCCGTTACCTGTATAACGGATCAGGGGGTTATGAGATTAGAGTGTGTATACAAAAAAAGCTACAGGGGTCGTGAAGCAAGCGAGAGGGTGTCTGTCTGTGAGGTAGAGACGAGTACATGTGGTAAGCGACTTAAGTGTAAAACAAAAGCACCTCCTCTTGCCGTGGTGAGTGGAGCGGACGGCAGCTGGCTAGTTGAATAAGCGTCAGCTTAGAAGATAATCCGTCCACGGGCTGGCGCGTCACACCTGTCGTTAATCACCTCCTGTAGTCTTTGTATACACAGTTGACCTGGCTTTATCTCTTCACCAGCTATAATCCCATAT
Source organism: Harmothoe impar (assembly GCA_947462335.1). Lineage (NCBI taxonomy): Eukaryota > Metazoa > Annelida > Polychaeta > Phyllodocida > Polynoidae > Harmothoe > Harmothoe impar. The sequence goes on from OX381714.1 coordinate 61,794,694, forward strand.
ACATGTAGCGCACGTTACACTTGTTATCCCTCTTTTCATGCTGATGGATGAGGGGTGGAAGGGTCCAGGTGAAAAGCAATTTGATTCCTCTCTGGAAGAGGGTGGGGCTCTAGGTGAAAACAAGCTTAGAACATCCGGATTAGCCGCTCTCTCAGCTATATAAAGAGCCTCAATTTTTCTTGGAACAGTACTTCACCTCTGCCCACTTCGTCTTGTTGTACACTATCAGTCACGAGGCAGACGCTCGAAGTAGCAGATCTTTGCAGTATGGTTTATACAGGGGTTACCTGCTAATAGGAGTTTGTCTAAAAAAAATGGGTGAGTAGATCGCTTTTTTCTAAAAAAAACACTTAGAACACGGGTATGAATATGTAGCACTGTAAATAGTTAGTGTGAGTACACAGTAGAATCTACGGTACTATAGTCTTAACTGTCTAAAGACTGTGGAGCGCGTTAATGTGCGGTCTCCTTACTAATTTCACTTGACCAGGCTGGCAGGGTCAACTAGTCTAGGTAATTGCAACCACAAGGGTGGCTACTCAAGATCCAAGTAGACCTACTACTACGAGATTGTCTTTTGACCACTCTGCCGCCTGGTGATTACATGCTCTAGTCTAGCTCGCCATACCCTAGTATAGTTCTCCGCTCTTTTCGTCAGATGGCGCCACAATAGGATTTTTCTACATTTCTACGATACTCGCGAACATTTTAAACGCATAATGAACTATATAAGCAACAAAGCACACTTCTAATATATTGAATATAAAAAACCGCGCTCATCATCCCTCTAATCGCATTTTCCAGCCGCCGGCCAGCTGACTGCTGACAACAGGAGAGGGTGATTTTTTTTCTTTAGATTTAAGCCGCTTACCACACGCGCGCCCTCTAGTCACAGACAGAGTGACAGAAAGGGAGGGGGTCGCTTTGTTCACGCTACCTGTAGTTGTTTTTCTATACACACTCTAAGCCCATGACCTGCTAATCCTTTATACAGGTAACACGTGTTCAACTAATTACACTATTGTATGACAGTCGGTACACGGATTAATTTTAAACCACCCTCCCATCTGGATCCATGTCTGGTGGGTGGAAGGATCCAGCTGAAAAGCGTGATTAGGGCTTTTGTTTCTCTTATGATAGCAGCAGGTCAGCATGCGACAGCTGAAAATGTCAGACTAAGTCGAATTGTTTGTTTACAAACAGTCACGTGTCACGTGGTGTTGTTTACAAACAAGAGAGCCACGTGGTGTTGTTTACAAACAAACCCTAAGTAGGTCACGTTACCCTAGTTACCAGAATGCCGGCTTCTGATTGGCTGAGCCTAAGTAGGTCACGTGACGTAAGTAGGTCACGTTACCATGGTTACCAGAATGCCGGCCTCTGATTGGCTGAGAGCTTCTAAGTAGGTCAGTAGGTCACCCAGAATGCTGGCTTCTGATTGGCTGAGAGCCCTAAGTAGGTCACGTTACCATGGCAACGGGTCACGTGACCAAATGGAGGCCTCTGATTGGCTGCAGGTCGATTGAGTAATAAACAGTAGTTAACTATAGTCCCGTTCCGATACATACTATACTACTCATGCATACACCATGCATTCTACAGCAGTAAGAATGGTAGAAAGCCTCAGACTCAGTGGGGTTCAAATTTCTATCAGAGGCGTCACTCAGAAACTAATAGCTGACTAGATGCTTTCGTCTAGAGGTTGTGCGGCTGAACCGCGCGTAGGCGAAAATTAAGATCTCTGCTCAGAGAGATTTGGGTTAAAATCCGGAGGGGGCGGGGGTGTTGTGCGCTATTCGCCAATCGGCGCAGAATACCAATATTGCCATTTTGCGCTGCGCAATTTGCAAATGGCGCAAGATCGGAGCCACGCAGAACGCCAATCTGCGCGGAATACAAATATCAGTGGGGCTGCGAGCACCTTTTTAATTTATAAGTCTCTGGATCAATATCACCCAAGTTAGTCGAAATAAAAGAGGGACGCCATGAACTTTGATGGAATTTAAGCCTTCATCCATCTAAAATGTCATTGGCATAGACATTTTATTCTGGGTAAAATAACTTGATTAGAAACTCGCAGACATTTGTACTCTGCGCACTGTAGATTGGCATTCTGCGCCGATTGGCGAATAGCGCACAACAGGGGCACTCGCGGGGGCACTCGCGGGGGCACTCGATCCCTTAGCAATATTGCGTAAAAAATGTCGACCTCTCCCGAGGGAAAGGCAAATGATTGTTGATGACATTGATGGTCCGGTTTAGTAAATTGTTTAGCCTAATCATTCAATTACCTTTTCCTCAAGATGTATGCATGCAACTTGAATGGCCCCTTATGATTACTGCTGTCAAAGGATTTAAACCTTCAAGGACGGCATAATGCATAAATGCATCATGCCCCTGGTCATCATGATGCATTCATGAATGCAGCTCTTTTGAGTAACTTACCAGTGCTGCACTCAACCATCATGCCGACCCTGTGGGGTTGAGACACTTCTGAAGGGTCGGCATGATACACCAATGCAGCACTGGCAAGGTACTCACAAGGGCTGCATGGGTGCATCATGACGACACATGTCACCTAAAAGGGTTAAGCACCAAAGGTTAGCCTTGAATAAGTGCTGGGGATAAACGTGCCTCTAAATCTATAAGCGCCGGGGTGATTATTTAGGACCTCCCACTGGTTCTGTTTACAAAGGGCACATTAAAAAAAGTGTTTTATTAGGTTTAATCAAATACATAGACAACTGCCGATGCCCATTGATACTGTCTCTGTTGTATTTCATGGTTGGGGGCTGGGGCAATATCCCATGAAGCCACAGGCTAAGTGGGATATGCCCCAGCCCCCACTGGTGAAATACATCAGAGTGGTATCAATGTAGTTGGCATTTGTGCTTATTATTTTTAATTTGAAGCCATTAATGAAGGAAAAACTATTTCTTTTAGCCCATTGAATATGGCCACATTGTATTCAATGGAGCGCATTGAATACGGATTTCCAGTGCTTAAAAAAACAACCAACTACATCCTTTAAATTCATAAAAATAAGCATATCGTCCAGGGATGACATTCTGTTAGGTATGACCTGCTTTAAATTAAATCGTAATGTGCTATGGTATATCCAGCATGCATGCTTGAATGCAGCCCTGGCAAGTTAATTACCAGGACTGTATCATGCCGGCAAAGGTAACCATGCATTAGGGTAGTGATCATTACTTAAGTCGGTTAGACCCCATAGTCTAAATGTAATAAGATTTCGTCAGGATTATCGCCATGAGGCCCATATTATAAGTAGTCTCAAATGGTGTAAAGAAAATAGGGGGGTCCCAAGGTAGTTTCTGAGATATCTGGCTTTGAGTTTGGAGTTATCTGTAATAGGATTATATGGTGATAGTACATATGTGCATGAAATAGCTTTTTAAAGTAATTAACTTTCCCTATATTATAGTTCTCTCAAGATATAGTTTCAACTTTTACACCCAGAAACAATATTTTGAACATATGATCCCCTGCATATTTTAAAGGTTTTTGGTGTTTGAAATAAAAAAATATATAAATGGAGCACACAGTCTTGAGTAGGGGGAAAGTGATAGACTCACATGCAGGAGGCCCTCGGTTAAAGCCCTGGGCAGGTCTTGCAGGGTAATTTTGACAACACATGAAAATATAACTGATATACGAAAATATGACTAAAGACACCCCCTGGTGTGTTCTGAGACAACTACATGTGCAAATGCGCAATGACCTAGTAATCCTAGTACCGTGCAGGTCATTGCGCATTTGCACATGTAGTTGTCTCAGAACACACCAGGGGGTGTCTTTAGTCATATTTTCGTATATCAGTTATATTTTCATGTGTTGTCAAAATTACCCTGCAAGACCTGCCCAGGGCTTTAACCGAGGGCCTCCTGCATGTGAGTCTATCACTTTCCCCCTACTCAAGACTGTGTGCTCCATTTATATATTTTTTTATTTCAAACACCAAAAACCTTTAAAATATGCAGGGGATCGGTACTAGGATTCTAGGCCCTGAGGAAATTAGGCCCCCTGAGCTTCGGCCCTGAGGAAGTTTGGCACCCTGATCATAGGCCCTGCGGAATTTCGGCCACCTGATGATAGGCACCCTGATTTTAGGCCCCCCGGATTATAGGCCATTTATAAGCAGGTTATAACTAGATATACCATACAAACAACCATGCAAGCATCTAACGTCCAACAAATAAAATTGGTAGAGCAGGTTATAGAACGTCCATTCACCCAACATCCGAAGTAGTATTGTATGTATCGGAACGGGACTATAGTTAAGTACTGTTTATTACTCAATCGACCTGCAGCCAATCAGAGGCCTCCCTTTTGGCGGGAAATTCAAAAGCAGCCAATGAGAGGCCTCCCTTTTGGCGGGAAATTCAAATAGGTCACGTGACCGGAAGTGACCTACTTCCGGTCACGTGACCTTTGGGCGGGAAATTCAAATAGGTCACGTGACCGGAAGTGACCTACTTAAGAGGGTCACGTGACCACCATGTTGGCGGGAAATTCAAATAGGTCACGTGACTGGAAGTGACCTACTTAAGGGGGTCACGTGACTACTAGGTTGGCGCGAATTTCAAAATAAGTCACTTGAGATTTTTATGGATAAATAAATTTTAAAAAAGAAAAAAAGCAAGCTGAAAGCTTGCTAAAAAATAATTTAAAAATGTGGCTCTTTTTTTTAGGGGGGGGAGGGGCACTCTGGGGGGCACTCTTTAAGATGCATGGGGGGGGAGGGGGGGAGGGGGGGAGGGGAAGGGTTTTTTAAGAGTGAGACTCGCTTCTCTGCCCTCTCTTTTAGAGGGCAGAGAGGCGAGTCTACTGGTTCGTCTACTTACAATGAAATGTATCATGATTGCGTTTATGATGATGTGCATCATGATGTGACTATCTTACAACTTTATAAGAAATAAGCAAGGTCTCTCTCCTATACATGGGCGTACTTACACTGACTATTTGTAAACTAATGAATGGGACTTCCTCGTTAAAATCAGTATCTACAACTCTTTCAATCTTAAGGCTTTTTTTTGAGTTTATTCTTTTGTTCAATTTTGGGCCCACCTCAAAAGAGGAATAGGCCCTCGCTTGCTCATCAGAGCCGGGGTGTAGAAGGCCCCTGCCCTGTCGGGTACGTTCTGAGATAGATCGCCCTCTGGTACGTTTTTGGTTAGTTTGGAGCTCTCAGTCGACTGTCTTATCCACCTTAAAAAAACCAGACTTTCGGTGTCTCATGATAAAACTGGTGCCTTATACTAAGTGCTGGATTACTTTCTCATTTTTTTATTGTTCTATCCGATGCTTATTTAATTTTTGCACTGATAAAAACGGCTAGCTTGTACAAACACGCGGTCTATTTAAGCGTTAAGTGTAGAAAATGAACAGAACAGTGCACAGAAAATAGAGCTACCGACTACATTTCGCCCAGTCACTCAGCGGAGAACAAAAGAACTACTGACGTAGTGTACCCGCTATTCCGACAGTTGGCGCCACCGTTATACTTTTCCCGCGTGCGACATGAAGCCCTGGGGTGGGTACTGGCTGTTTGGTTGTAGGTACCGAAACATAAAAAACTACAGCCAGCCCATGTCATGGTGAGACAGCTCTCTTATTCCCCCTTGAGTAGCGTCCGTAGGGCCTATGACAAAACCTAGTCCCGTACACTGAGCAGCTTCAGGTCTGAAGGCTCATACAGAAAAATGTGTGGGTGTGTGGGTGTGTGGGTGTGTGGGTTGCTTTACGCCTTAGTTAACAGCTATGGTCATTTCAAGGGCGGTGATGGTGATCGAATCTATGGCCCTTTTACCGAGACAAGGGTTTCTTTTACATCCCACACTACATAGGGGTGTGTGGGTGTGTGGGTCTGTGTGTGTCTGTTCGGTCTGTGTGTGCACGCGTCTTGCACTCCGGAACATGTTCAGACACGTTCGAACTTGCTCGGACGTGCCTGGACAGGTCTCACACGCCGACCGTGTCTGAACATGTTTTCACCTTATAGCTGCTGCCGATGCTGCTACCGCTGCTGCCGATGCTGCTGATGTTAGTAGTCGCGTCGACAAAGAATCGTCATTTGTCACACTTAAGCCTCTAGTTAAACGCGCGACAGGTAGTAAGGCTACCAACGCGACGACCAGATCGCGCTCTTGCTTAAAGGTGCACCTCAACTCAGTGCGCCTTTAACACCCGTCCCAAATAAGTAAAGTTCCTGACGCAGCACAGCACCTCCCACCAGTAGCCAATCAGCGCGCCGAACGCCGGACACACCCCCACCGTGTGAGCCTCTAAGTAGGTCACACGAACCATACTAAGATGCCGACAGGACTAATTGGTCCGTCCGCGGTGGCTGCGAGAGATTGCGCGCCGTCTAAATTCACTGCCATGATTGGCAGAGGGGGGGGCTGATTACCCCTCGTCGGATGAATTGCGGCGGAACCACAATCAATTTTTCGCTGTTTTAGATAAAAAGAGATCCAGAGCTATCCGCTCGTCCAAGAATTATTTTTCTATCAGCCCGGGATCACCCCCAAATTCAGGCCTAAAGTCCAAAAACCCAAAAAAAAATTCCTATGGGATTTTAAGGTTGAAGCGTTTTTTGTGACCCCAAGGAGCAGCTCACGGGTTCGAACCCTGTAAACGCCTTGACGCGCTTTCGTCGCTTAAGGCGCCTGTGGCTAGACGTCTTGACTAAAACTTAGTGAGGGTTCTAACCCGGAACGTCTATATTAGCCGCCTAATTTCTACTAGCCCCGAAAACGAGAGTATCACATCTATATAGGTCACCCATGTTAGCCTTGGTTTAAGTGCGTGCAGAACCGTGTATTGTGCATTTATGCAGCATACAGATATGGAGACATGCTGCTACAGTGTCAAATTGATCGACATTGTATGTAACTAGACATGAAGAAGGATATTTTTACTTAGTTTTCTAAAAAAGAGGGTAGTTCTCGGTACTCCTCCAGCAGCAGTGGTAGGGGAGTCGGACAGGTACTTAACCCTATTTATAGGGGCGCTAAGGTAGGGAGTTTGATAAATTTTTGAAAAATGAGTTAAAAAAATACATAGTGGTTCCATTAGTATAGATCTCTATGAGAGCTTTTCAGATCTGCTTAGATCCAGAAATATCATGGTGAATGCATCTGAACATATTTCCCATTTCTGTGATCTAGGCAGGAGAGGAGCACTTTCACAGCAGTAAGGGGTTCTGTAGCTCTGGCCCTAGGCACTCTTCTAACTCAGACAGAACAGGTTTACTTAAAATGGCTAGGGTCATTGTTGGGCAGAGGCACATACATCTGGATTTCACATACGTCTTCAAGAACACAATTACTAACATCCCCATGGTAACAAGTTTTAACAACTCATATTTATTTATTACATTTTGACATGAAGAATGTCACCATAATATTGTAGGCTACAGAAAACAGAGACTCTTATCTTTCTCCACTAATGACTCCATTCATGTTGACTGCCATGATATTGTGATTAAAATGAGGGGTTTGTGTTTTTTTATAGCTCAAGAAATGAGGTCAGGAGGGCTATTTTTATGCAATGCACCAGTGGGGGTGCTATTAGGAAGGGTGCATATTTGATCACAGAAACGGGCAGACTACAGCGGCAGCGCTATTTTGAACTCTCTAGAGGCTAAGGGTTTGAGATGAACGTGTCCCATGTCGCATGTCGATTTTTAAGAAATGACCATGTCACATGACCCTAAGTGAAAAAGGTGTTGTCACTAGTGTCACTAAGGGGGAAAATGTAGGGGCACCGTAATTGATACAATCGGACTCTTGGGACCATAGACTACTAGGAATTTTATTTTTTTAATTTGACCACCCGCAAGGCCGGAATTTGAAGGAAGAGTTGAGGCGCCTACTTATACAGTAATTGAGAATTTTTTATTCATGTCACATGTCGATTTTTAAGAATGGTCTAATGACACAGATAGCGCTAAACTTAAAGACTTACTCCCCGCCCCCTTAGTCTTTCTATACTGAATCCGGGACTTGCCGGCGAGGCCGACAAAGGGCTGACCTAATGAGCTCACAGCTGGACTAGATACCCAATGTTTTGGATTGGAGAAATCAGCAGAGCAATAAAAGCGTGGTGAGGCTGGTGTTATTTTCAAGGGTGGCCCCTGTGAGTTGTAAAATTGGTGCTAAATGTGGTAACCAAGAGGATGCTAAGTTTATTGATATTGTCCGTTAATGATACTTAAGGTGGGTGTTGTCTAAAGTTTTAATTGATATTACCAATGTGGCCAATAATGACTTCACAGTTGGGCCTTCGCCCGCAGGTCCCAGATTCAGGGTATTCTTTGTTTATTGTGTGGCCCCTAAAGAGGGGCCGACTAACTCCTTAGAGTTAGTTAGATGCTGCCGCTGTGCTATGCAACATCAGCGTAATTAATTACGCCTCATGTTGGGCAGCATGGATCACTTGATGGGTGATACCTCAAAGCACAAACACGGCAGAGCCGTGTGTGGCATGCGAGGACCAGTGGGTCAGGGGTGATCCGTTGCAGACAGAATACCGATCCGTGTGAGGTTCTGACTTTCTATAGCTTTTTATAAAGCTTTAGATATGGTGTGGTATTTTTCATCTCGCTATAGTTTAGTTGGTATTTAAGGAAACTGCCTCATTTCTATCAGAAATACACAATATTGAATTGTTTTTATATTTTAATATATTAGAAGCGCGCTTTGTTGCCTATATAGCTCATTATGCGTTGAAATGCTCGCGAGCATCGTAGGAATGTACAAAACCTCTATTGTGGCGCTATCTGACGAAAGAGCGGGGAACTATACTAGCGCGTTCGTTATTCACATCTTTGACAGGGACTTGGTTGGTTGTTGGGCTGCTTTACGCCCTAATTAACAGCTGAGGTCATTTCAAGGGGGGTGATGGTGATCGAATCTATGGATGACTGAAGGTGGAAAGCACACCCCTACACTTTTACCGAGGCAATGGAGCTGCTCAAAGGGTGTGGCGAGCTAGACTGGAGGATGTAATAACTAGGCGGCAGAGGGGCTAAAAAGACAATCTCGTAGTAGTAAGTCTACTTAGATCTTGAGTAGCCGCCTTTGTGGTTATAATTACTTAGACTAGTTGGCTCTGCCAGCCTGGTCAAGTGAAAATTGGTAAGGAGACTATGAACTAAGCTAAGCTCGGATTTTAAAATGGTCTATAAAAGTATAATAAAACTATAGCGCACCCTCTTAGATTTGATGATAAGACACAGCCTACTAGGTATACGCATTTGTACAAGGGTATCATTGTGTATAAAATGCTCTTTTAGTACATCATCCCGACTCTACACGAGCACCATTTTCAACGACAGATAGTGCTGTAGTGAATTTCCCATCTCAGGGCGAGCCCCGCTAATTATGGAGACTTTGGAGTAGGATTAACATTATATCCCAATGTCTATGGTGGTCATTTATGATATGCAGACTGCACCCTAGAGGTGATAGATCTGACCACAAGCTCGCAATATAGGGCTCCCCTCTGAGAGTATCAAGGTTTGCGTATAGTCTCCTGCAGTTTAAATCTGTTACCTCCCCCTTTGTCGGCCTCGCCAAAATCCTGGGAGATTCACTTTAAACTTAAAGCTTACCCTTTTTTATTCTTTGTTTATTGTGTGGCCCCTAAAGAGGGGCCGCGGTGTTGATTAATTACACCACATGTTGAGCAACATAAGATCAAACCTCCCTCAAAAGCGTCAAGGCTCAAAGTCCTGTTGGACGAGAACCCTGTGTGGCATTTCAAGACGAATGGTTGAGTGATCTGTTGCAGATGCCGTTCCGTGAGAAGTTCTGACTTTATATAGCTTTTATATCGCTTTAGTTATGGTGTAGTATTTTCAATCTCGCTATAGTTTAGTTGATATTTCAAAGAATCTGCCTCATTCTATCAGAAATACACAACGTTGACATGTTTCTTATATTCAATATATTAGAAGTGTGCTTTGTTGCTTATTATAGGTCATTATGCGTTTAAAATGTTCCCGAGTATCGTGGAAATGTACAAAAACCCTATTGTGGCGCCATCTGACGAAAAGAGCGGAGAACTATACTAGAGCATGTAATCGCCAGACCAGCAGGCGGCAGCAGAGTGGTCAAAAGACAATCTCGTAGTAGTAGGTCCACTTGGATGTTGAGTAGCCGCCTTTGTGGTTGTAATTACCTAGACTAGTTGACTCTGCCGGCTTGGTCAAGTGAAATTAGTAAGGAGACCGCCCATTAACGTGCTCCACAGTCTTTAGACAGTTAAGCCTATAGTCAAGACCGGAGAATTTGGCGAGACGCCCCTCTGGGAGGTCATAATCCTCAATGTTAGGTGTTAGCTCATTAACATCAGATACCATATTAACAACCCATTTAAAATGGTCATTTTAAGAGCAACTCACCCTATTCTGACAAAATCCTATTAGCAGGTAACCTCTGTATAATCCATACTGCAAACATCTGCTACTTCGAGCGTCTGCCTCGTGACTGATAGTGTACAACAAGACGAAGTGGGCAGAGATAAAAAAAATTGAGGCTCTTTATATAGCCGAGAGAGCGGCTAATCTGGATGGTCTAAGCTTGTTTTCACCTAGAGCCCCACCCTCTTCCAGAGAGGAATCAAATCGCTTTTCACCTGAACCCTTCCACCCCTAATCCCTCAGCATGAAAAGAGAGATAACGAGTGTAACGTGCGCTACATGTATATGGGATTATAGCTGGTGAAGAGATAAAGCCGGGTCACCACCTGCGTATACAAAGACTACAGGGGGTGATTAACGACAGGTGTGACGCGCCAGCCCGTGGACGGATTATCTTTTAAGCTGACGCTTATTCAACTAGCCAGCCGACGTCCCGCGCCACTCACTGCGGCAAGAGGAGGTGCTTTTGTTTTACACTTGAGCTGCTTACCACATCGTCTCTACTTCACAGACAGACACATGCCCCCTGTAGCTTTTTTTTGTATACACACTCTAATCTCATAACCTCCTGATCCGTTATACAGGTAACGGGTATTCTCTTTTAAATAGCTGCCAGTCAGCTTGAGGCAGCTGAAAACGACGGTAAGTAGCTTAGCTCTAGAAGCAAGAAGACGTATATAAGGAGGCTGACACGTGTATAGGCGCCTTATAAGTCGGCAAGGGGTAAATACTAGTGAAAAAGGAAGGCAGGTGTGCAGGTAGCTTTCTAACAGACACGTGTGTGCACTAAGCTGCTTAAGTCTAAACCCACCTGCAGTAGTCAAGTAGCATGTGAAAACTTACTTAACAGATCACTTAAATGAGTAGAGATTCTGTACTGAGAGAGTCTTTTCAGCCGTTTAAGAGGATTATCTAGGACAGGGTACATAAGGAGTGAAACGCTGCTCTCACCCATCACACTTTCTCGACCCGCCCTTCATCATCGTAGCATCGTCCACTCCACGCTCGCTCAGCATGTTATGAGGGTTATTTCTACCTTTACAGCTTCTTTTCTTATCGAAGTGTCGACGCTACAGAGCATCGAAACTCTCCAAATGAGTCCAAGAAAGAAAAAGCAACTCCCACTAGAAGCAAGAAGAGAAACAGTGCCTTATGATGCATGTGAGGTAAAGAAACATTGGAAGGACGTCACCAAGGAGCAATGGATAGAAGCATGCTTCAACTTCATCGGAACGGAAGTAGTTTCATTTGGACAGAGGGAGAAAATTTTGTTGGAGCTATTTTTCTTAGCTCCGTATAGTTGGCCTGACTGTAGTGGTGAAATTCCTTCAGGTTTTTCAGGGTTCGGCATACAAGTTATCTGGTCTTTGAAGGAGCTTCGATATATGCAACGCACTCACGAAGAGATTGTTCAGAAAATGACGGAATTCGAAACAGGAGAAGACACAATATGGTGCGAGGAGACGACATATGCGGACGATGATCTGGAGTACATCATTTGTAGCCCGTTGGAACATTATGTTAAAGACTTTGAGGACATGCTAGCCAGCACTGCGATGACCCCGAAAGAGAGATCCCTTACTGCACAGAAGGAGGCCAAAGCTGTGTTGGAAAAGCTCAAGTTTGGTCAAGGATTCACTCTTCAAAGCAGCTGTGTGAGTGTGATAAAAAGTCTTGTGTTGAAACATCCGGACATGAAGTTTTCGCGTGCTGTTGACACACTTCCTTTGCCTGAACTGATGATGAACATGATCGACCCCATCGTACCAACATGTTTCGACTCTGGCAATTGTCCCATCTATAAAATGGTTTCAAGTTTTGCCTGTGGCCGATGGCTAAACGATCCACTGAAGTCAGAAAACCTCCTTGATTTAGTCGACTGACTAAATGTATTTTCTCATACTAGTATTAGTAGCATTAGTAATAGCAGCTACTCAGTCTCGTGCAGCACAAGCAGCAGCATCTGTCAGCAGCATCCGTGACATCGTCAGCAGCAGCAGCACGAGCAGCACAAGCAGCAGCTGCTGCAGCAGCTGCACAAGCAGCACAAGCAGCAGCATCTGTCAGCAGCATCCGTGACATCGTCAGCAGCAGCAGCAGCAGCAGCAGCTGCACGAGTAGCACAAGCAGCAGCATCTGTCAACAGCATCCGTGACATCGTCAGCAACTGCAGCAGCTGCACGAGCAGCACAAGCAGCAGCAGCTGTCAGCAGCTGCAGCAGCTGCACGAGCAGCACAAGCAGCAGCACTGACAGCAGCAGCAACAGCAAATCAGCAGCAGCAACAGCAGCAGCAGCAGCAGCAGCAGCAGCAGCAGCAGCGGCAGTGTGGACCGCTAAATTCGAGATGGTGACATACCTGTTTCTTAGAATCGACATTCGACATGAGGCCTAGTGACATTTGACATGAAGCTTGAAAAACATAGTGACAGGTGACATGAGCAATTCTTAAAATCAACATGAGATATGAGCATAATTAAGCGACATCGACATGCGCCATGGCTATTTTTTTATTTTTTTTGAAGACAACTACCATAGCCTCCTTATCCAGACCTCCACTAGTAGTGCTCTATAAGCCCAAGCTTTGCCTTAAGAGAGCTGTAGCTGTGAACCCTCTCCTCCCTCCGTACACACAGGTAAATATCAGAGTCAGCCAATGTCGCCAATACTACTCTCATACAAGAGTCAGGCGCTGCTGGACTATAATAGATGGGTCAAGGACTGTTCTACTGAGGGTCAGGCTAGGCCGGACATTCAATAACGAGCTGGATTTTGGCAAATTTGCTTGAAAGTCTAGCCAGCAAGAGATGCACATCATCATAAACGCAATCATGATACATTTCATTGTAAGTAGACGAACCAGTAGACTCGCCTCTCTGCCCTCTAAAAGAGAGGGCAGAGAAGCGAGTCTCACTCTTAAAAAACCCTTCCCCTCCCCCCCTCCCCCCCTCCCCCCCCATGCATCTTAAAGAGTGCCCCCCAGAGTGCCCCTCCCCCCCCTAAAAAAAAGAGCCACATTTTTAAATTATTTTTCAGCAAGCTTTCAGCTTGCTTTTTTTCTTTTTTAAAATTTATTTATCCATAAAAATCTCAAGTGACTTATTTTGAAATTCGTGCCAACCTAGTAGTCACGTGACCCCCTTAAGTAGGTCACTTCCAGTCACGTGACCTATTTGAATTTCCCGCCAACATGGTGGTCACGTGACCCTCTTAAGTAGGTCACTTCCGGTCACGTGACCTATTTGAATTTCCCGCCCAAAGGTCACGTGACCGGAAGTAGGTCACTTCCGGTCACGTGACCTATTTGAATTTCCCGCCAAAAGGGAGGCCTCTCATTGGCTGCTTTTGAATTTCCCGCCAAAAGGGAGGCCTCTGATTGGCTGCAGGTCGATTGAGTAATAAACAGTACTTAACTATAGTCCCGTTCCGATACATACTATACTACTATCCGAGTATGTTTGAGTACTAATATGAGATTATGTTTTAGCTATTCAAACACCCAGTAACCCAACGTCCGAGCAGGTTATGAAACCAACGCGTTTTGGTGCATTTCTGGCTATTCAAACACCCAGTAACCCAACGTCCGAGCAGGTTATGAAACCAACGCGTTTTGGTGCATTTCTGGCTATTCAAACACCCAGTAACCCAACGTCCGAGCAGGTTATGAAACCAACACGTTTTGGTGCATTTCTGGCTATTCAAACACCCAGTAACCCAACGTCCGAGCAGGTTATGAAACCAACGCGTTTTGGTGCATTTCTGGCTATTCAAACACCCAGTAACCCAACGTCCGAGCAGGTTATGAAACCAACGCGTTTTGGTGCATTTCTGGCTATTCAAACACCCAGTAACCCAACGTCCGAGCAGGTTATGAAACCAACACGTTTTGGTGCATTTCTGGCTATTCAAACACCCAGTAACCCAACGTCCGAGCAGGTTATGAAACCAACACGTTTTGGTGTATTTCTGGCTATTCAAACACCCAGTAACCCAACGTCCGAGCAGGTTACACTGAAAATTTCGGGGGTTAGTCAATGCTAATATTTCTTAGTCAAAACCACTAACTTATCAGCATTATTAAATCGAACTAAGAATTTGCTAAACTATAACTAACTTTTCACTAACCAGCTAACCACAGGAATTCCACACCAGGTGACAGCACAAGCAAATTATGAGATATTTATCTATATTACAAGATTGTAATTGCCCTTGTTATCATGCTTAAAGGTAACCTTTTCTAATATTGAATATGATATGGGGTGTAACTTAATGTATGTATATATCTACTGAGGCAGATCTTTTTTAAAGACAGATCAACCTATTCCAATGAGGTTTTCTGAATGAAACACCTTTTTTGTGTTTTTGAAAAATGCATATATCAAAGACAGACTCAAGTCTCTATATGGCCAAATCTAGAGAGCAGTAACTGTTATGTGGACAGACTGGCTTCAATGGATGGAGTTACCAGTGATTGCACAGGTAGCTCATGCTGTGGTTGATGCATATTGGCCATGTGCTGCTGCCACTGATTGATAATAGATGTACACTGTAAGACCATTACTAACTAATTACTAATAAATAACTAATAATTTCAGGCAATCCAAGGCAATGCTAACTTTTAGCTAAGCGTTAGCAGCAAAACGCTAAGATAGGATAGGAACTTTGGGCACGTAATTTTCGCTAATGATTGTACAAAAGTTAGTAAAATCTTAGTGCAACCTACTAACTTTTGACTAACATTTTAGATTCATTATTTTCAGTGTATGAAACCAACACGTTTTGGTGTATTTCTGGCTATTCAAACACCCAGTAACCCAACGTCCGAGCAGGTTATGAAACCAACACGTTTTGGTGTATTTCTGGCTATTCAAACACCCAGTAACCCAACGTCCGAGCAGGTTATGAAACCAACACGTTTTGGTGTATTTCTGGCTATTCAAACACCCAGTAACCCAACGTCCGAGCAGGTTATGAAACCAACACGTTTTGGTGTATTTCTGGCTATTCAAACACCCAGTAACCCAACGTCCAAGCAGGTTATGAACCCAACGCTTTTTGGTGCATTTCTGGCTATTCAAACACCCAGTAACCCAACGACCACGTGCCTATCAAACACCCGACCATGTGTTGGATGGGTGTTTGGTAGGGGTATGGTCGGGTGTTGGGTATGGTCGGGTGTTTGGTATGGTCGGGTGTTGGATGTGGCCGGGTGTTGGGTGTGGTCGGGTGTTGGGTATGGTCGGGTGTTGGGTGTGGTCGGGTGTTGGGTATGGTCGGGTGTTGGGTGTGGTCGGGTGTTGGGTATGGTCGGGTGTTGGGTATGGTCGGCTGTCGGGTGTTGGGTTTGGTCGGGTGTTGGGTATGGTCGGCTGTCGGGTGTTGGGTTTGGTCGGGTGTTGGGTGTGGTCGGGTGTTGGGTGTGGTCGGGTGTCGGGTGTTGGGTAAGGTCGGGTATTGGGTGTGGTCGGGTGTTGGGTATGGTCGGGTGTTGGGTAGGGAGATGGTCGGGTGTTGGGTCACTATGTGTTGGGATAGGATAACCTGCTTAGGTGCTTGTACGTTTGAATATGTATGTTAGGTAGATGACCTATCTCCAGATATGTACCTATACATAACCTGCTCAGATGATTGGACGTTTGAATATGTATGTTAGTAATACATGGCCTATCTTCAGGGGGCCTAAGTTCAGGAGGGCTGAAGCTCAGGGGGCTGAAAATCCGGAGGGCTGAACATCAGGGGGCTGAACATCAGGTGGCCAACCATCAGGGGGCCTATCTTCCTCAGGGCCTAGATGTCCTAGATGCCGCACACCGACCTGCACAGTTGACATGTTTACATAGGGTCTAGCCACCTTAACGATAGGGAGGGGGGTTCGTGCAGAACACCCAAATGCTGTACCCCCCCCCCCCCTACGGGGTAGAAATCCCCCACCCCCCGCCACGGGTCAAAAATTGGAGTGCACATGTGGGCAATTTTTAGCACAGTTGCACACTGTTAGGTAGCTACTTGGGTTACCATAACTAGTATTTAGAGAAACACAGATGAGTAGAGTTGATTCCAGTTTTATTATCCACAGGTATTATTGCAGGAGATGTACAATCATGAGGCCTTATCAGCCTCTCCAGTGTATATGTATGTATGGTAAGACACTGCTCCTAGGTCCTAGTGGGTGCAGTGTGTGTCACCTCACCTAGGCCCAGAGAGGGGGTAGGGCAGCAGCACTACCCACCTCTCCTGTCTCCATGTAGAATACTACATGTAGCAGAGCCTCCAGCCACTGCTGGAGTAAGGATCATCTCTGATGGTCTCAGAGGGGAGTATATACCCCTGCAGGCTGGCATGGAGCAACCCATACGGGGGTTGCGACATACCTGTGCCTGCCCGGTGTGTGGCAATGACCACACCCAGGGGTGAAATCCAGCCCACCCACAATAGGTGTGAGAGTAGGCGGGGTCACCCAGTGCACCTTAGGGGTATGATTTCTTAAAGATGAAAGGTAAGGTTTCAGTGCATCCAGCAGCACCCTGACATATCCCCACACACCCACTCAGCTCCGGGTGAGTGTATCACAGCCATTAGGTTGTGATATTGACTTGTAAACTAAGGGAAGGTGTGTGGTGGATGACTGAAACCAGCCATCAGTTAAGATGGTGTTTTTTTTTTTTTGAAGTGTAGATACTGATGCCAGTAGCACGCACTCCCATAGCTCAGACCAATGGCTCAGGCAAATTTGGGTTAAACTTGTTGAAAGTTAAGCTGGGTTATCACCCGGTAGGCGGGAGTGGCGAGAAATCATCTCCGAAACTTGAATTTGTTTGGTTGAGATTTTCTAATTTGAAAGGTCTTAAAATTTCAAGTGAACAATTAATTCAAGGGGAAATAGAGATAGTGAGAAAGGTATCACTTCTTCATGTCTGAGCCAGTGAGTTTAGGTTACGGCAGTCTGCATGATATCAGCAGTCAAAAATTAATCGATCCCATTTAAGATGATCCCGACAGGACGGTATGACTGTTGGTCTGTCGGGAGTCTCAAAACAGGGACCAGCATTTGTCTTTCTGTGTAAAAAAAATAGGAATTCGTTATTGAGTCATAAATGAGGAGAATTGGTTCATTCTGAAGTGGTCTTCAGGCCTTCAAAAATGGGCAATGTTGTCATTGCTGCCAGCTATTGCTTATAAAGTTTTAATTGATCAACTCTAAAACTATAATTCCAGAGGCTTTCTTATAGGAAGTGGTGTTTACCAACCAGTGGTCAACAGCAAAAATAGACCTTCAGGTCTTTAAGTGAAAGCATGGCTACTAACAAAAGGACAAATGCACACAAGATTAATATATAGTAAATATGAGTAAATATGAAGTATGATAGCACCTATCTGTGTCGGCCTAGCCCTGAACATTGAGGTCTTTAGATATAAGGCTGGTCTTATAGTTTATGCTACTGGTAACATATAAATGACTAGTCATGACCCAGGCCAGCAGTTGGGCCTTTTATCCTTTCGACTTGGAAAATGGTCAAAAATATACCTATAAGGTAGGTCCTAACAGGATAGTAAAGTTGTTACTGGCAGGTCCTAAATGGACACATTTGGTGCTATCCTCCAGCTTCCAAAACAAGGCATGGGAGCTGGGTGTGTAATATCCAGGTGCCATGTCGTGAGTAGGAATATCATGAAACACCTAGAAGACTACTGGGGAGTGGCTGTAAATGACAGTCACTCAACAGTTTACATGGTATTGGGTTTGAAACACGCGTAGGCGACAAGTCTAAATTAGGCCTGGAAAGATATAACATTTGGCTTTCAACTAATTAAAGTTGATGATCATTTTTGAAGAATGGAAATCGTGCCTATTGTTTCAAGCCAAAGTTAAATATGTGAATATATAAGATATATAAATAGGAACTCTGTTTTTGGTTCTCTTGGCCAGAGACGAATCATAAAACTCGTCTCCAATCAGGAAATTTTGACAATATGTGATTGTTTTCAGAGGTGGCTAAAAAGGTATAGCCACCCAGAAAACAAATGCAACTGAACACAGTGTGGCATGCAAGGAACTACCCATTGAATATCTTTGGGTCAATATCAATTGATACATGTATATGCTAAGTGATAGATGTCAAGTTTGCAATGCAAGATTGTTGATTTGGAATTCTTAAGTTTTAAAGGTCCCAAAATCTTTAATGACAGAAGGACAGATAAGATCAGACCTTTAGCCTATAAGTGCGGCTGGGCAACTGCATACTTGATCATCTCTAAAGAGTTTATGATTGCAAAGGCTCCCTTTAGCTCAAACACCATGTGTAAACTCCTTTGGTGCCTGTACTAAATCTAACACACAACACGTTGAACCTTTAGGTCCCTATCTACTGAGAGTCTTTGCCTACGTAATCAGTATCAACTCAATACATACAGATGAATACGTGGATAAATAGGAAAACAAGTAGTCTGTTGTGACTAACATGCTATTGAGTCCCAAATTGTATAAAACAACTAAAGGGAAAGGAAAACAATGCAAAAATAATCTATATATATATATATATAAATAATAATAGTTAGAGTACTACTATGCACTTAGGCATGTTTACAGTGTATCTAATCTATGTTTTTGGTAGACTGCGCATTGTGAGTGCTGGGTATAAAATATCCAGGTCCCACAGCCTTTTTATAAAGTATTTAATCTCAAGGTCTATGTTTCTAAGTGTTTTTTTTAATTTTTTTTATTTTTTTAATTTTTTTTTAAGAAAGCTCCTGAATAGGGCTTCAATAAATCCGTGGTTTATCTAAACCATATAATTATACCCAGACGTACCCAGTGTGGTACAATGAGTGTCTTAGGTTACAAATAAAATATAGTAGATTAATATACCTGAGTGGGCCTATTGCCAATATTGGCTGCCCTGTGTCTGTGTGAGGTATATTAAGAATGTTTCTTTGAGGTTCACTTTGCTGTATTTAACCATTACAAAAATGGTTCTGGCCTTAACTAAAGATAAGCATGCAGTAGGCCATTTAGTTTGTGCAGCAAGGTGCCTCAGCGATTAGTGGGGCACATATGTCTATTAATACCGTCTACAGCTTTCCTGTCACCGTCCACTGGTTGCTTTATTACAAACTACTGGTAGCTAGTGCTTTTGAAACGAGATTACTGTTTATTCTATCAAAGCGCCCTAGCACCATGAAGTGCCGGAGGCCCAGGTGTAGCTACACCTTATGTTGGGGGCAAACCTCCAGGAATCAAGAGCTAGCCCTGGCATTCTGTCTGTCAGGGCTGTAAGCCCTAGTGCAAACGGGGGCTCTCCTGGTGAAAAAAGTTATCAGCCATTTGAGGGTCAAAAGTACGACTTTCCCGATTATTGCAATGCTTTAAAGTAGAAATATAGTTGAAAAGCACCTCAGTGGGTTTTGGGTAGGACCTGGCAACAGCAGCAGATTAGAGGTTCCACACAGATTATTTCCTCTCTGCGGCATCCTGTTGTCCTTGATCGTCGTCAACCATAGTCCTTGCATGGTTGGATCGCCCTCATCAGGTGGCCTGTTCGAATCATGTAGTCCATAACGTGCTTGCCGGTACTTCATGTTGCTGAGGTGGCATTTGTTTCAAATGTTATAGCCCAACAAGGCTCCTTCACATAGTGTACAACTGAAGGCTGTAGGACACGACAAATACCAGGCCCCATACCATGTCCCATTATAATGGGTGACTGCACCTTGTATGAGGGTCTGGGCCGGGTCGTCCCATGCCGCAGTTAGGTAAGGTAATGCTGTTCTCAACATCATTGTTTTGTAGAGTGGTCAAGACTGCAAATTGGCGGTATAGTATGGACTTTCTTCGATTCTCCTCTCCCGCTTGCTAGTGTGCTGCGGGGGCAAGGTGAGGAAAGCATGACGTAAAGGCAGGACGCAGTAAACAGGTATTAATCGGCCCAGTACATGCATGAAGAAATCACTTCAAAATAACAGGTTCAACAATGAATTCACAGTCACAGGTCACACAAAGGCTCACAATGTCATGGTCACATGCGGATCTGAATTATCTCACATGGCTGTGTACAACTCCCACATGGCTGGGAACTATCCCCACACAGCTGTGAACTATCCCCACACAGCTGTGAACTATCCCCGCACAGCTGTGAACCATCCCCACACAGCTGTGAATGGCCCCTCCAAGCACATGCACACATGTAGAGGGGCTGGTGGGTTGATTTGCTTGACAGCCTGTGGCATGAGGTGACCATGCACCATAGGGCTGGGGCTCGATAACAAAAAAAAAAAAATTAATAAATAAAAAAAATAAAAGGAAGGGAGGGTATAAATAATACCTCCCCCTGTGGTACCCGGTACTACCCTGTGGTACATCTGAGATATTGACTTTTGGCATTGTATTTACAAACCAAATTGGCAACTAATTACAACAATGTTTACTACAACAGGTAATCTAGGAATGTACAGTGGTTCCTATTCTAAAAAAAATGAAAAAAATAATGGTGTTTGCTGTAGTGGTATTCAGTGTTACAATGCAGCACTTGCTTGCTCTAAACAAAAATAATGATAATATGTGACACGTACTGGGAATAGGGACCCCAGTGTACCCTGCACTAAGGTCCCCCTTCGCAGACCGCGCCACACACAAGTAAAGGCCATAGGGATGATCTATGGTACACACAGTACTTATTATGTACACTGAATACAGTGGCTATTACATAAGCACCCATTGAAAAGGGTGTTTGCTGCTGCAATCTTTAGGTAATTAAAAACAATGACATTCATTGCAATGGTTATCTATGGTACACATAAAGATTATTGTGTACACTAACTAACAAGAATGTTTGTGTCAATAGTGTTTTAATGTTTTCAATGTAGCAATCCATTCACAACAACAAAAACAAAAACAACGGTGGTCACTGTAGTGGTAATCTATGGTACATACAGTGGTTATTATATACACTAGCTAACCAAAAACAAAACTGCTTCAGTGGTATTCAATGTTACAAATGCAGCAATGTATATACATAAATTAAAAACAATGATGTTCACTGTAGTGGTATTCAATGGTACATACAATGAGGTCATGAGATACTTGTTTATTCCATGTCTCACTTTATGTGTGGTTTTCAAAAGATGAAGCCACAATGCCATTTGCAAGGTGTAGGGTTTAGTGTAATGTGGGATGTAGCATGGGGGAGGGGGGGGAGTGTTGTAGTGAGAGCTGTCCTGTGAAGGGTGTATGTCATTTGGGGGTGAGAAAAGGTATTGGAGGGGGGGGGGAGCTTGCTTAAAAGGATGGTCATCTTGGGTGTATGGGTGGGGGAGGGAAGAAATCTGATGTGGATATGCATGGGTCCCATCATCCCAACTCATGTCCTGTCATCCTGACCATGCATTACGGTAGCCCGCTGATGGGAGGGCTCTCAAAGTGAGCCAAGAGCATGTCTAATTATGTGGTGTTCAAGAGCCTTGGTGGGGGGGGGGGCTATTGTCTCTGAATTTTATAAAGGGGACGGGGTATGTTCCAGGCTTGTGCATTGGTTTGTGGGGGTCCCCTTGAAACGAGGTTCCTCAGGGTTTTATTGGTTGTTTTTGCACAATAGGTGGGGTGGAGGGGGGGGGGTGGCGGGGGGGGGGGGTGGCGGCGGGGTATTAGTAAATTTGATGGTTGTTGGTTTTTATGAGTAAATTTAGTAAAAGTTATCTTTGATAAACATGGCTATAACCGTATTCATTATTATAAAAATGCTTAGCAATTTCAACAATCTGCTGGTAAGCAGGTATATGGCCCTAGTGTGGTGATTTTTCTTCCGGCATGGAGGGGATTAAAATAGTCGCGGGCGAATTACAATGTTTTGGATCATGCCCACGTGGACTTGTTCACCCAGGACAGTCATACTTTTGTAAGCTGTAAAGAGCCCACAATCCCAGGGAGTACTGCAGCTGCTCATTTAGCCTGTCACCAGCGCGTGGCCCATTTTAATGGCGTGTTGTGAATATCGAACATTGGGCTTGCTCAAACTAGATGTAAAAATGATGTAGAAAGGTCAAGTTATATTTTGTAGCTTTAAAGTGATTTTGAATAAAAGGCTTAGATTGAAGAGAAGCCACAGATAGGCAACCCTGAAGTTGGCTATGTTTCAGTCTGCCTATTTCCCTCTAGGGGCGTGCTCATCTCTCAAGTAAAATCAGTGAATCTGATTTTGGGAACTTATGCTTGGTGTGAGGGGGAAAATATGCCTATTTATCCCTTATAAGGTACAGCGAGAACTCAGCTGTAGGCAAATTATATTAGTTATGATTAATTAAGGAATATGTGTTAGGGTAAGGTACCCGGTAAAGGTTGGGTGCCATAACCATTTTGATATAGCCGGTATTAATATATTGAGTGTTTTCTCAAGCCATCTTATCTAAGTTTGCTAAACAGAGGCCTTCCTGCCGTCGCGTCCAATAAAAATAAATGACAGGGTTTTATGTTCTTGCAACCTTCCCCGTCTGGGATTGGCAAGTTCGTGCTTATGCACGCACCAAGTGATACATTGGTCCCGATAGTCGACTGGTTTAATGAATACAAAAACCGCTTCATCTCCATACCAGGCATTTGTGTCACCACACCAGAATAAATACGATACCCCTCATCCAGTTGGTAATATACAATAGGTCAAAACAAGGTATATGAAGAGTGTTTGTTGATATTAATGTTAATTGAATGTGTGTATGTGTTTCAACTCAGGGGAGGGGGGTGCCGAGCGGCCTCTGGGCACATTACATCCTTGTCGTCTATGCCCAAAGCTTGACTGATTAAATAGTCCTCCAGCTGGTATTTCAACTTAGGCTATTGCAAGTAAAATAGGCTGGTATGGTATAGGAAAAAGAAAGAGAAAAAAAAAAGGGGGGGGTATAAAGGTCAGTTTGTGTGTTAGTAAGCAACATGTTGGGTGGGAGTTAGGTTTTTGGGGCCTAAATACCTAATTGGAATCAAAATTTGGATATAAATGGTAGCATTGCCTGACAGGCCTATTGGGGTTAAAAGCAAACCACTGGGTGCTTTAGGGTATAATAAGGAATACCCCAAGCCCACAGCCTGAAACATGGGTGAATAAATAAGTGATTGATTGGCTATCTTGCAAATAGGTGACACTTTGGAAAATGTTGACCTAAGCAAGGTTGTCAAGGGGGGGGGGTGGGGAGGTCTGGTTATAGGGAATGGGGGGCTGGTGTTAAGTGGGGGTGGTTAACTGGGAGGGGGTGAGCAAGTAAGGGGGGGTGTATGTGTATGAGGGGTGGTGATATGAACATGAGGGCTTACATTGCCACTTAGTATTCAGACAGGTTGTCAGTGTTTCTCCTACAGAGGCACAAATGTATTGTGATACCCATAAACACAATACATGCATACATCAACATAGGATGTCACTGGATAGGTGAGTTGTTTGAAAACAGTAAGGATACCCAGTCACTGCATCTCCTCTGGAAAGATACAGGGGCTCACCATACCAAGTGACTGCTAACATATATTATCCTCATGGGGGCATTGGGTCATGGGGTCACGAAGAGGGTGCTGGAGTTTGGGTGTGGGGGGGGGGGGGGCAGGTGATTAGATCCTTTAATTAGGTCTGGTGTTTGCAATTAGGGGCCTGCCCATAGAGTTTAGTGTATGTAGGTTTGAGCATATAGTTCCAATCCTATAGGCTAGCCATCATGTATGACCAAGACTGTGCTGGTATTTCACAAATATAACTAGCCCACTGATGTTAGCTTTATATTGATTATGGGAACATCCCTTCAATGGTGTTTACAAAAATACATTGAACCATCTGAAGTGAGTTATAAAGTTAAAACCTTTGCACATCCTTAAACAAGTACACTCACATCCACCATGCATATTCCTCATGGGAGGAAGGGTTGGTGGGTGGAGTAAGGTGAACAGCTCATTCACTGGGTGGGGTGGGGTGGGGGGGGGGGGGAGGGTGAGTGTTTGTGTGTGAGTGGTTGGGTAAGGTGGGGGGGGGGGGGGGGTAGTGACCATGTCTGGGACTTGGGGGTGAGTCATCACTCCAGTGGAGTTACTCCTGTGGGTGGCTGGAGGGCCCTGTGAGGGTTAGAGCCTTGGGGTGGATCCCTGTAGGGGTATGTGCAATCTGATGTTGTGGTTACTCAAGATGAGTAGTTTGCATCATAATGCTACTAGGGGGTAGCTGAGGGAGGGGGGAATGATGCTCTGTGTGCATGGTAGGTGTATGGTGAGTTGTGTGTGCTTGTATGGGGTGGGAGATAACTATGCCTTTTTTTTCTCTTATAGGAATAACAGATACTTTTGGGTAGCATCATAGTAAGGCTTCCCACCTGGGTTGGGGTTGATTTTGTGGGGGGGGGGGGGTCCTCCCTGCTCAGTGCAGGCTTTTTTTTTTTTTTTTTTGTGGAAATGCTAAATTGTACCTAAACATGATACATGTATACACCAGGGATTAAATCAGATAATTAGCTTTTCAATGATGTGTAGCACTCTATAGATTGTCAATTGGAGGCAAAACGTGCCTTTATAATGTATAGGTAATCTATATACAACACTAGTTCATTACTGTGGCAGCTGGTACCCTGAAAGGATGCCTTTAACCTTTGCTCATTTGCCAGAATTATGGCTACAGAGTTTTTAACACCCACATCTATAGGTGTTGGCAGAATAAGAGCCAATCAGGAAATATACAGAACTATATTTCTAAGCTATAATTTAATAATCTACATAATATACTAATCTGCCTAAAAAGAAAAATGGTAGTGGTACTACCAGTGATGTAGAGTATTTAACACAGTTGGGGTAGCAACAACAGCCATATAGTAACTAAAACAGGGACAGGACAGCATATGTTGTATTGCATATGCCTAGTGACTTCTGTCCTATAGGGACACTATGTTACCAATGCTATATGTGCAATACTCAATTTCTGCCTACCAGGTATTGTGAACATTGGTTTCCAATATGGGCCAATTTCACCCTGCCCTGTCATGCCCATTGCAAGGATTCCCTTTGTGAGATTACCGTGTGTGTGTGAGATTCTGAACAAACCTGAAATCCCTGTGATACTCCAGCAGTAGTGTAACTGGACCTACCTTTATCCACCCTGGCCTCCAGGTAGGGTGGTGGCATATAGCAGATGCCCTCCTCCTGGGTGAGTGCCTCCAGGCTGGGGTGGTGAGATAGTAAGCAGGCAGCATAATGGTCAGCAGGTCAGCTGATAGTGGTGACTCAGCTGCAGCCATGTGGTGTGGTGGCAGTGGTCTATACTCCTGTGTGTGTAGCTGTCTTTGGTGCTGGATCAAACTCAATATCATGTGTCTCAGTGTCACTTATGGCATGTGAAGAGGTTGTCTTCTAGTGGGGTCAGCCAAGAGGTTCTCACACCAGTGTTAGGTAGCTACTTGGGTTACCATAACTAGTATTTAGAGAAACACAGATGAGTAGAGTTGATTCCAGTTTTATTATCCACAGGTATTATTGCAGGAGATGTACAATCATGAGGCCTTATCAGCCTCTCCAGTGTATATGTATGTATGGTAAGACACTGCTCCTAGGTCCTAGTGGGTGCAGTGTGTGTCACCTCACCTAGGCCCAGAGAGGGGGTAGGGCAGCAGCACTACCCACCTCTCCTGTCTCCATGTAGAATACTACATGTAGCAGAGCCTCCAGCCACTGCTGGAGTAAGGATCATCTCTGATGGTCTCAGAGGGGAGTATATACCCCTGCAGGCTGGCATGGAGCAACCCATACGGGGGTTGCGACATACCTGTGCCTGCCCGGTGTGTGGCAATGACCACACCCAGGGGTGAAATCCAGCCCACCCACAATAGGTGTGAGAGTAGGCGGGGTCACCCAGTGCACCTTAGGGGTATGATTTCTTAAAGATGAAAGGTAAGGTTTCAGTGCATCCAGCAGCACCCTGACAACACTGGATATTTACCTGAAAACAGGTGAATCCCACCCCCCTGCCAATAAACAGGGGTTGTGATTTTCACACAAAGGGGTTGAGATTTTTTACACCCCGGGGTCAAGGGGTCGCTTTATTTTTGCTCAACCTCCCTGTTATTAGAAATTAATCACTCCCTCAAAAGTCGCAGCCACTCTCCGGCTCATCGCCAAAAGGGGGACCTCAAACAAGCAGAAGAGATCTGGGCTGGTGCAAACAGGTTATTTTTTCATTCTGGCTCTCATAGGGATGGTGCTACCTCTTATAAAAAGCATTCTACGAATATAGCAACACTCATTCGGTGGCACCATGTCCTACAAGCGACTGGCACTGGTCGATCTCGAGCTAGTAGGACAGAGGCGACACTACCAAGATGTTGTCGGTCCTGTTGCTACTACCGTACCGTCGCGATTAAGCGCCGGGGCGCTCTTCAATTTGGCGGGCCTCTTACCCCCTGGCGCTTATTCAAGACCGGCGCTCTTTCAAGACCAGGCGCTTATAAGTTTGGAAGAAGTTAGGCATGCCCATATATTTTTTAGATATACATGTATAAGAAGGTAACACAAAGCCAGTCCCCAAACAAAGCATTTAGCACCTTGCTGCCATGGTCAGTTGGTTATATTGTAATCCCTTTGTTTGCAGTTATAGCAGTTTTCACACTTTGAGAGATACCTGGATGTATTCAGAGTATGATACAACAAGGTGCTAAATCCTGTGTTAGGGGCATGGCTTTGTCTCGCACCTCTTTGATGCATGGGCGGGGAGGGGGGGGGGGGGGCTGGAGGAGGTGGTCACAGGGGTGATACATGTGCATTGTATTGCATTATATAGACCTATACATGTACCCACGGCCAGAACAGGCGCTCATACAAGACCAGGCGCTTAATAATCTCAGGTACCCTTTGACCAGGCGCTTATTCAAGACAGGCGCTTTTTCAAGACCAGGCGCTTTATCGCGACGGTACGGTACTCTCGACTCTGCTAGCACTGCAGCTAGGCTTGCTATCGCTCCTCTGTCTTTTACATCTGGTGCCACACAGGCACCGCCAGCAGCAGCGGCATCGTCATCGTCGTCAGTGGCGGCCCGGGACCTCAAGTCACGAGAAAACATGGGTCGCTACAGGAAGGTGCTCAACAAACTCAAGTTCCTCATCAAGCGCCCCACGGCCAACCCCTCGGACGTGACACCGGGGGTGGTATCCATGGAGAGCCATGACACCGCGACACCGAAACATTGTCAACTCCCTGCTGGCGCAAGTTCCATTTAAGACACGGACTAAAACAACCAAGTCATTCCACAGACTGCAAGAATCGAAGCTGGCAGAGTGGGACGAACACAAGGACCTGTTGGCCATGGGTGGTAAGTAGTATAGTATGTATCGGAACGGGACTATAGTTAACTACTGTTTATTACTCAATCGACCTGCAGCCAATCAGAGGCCTCCATTTGGTCACGTGACCCGTTGCCATGGTAACGTGACCTACTTAGGGCTCTCAGCCAATCAGAAGCCAGCATTCTGGGTGACCTACTGACCTACTTAGAAGCTCTCAGCCAATCAGAGGCCGGCATTCTGGTAACCATGGTAACGTGACCTACTTACGTCACGTGACCTACTTAGGCTCAGCCAATCAGAAGCCGGCATTCTGGTAACTAGGGTAACGTGACCTACTTAGGGTTTGTTTGTAAACAACACCACGTGGCTCTCTTGTTTGTAAACAACACCACGTGACACGTGACTGTTTGTAAACAAACAATTCGACTTAGTCTGACATTTTCAGCTGTCGCATGCTGACCTGCTGCTATCATAAGAGAAACAAAAGCCCTAATCACGCTTTTCAGCTGGATCCTTCCACCCACCAGACATGGATCCAGATGGGAGGGTGGTTTAAAATTAATCCGTGTACCGACTGTCATACAATAGTGTAATTAGTTGAACACGTGTTACCTGTATAAAGGATTAGCAGGTCATGGGCTTAGAGTGTGTATAGAAAAACAACTACAGGTAGCGTGAACAAAGCGACCCCCTCCCTTTCTGTCACTCTGTCTGTGACTAGAGGGCGCGCGTGTGGTAAGCGGTTTAAATCTAAAGAAAAAAAATCACCCTCTCCTGTCGTCAGCAGTCAGCTGGCCGGCGGCTGGAAAATGCGATTAGAGGGATGATGAGCGCGGTTTTTTATATTCAATATATTAGAAGTGTGCTTTGTTGCTTATATAGTTCATTATGCGTTTAAAATGTTCGCGAGTATCGTAGAAATGTAGAAAAATCCTATTGTGGCGCCATCTGACGAAAAGAGCGGAGAACTATACTAGGGTATGGCGAGCTAGACTAGAGCATGTAATCACCAGGCGGCAGAGTGGTCAAAAGACAATCTCGTAGTAGTAGGTCTACTTGGATCTTGAGTAGCCACCCTTGTGGTTGCAATTACCTAGACTAGTTGACCCTGCCAGCCTGGTCAAGTGAAATTAGTAAGGAGACCGCACATTAACGCGCTCCACAGTCTTTAGACAGTTAAGACTATAGTACCGTAGATTCTACTGTGTACTCACACTAACTATTTACAGTGCTACATATTCATACCCGTGTTCTAAGTGTTTTTTTTAGAAAAAAGCGATCTACTCACCCTTTTTTTTTTAGACAAACTCCTATTAGCAGGTAACCCCTGTATAAACCATACTGCAAAGATCTGCTACTTCGAGCGTCTGCCTCGTGACTGATAGTGTACAACAAGACGAAGTGGGCAGAGGTGAAGTACTGTTCCAAGAAAAATTGAGGCTCTTTATATAGCTGAGAGAGCGGCTAATCCGGATGTTCTAAGCTTGTTTTCACCTAGAGCCCCACCCTCTTCCAGAGAGGAATCAAATTGCTTTTCACTTGGACCCTTCCACCCCTCATCCATCAGCATGAAAAGAGGGATAACAAGTGTAACGTGCGCTACATGTATATGGGATTATAGCTGGTGAAGAGATAAAGCCAGGTCAACTGTGTATACAAAGACTACAGGAGGTGATTAACGACAGGTGTGACGCGCCAGCCCGTGGACGGATTATCTTCTAAGCTGACGCTTATTCAACTAGCCAGCTGCCGTCCGCTCCACTCACCACGGCAAGAGGAGGTGCTTTTGTTTTACACTTAAGTCGCTTACCACATGTACTCGTCTCTACCTCACAGACAGACACCCTCTCGCTTGCTTCACGACCCCTGTAGCTTTTTTTGTATACACACTCTAATCTCATAACCCCCTGATCCGTTATACAGGTAACGGGTATTCTCTTTTAAATAGCTGCCAGTCAGCCTGCGGCAGCTGAAAACGACGGTAAGTAGCTTAGCTCTAGAAGCAAGAAGGCGTATATAAGGAGGCTGACACGTGTATAGGCGCCTTATAAGTCGGCAGGGGGTAAATACTAGTGAAAAAGGAAGGCAGGTGTGCAGGTAGCTTTCTAACAGACACGTGTGTGCACTAAGCTGCTTAAGTCTAAACCCACCTGCAGTAGTCAGGTAGCATGTGAAAACTTACTTAACAGATCTCTTAATTGAGTAGAGACTCTGTACTGAGAGAGTCTTTTCAGCCGTTTAAGAGGATTATCTAGGACAGGGTACATAAGGAGTGAAACGACGCTCTCACCCATCACACTTTCTCGACCCGCCCTTCATCATCGTAGCATCGTCCACTCTACGCTCGCTCAGAATGTTATGATGGTTAGTTCTGCTATTTTCAGCTACTTTTCTTATCGAAGTGTTGACGCTACAGAGCATCGAAACTCTCTCCAAATGAGTCCAAGAAAGAAAAAGCAACTTCCACTTGAAGCAGGAAGAGAAACAGTGCCCTATGATGCATGTGAGGTAAAGAAACATTGGAAGGACGTCACCAAGGAGCAATGGATAGAAGCATGCTTCAACTTCATCGGAACGGAAGTAGTTTCATTTGGACAGAGGGAGAAGATTTTGTTGGAGCTATTTTTCTTAGCTCCGTATACTTGGCCTGACTGTGGTGAAATTCCTTCAGGTATTTGTTCAGTCTTCGCCATAGAAGTTATCAGGTCTTTGAAGGAGCTTCGATATATGCAAGGCACTCACGAGGAGATTGTTCAGAAAATGACGGAATTCGAAACAGGAGAAGACACAATATGGTGCGAGGAGACGACATATACCGACGATGATCTGGAGTACATCATTTGTAGCCCGTTGGAACATTATGTTAAAGACTTTGAGGACATGCTAGACAGCACTGAGATGAACCCGAAAGAGAGATCCCTTACTGCACAGAAAGAGGCCAAAGCTGTGTTGGAAAAGCTCAAGTTTGGTCAAGGATTCACTCTTCAAAGCAGCTGTGTGAGTGTGATAAAAGGCCTTGTGTTGAAACATCCAGACATGAAGTTTTCGCGTGCTGTCGACACACTTCCTTTGCCTGAACTGATGATGAACATGATCGATCCCATCGTACCAACATGTTTCGACTCTGCCAATTGTCCCATGTATAAAATGGTTTCAAGTTTTGCCCGTGGCCGATGGCTAAACGATCCACTGAAGTCAGAAAACCTCCTTGATTTAATCAACTGACTAAATGTATTTTCTCATACTAGTATTAGTAGCATTAGTAATAGCAGCTACTCAGTCTCGTGCAGCACAAGCAGCAGCATCTGTCAGCAGCATCCGTGACATCGTCAGCAGCAGCAGCAGCTGCACGAGCAGCACAAGCAGCAGCATCTGTCAACAGCATCCGTGACATCGCCAGCAACTGCAGCAGCTGCACGAGCAGCACAAGCAGCAGCAGCTGTCAGCAGCTGCAGCAGCTGCACGAGCAGCACAAGCAGCAGCACCAACAGCAGCAGCAACAGCAAATCAGCAGCAGCAGCAGCAGCAGCAGCAGCAGCAGCAGCAGCGGCGGTGTGGACCACTAAATTCGAGATGGCGACATGTCTGTTTCTTAGAATCGACATTCGACATGAGGCCTAGTGACATTTGACATGAAGCTTGAAAAACATAGTGACAGGTGACATGAGCAATTCTTAAAATCGACATGAGATATGAGCATAATTAAGCGACATCGACATGTGCCATGGCTATTTTTTTTTAAGACAAACGCCATAGACTCCTCATTCAAACCCCCACTAGTAGTGCTCTATAAGCGCAAGCTTTGCCTTAAGAGAGCTGTGGCTGTGAACCCTCTCCTCCCCCCGTACACACAGGTAAATATCAGAGTCAGCCAATGTCGCCAATACTACTCTCATACAAGCGTCAGGCACTGCTGGACTATAATAGATGGGTCAAGGACCAATCTACTGAGGGTCAGTAAAAGCCGATTGAAACAGTTGTAGATGACAAATTTAATGAGGAAGTCGTATTAATTAGTTTACAAATAGCCGCTGCACGAGCAGCACAAGCAGCTCGTGCAGCTGCTGCAGCTGACACTAGTGTCAGCTGCTGCTTGTGCTGCTCGTGCAGCGGCTATTTGTAAACTAATTAATACGACTTCCTCATTAAATTTGTCATCTACAACTGTTTCAATCTTAAGGCTTTTTTTTTGAGTTTATTCTTTTTTCAAATTTGGTCCCACCTCAAAAGAGGAATAGGACTCTGTAACAATGTAGCTCTCTTGATCAATTAACAGCCCCATTTTTCTTAGATGTCATCTGACAGCTTCTTGCTAGGCCAGGATATTGTTAAATAAACAACTTGGAAAGCTAATTACAGTTTTCTGGGCTTGAAATATGAGTATCTTGACTGTAACAGCAGCCTTTTTACCGTATAGTCCTTCAACGGACTCTTGCTGGCCAGACTTTCAAGCAAGTTTGCCAAAGTCCAGCCTGTTATTGAATGTCCAGCCTAGCCTGACCCTCAGTAGATTGGTCCTTGACCCATCTATTATAGTCCAGCAGTGCCTGACGCTTGTATGAGAGTAGTATTGGCGACATTGGCTGACTCTGATATTTACCTGTGTGTACGGGGGGAGGAGAGGGTTCACAGCCACAGCTCTCTTAAGGCAAAGCTTGCGCTTATAGAGCACTACTAGTGGGGGTTTGAATGAGGAGTCTATGGCGTTTGTCTTAAAAAAAAATAGCCATGGCACATGTCGATGTCGCTTAATTATGCTCATATCTCATGTCGATTTTAAGAATTGCTCATGTCACCTGTCACTATGTTTTTCAAGCTTCATGTCAAATGTCACTAGGCCTCATGTCGAATGTCGATTCTAAGAAACAGACATGTCGCCATCTCGAATTTAGTGGTCCACACCGCCGCTGCTGCTGCTGCTGCTGCTGCTGCTGCTGCTGCTGCTGCTGATTTGCTGTTGCTGCTGCTGTTGGTGCTGCTGCTTGTGCTGCTCGTGCAGCTGCTGCAGCTGCTGACAGCTGCTGCTGCTTGTGCTGCTCGTGCAGCTGCTGCAGTTGCTGGCGATGTCACGGATGCTGTTGACAGATGCTGCTGCTTGTGCTGCTCGTGCAGCTGCTGCTGCTGCTGACGATGTCACGGATGCTGCTGACAGATGCTGCTGCTTGTGCTGCACGAGACTGAGTAGCTGCTATTACTAATGCTACTAATACTAGTATGAGAAAATACATTTAGTCAGTTGATTAAATCAAGGAGGTTTTCTGACTTCAGTGGATCGTTTAGCCATCGGCCACGGGCAAAACTTGAAACCATTTTATACATGAGACAATTGGCAGAGTCGAAACATGTTGGTACGATGGGATCGATCATGTTCATCATCAGTTCAGGCAAAGGAAGTGTGTCGACAGCACGCGAAAACTTCATGTCTGGATGTTTCAACACAAGGCCTTTTATCACACTCACACAGCTGCTTTGAAGAGTGAATCCTTGACCAAACTTGAGCTTTTCCAACACAGCTTTGGCCTCTTTCTGTGCAGTAAGGGATCTCTCTTTCGGGTTCATCTCAGTGCTGTCTAGCATGTCCTCAAAGTCTTTAACATAATGTTCCAACGGGCTACAAATGATGTACTCCAGATCATCGTCGGTATATGTCGTCTCCTCGCACCATATTGTGTCTTCTCCTGTTTCGAATTCCGTCATTTTCTGAACAATCTCCTCGTGAGTGCCTTGCATATATCGAAGCTCCTTCAAAGACCTGATAACTTCTATGGCGAAGACTGAACAAATACCTGAAGGAATTTCACCACAGTCAGGCCAAGTATACGGAGCTAAGAAAAATAGCTCCAACAAAATCTTCTCCCTCTGTCCAAATGAAACTACTTCCGTTCCGATGAAGTTGAAGCATGCTTCTATCCATTGCTCCTTGGTGACGTCCTTCCAATGTTTCTTTACCTCACATGCATCATAGGGCACTGTTTCTCTTCCTGCTTCAAGTGGAAGTTGCTTTTTCTTTCTTGGACTCATTTGGAGAGAGTTTCGATGCTCTGTAGCGTCAACACTTCGATAAGAAAAGTAGCTGAAAATAGCAGAACTAACCATCATAACATTCTGAGCGAGCGTAGAGTGGACGATGCTACGATGATGAAGGGCGGGTCGAGAAAGTGTGATGGGTGAGAGCGTCGTTTCACTCCTTATGTACCCTGTCCTAGATAATCCTCTTAAACGGCTGAAAAGACTCTCTCAGTACAGAGTCTCTACTCAATTAAGAGATCTGTTAAGTAAGTTTTCACATGCTACCTGACTACTGCAGGTGGGTTTAGACTTAAGCAGCTTAGTGCACACACGTGTCTGTTAGAAAGCTACCTGCACACCTGCCTTCCTTTTTCACTAGTATTTACCCCCTGCCGACTTATAAGGCGCCTATACACGTGTCAGCCTCCTTATATACGCCTTCTTGCTTCTAGAGCTAAGCTACTTACCGTCGTTTTCAGCTGCCGCAGGCTGACTGGCAGCTATTTAAAAGAGAATACCCGTTACCTGTATAACGGATCAAGGGGTTATGAGATTAGAGTGTGTATACAAAAAAAGCTACAGGGGTCGTGAAGCAAGCGAGAGGGTGTCTGTCTGTGAGGTAGAGACGAGTACATGTGGTAAGCGACTTAAGTGTAAAACAAAAGCACCTCCTCTTGCCGTGGTGAGTGGAGCGGACGGCAGCTGGCTAGTTGAATAAGCGTCAGCTTAGAAGATAATCCGTCCACGGGCTGGCGCGTCACACCTGTCGTTAATCACCTCCTGTAGTCTTTGTATACACAGTTGACCTGGCTTTATCTCTTCACCAGCTATAATCCCATATACATGTAGCGCACGTTACACTTGTTATCCCTCTTTTCATGCTGATGGATGAGGGGTGGAAGGGTCCAAGTGAAAAGCAATTTGATTCCTCTCTGGAAGAGGGTGGGGCTCTAGGTGAAAACAAGCTTAGAACATCCGGATTAGCCGCTCTCTCAGCTATATAAAGAGCCTCAATTTTTCTTGGAACAGTACTTCACCTCTGCCCACTTCGTCTTGTTGTACACTATCAGTCACGAGGCAGACGCTCGAAGTAGCAGATCTTTGCAGTATGGTTTATACAGGGGTTACCTGCTAATAGGAGTTTGTCTAAAAAAAAAAAGGGTGAGTAGATCGCTTTTTTCTAAAAAAAACACTTAGAACACGGGTATGAATATGTAGCACTGTAAATAGTTAGTGTGAGTACACAGTAGAATCTACGGTACTATAGTCTTAACTGTCTAAAGACTGTGGAGCGCGTTAATGTGCGGTCTCCTTACTAATTTCACTTGACCAGGCTGGCAGGGTCAACTAGTCTAGGTAATTGCAACCACAAGGGTGGCTACTCAAGATCCAAGTAGACCTACTACTACGAGATTGTCTTTTGACCACTCTGCCGCCTGGTGATTACATGCTCTAGTCTAGCTCGCCATACCCTAGTATAGTTCTCCGCTCTTTTCGTCAGATGGCGCCACAATAGGATTTTTCTACATTTCTACGATACTCGCGAACATTTTAAACGCATAATGAACTATATAAGCAACAAAGCACACTTCTAATATATTGAATATAAAAAACCGCGCTCATCATCCCTCTAATCGCATTTTCCAGCCGCCGGCCAGCTGACTGCTGACGACAGGAGAGGGTGATTTTTTTTCTTTAGATTTAAGCCGCTTACCACACGCGCGCCCTCTAGTCACAGACAGAGTGACAGAAAGGGAGGGGGTCGCTTTGTTCACGCTACCTGTAGTTGTTTTTCTATACACACTCTAAGCCCATGACCTGCTAATCCTTTATACAGGTAACACGTGTTCAACTAATTACACTATTGTATGACAGTCGGTACACGGATTAATTTTAAACCACCCTCCCATCTGGATCCATGTCTGGTGGGTGGAAGGATCCAGCTGAAAAGCGTGATTAGGGCTTTTGTTTCTCTTATGATAGCAGCAGGTCAGCATGCGACAGCTGAAAATGTCAGACTAAGTCGAATTGTTTGTTTACAAACAGTCACGTGTCACGTGGTGTTGTTTACAAACAAGAGAGCCACGTGGTGTTGTTTACAAACAAACCCTAAGTAGGTCACGTTACCCTAGTTACCAGAATGCCGGCTTCTGATTGGCTGAGCCTAAGTAGGTCACGTGACGTAAGTAGGTCACGTTACCATGGTTACCAGAATGCCGGCCTCTGATTGGCTGAGAGCTTCTAAGTAGGTCAGTAGGTCACCCAGAATGCTGGCTTCTGATTGGCTGAGAGCCCTAAGTAGGTCACGTTACCATGGCAACGGGTCACGTGACCAAATGGAGGCCTCTGATTGGCTGCAGGTCGATTGAGTAATAAACAGTAGTTAACTATAATCCCGTTCCGATACATACAATACTACTGTGGTAAACCAATGTCCTCCACCGGTATCAACATCATCGGTCTGCTGAATGACGTCAGTCGATTTCGCAAGCCGGTGGACAGACCACCGGGTCACGTGGCGTTCAGAAGTGTTCTCGGTGTAGTGGACCCGACTGGAAACACCATCGGCAAAAAGGAAAAGTTGAGAAGACACATAGTATAGAAATACACCAGTATCAAGTCAGCAGCCGCTTTCACCAGCCTCACAAAACTCAAACAACACCACTTCAAGGGCGAAGATGTGGAGAAAGTTTGCTAGACACAGGACGATCACGGGTGGCATTGATCAACAGTGGCAGTTGGACTTGATGGACATGCAGGCGTTGGCTCGGCAGAACAAAGGCTTCCGCTACATCTTGACAGCGATCAATGTATTTTCTAGATATGCCTGGGCCGCACCCATCAAGTCCAAGGCGAATTCCGATGTCACTGAGGGCTTCAAGACAGTCACAAAGGAAAGTCAACCGAGCTCCGTTCAAACAGACAAGGGAAAATAGTTTCTTAACAAGACTTTTCAGAGTCCCTTGAAAACCTAAAACATTACATTCTTCACCGGCGAGAACAATGACATCAAAGCAAGCATAGTGGAGAGGCTCAATAGGAGCTTGAAAGAGAAACTGAGAGACTTATCGCTATCAGGAGATTCTCGATCCATGCCATGTTGAAAATCCCACCAGCGGATGTGAACCCCGACAACAGCGGGACCATTTTCTACTGTCACGACACGCCGACTCCCAAACAGGTGAAGCGAGTGTGGCGAAAGGGTGGGCGTGGCACAGGGGCCCCTGGTGCCAGATAAGATATACCCATTGGATCATCCGAAAACTAATTTAAGGATGCAAAGCTATGGTCATTACGTCTAGGTGGTATTTCCCGTGCCGGAATATCCTTTGTGTCGGTCTGTCCTTCTATTCTGATCAGCTTCCGCACTCCCCTCACTGTGATAGCGACCCTAACTGACATTTGTCATGGCTCCTTCCATTTGGAATGGATTGAAAGCTTTCAGAATAGGTTGAGGGGTTGATTGGATGTATTTCTCTTTTTCCCGACATTTCTTTTCTTCTTCCATAGTCATCTGGTAAGCCCGAAATGAACCAGTCAATTCTTTTTTCATTCGTTGAAGTTCTTCCAACTCATCCTGAGCCATCCTTCGTTCCTCCTTCATTCTTTCCTTTTCCATCTCGTATTCCCCCAAGAACTTCAACGTATCCGCCTCCCTGTCTTGCCTCTCCTTTATTACAACTTTAATCCTTGCAGACCGTCGGTTGATCTCTATTTCATACTGATCTCTCAACCCTCTTGGCTTCTGCCTCATCAATTTCTAAAATAGCTTTTTCGTCTTCCATCCTTCTCCGCATAGTCTCTTTTTCTCCTTTTTGTTTCGAAAGGGCCATTTGTTGTTCTGCCAATTGTGCTGCTATGTATTTCTGATCAGTACTTAGTTTAGTTTCATATAAAGAGAACTCTATTTGGAAGTTAAATTGGGACATTTATATGGTTTAGCATACTCATTTCATGGACTGATATAACTTTAATTTATTGCCTGATAAAGATGAATAGATTTCATTAAAAGGTTGCAAACACATGGTTTCAAGTGAGTAAATACCTCAGAGAATCAAAAAATGAATTAAAATTGAATTAATTTAATATTTTCCGACTTTTTATTTTCGGAGGGGGTGACGAAGGGGGTTACAGTCCTCAAATTCAAAAACGAAGGTGATGTTCTCGTTCGCGACGATGAGTACCATATTTGAGGATGGGCCCCGCAATCTTAACTCCAATTTTCCAGATTAACCACCCCCCCTATTGCCAATAGTTTAAGTTTTTCACAAGTGATGGTAGGCCGAAGCCCTACCAAGGGTGATCGTATCTATGAGATGAGCCAAGAGATAGAAATCCCGCTCCTACACATTTACCGAAGCAAGGGTTCTTTAACCTCCAACACCACATAGACATGGTGAGAGGGACTACCGGTACCGTAAATTCCCGCATACTACCCGCGGGTTGTACGCGAAACAAACTCAGCTTTCATTTGATACCAAACATGCCTATATGGGATTATATGGGGTGCGGGTAATATGAGGGTTTTTATTACTATAGAACAGTACTAAAATTAAATTTTTCAATTTCAAAAATGGGTTATAGGATTCCCCTGAGTTGGGGGTGCGGATTATACCCGAGATGCGGGTAATATGCGGGAATTTACGGTACTTGTATTACATTAAATGGTTAGTGGTATAACATCGCTACCCTACATCCAACTAAAAAGACAACACAATCCAGTGGGTATCATGTGTATTTCTTTATTCTATTCATGTCAATTCGAGCACCTAGTTTGCTCTGTCTGTAAATGCTGTATATAAAATGAAAGGTTGCTGCTTTTCTGAAAGCTGTATACATATGGAGATTTTGTGACGCCCCAACGACAACATTATATAGTCCATACAGTCGGACATCTTTTATACTACATAAGAGTAATTCTGTACAATACATTACAAAGGGATCTGGGTTTGTACACAACATAAGTGCAGCTTTACAAGCTTATACAATATAATTTTGGTTCATAGATTGACTTTCCATCTTTCATACTCCTAACACATTCTCACCATTACATGCATTTGATTAAAAAAAAAGATTAAGTTTAAGAATCAAAATAATCAGATCTGAAAATGATACGCACATATAAATATCAGCTCATTTATAATGAGAATTTTCATATTCTGTGCTATTTACATCAAGTTTCGGTAATTTAGTCGATTTTTTCTTGGATACATTATATTTTGAGAATATGATGAATTTTCACAGAAGCAAACCAGTAACATATTTAATGATTATTACATTCCATGTGTCTCATATCCCATACACGTATAAATGTAAGGTCCTTGCATTGTATATCATCATATCCATCTACACCCTCATCTCAATCTCTTTTACCTTCTCAGAAATAATAAAATATGCCATACCTCAATATATTGAGAATTTATCTACATAACTAGATACCTAGACATTTACTCCTCCACTTAAACACATCATCAATATTATTTCTTTGTCGAGTTTTCTCAGTAACCACCCATAATAATGGTGAGTAACTCGCCAGGGCTACATTCAAGCATCCTGCGGACCCTACTGTTTTGTTGATACACTCCCGAAGATGAGTATGATGCACCAAATTCGCATCATGGCAACAAATGAATATGAGGCATCATGCCTTCTTTACCGGGTTATGGCCCATAACCGCTCCGCCCCTCATGAATTGGTAATATAAGTTATAACAGTAAAAAGAAAACTAAATGCATTCAGAGAAATCCTCCGAGTTTCTATGCACACCAGTCCCCTTTCTTAACCCTCTAAGGACGGCATAATGCATTATGTCCTTGGTCGTCATGATGCATAAATGCAGCCCTGGTGAGTAACCCCCACCAGTACTGCATTCAAGCATCATACCGATCCTATGGGGTTGATATACTCCTGAAGGGTCAGCGTGTAACAAAGTGTCATCTTTTGTTGATATCCGTCCTTAAAGGGTTAAGTTGCACACCAGGTTCTCCCCCAAAACACGCCAATAAATAGCCAGCCCTCCGTGGTCATCAGTACCATCTCAGTTTAGGGAGTGGTCATTTTTTAACAGGGGGGGGGTTGGTGGATTTTCGCACAAGCGGGTCAAAAAAATGTTGGTCCCCCCCCCCCCCCCCACGGGAGGGGGCGAAACTTTTTTGGTCTCCCCCTCAGGCAAGCTGAAATTGAGCAGGGCCGACCCCTTTGAGCTTTAGTAACGCTCGGGCTTTTTGCACTAAAAGGGGCACAATTTTTTTGGTACCCCCCCCTCCCAAATCCACCAACCCCCCCCCCCCTGTTGTTAAAAAATGACCACTCCCTTAATTATGTAAATGTCTGCTATATCTTTCACACATAATCTTCTCATACTTTTTTAATCCTCGATTCTCATACTCTTTACATACCTTTCAGTTTCACAAAGTATATAAGTTTGTGAACATGCCTTTTCTGTATACTGTGCCAATGAATGAACCCGCAATGCTTCACCTCGTAATCTGGTACTGTATGTGTGGGTGTAAGTGATGTGATATGATCAAGGGTTGATATCATAAGGCTACTTAAAAACAACAACTGCCGTAAATTCTTGCATAGAAGCCGCAGCTAGTACGAGGGTCAGATCGCTAGTGCGGCTTATAGGATGGGCCCAGGGTCGGGGTGCGGCTTATACGCGAGTTTTAGCCACTATGGTACAGTACTAGAAGTTACCATATTCAGATGGCCAGTGCGGCTTATCAGGGGTGATATGCCGTAAACAGTATCATCTCAAGAATATTATGCGTCTCCGGACAGCATTACAATTAATGCTTTTCATTTAATAGGTTTTGCAATTAAGGTTGTTTAATCTTTTATTCACAGGTACATTCAAATTTTAGGTTTAGATACAGAAACTTAAAGAATCTGTGAAAATTCAGAGAGCACAAAAATATCAAGAGTCCATACCCTTATCCCCCTTATAAATGACTTTTTGAGGAAAACCTTTAGCCTGCGCATTAATAAAAGACAAAAAAGGGGGAAAATAAGCCTCCCTCTTCATATTTTTCAGTCTTTAGTGATGAGGAACCCATTATTTTTGAGTGGCCTTATGATGCCTACCGGTATATGATATTGTGTGAATAACTCAATAAATAACTGTAATGTGATTAACCCTTTAAAGGTGGCTTAATGCCTTAATGCATCATGGCCTTGGTTGGCATGATGCATGAATGCAGCCCTGGCGAGTAAGACGCCAGGGCTGCATTCAAGCATCATGCCGACCCTACCGGATTGACGCTCCCAAAGGGTCGGCATGATACACCAATGCAGCACTGCGAGTACTCGCCGGGGCTGCATTGGTGCATCATGACGACAAGTGTCCTCGTTTAGTGACATGCGTCCTTTCAGGGTTAGTACTGCGGGGGTTGAGGGTACTGGGACGGGTACTGAGGCGGCTGCGACTGTTGACGTTGTAATTGTGCCGCCACCAGCGCCGCCGTCTGTTGTTGGGACTGCGGCTGACCAATTTGTTGTTGTTGCTGCTGTTGTTGTTGCTGTTGTTGTTGCCGCATCATCATTTGTTGTTGTTGTTGCTGTTGTAATTGTTGTTGCATCCGCGGATTCATGCCCTGGAAGAAGAAAGGAAACATTATTAAATGACAATCTCTACATTTTTGTCCACATTGATGTCTATGAGGTGACCCATATTAAAATCCTACTGAAGAAACCTGGGGTCTGAAAATGGCTACATTAATTTTTAACCCCCACCCCCCCCCCCCCGAGCAAATCTTACCAATCACCAATGCTCACTTGGGTTTTACAGTAGGCTCTTAAACATTTGTACTTACACTCATTGGCCTATCAGTGTATCAAGAGAAAAATTGGTTAAGGAAGATAATGTGCATTACTTTGTAGGACATACCAGGTAGTTCAATAAAGTATTATGTATCTATGTGAATATGCCATTTTCAGTTCAGCCCGTCATAGAGGTGTGGCGGTCATAGTGTTTTAACTTGTACCGATTTGGTGACACTTAAAATCTAATTTTCCCTGACAAAATTTGAAATTGTATGTACCGTATCTGTATCATGATTGACTTTAAAATCCCTGACATTTCCCTGGCCTGGAACAAACATTTTTCTCTTGACAGTGACAACCCTAACATTCTGTACCAACGCGGTGCACCCACCTGCATGTTGTACCCTGCCTGGGCCGCCTGCCCAGATGGGGCCCCCTGTGGGCCCAGCTGGTTGTAGCCCGACATGGAGCCCATCTGCCCAATCTGGCCCTGGATGGGCCCGCTGCCCATCTGGGGCTGCATTGAGCCCCCGCTGATGTTACTGAACCTGCAACACAACGAGGAATACATGAATCACATGATAAACAACACGAGTTAAACCTGTATAGTGATGATAAACGCTGTAGGTGAACCCTTTTTATTTCATGTGGTGAAACAAAGTTACTATGCTTAAGTACTAAATTGGTCGTTCTCCACACTCCTGTGGAGAAACTGATGCTCATTCTCCATGGCCTGTTTCTCCACGATGGCATCACCAAAATAGCTATGAAACCAATCTTTAAATGTATATTTTGATTAAATTAATCAAGAATCACATAAAATAAATACAGAGATCCACCCTAATCAGTCTGAACTCCTTTGTCAATGCAAAGTCTATGGAGGGTACACCTGAGGCAAAGTCAATGGGTCGTATGTGTGTGATTGATCAGTTCCCGGAAAACCGGGAAACTGATCAATAATATTAAATTGAATATTGTTGTTATTGTCTAAATCTACCTCTTGAAAACAAATCAAGGCGTACCAAAAAGGCAACAATGAGACACAGTGACATGTAATGAGTACACAAGGATTTTTTTCTGTTTTGTTTTTGCAAGTTTACCCCTGAGGGAAAGTATGAGGTCTTGATGGTGCATGTTTATTTGTCTTCATGATGCGCCAATGCATTGCGGCCAAGCGACTTACTAGTGCTGCATTTTCGCATCATGCCGACCCTTTGTGAGTCTCTCAACCTCGTGGGGTTGTTGAGGAAGCGGCCTTGTGCAGTAAAGCACTTTGCCGCCCTTACAGGGTTAAAGCACTATGCTGCCCCTACAGGGTTAAAGCAGCATGCTGCCCCTACAGGGTTAAAGCACTATGCTGCCCCTACAGGGTTAAAGCACTATGCTGCCCCTACAGGGTTAAACCACTATGCTGCCCTTACAGGGTTAAAGCACTATGCTGCCCCTACAGGGTTAAAGCACTATGCTTCCATGACAGGGTTAAAGCACTTTGCTGCCCCTACAGGGTTAAAGCACTATGCTTCCATGACAGGGTTAAAGCACTTTGCTGCCCCTACAGGGTTAAAGCACTTTGCTGCCCCTACAGGGTTAAAGCACTATGCTTCCATGACAGGGTTAAAGCACTTTGCTGCCCCTACAGGGTTAAAGCACTATGCTTCCATGACAGGGTTAAAGCACTTTGCTGCCCCTACAGGGTTAAAGCACTATGCTTCCATGACAGGGTTAAAGCACTTTGCTGCCCCTACAGGGTTAAAGCACTATGCCGCCCATACAGGGTTAAAGCACTATGCTGCCCCTACAGGGTTAAAGCACTATGTTGCCCCTACAGGGTTAAAGCACTATGCTGCCCCTACAGGGTTAAAGCAGCATGCTGCCCTTACATGGTTAAAGCACTATGCTGCCCCTACAGGGTTAAAGCACTGTGCTGCCCCTACAGGGTTAAAGCACTATGCTGCCCATACAGGGTTAAAGCAGCATACTGCCCCTACAGGGTTAAAGCACTGTGCTGCCCCTACAGGGTTAAAGCACTATGCTGCCCCTACAGGGTTAAAGCACTATGCTGCCCCTACAGGGTTAAAGCACTGTGCTGCCCTTACAGGGTTAAAGCACTGTCCTGCCCCTACAGGGTTAAAGCACTATGCTGCCCCTACAGGGTTAAAGCAGCATGCTGCCCTTACAGGGTTAAAGCACTATGCTGCCCTTACAGGGTTAAAGCACTATGCTGCCCTTACAGGGTTAAAGCACCATGCGGCCCCTACAGGGTTAAAGTACTATGCTGCCCTTACAGGGTTAAAGCACCATGCGGCCCCTACAGGGTTAAAGCACTATGCTGCCCCTACAGGGTTAAAGCAGCATGCTGCCCCTACAGGGTTAAAGCACTATGCTGCCCTTACAGGGTTAAAGCACTATGCTGCCCCTACAGGGTTAAAGCACTATGCTGCCCCTACAGGGTTAAAGCACTATGCTGCCCCTACAGGGTTAAAGCACTATGCTGCCCCTACAGGGTTAAAGCACTATGCTTCCATGACAGGGTTGAAAGTAAATAACAAAAATTGAACTACCGGTAAGGAAGTGGTCGTTTTTCAACAATAGGGTCGGGGAGGGGAGTAGGTGGATTTTCAAACAAGCCAGTCTAATTTTTTTCAATCTACCAACCCAGCGAGCCAGGCAGGTTCAAATTGATTGGGGACGACCCCTTTCAGCTATAGTAATGTGTGGGGTTTTGCAATAAAAAGGGGTGAAATATTTCGGTACTCCCGTCAGGAGGGATCCAAATCTTTTTGGT
Organism: Harmothoe impar; assembly: GCA_947462335.1. NCBI lineage: Eukaryota > Metazoa > Annelida > Polychaeta > Phyllodocida > Polynoidae > Harmothoe > Harmothoe impar. The sequence goes on from OX381714.1 coordinate 61,838,982, forward strand.
CCCCCCATTTCAAGTTTTAAGTCCAAATTTATTGGTGTCCCCCCCCCCCTCAAATCCCCAATGTTGTTATAAAATGAACACTCTCTATAGTCAAGAACAGAAATATCTATGTGAGATGTGATGTGAGATTTGCTATAGGACACAAATTGACTATAGTCAAGAACAAAAGTATCTGTATGAATGGTTAATATTTTATTATAATTGTGTTCTTAGGCCATATCAGAAAAACAAGTTGGTCAATGGATTTCTTTTTCTCTTTCGTGCAAGCAAGCAATTTTTTTTTGTCAATGGATTTTGTAGATGGAAAATTGGAGCGAAGGACAATTTTTTTTTCAACCAGCCTCCGACAAAAGAGATTTGAGATACCAAAAAAAAATTGGCTGATTTGGGAGAACCAACAGAAGAAAGCAGAAAATGGACAGAAAAAAAAGAAGACATTGTCAATTTTCAAAAAAAAAAGAGGCGAGCGAAATCTATGGAATTTTTTTTTTCTCCAAAAATAAGGTGCTGGAAATCCATTGACCAATTTCTATTTTTGGTCTGGCCTTAGGGAGCGTTCATTATTTATGCCAGGGGGGGGGTGTGCATATCAGGGGGGGGGGGTCATTTTTTTTAGGGGTATTCGGAGGGGGGGGGGGTCTTTTTTTTCCAACCTATTCTTAGGGGGGGGGGGGTCTTTTTTTTTCAACCTATTCTGAGGGGGGGGGGGGTCATTTTTTTTAGGGGTATTTATTTGGGAGGGGGTATTTTTTGACACAACATGACGCGAATTTCGCGACAGATGTCGCGAATTCAGGGCTCGACAAATCGTTCAATACAGATGTGTCCACTGGGCACAGAGACAAAAATATGTTGTGCCCAGTCAGTGGAATCTGTGCCCGACCGGGCCATGAAAATTTCGATAAATACTTTCTCTTAAATGATAGGATGATTTTTCAGGATCCATATCTAGAATCCAAATATTACAAGCTTTCCAATGCTGCATAACACTCATATTTGGCTGGTGGTTTCGCTCGTAGAAATTAGGGTCCAAATTATCTTCAGTTTCAGTTGTGTCCACTGGGCAAATTTTTCTGTGTCCAGTGAAATTTTTCTGTGTCACGGGCACTGGACACAGCGATTTGTCGAGCCCTGGAATCGGGGTCATAAAGACAGCAGAACTTTGCTAAATTTCTTGCTCGCCAATTGACACTTTGAATGATTCACTACTTTTATTTTCCTAAAACAACAATAGCTGGAGAAAGAACATTAAATCAACACAAGAATAGGAGTACAGAATGTAGGGGGTCTAAACAGCAAAGCTATCAGTGTGCAGCTAGGTGAATGCTATTGTGGCGCCGAAATATGACAGTACGGTACCCGGGTATCTGAAATAGTTTGGTTTAATTGGATTTTAGTCTTGCCCTATCACGTTTTGGCGTCCATATGCAAGGGTGAACTTGCCTATAAATGTCTAGCCCCTGCCTTTCTTCCCAATAGAGGAGCACATGCACGGTATGCAAGATGCAGATCTACCTCATATATTGATACATTGTAGCTTAGGTCCACTCCACCAGTTAAAGGCGTGATTACACCAGTCATGATACACACTTTTCCTTGGTGCCTTGTACCAGACCCTTCTAAATGGTCCACAGTGTTCTGATGGCAGAGCTCTCAATTTTTTCAGAATAACTTCACCATCTCCCTAATAGCTGCCTGCTTCTCACAGATTCTAGGGCTTATAAAATCAGTAGACTCATAGAGTAAACATGATCATCCCACTATAAATCGGTGCACTGGATGCCTTGAAATGTATCAAATAGCCACAAGATCCACAGAATTTTCTGCTGCGGATCATCAATTTCTAAATCTCCCTCTCAGTTCATCTTTGGCTTCAACATAAATCAGGTACTGAATCATCATTGCTACTCATTGCTCCTTGGCCTCATCAGAATTTTTACAGCTCTATATTTGGTACTGGTCAAGTTGTGCCGATGTTCTGCAGGGTTATCAGTGAGTAATTCATCAAGTTGGGGATCCAGCTTAAATGCATCCTAAAATCCTTCTTTTACTGATAAGTCAACACTTGACATGGTCTTCTACCACAAAGAAAGACAAGCGCTACTGCCCACACAGAGGGGAGGGTCCTTACCCTAGAACTTTGAAGGCAGGTCCCTTATGGCATTTCCTCAAATGAAAGTTATCAACTATGGTGCACGTAACATCCATGCATACCATTGATGGCTTAAGCGATTGTAATTGATCTCTGCTATTATATACCAAAGACACATTCCCGACTCTTTGTTCAACTTCAAATTCTCACCCTCAGCTCCCTACTTCTTACTGATCCTAGCCTTTGGAAAACCAAACTACGTTTAAATAGTGATCTAGTTCATTTAGCTGCAAGTTATAATACCAGGATACATTAAAATAGGCCGATTGACCTCTAGATTTTCAAAATTGTCCTCAGGTTTGTCACTATTATAACATACAGAGCATCCCTTCATCAAACATCAATCTTTGTTTTAAGCTGCAGTGTCAGCGGAACAGGGGGGCCTGGGGGCCTAGTTAAGTTGGGGAGGCAACTTTTTTGGTAAACATGAACATTTTAGTACCCAAGAATACACCAATCTCAAGGTAAAATTCCTAAAAAAATTTTGAATGACAAGCTCAAAGTCCCACAGAACACATCAATTTCAATGTAAAATTACAAAATTTTCCATGGATCATATAGTAGACTTCAGACCACTCGGAATAGACTAATTTAAATGTCAAATTCCTAAATTTTCCTGGGGCCTGTGGCCCCAAAGCAACCATCTGTTTCTCCCTCTAACCAACAATCATCAGCTGGCCTTGGAAGCTGGGCCCCCCCTAACTTTATCCACCTTCCGCCACCCCTGAGCTGAGCCATTTCATTGTACTTCTACCGAACAGTATTAGCAGGACTTGTTGGTGGGAACCAGAAAAATGTGCTCTCTCCACATGTGGGAGATGCAAAAATATTTACCATATTGTGATGCCCTATAACTACTCCCTCAGATCATGGTTAAGCACATGCAATAATAGGTTATAGAATAGGACTATTTAGACTTTGTATGTCGTTGATGCCATTATTAAGTATTTATAAACGTCTATGGTGAGGGGGGGGGGTCATTTTTTTTCAACCTATTCGGAGGGGGGGGGTCTTTTTTTTTTTACCCATTCGGAGGGGGGGGTCTTTTTTTTTTGACCCATTCGGAGGGGGGGGGGGGTCTTTTTTTTTTATCGTATTCGTTTTGCCAAACGCCCGCCCCCCCCCTGCCATAAATAATGAACGCTCCCTTAGGTGCGTAAAATCAAGATGTGTGTCTGTGTGTATGACTTACTGTTGTGTGGAGCCGGGGTTAGAGAACTGACGCTGAGGTGGCTGGGGACCGGATTGGGGTCTGTAGACGAATTAAACACCAAACATAAGGAGAAAACACAGCAATCAAACACAAATAAACACAGCGGGACGCATACTACAGGCACATGGTAACGCAGTCTAGTCATTGTGTCATTGTTAAGAGATGAGTTAGGAGCTAATTTGGGGTCGATTTTTATTTTTCAATTACACAACTTGGTTGTGTTCATAGTGTCCATATAAGGATGTGTGTAGCTTTTTTAATCATTCTAATACTTATAGACCCATAAAATATAGAGCAAACCATGGTCAGAATAGGTCAGGGAACCAGTCACTATTACAGAGAGGGTCCCCTGACCTGGTTTCCTCTATATTTTATGCATTAAATGTCATCAAATGATTTAAAAAGCAACACACAACTTTATATGGACATTATGAACACAACCAAGTTGTGTACCAGGTAATTGAAAAATAAAAATCGACCCCAAATTAGCTCCTAACCCATTTTTAATCAAATTACTTATGGAAGTGTCACAATGATATATTGAACAGTCATTGTATCATTGTTAATCACATTTTAAATCAAATGTAAACACAATGATATTGGACAACAGAAATATGCACATGGAAGCTTGTATCATAGTACATTTATAGTTGTAGTCACGATTTGAACATCAGACATTTCGACACATGCATATTGTTAATGCAAGTATGACTATGGCAGGCATGACAAGAAAATTTAGAGGGGTCGAAATTTGTTGCACCCCCCCAGCGGTGGGTTGAAAATCATGGCACGTACGCAGCCCTAAGAAACATACGATAGTTCTAAACATGTGTTTTATCTTTATTTTGTGAAAACAGGTGAGTTTCTTTTACCCCTTACCCCTCAAAGAGGGATTGAAATTACCCATTGAAGTTAATTGAAGTTACCCACCCCCCGCGGTTAAAAGAGTCAATATTTTTACATTTTTACCCTCGCCCCTCCCAAATCCACCAGTCGCCCTGCTATTGAAAAACAAACACTTCCTAACACGCTACAGTGTCAATTGATGCCTCAAGTTGTCATTATGAATGCATCATGCTGCATTCATGCATCATGCTGCACTCATGCATCATGCTGCATTCATGCATCATGCTGCATTCGTGCATCATGCTGCATTCATGCATCATGCTGCATTCATGCATCATGATGCATGAATGCAGCATGCTGCATTCGTGCATCATGCTGCACTCATGCATCATGCTGCACTCATGCATCATGCTGCATTCATGCATCATGCTGCATTCGTGCATCATGCTGCATTCATGCATCATGCTGCATTCATGCATCATGATGCATGAATGCAGAATGCTGCATTCGTGCATCATGCTGCACTCATGCATCATGCTGCACTCATGCATCATGCTGCATTCATGCATCATGCTGCATTCATGCATCATGCCAACCACTGAGAATGATGCCTTGAGGGAATCAAGATGTCGTTAACCACGTATTGCGGTGGTCTGCGACACTTGTGTGAGATCTAAGTTGTGAGACTAGTTTGTCAGCAGATGTATCAGGGGACAGTGGATGATTGACACAAGAATGTTGGTAGTAGTAAGTGTACAGTAGTTAAGGTGAGTCGTCATGATGCACCAATTCAACCACAGTGAATAAGCCACTGCATTCGTGCATCATGCCGACCCTTCGGGAGTGCATCAAACCCATCGGGTCAACATGATGCACGAATGCACCACTTGCACGTTACTCTTCAGGGCTGCATGGATGCATCCTGACGACAAAGGGCATAGCACATTAAAGCACTACACCCCTTAGAGGGTCAGTGTTCCTGTGCCTAGTATTAGCGCAGTATGTGGCCCCTAAAGGTTTAACCCTTTAAAGGCCACATAGTGCATTATTGCATCATGCCCTCGGTCATCATTATGCCTGACTGCAGCCCTGGTGAGTAACTCACCAGGGCTGCATTCATGCATCATGATGACCGTATTGGGTTGATACACTCCCAAAGGGTCGTCATGATGCACCGATTCCGCACCGGAGAGCAACTCGCCAGTGTGGCGAGTAACTCACCAATGCTGTATTCATGCCGACACTATAGGGTTGATACCCCGGGTTGATACACTCCCAAAGGGTCGTCATGATGCACCAATGCAGCCCTGGTGAGTTACTCGCCAGTGCTACATTCAAGCATCATCCCGACCCTATAAAATTGATACACTCCCAAAGGGTCGGCATGATGCACCAATGCAGCCCTGGTGAGTTACTCGCCAGTGCTACATTCAAGCATCATCCCGACCCTATAAAATTGATACACTCCCAAAGGGTCGGCATGATGTACCAATGCAGGGCTGCATTAGTGCATCATGATGACAAATGTCAGCTTTTAGCGACGCGGCGCCCTTAGTGGGTGGCGGGCGGCGTAGACTTACTGTGCTGGTGCCTGGTAGGGGGTGCCTTGTTGGGAGGCCTGGGTGGGTCTGGAGGTAGAACACAGCACGTCATACACTACAGCTACTCACCCCCCAAGCCAAAACCAAGTAAGGCCACTTAAAATTGATTATCAGCTTGGCGGACACTTTTTGGAAAAAATCGGTGAGGGAGGGAGGCCTTTTTTTTTTTTTGATATACTTTTTCTTGAAGGTGCGGGAGGGCCTTTTTTTCTTTTTTTACATACATTGATGGTCTGCACATATAAACAAGGTCTAAAATGCCCTTTAAATTTCGTTTCTACCCCTATTATCAGCTGAGATATTGAAATTGTTGCAACATTTCTTCTGATTTTTTTAGATGCGCCCTTTTTGGCATTTTTTTTCTTAAAAGGTGAAAAAAAAGGACTAATGCGGCCCTTTTTAGGGGATGCGCGCGGTGTCCGCAAAGCTGATAATCAATTTTAAGTGGCCTAACATAAACCTCTATGGATATCACTCCCACAAATGACGCTAGCGTGGTGAGCTCACTGTTTTTTAAACTTTTCATAAAATAATCATTGTGCGGGCCATTTACTGGGATGCCACTCTTTGGTCGACAAAAAATTGGAAAAATTGAAATTTTGGTGAAATTTTGGTGAAATTTCTGTAGCAAAATAACATAATTTAATAGAGAATTTGGAGTATAAAAAAAGAAGGAATTCCTGCAAAAGTAGGAAAAGTGGCATCTCTGTTGTATACTGTTATGCTTTTTTTGGGGCGAAACATGACAAGGAACATGTCGAAAAGTGGTGCGAGTGCAATCGATTGACTTTTTTTTTTGAATAAGAAATTTGCAATTCCGAAAATATTGGCCACTATATCCATAGAGTTGTGCTTTACTTGGTGTGGCCTAGGGGGCTAAACTATTACACATACTGGGTCAAACTAATCAGGAGGGCTTGAAAGTTACTAGTGTAATCATGTCATAATATCAACTTAACAAATATTCTAGGGATGCAAAGGTATAAACTATGGAAATATATAATCAAAGTCATAAAACAATTAACAACTGTAATTAACTGTATAGACATCAACTAAATATTTAAACAACATGCCATTTATGCATCAAGATCTATAGACTAGGGTCAAAGGCAATATTCAATCAGATGATTTAATAATTAGTAACTAATTAAATTTCTATTTTAAAACATGGGACTATTTAAACTTAAAATCATTGTAGGGATGCAGAAGTCGGGCTATAAGAAGAGTCATGTGGGGTGGAATACGGAATAGGCATGCGCTCTGTCTGCAAGATGCACAAGTCAACCAGGGTTCCCACATGTCATGGAAAGTCATGGAATTTCAAAGCTGTCTGGAAAGTCATGGAATTTTGTAAAAATTGGCCATGTGTCAGGGAATGTCATGGAAAATGAAAATAATGGAATTAAAATCACAATATCTCCTAGAAATGTCTCATTTGTTTTCTTGATTTTGATTTTCTCAGGGGCCAAGTCCCTACTCCCACAATAAATGTCATGGAAAATTGAGGTTTTTGTCATGGAATGTCATGGAAATGTCATGGAATTTCAAACTGAAATTCTTGTGGGAACCCTGTCAACATGTGGGCGCTGGCGGGAGCTCCTTCTCGCTAATAAAAGCAAATCCCACCCAGTTAACCATTTAAGGACGGCATGTTGCTTTAGTGTACTGATGCATGAATGCATCCCTTGTGAGTGACTCGCCAGTGCTGCATTCAAGCATCATGTCGATCCTTCATGATGCATAAATGCATCCCTGGCGAGTGACGCGCCTCAGCTGCATGAATGCATCATGACGACCAAAGTAATAGCACATTAAAGCACTATACGGCTTTTAAAAGGTTAACCCTTTAACGACGGTGTAAGGCCTGTATGCCCTTGGTTGTTATGATGCATGCATGCAGCCCTGGCGAGTAACTTGCCAGTGCTGCATTCAAGCATCATCCCAATTTTACTGGGTTGATAACAACAGTGCCAAAGGGTCTGCATGATGCCTGAATGCAGCATTGGCAAGTTACTCACCAGGCCTGCATTCATGCATCATGACCACCAAGGACATAATGCACCAACTCACACTGTGGTCTTTAAAGGGTTAAAGCAGTATGTGGCCCTCAAAGGGTTATATTAACTCAGGGTTCCCACAAAAATTTTAGATTGAAATTCCATGACATTTCCATGACATCCCATGACAAAAATCTCAATTTTCCATGACAATTATAACATTCTTGTGGGAAAATTTCTAAAATGAAGAAAGCAATTGGGAGATTTCTATGAGATTTTGTGATATTAATTCTATTATTTTCATTTTCCATTTTCCATGACTTTCCATGACACATGGCAAATTTGTACAAAATTCCATGACTTTCCAGACAGCTTTCAAATTCCATGACATTCCATGACTTTCCAGACAGCTTTCAAATTCCATGACATTCCATGACTTTCCAGACAGCTTTCAAATCCCATGACATTCCATGACATGTGGGAACCCTGTAAATACACACTACAGGTATAAAAAAAAAAAAAAAGAATAAGAAAAAGAAAAAGAAAAAAAGGAAGAAAGGTCTCGGAGACTCACTGTGAGGTGTTGGGGAAGCCGTGGGGCTGCATCTGCTGCGGCCCCTGCTGCCCCATATAACCGCCCTGACCCGGCATTGACATGGGCGCCATCTGCTGGTTGCCGTGGTAGCTGCCGGGCTGCTGGAACTGTCCGCCCGACATCATGCCCGGGTTTCCTGTGTCCATCATCTCCGTCCCCTGAGGCTGCAAGCTGCTGTAACCACTGTAGCTACCCTGAGACATACCTACAGGGGAGGGCATGGTCAATCACTTATTTATAAAGCATTGTTTGTTTGTAATTGTTTATTTATACTGTCCAGTACATAGGCTTATAGCCTGTATTATTGTATAGAACAGTGTATATGGAACCTACTGACCAACCAGTGTAAATGTTATTTACATGTTTCTGAAGCTATGTGCCGTGATCAATGTCGGCAAGCAAAGACTTAGTCTTGGTGGTTTTTTTTATTACAAAGCTGTTGCTAGTTCTGTATGAAATCTGAGACTTATGAAAAAATGTAGTATTAAAGCGTGCAGTGATTTATACATTCAACCTCTCAGCAAAAATAAATTGTGAACATTTCAGAGTATACTGGACTCATTTACTATTAAAGGTAGTAATTCTACCCCCGCCCCAGCTGGCCCCTGGAAAGGGTCTGTGTGGACCCTGGGAGTATGAGCTGGCCCCTGGGAAGGGTCTGTGTGGACCCTGGGAGTATGAGCTGGCCCCTGGGAGTATGAGCTGGCCCCTGGGAAGGGTCTGTGTGGACCCTGGGAGTGTGTGCTGGCCCCTGGGAGTATGAGCTGGCCCCTGGGAGTGTGTGCTGGCCCCTGGGAGTATGTGTTGGCCCCTGGGAGTATGTGTTGGCCCCTGGGAGTATGTGTTGGCCCCTGGGAGTATGTGCTGGCCCCTGGGAGTATGTGCTGGCCCCTAGGAAGGGTCTGTGTGGCCCCTGGGAGGATGAGCTGGCCCCTGGGAGTATGAGCTGGCCCCTGGGAGTATGTGCTGGACCCTGGGAGTATGTGCTGGACCCTGGGAAGGATCTGTGTGGCCCCTGGGAGTGTGTGCTGGCCCCTGGGAGTATGAGCTGGCCCCTGGGAGTATGTGCTGGGGTCCTGGGAAGGGTCTGTGTGGCCCCTGGGAGTGTGTGCTGGCCCCTGGGAGTATGAGCTGGCCCCTGGGAGTGTGTGCTGGGGTCCTGGGAAGGGTCTGTGTGGCCCCTGGGAGTGTGTGCTGGCCCCTGGGAGTATGAGCTGGCCCCTGGGAGTGTGTGCTGGCCCCTGGGAAGGGTCCGTGTGGACACTGGGAGTGTGTGCTGGCCCCTGGGAAGGATTTGTGTGGCCCCTGGGAGTATGAGCTGGCCCCTGGGAGTATGAGCTGGCCCCTGGGAGTATGAGCTGGCCCCTGGGAGTATGAGCTGGCCCCTGGGAGTATGAGCTGGCCCCTGGGAGTATGAGCTGGCCCCTGGGAGTAGTGTAAGACCTACCAGGCTGCATGCCCATGTGCTGGGGGTGCTGGGGGCCTGGGAAGGGTCCGTGTGGCCCCTGGGAGTAGCCCATGTTGCCTCCGTCCCCGATCCGTGCCATGATGTTCTGTCCGTGATGCATGCTGAGTCGTTGTCTGAGGAAAGAAGACAGTTTGTTTATTATCATTGAAAATCGTAAGGCCATGAAATAAATTATGTGCGATTTCGGTAATCTGCCAAAAAAGGTCTGGTAGGGTGAGGGTACTCCTCTTTCCTTGTTTAATGTACTAAAAATAATAAAGTATTTTGATCTTTTTTACTTTAAGAAAATTTGAAATTTTTGAAAAAGAAAAAAGTCCCATGATAATAAAATTCATCGAAAAATTTAATTTCCCCCCCCAAAAATTAAGGTCAGCAATCTTTTGGTAGGCTCGTGTGACTGAGAACGCACCTTTTTCTTTTTCATGCCATCACACAAACCTTTATTATGAATATACGAATTATTTCTAGTTTTCTAAGGCTACTTTAATTATTTACCAGTTGTACCTGTGGTTTAAGTACCTACCGTAAAACCTCTCTCATAAGCCGACCCCCCAGTTTGAGAGAATATTATAAGCCGAATTTGGACCCATTTAAACATGGTTAAAGTATAATTTACTTGATAAAAAACCTCCCTTAGAAGCCGACCGCCCTCTTTGAGATAATGCAATAAGCCGAATAAGGCCTAAAATCCCTGCTGCTTATAACCGAGGTTCTACAAGAATACCGTATTCGACGTAATAAGCGCCCTCCCCCTAATAAGCGCCCCCCCCTTTTTGGTGCATTTTTAGACTACCACAAAGGCTAAAAATGAATGATTTCGGAAACAATTAAACTCTTAAGTACTAAAATCCATAAAAATTATTTTATAAGCGCCCAGGGCGCTTTTACGTCGAATACAGTATGTGGTTTTTAACTGCCGGTAGTTGATAGTGTTCCCTGATGAGTTGCTGCTTATAACCGAGGTTCTACAACAATATGTGGTTTTTAACTACCGTAAAACCCCTTCTATAGGACGACCCCACTTATAAGCCGATCCCCCAACTTGAGAAAAAAATTCGGCCTATAGAAAAAGGATTCAAAAATCGTTTTCTCTTTAATCTAATGTAATAAAACCTCACCTATAGGTCGAACCCTTAAATTGGGAAAAATATTCGGCTTATAGAATATAAAAACGCCAAAATAAATTTGTCTTATCGGCGAGGTTTTACGGTACCGGTAGTTGATAGTGTTACCGTAAAACCTCGCGTATAAGCCTAACTCGCGTATAAGCCGCACCCCTAACTTTGACAGATTGTATAAGCCGCAGAGGGGGTCTGAAAATTGTTAATTTGGTACTGTAGTATACTTATAAAAACTCTCGTATAAGCCGCACCCTATATAGGCATGTTTGATATCAAAAGAAAGCTGAGTCTGACTTGCGTACAAGCCGCGGCTAGTACGCGAGGTTTTATGGTACCTGATGAGTTGCTGCTGCTGGTACTTGGGGAGCCTGGAGAGGTGCTGCTGCAGGGAGGGCTGTGGGGCGCCCACGTAGGCGGGCTGACGTGCACTCAGCATGCCCCGTATAGCCTGCTTCGTGCCCATCTGCTGCGGGTACCTGGGACCACCTGCAAACCAGACAGATCATGTTATACACCAAAAAGATTATACCGTAAGGCCCGACCAAAAGAAAAAGTTGGTCTACAGATTTCCCGCACCATATTTCCGGGAATGCACCCCCTTTTTTTTGGAAAAAAAAAGTGTCTACGGACAGCGCCCGCATCATTTTATGAAGAATTGGATTCTTTTTATTATTATTATTTTTAATCTCGAGGAGGCGGGAAATTTGAGCTTCTAAAAAGAATAGATTTTCCCTCAAATAAAAACAAAGAGAAATCGCCTGCTCCACTATATTAGAGGTTGAAATCCACAGACAAAAAAAAATTGGAAAAATATAAAATAAAATTCGCCCTCCCGCACCTATTTTTGGAAAACAAAATCCATAGACCAACTTTTTTATTTGGTGTGGCCTAAACAAAGATATCTTCGCATATAAATATTTCCGCAAATTGGCTCTAAAGTATGATTTAGTGCGGATTTAAATAAGAATTTTGGAATATACGGGTACCGCAAAACCTCCCTTATGCCCCCCTTATAAGCCGACCCCCCAGTTTGAGAGAATTCTATAAGCCGAATTAGGGGTCATTTAGAAAGCTTTAAACTACAATATACTGGATAAAATACCTCCCTTATAAGCCGACCCCCCACTTTAAGGAGATGCCATAAGCCGAATCAGGCCAAAAATCTCCAAAAAAGGTCGGCTTATCAGAGAGGTTTTACGGTAGTACTAATCTGCCTACATCAAATTAACATTCATGCTGGACACTTTTTCATGGAATTTCATTTCCTTGAAAATATGTACAGCATGAAATAAAATATGTTCACAATACCCACTGAATTGCACTCTGTGTTTTTATCTCTAAAAATATGATACCTGGTGTAAACCAGACATATGGTAAGAAGATTTTTTATTTCCTAAATATGGTATTTTTAGGCCACTTAAAATTGATTATCAGCTTTGCGGACAGCGCCCGCATCCTCTAAAAAGGGCCGCATAGGTGCTTTTTCATCTTTTGAGGAAAAAAAGGCCTAAAATAGCCGCATCTAAAAAAATCCTTAGACAAGTTGCAAAATGATCAATATCTCAGCTGATAATAAGGGTAGAAACCTAATTTAAAAGGGGTTTTAGACCTTATTTCCAATTGCAAACCATCAATTTTCTAGAAAAAAAGAAAAAGGCCCTCCCGCCCCTCCAGAAAAAAGTGTGACAAAAAATAAAGCGCCCTCCCGCACCCTTTTTTACTAAAAAAGTGTCCGCAAAGCTGATAATTGATTTTAAGTGGCCTTATTTGGTATGGTGCTTATGGGTAATACTAAAGGTGCCTGGTGGACAATAAGTAGAGAACCTTGAAACTTGAAAACAGAAATATACGGAATTTTACATTTTGTTTTAGGCCAGACCAAAAAAAAGGGCTGGGCAATGGATTTTGTGCATCTTACTTTTGGAAATGCAAATGTCAATGGATTTTGCTCACTTCAGCTGGGCTGCATTGGTGCATCATGATGGCAAATGTCATCTTTTAGCGTCATACCATCCTTAACTTTTTAAGGACGGATGTCGCTAAAAAATGACATTTGTCGTCATGATGCACCAATGCAGCCCCGGCGAGTAACTCCCCGGTGCTGCATTCATGCATCATGCCGACCATTCAGGAGTGTCTCAACCCTGTAGGGTCGGCATGATGCATTAATGCCCTATGCTGTCCCTAAAGGGTTAAAGTGTTAGGGTATAGGAGTGAGACCTTACCTGGGGGTATCTGTTGGTAGTACTGGGACTGGGGAGGGTTCTGGTTCGGGTACCAGTTTCCGGGCGGCTGAGAACGGAACATCTGTTCCTGGCCAAACATGGGCCCCATAGGTCCTTGCTGAAAACATATAAAAAACCAAGTTACATAGTCACCAAGCACCAGGACTGACTCTACTCACTTTCTATAATTTCACCCCTTTTCCCCCTCTGTAGTATAAAAACATTATTTATTGAGTAGAAGAAAAACATGATTTTTCCATTATTTGGGAAATTTTTCATCATTAAGAATTATTTCCATAAATCTTTGAATAATCAAATTTGAGTTTTGCCTTGTTTTCAACAAAAGAACCCAGAAATGATATTATCTTAATAAAATGCATCAAGCACTATTCGACTCGCCGTGGGCAGTCGAGAAACATGGCCAAAGCGTCTTTCAATGATGCACTTAACCTTAACAAACATCAAATGACAAACTTGAATAAAGTTTTTGCTTGCTCGGTTTTAAAATGAAGAATGTGTTATGTACAGAAAATGTCAACTTTTATCAATTCTCGTTCTTTCTCAGTTCTCAGAATACCAGTAGGCCTACATCTCTTCTTGCGAATTATTTCATCATTACCGGTTTCATATATACATGTATATAGATACTCATAGGGAGATATCAGTCCTCGGTCCACAAAGCAAGGTGGAAAATCTCATGATTTACATACATTTTGTAGAGTAAACTAATATAATTTAAACTAAAACCCCTAATAGAAGTTGCATCTCTGTAGATACATTCCCGGTTTTAGGTGAGGAATATTCTAAACATTTTCAGGCGCAGAGTTTATACGGTAATATTATTTCTACGTTTCTGTGAACGACAACAGCAAAGGGAGATTCTTTTTCCACAACCGAAAACACTTATTTCAGGGGTTTACGAACAAATCAGGAAATAATGAAATCATGCGAAGTGAGGTTGACAGACGCTTCCTGTATCGTAAGTTAACCCTTTAAGGGCCGCATGATGCTTCAATGCACTAAGCTCTTGGTTGTCATGATGCCTAAATGTTACACTGACAAGTTACTCTCCAGTGGTGCATTCATGCATCATGCCGACCCTTCGGGAGTGTATAAATCCTGTAAAGTCAGCATGATGCATGAATGCAGCACTGGTGCGGTACTCACCAGTGCTGCATTCATGCATCATGCTGATAAAGGGCATACATAATGCATTAAAGCACTATGCGGTCCTTGCTCATTAAACCGAGGAGTATCATTAGGGGAGACTGTACACAGAATTACAAAACCACTTCGGTTTTGCTCCAGGAAAATCAACATGAGTGAATGCAGAAATCCCAGGGAAAAAGTAGGAATTTCTAAAGGATATTTGTGTAAAAAAAGATAGATGGATCAGGAACTTGAATAAACTTAGAAATGGAGCTGGCAGCTACGGTAGTCTCTCCCTTTTCAGACCAGTATAACAGCATACAGTTGGCCGAAATAACCAGGAATGGACTGAATGTGGCTTTTAAGAAGAGGACGACAAAAATACAAGTGGCAACGGTAGGTGGCCTCTGGGCTCTCCATAGGCAGGACCCTAGTCCTACTGTAAATTCTCGCATGTAACCCTTGTATAAGCCGCACCCAGACTTCGGGACAGTCCTACAGGCCGCAACATTACTGCTTTAGTACTGCGCTATATCATCAAAAACCCTCATATAGCTGCACCTACCGTAAAACCCTGCCATAGGACTAATTTATTTTAGTGATTTTATCTCTGTAAGGCCAAAAAAAAAAGAGGTTTGTTTCAGGTCACCCGACCGACCCTATCTAAACAGGGCCGACCCTACGTTTTTTTATGCAATTTTGAAGACATATTTATATTTTTAGACTTTTTTGGTTTCAATTTTAGGTTTAATAAATTTTGGAAAAAAATCTTTCCATTTTTACACTTTTTAGAGGGGAAGTAAAAAAAAAATCCGACCTACCGACCCTAGAGTTTCTTCCCATGTTACCTGGAACAAAACTTTTTTTTTATTTGGCCTATAAAACCGAATTTTTTTTCTCAAATTGGAGTTCGGGTTAAAGGAATTTTTAATACATTAGATTAAAGAGAAAATCATTTTTAGATATTTTTTTACATAGGCCGATTTTTCTTTCT
Organism: Harmothoe impar; assembly: GCA_947462335.1. Taxonomy (NCBI): domain Eukaryota; kingdom Metazoa; phylum Annelida; class Polychaeta; order Phyllodocida; family Polynoidae; genus Harmothoe; species Harmothoe impar. The sequence continues at coordinate 61,854,343 of OX381714.1, forward strand.
CAAATTGGAGCTTTTCAGGGGGTCGTGCTATAACCGGGGTTTTATGGTAGACTTTGGGACAATCCTAAAAGCCGACGCTTATACAAGCCACGGTTTCTACACAAGAATTTACGGTAGGGGTCAGGTTCAGAGGTCCTGTTACTACCGTAAAACCTTGCGTATAAGCCGCGGCTAGCACGCGAGTCGGATTGGCGGTGCGGCTTATAGGATCGGCCCAGGGTCAGGGTGCGGCTTATACGCGAGTTTTTGCTACAATGGTACAGTATTAAAAGACACCATAATCAGATCATTGGTGCGGCTAATAGGATCGGCCCAAACTCATGGTGCGGCTTATACGCGAGTTAGGCTTATACGCGAGGTTTTACGGTAGGGGCGCACATTCCCCATACTGTAAAACACAAGTCAGATAAAGAAGATCCCTTTCATTAAGGTGATCATCTTTTTTTCAAATTAAATAATAATCACGAGAAGGGGGATAACTTAAGTGTGACAACACTTACATCAGGAGTCAGTGGGTGGCATAACTTTTGAAAAATGGACAAAAACAAAAGAATAACGGTTTTCTTTGGGCACAGCAAAAATATCAATTGTTTTTAACGGTCAATTGTGAGGTTAGAAGCGTGGAGCGTTGTTGGGGGGACGATTGGAAATTTGAAACTTTTGGGAGCATTAGCACTTTTAGCCTTAAGGGTAGCATAGTGCTTTAATGCATAATGCCCTTAGTCGGCATGATGCATAAATGCAGCCCTGGCAGTCTTTGCAAAAACTTTTTCATCCCACAGGACATTCGGTCCTGCAAATTCTCAATATTGAAGGACTGACTACATATTTGGAGGACCGGATAGCCACATATCTGCATTTTAAGTATAAAAGAGTTTTTCCATTAAAAATACAATTAATTTGGAAACATTTAGGGCCAAATCAGGATAGATATATAGTTTTACACAGTATATTGACATGCATATTTCAGATTTAGAAGCCCAACTGCCTTCTTCTAGTTCAGAAAAGCCCAACATGCGACTGGACATTCGGTCCTGCTACACTTGATAATCTGCTGGACCAGCGGCATTTTAGAAGGACATTGCCACTGTCTTCCATGTTTTTGCAAAGACTGCCCTGGTGAGTCTAATCACAGGACTGCATTCAAGTATCATGACGACCATACGAAAGTGTATGACCCAAGTATGATTGGCCACATGGCTCGCGAACGTCTCTCCCCGATGACAACTCTACCGCTCTCCAAGGTGCCCAAAATATAACACAACAAAAGGTCAACATCATCTTTCATTTTGCAGAGTTAGAACTTTAAACAGACGTTAATGTTAAGTTAGCGCTACTGATTAACGTTATGAAGCATTGGCCGAAGCGTGTTTCTAACTGCGAGAGTGACCTCAGAAAGGCACTGCTTAACTCTAGTGGCAACTAACAGGGCATTAATGTGTTAAAAAACAGTATATGCCCCCCCCCCATGGGACAAATCCCCCCTCCCCTGTTATTAAGAAATGACCAGCCCCTAACCTCCCACTCATATAGTGCATTATGACTTTGTGTGTTATTAAATCCTCTATAAAACTCCCTCGTTATCATTCCTTAAGAACTGATCCCCCTCACTGTAATAATTATTAGTTTCTCATTATTTTGTGCATAGCAAAGCCATTTGGTCATTAAACAACGAGCGACAACATGGCGTAATGTGAAGGGGTCGTGGTGGTCCATACAAGCCACCACGTCACTAAAATAATGCAACTCTTTTTGTTACTTCTAAAAATTTACAAATTTTGTAAAAAAAATGGATTAAAAATTAAAAACAAAAATTGATCCACGAAATAATCTGAACAATCTATTTTTCTTCTTTTTTTTGTTGGTAAAATTTTATAATTTAGTGAATTGGACCTAAATACAGAACAGTTTACTCACGGTGCCACCTGGTGATAGGCTCTATAAACACAAAGGTCAAGGTCAAAACGGGGGTCGATACGACCAAGGTCAATGCAGCTGGAATTTCACAAATTTGAAGATCATTTTATCAATTTGCATGTCTACCGTCGATTTTACCCGACCACGCAATACCACACACCTAGATAGGAGTAGGTAGGGTGAGGGTAGTCCAACAAGGTTGGCCACATGGTTATAGCGTCCAGAGCTGTTTATGGTTTATTTGCATCTTCAATAAAATTGATGACCAAGGTTGAAATAGTACAGAAATCCCCTCAAAGCCAACACATTTCATTTTGGTCTTAATCCCTAGGAGCTTTGCCGATGACGGAAAGTGAGAAATAGCTATGACCCAAGTCATGATGTGGTAGTAGTGACAGTCTTGGTATTTCCAATATTAAGCCGCAACAATCATTAGACAGTTTAAGATCTGCTGATTTGTGATGTGCACGGCAACATTCCCGCCCCGCCCCGTATTAGATTCACTCGGTGCGTACGTAAGAACCATCTAGAGCTGAATAATTGCAGCGTTCTGATTGGTCGACACCGCTCCTCCCCCATACGTGTCTCACATAGCGTTGCCGTATACGTCTGGATCTTAAACTCTCTACCGTGAATTTTTGAAGTCGCTGCTTCGTGAATTTCTGTACTCACTGCTTGTGTAGAGGATGGGCTCTAAAAGGACAAATGGTCAAATCATAAGTTGCGAAAACAATTCCGTTTAAAATTAAATAATAATTACCAACTTAAATACCAAGGCAAATAAATAGAAGAATCGCTTTCGGCAATGTTGAAAAAACAGAATTTCAACAACATGAAATGCTATAAGTGGATAATTTGACTAAGCGAAAAAAAGGATTGCAAAATAAAGTAAAAACAGAGAGCTCGTTAATATGTAGGTTCCTCTAAAATAAATCAGACTAACTTACAATGTTCTCTGCATTTTACTTTCGTTTTACTAGTAGGTACCACATAAGTCCCCGGAAAAAATGAGCCTGTGGCTGTGTCTCACGACCTTGAGCCAATGTTTTTGTCTCTGACCGGGTGCCGTCTCTGACCAGGTGCCGTCTCTGACCTGGTGTCCGAAAAACGTGTTTTTTAAATATCAACCTATACTCATATATTATAAGGATATGTAGAAACGTTATGGCAGCTGTTATGTAATTATTATTAGCCTTATGCTGTTGGTAGAACATAACTAAACTCCCAAAGTGACATCCGGTCAGAGACGGCACCCAGTCAGAGACGGCACCCAGTCAGAGACGGCACCTGGTCAGAGACGGCACCCGGTCAGAGACAAAAACATTGGCTCAAGGTCGTGAGACACAGCCCTAGTATCAACTGATTATGGTTTATACATTATCAACTGATTCATTTCCTGACTAGTTTAGCCAGGTTCCATCAAAATACACCACAAACTACTTAATGCAAATGGTACTTTAACCCTTGAAGGGCCGCATAGTGCTGTAATGCACTATGCCTCTTGGATGCATGATGCATGATGCATGAATGCAGTAGTAGCACTTGACTCAGCGGTACTGCATTCATAAAGGTACAAACATCGTACTAGCGAGTTACTCGTTGGGGGCCAAGTTACTCACCAGGGCTGGTTTATCATGGCCTCCAAGTATGGCATAATGGGTTATTGCATCATGCCCTTGGTCATCATGATGCATGAATGCAGCCCTGGTGAGTAACTCGCCAGTGCTGCATTCAAGTATCATGCCAACCCTATAAGGTTGAGACTCCCGTAGGGTCGGCATGATGCAACAATGCAGCACCGGCGAGTTACTCACTGGGGCTGCAATAGTGCATCATGCCGACAAATGTAATCTTTTAGTAACATGTCGTCCTTAAAGGGTTCTGCTTAATATCAGGGTGCACATTAACAGCTGAGGCCAAACTTTAAAAAAAAGTCTGTTTCCAGTGGAGCGGGTGGCCTAAAAAAAAGGCATCCGGGCGCCCACAAATTATTTTTTTTCAAAGATTTTTTTTCTTCAAATGGTGAAGATGTCTTTCCCACCTGGTACCTGGGCATTGCATATCTCTGTATAGGGCCACACCAAAAAAAAAAGTTGGTCAATGGATTTCACTTTTCAAAAAATGGTGCGAGCGAGCGAATTTTTTTTTTTTTTTTAAAGAATTTTTTTTTGTCAATGGATTTTGTCGGTGGAAAACTGGAGCGACCGACTTTTTTTTTTTTATTATTTGACCAGCCTCCAACAAAAGTTCTTAGTGGACCCCTAACATAAAAATTTAGTGGTTGATCTGGGGGAATTACTGGAAGAAAATTTGAAAAAAAAATAATTCTCAATTTTGAAAAAAAATTAGGCGAGCGAAATCCGTTGACAATTTTTTTTTCAAAAAAGAAATAAATTTCCATTTCCGAAAATAAGGTGCGCGAAATCCATTCACCAATCTTTTTTTTTGGTGTGGCCTAGGCATGTTTGGTATCAAAGGAAAGCTGGGCGTTAGGCCATCTTATTCTAATAACTTGGATTACCGATCTGCCGCATTTTGCAAAAAAAAATCAATAAAAAGAAAATCTTAAAAAAGATTCCTACCTCTCTGACCAAAAAAAAGAAAAAAAAGAATGCGGGTGGGTAGCTCTGGGAGAAAAAGCCACCCGGCAGCTCCACCGGAAACAACTTTTTTTAAAAGTGTGGCCTAACTTGTCTGGTCTCACCATGTCACTACTACAGGTTCCACTCACACCGATGCTTCTCTAACACACCTAACGCTAACAGAAAAAACAATAACATTTAACACGAGAAAAAAATAGTAGGGGGGGATAATAAGAAAGATTATCGTCTCAAAACTCACGGGTATGTAGTTCTGTGTGGGGTTGGTGCGGGCGGGCCGTTTACGCGCGGGTTTCTTCTTGCGCGTGTTGTTTTCTGGTTTGGCGACCTCCTGTATGGGCTCTGGCGGCTTCTCCTCCTGCACAGGAACAGTCATTAGGGAGTGTTCATTTAGTAGTTACAGGGGGGGGGGGGGGCTAAAAATTTCCCAAAAAATTCTAACCCATCGGGGGGTGGGGGGGGGGGTCAAAATGAAAGCCCCTTTTAGCATAAAAGCCAGCGCATTACTATAGTTTGGGGGGGGGGGGGATTTTCACCACCCCCCCTGTAATTAATAAAGGAACACTCCCTTAGCGCTAATCATAGTTTTATTACCGTAAAACGTCTCTGATAAGCCAACTTTTTTGACCTGATTTGACTTATAAGTGAAATGGGGGGTCGGCTTATAAAGGCAGTTTATTGTAGTTTAAAGCTCTCTAAATGACCCTGAATTCGGCTTATAGAATTCTCTCACATTGGGGGGTCGGCTTATGAGGGAGGCGGCATATCAGAGAGGCCAGACCAAAAAAAAGTTGGTCAATGGATTTCGCGCACCTTATTTTCTGAAATGGAATTTTTTTTTGAAAAAAAAAATTGTCAATGGATTTCACTCGCCTCATTTTTTTCAAAATTGAGATTTTTTTTTTCCCCAAATTTTTCTTCCAGTAATTACCCCAGATCAACCAATAACATTTTATGTTAGGGGTCCACCAAGAACTTTTTGTCGGAGGCTGGGCTCGCTCGACTTTTCCACCGGCAAAATCCATTGACAAAAAATAATTCTTAAAAAGAAAAAAAAAAAATTCGCTCGCTCGCACCATTTAAAAAAAAGTGAAATCCATTGACCAAACTTTTTTTTTGGTGTGGCCTATAATACATGGTAAGCATGAAAAGCGGCATCTCTGATGACTACAGTAGATATAGATATTTTCGTGTGTATACATTTTCGTGAATTTGCTAAAGAGGATATTTTCGCTGGTATTAAAATTCCGAAATTTGGCTATTTATTTCATCCAATACTGTATAAATATTCCCTTTGTACATATTTCGCGGATATTTAAAAATCTCGAAAATATCTACGTTCATAGTAATAGTCTTGTGTGTTACCTAAAGAGATTTTCTCAGACCAGTAAAAATACTTTGTTTTTCACCATTTAAAATGTATTTACATATGACCGTAAAACCCCGCCTATAAGCCGACCCCGCCTATAAGCCAAAAGTGACTTTGGGGCAAAATATTCGGCTTATATGAAATCATTTTAACATATTAGAGAACCCCGCCTATAAGCCGAATGTGAATGTTGGGGTCTTGGAGAGCCCCCAGACCCCACCAAAGCCATACCAAAAACAGTTTAAATATATTTTGATTGTTTTATTTCAATAAATTAGCATGTATAATACGTTTTACTTGTATACTTCACGTGAAAAATGATTTGTAAGGGCCTTAAAACTAATGAATATTGCTGTTAAAGTTGTCATACTTTTCTAGACTATTATTTAAAAATTCCTTGACCAAAACCCCGCCTATAAGCCGAAAGTGAGTTTGAAGGAACAATTTCGGCTTATATGGAATAAAAACGGCAAAATAAATTCGGCTTATAGGCGGGGTTTTACGGTATATTATATATGCATCTCTGATGACTAATAGACGTATGTCATACCTCCTTGGGTGGCGGAGGTTCCAGGTCCTCCGGGGGGAGGGGCGGGGGCTCCAGGTAGTACGAGCCGGGCTTCACCACCGAGTGGGTGTGGTACAGGAGTAACCTAGGGAACAAAGTAATTTTTTTTAAAGTGTTTTATTAAGGTATACAGAGATATGTTAAAAAACACAAGGGGACAAATTCAAGGATTTTACGGCAAAGCCGTAGTGGCTTTGGGTTTTATAGGATTGTTATGAACTACAGGTGAGAAAACGAGGGGGCATAGATTTATAATTTTTGGTGTTTCTGGGGTTCTTATGCAATTCAAGTTTGATGGTTTGCAGCAACACTGCATGGCAGTCAATTACCGTAAAACCCCGCCTATAAGCCGACCCCGCCTATAAGCCAAAAGTGAGTTTAAGGACAAAAATTTGGCTTATATGAAATCATATTGACATTCAGGAGAACCCTGCCTATAAGCCGAATGTGACTTTTGGGGTCTTAGGGTCCCCTCTGGCCCCTACTTTGGTCCCCCTAACAAGAGTTTTAAAACAGATTCTAATCCCTTTATTGCATCGGAATACCATGTGTTGTTTGTTTAACATGTATACCTCACATGGAAATGATTAGTAAGGCCTTAAAATACATTTAAATTAATGACTAAGTTTTCATAATTTTCTACAGTATCATTCTAAATATTCTTTTCCAAAACCCCGCCTATAAGCCGAATGTGAGTTTGAAGGGAGAGATTCGGCTTATAGGAAATAAAAACGCCAAAATAAATTCGGCTTATAGGCGGGGTTCTACGGTACATGCATTTAGCTAAATCTTTTTGATTTTTATTGGTTTTACTGCAGCTGGTATAACAATAGAATCCAATATGTGCCAATGGAATCAAATAGGTACCAATGCAACTCCATTGATGCCTATGCAAATATCATCTTGGCAGCCATCTTGAAAATTAGCTGGATCAAAAATCGTAGCCTACAAATGGATTCTACACCCCAGAAAACCCTATTATACATGTGTCATACAAGGAAATCAGACAATCTTGAGTTTTTGGTGGCCATCTTGGCAGCCATCTTGGAAATATCTCGGATTGAAAATCTGAGCCTGAAAATGGATTCTACATCCCAGAAAACCCTACTATCCATGTATCACACAAGGAAATCAGACAATCTAGAGTTTTTGGTGGTCATCTTGGCAGCCATCTTGGAAATTTCTTGGATTGAAAATCTGAGCCTGAAAATGGATTCTACATCCCAGAAAACCCTACTACCGTAAATTCTCACGTAGAAGCCGCGGCTAGTACGAGGGTCAGATCCCTGGTGCGGCTTATAGGATCGGCTCATGGTCTGGGTGCGGCTTATACGCGAGTTTTTGTTACTATAGTACAGTATTAAAGCCACCATAATCAGATGGCCAGTGCGGCTTATAGGATCGCCCAAAACTCGGGGTGCGGCTTATACGAGAGTAAGGCTTATACGCGAGAATTTACGGTATCCATGTATCACACAAGGAAATCAGACAACCTTGAGTTGTTGGTGGCCATCTTGGCAGCCATCTTGGAAATTTCCCGGATTAAAATTGTGAGCCTGAAAATGGATTCTACATCCCAGAAAACCCTACTATCCATGTATCACACAAGGAAATCAGACAACCTTGATTTTTTGGTGGCCATCTTGGCAGCCATCTTGGAAATTTCCCGGATTAAAATTGTGAGCCTGAAAATGGATTCTACATCCCAGAAAACCCTACTATCCATGTATCACACAAGGAAATCAGACAATCTTGAGTTTTTGGCAGCCATCTTGGCAGTCAGAGGGGGCAGAAGGAGGGAAGGCAGAGGGAGGGCAGAGGGAGGAGAAGGTAACAGGAAGGAGGAAAATGGGGTAGAGTGGGGGGGGGGGAGGGGTAGATGGGGTAGTAGGAGGGGGCATAGGAAGGAGGAGAGGGTAGAGGGAGGAGGAGAGGGCAGAGGGAGGAGGAGAGGGCAGAGAAAGGAGGGAGGAGGAGGAGAGGGCAGAGGCAGGAGGAGGAGAGGGCAGAGGCAGGAGGAGGAGGAGAGGGCACAGGGAGGCACAGGGAGGAGGAGGACTTGTGATGGCCTTCCTTTCAAGACTGTAAAATATTATTTCAGGGTTGGTGCATGTGTGTGTGGGGTGGGGGAGGGGTAATTATGTTGGACTTCACAGTTTGACTTTGGGCGGGCTTGAGTGATTTCAAGAGCCACCCTGGACCCACTCAACTTCTAGTATAGGTCCTGTATGTGCATAGTATGGGAATTGGCATTGACATTGACAGCTTGGCTTGGCATGGGAGTCAATAGTTATTAGGCTGGTGCCTATCCTTGCCATTGACAGCAACATTAGAGAACTCAAAATATGGCTGTTCACAAGATGTCTAGGCCTTACCACAAGGCACATTGGTTCAACATGTAGTAACTGAAAGCAAGATCTAGGATAAATTAGTCTTGCACACACCTGCAAGGACACATGGGGATACCAGTCCTAGCAGGGTTTAAGGGCCAGCTAGGGCTATATCTAACAATGAACAAGGGGGCCTATGCTAGTCTTTTCTTGTCAAAAATCTAAACCCTCCTCTGTGGTGCAAATGGCTTTGGGGACAAGGTCCCAAAGCCAATAAACTGTCACTGGGCCCGGCAAAGCTGCTGTGATGCCAAGGCCTTCTTTATGAGTAATAACTTGCTATCATTCTCAGCCCCACACTTTTACCTGCACTAGTACTGTAAAATCACCATTATATAAATCTGATTTTTTTCTCAAAAAAAAATAAAATGATTTCTCATCACCGCCGTGTCATAGAAATCAGGTTTTGAGGAAAACTTGGACAAATGTTGGCATGTTTGGTATCAAATCAAAAGAATACTGTCAGTAATGCAGTAGGATAGAAATAAGTTATATTTTCTGCACTTTTAAAAATCAATAAATTCTTAACTACAGGGTACTAAAGTGTGAATTTTGGTCATGCAAAATATATATTATCCTATTACATGTTAACCTGCAAGTTCAAAAAAAAATCCCCTTGTTCAGTCCTTTGTGATGAGAAACCACTTTTTTTGAGTGGCTTAAAGATGGGTTAGGAGCTAATTTGGGGCCGATTTATATTTTTCAGTTTCTCAATGTATTTCTGTTCATTGTGTCCATATATGTGTGTAGGTTTCTAAATCATTCTGATCCTTGTAAATGCATAAAATATAGATAAAACTAGGTTAGGGGACCACTTTCTCGAATCGAGTCGGGCCCCCTGACCTATTCTGACCCTGGATTGCTCTACTTTTTTATGGATTATATGTATCGCAATAATTAAAAAAGATACACACATTTTTATATGGCCATTAAAAACACAAATACATTGAAAAAATTAAAATTAAAAATTGACCCCTGATTAGCTCCTAACCCATCCTAAATGCATTGACTCAAAGTGTTGATAAGAAGTGATCCACTTACCGGAGTTGCTCCTCGTACTTGAGAGGTTTCCGCTCGAGGCGCACGGCCCCGAACCAGACCCAGCTGAGGGGTGCGGGGTTCTTGTGTCCCTCCAGGAGGTCCCACGCCACGATCTTCACCTTACTGGCCGTCTGCAGACCCTGCAGGCACAGGAGGTGGTAGTGGGTCAGAGGGGGGCTAAGGGAGTGCTCATTTTTTAAGAACAGGGGGTGGGGTCGGGGGGGGGGCCACCTCGACAAGGAGTCGAATTTTTTTACCCCCCCCCCCCTTACGGGCGCTCGCATGGGCCCTTTGGGGCATAGTAACGCACAGGCTTTTGGCTCAAAACAGGTTAAATCATTTGCCCCCCCCCCAAGAGGGGTCCAAATTTTTTTGCCCCCCACCTGTTGTTTGAGGTGACTCCTACCCACCATGCACACATGCAACATGCTGACCAAGTTTCAGTGTTTTGTCATTTAAGACTGAAGACCTAGCCATTCGAACCATGGTCCCTGTTTCATAAAGTGCGACAACATAGATCGCTTTCTCACTAGATATAAAACTCTGCCAGAAACCTCTACTACTACTTTGTGTGAGCGAGATCTATTAAATTAGTCTACTCTTGTATCTAAACCCTATAGCCTAAACAAATTGTTTTCTCCTGGGATGCTTGATGTGACCAGTCACAGGTATGGAGCTCACTATACAGTGACGGACTCCCAAAACTTCATAAGAAGTAAATAAGTATGCTATTCCGGTAGTATACTGTCATCGGGTATGCCACGCCCAAAACTCATGTTGCATTCAATTGTGTTCCTTTTTTTCTCAGACTGCACCATGTCTTGCAGCTAAATATGATTGCTGGTCTCTTGTTGATGAAACCCCTCCCTGGAGCAGTCATTTAAATTTCCGCCAATGTGATATCGTTAGATAGGTTTTCAGGTGGGCCAGTCTTTTGTTCAATAGGAAGAACACATGTAACTTTGTGGAGCTATTGAATAAATGGGATAGGTACTTTTGTACCTTCTCAAATCAAAAAAAAAGAAAAAAAGTGTATGTAAGGCCACACCAAAAAAAAAAGTTGGTCAATGGATTTCACTTTTCAAAAAATGGTGCGAGCGAGCGAATTTTTTTAAAATTTTTTTTAAGAATTTTTTTTTGTCAATGGATTTTGTCGGTGGAAAAGTGAAGCGAGCGACAATTTTTTTTTTTTTTTTTACCCACCCTTTGAAAAAAGTTCTTCGTGGATCCCTAACAGAAAAAGTTATTGGTTGATCTGGGGGAATTACTGGGAGAGAAATTTGAAAAAAAAAAAAAATTCTCAATTTTGAAAAAAAAGAAGCGAGCGAAATCAATTGACAATTTTTTTTTCAAAAAATAAATAAATTTCCATTTCCGAAAATAAGGTGCGCGAAATCCATTGACCAACTTTTTTTTAAAACTGCCTGTGGCCCACTTTCTGAGGGAGTGACCATTTCTAGCAGTGGGTGGTAGAGAGGGGTGAGGAAAGTCTACCCCTTAATCCAAGGCCCAAACATTAAGACATTCTATACAGGATACAAGGCCACCAAAGTTGGCTGGTTTTAACAGTTGAGCCCATTTTTTGATTTTGAAAGAAAAAAATAATTTCAGCATAATAAATATGGAAGCACTAAATCAGTGTATTGACTTACAGGATAGTAACAAGTTGATTCAAGAAAAAAATATTGCAAGGTGATTCAAGTTATTGCACATAGACAAAATGGCTACCAAAGTAGAGTGGTTATAACAGTTAAACCATATTTTTATTTTTTGAAAAATCATTTCACCACTAATAAATTACTGAAAAGCCACTGTATTGACATGAAGAACAATAATGTGTTCATTAAGGAAAGAAATATCAGAAAGTGTTTTCAATCATTGCACATAGGGAAATTGCCAACAAAGTTGGGTGGTTTGGATGGTTGAGCCAATTTTCTTATTTTGTAAAATCATTTCACCAATAATGAAGTGCGGAAGGACATAGGCACTGTATCACTGAAAAAGACAATAACGTGTTTGTTTATGGAAAAATATTGCAGGGTACTGAAAGTTATTGCACATAGAGAAAATGACCACCAAAGTTGAGCGTTTTTAACAATTGAGCAGATTTTCTTATTTTGAAGAAATTATTTCACCAATAAGGGAGCCCGGAAGGATATAGGCACTATATCCACATGGAATATATTGATGTGCCTGTTCAGAAAAAACATATTCCAAGGTCTTTAAAGTAATTGCACATAGATAGAATGACCACCAAAGTTGAGTCATTTTCATAAGTGACCCAACTTTAAGCACCCCCAGTGCCCCCTGGATTGTCTTTTTCCGGGGATTTTTTGCTCAATATATTGAAACTGTATATGTAGTTATTACTTTTAACATGTATCTGCATGTTTCAATTAAAAATGTGAATTTGGTGACACTTCCAAAGATTGACTTTTTCTATTTACGCCTCATTTCTTCCTGACTTTGGGGTCCTCATGCGCCTACAAGTTGATGGATATCCACAATTCTACACATCTTGTCCCATGTCTATATATATAGGAGTTGGTTGGAATAGCTGTGTGTCTCCTAGTTGACAGAGTTTTCATATGACAAATGTCTAAAAATGGACCAGCCTTAAGAACTGCTTTTGATGAGCCCATCCCCCTTTACTTAACGAGGCACCATTCGTAAACCGTTCAGAATTTGGAGTCCATATTTACAGATGACACTCAGGAGACATTAGGGAGTGCTCATTTTTTAACAACAGGGGGGGGGGGGGGTGGTGGATTTGGGGGGGGGGGGGTAAAAAATTTGGACCCCTTGACCGGGGGGGGGGGTAAAAAATTCAGACCCCTCTTGGGGGGAGGGGGGGCAAAAAAATTCAACCCGTTTTAAGGGAAAAAGCCCGCGCGTTACTATGCTACAAAGGGGCGCGAACGCGCACGATTTTCGGCCTGCCGGGGGGGGGGGGGGGGGGGGTAAAAAATTTCGACCCCTCTAGAGGGGGGGGTGAAAAAAATTTGCGCGCTCTGCGCGAAATCTCACCACCCCCCCCCTGTTGTTAAAAAATGAGCACTCCCTTAGGCTATCATCCTACCAAGTGAGGATGAAATCTGAGATGGTCACCCGGGAAGATCTGCCGATTTTAGTCCAATCTAAATGGACTAAGCCAAACTTAACTCACAAACGTTTAAAACCTTAAAGAATCAACACTTACACTAAAATAACCTTAACACATAGTTAACTGGAAACTCAATTCAAGAAAAAGGATGACAACGCTGAGTTAAATGTAGTTACATCCATTTCTTTCTCGTCTTCTGTTTCCTCATCTACTTCCTATGACATAAATTATACATGTCAACATCATGCAGGTTCAAGTTATTTAAGTATCAAGTCTTCTTAACACTGGAGTGCTCCAACTTCCACAATTTGGGTGTGGTCAAACCCTTACGATCAACTTTCCTGTGCACCACTACAGTGGGTGTATGACTCCTATGGTTACCGTAAAACCTCGCGTATAAGCCGCGGCTAGTACGCGGGTCAGATGGTCGGTGCGGCTTATAGCATCGGCTCAGGGTCAGGGTGCAGCTAATACGTGAGTTTTTTAATACATGAGTTTTTGCTACTATGGTACAGTACTAAAAGTCACCATACTCAGATCTCTGGTGCAGCTTATAGGATTGGCCCAGAGTCGGGTGTGGCTTATACGCGAGTTAGGCTTATACGCGAGATTTTACAGTAAGGACTATCATATCCTAGTTTTAATAGAGTGTAGGGGCTGGGATTGGGGTCATAACACCATGACGGGTTCTGTTGGGTGCTGTGTTGCGAGCTTGGTCCGAACCCTTCAGTCCGACGGCAGGTGGCAGCACCTCCCCCAGGCTTGGGGTATGGATAAAGGTCACTATAGGCTTCCGGTCTGTGTGTGCGCACGCAGGCTGGTCACCTATATATATAGCCAGCGCTCGATGGAACTTGTCGGTTATTCTGGATATATGAATCCAGCGTGCCCAATTAATACATCGGCTTAAGGCCTACTGCCCCGCTTCGAACTCTATAGGGAGTTTGCTTACTTAGTTTTGCCTGTTGAGGTTCTGTGAATAAACATAACCTTCTTTGCAACCTGTACACTTTACCCGAAGTGTGTTGACCTTGTTCTTTCCTTAATAATTTATCACCAATATTAAGAGAACAAAGTCGCGTCTGTTACAAGAGTAATTGTTACCTTTATCTTGTCGCTGTCTGCCTTGTGGCCCTTGGTCTCAGAGCTGGGCTCCACACACACCACCTCCACCTGCCTCTTGGGGAGAGGCAGCAGCTGCCGTAACTCGTCTATCCCGTCAGAGCGCCGGTCACCCATCTCACGCTGCAGACACGCCTAGTAATAACAACAGTATACATACATGTAGTATTAGTGCTATATAGCGGATACCGTCAGAGCGCCGGTCCCCCATCTGGTAACAGTATAGATACATGTAGTATTAGTGCTTATAGTGGATACCGTCAGAGCGCCGGTCCCCCATCTGGTAACAGTAAAGATACATGTAGTATTAGTGCTATATAGTGGATACCGTCAGAGCGCCGGTCACCCATCTCACGCTGCAGACACGCCTGGTAATAACAACAGTATAGATACACGTAGTATTAGTGCTATATAGTGGATACCGTCAGAGCGCCGGTCCCCCATCTGGTAACAGTATAGATACATGTAGTATTAGTGCTATATAGTGGATACCGTCAGAGCGCCGGTCCCCCATCTCACGCTGCAGACACGCCTGGTAATAACAACACGATAGATACATGTAGTATTAGTGCTATATAGTGGATACCGTCAGAGCGCCGGTCCCCCATCTGGTAACAGTATAGATACATGTAGTATTAGTGCTATATAGTGGATACCGTCAGAGCGCCGGTCCCCCATCTCACGCTGCAGACACGCCTGGTAATAACAACACGATAGATACATGTAGTATTAGTGCTTATAGTGGATACCGTCAGAGCGCCGGTCCCCCATCTGGTAACAGTAAAGATACATGTAGTATTAGTGCTATATAGTGGATACCGTCAGAGCGCCGGTCCCCCATCTCACGCTGCAGACACGCCTAGTAATAACAACAGTAAAGATACATGTAGTATTAGTGCTATATAGTGGATACCGTCAGAGCGCCGGTCCCCCATCTCACGCTGCAGACACGCCTGGTAACAACAGTAAAGATACATGTAGTATTAGTGCTATATAGTGGATACCGTCAGAGCGCCGGTCCCCCATCTCACGCTGCAGACACGCCTGGTAATAACAACAGTAAAGATACACTTAGTATTAGTGCTATATAGTGGATACCGTCAGAGCGCCGGTCACCCATCTCCCGCTGCAGACACGCCTGGTAATAACAACACGATAGATACATGTAGTATTAGTGCTTATAGTGGATACCGTCAGAGCGCCGGTCCCCCATCTGGTAACAGTAAAGATACATGTAGTATTAGTGCTATATAGTGGATACCGTCAGAGCGCCGGTCCCCCATCTGGTAACAGTAAAGATACATGTAGTATTAGTGCTATATAGTGGATACCGTCAGAGCGCCGGTCACCCATCTCCCGCTGCAGACACGCCTGGTAACAAGGGGACAAATTCAAGGATTTTACGGCAAAGCCGTAGTGGCTTTGGGTTTTTATAGGATTGTTATGAACTACAGGTGAGAAAATGAAGGGGCATAGATTTATGCTTTTTGGTGTGTCTAGGGTTCTAATGCAATTCATATGTGATGGTTTGCAGCAATACTGCATGGTCAGTTAACTTACATGCACTTAGCTAAATCTTTTTGATTTTTATTGGTTTTACTGCTGCTGGTATAGTTTTTGGAGGCCATCTTGGCAGCCATCTTGGAAATTTCCCGGATTGAAAATCTAAGCCTGAAAATGGATTCTACATCCTAGAAAACCCTATTATCCATGTATCACAGAAGGAAATCAGACAATCTTGAGTTTTTGGCGGCCATCTTGGCAACCATCTTGGAAAATTTCCCGGATTGAAAATCTGAGCATGAAAATGGATTCTGCATCCCAGAAAACCCTACTATCCATGTATCACACAAGGAAATCAGACAATTTTGAGTCTTTGGTGGCCATCTTGGCAGCCATCTTGGAAATTTCCCGGACTGAAAATCTAAGCCTGAAAATGGATTCTACATCCTAGAAAACCCATTTATCCATTTATCACACAAGGAAATCAGACAATCTTGAGTTTTCGACAGCCATCTTGGCAGCCAGAGGGAGGGGCAGAGGGAGGAGGAGAGGGCAGAGGGAGAAGGGAGGGCAGAGGGAGGAGGAGGGGGCAGAGGGGGAGTAGGTTACAGGAAGGAGGAAATGGGGTAGAGGGGGGAGGAGGGGAAAGATGGGGTAGTAGGAGAGCGCAGAGGAAGGAGGAGAGGGCAGAGGGAGCAGGAGGAGGAGAGGGCAGAGGGAGGAGGAGGAGGGGGGCACAGGGAGGAGAAGGAGGGGGCATAATAAGGAGGACTTGTGTTGGCAACATATTATTTTAGGGTTGTTGCATGTGGGTTCTTGCATGTGTGTGTGGGGTGGGGAGGGGTAATCATGTTGGACTTCACAGTTTGTCTTTGGGCGGGCTTGAGCGATTTCAAGAGCCACCCTGGACCACTCAACTTCTAGTAAAGGTCCTGTATGTGCATAGTATGGGAATTGGCATTGACATTGACAGCTTGGCTTGACATAGGAGTCAATAGTTATTAGGCTGGTACCTATCCTTGCCGTTGACAGCCACATTAGAGAACTCAAAATATGGCTGTTCACAAGATGTCTAGGCCTTACCACAAGGTACACTGGTACTACATGCAGTAACTGAAAACCAGATCTACCGTAAAACCCCGCCTTTAAGACGACCCCACCTTTAAGACGACCCCCTAGTTTGAGAAAAAAAATCGTCTTGTAGGAAAAAGCAATTAAAATTGATTTCTCTTTAAGCTATTGTATTTAAACCCCGCCTTTAAGACGACCCCCTAACTTCTGGGAAAAATCCGTCTTGGAGAAAAATAAATCCCAAATAAAATTCGTCTTAAAGGCGGGGTTTTACGGTAGGTTAAATTAGTCTTGCACACACCTGCAAGGACACATGGGGATACCAGTCCTAGGCAATGTTTAAGGGCCAGCTAGGGCTTAATTTAACAATGAACAAGGGGACCTATGCTAGTCTTTTCTTGCTACTTTTTCCAACTCTCTGTGTGTGGTGTCAATGGCTTTGGGGACAAGGTCCCAAAGCCAATAACAACAGTACAGATACATGTAGTATTAGTGCTATATAGTGGATACCGTCAGAGCGCCGGTCACCCATCTCACGCTGCAGACACGCCTGGTAATAACAACAGTACAGATACATGTAGTATTAGTGCTATATAGTGGATACCGTCAGAGCGCCGGTCCCCCATCTCACGCTGCAGACAGGCCTGGTAATAACAACATGATAGATACATGTAGTATTGTTCATTGTTAAACCTCACATAAATCACAAATTCTTTAGGCGTTTCCCCCCATATAAGGCCACACTTTTTTCATTCTTTGAATTACCGATAAGAACACCTAAGAAATTAATCAAAGTATGGAGGACATGTGTACAGAAAGAGTGGATACAATAAGATCATGACAAGTAATGTAAGCAGACACCAAGCTGGCCCCACGTACCTTGAGTTTCTTGATGAGGTTGAGGTAGAAGCGCTTGTTCTCCTCCCAGCGGTCTGAGTTCTCCGTGACCAGTGTCCCGTGTGTCAGCACTGACAACATGTCCAGCACCGTGTTAAACAACTCACTGAAACACGGTATAAAGGGCATTAGTCTGAGGGCCTTGTATAAAGGGCATTAGTCTCGTGGTCTTATAAAGGGCATTTGTCTGAGGGCCTTATAAAGGGCATTAGTCAGAGGGCCTTATAAAGGGCATTAGTCTGAGGGCCTTATATAAAGGGCATTAGTCTGAGGGCCTTATAAAGGGCATTAGTCAGAGGGCCTTATAAAGGGCATTAGTCTGAGGGCCTTATATAAAGGGCATTAGTCTGAGGGCCTTATATAAAGGGCATTAGTCTGAGGGCCTTATATAAAGGGCATTAGTCGGAGGGCCTTATAAAGGGCATTAGTCTGAGGGCCTTTAAGGCATTAGTCTGAGGGCCTTATAAAGGGCATTAGTCGGAGGGACTTATAAAGGGCATTAGTCTGAGGGCCTTATATAAAGGGCATTAGTCTGAGGGCCTTATAAAGGGCTGTAAGGACCCTGACCTGGGGGCCTGTACTCTGCCAAAGGGCCTTTAATCTGACTAAGGGCCCTGGCCTGAGGGCATTTATTCTGACAAAGGGCTCTGGCCTGAGGGCCTTTAATCTGACTAAGTGCCCAGACCTGAGGGCCTTTATTCTCACTGTCTCTGAGTAAGGGCTCTGACCTGAGGGCCTTTAATCTGACTAAGGTCCCTGGCCTGAGGGCCTTTACTCTGACAAAGGCCCTGACCTGAGGCCTTTATTCTGATGAAGGGCTCTGGCCTAAGGGCCTTTAATCTGCATAAGTGCCCAGACCTGAGGACATTTACTCTAACGCCCAGACCTGAGGGCTTTACTCAAACTAAGGGCTCTTAATCTGACTAAGGTCCACTAATCCAGTTGTCCTTACCTGTTGGAGGCTGAGTCGACCACACCGTGACACATGAGTTGTAGGAGCAGCACGGCCCAGTCGGAGGTGAGGGGGGTGGAGCGCTGGATGGTGTCGAACATGCTGCCCACCAGACTGAGCCGCAGCTGCAGCGCCTCCTGCATCATGGCCATCAGCTTCCCATCCTCGGGGAGACCCTTGTCAGGCTGATGTTGCAGAAATTATAAAAGTCATTATTTTCAATGCAGGGGAAGACACTAACGCTGGCCCGGGAGCCAATGGCCCGTAATTTTGGGTGCGGGCCCGTAGTTTTCTCAGAAATTACCTTCCTATGGGCCCGGGTGGCCCACAGGAATGGCTGGAGAAAATGCTAGGGCAATGTATCTATATGTACATAGCCATGTCATATGTCGTTGGAAAGAGGAAATTACTGGTAAACCAGCCATTATGGTTAGGTTTTCACATAAAATTTAATGAGACACTTCTGGATTTCTCTTTAGAAAAATTGAAATAATTATTGCTGGCCCACAGTTTTAGGTGCGGGCCCGTACAGTTCTGAAGCTACGGGCCAGGATGGCCCATGGCTGAAAAAGTTAGTGTCTACCCCTGCAACGTACTGTAAAACTCTCTTTATAGGCTTAACATTTTGGGGGATTTATTTCTGGATTGAGGATCTGGCTTATAAGCAGACAAGGTTTTGATCAGATATTCAGTTATCAAAATTGAATGCGACAACATGGTATTTATTGTACTTTTTCTGAGGATTTTTTTTCTGTAATTAACAGATACAGGAAATGATATAATCTATTATCTTTATAACTTCAAACCCTGTCTATAGGTCAAATATTATGGGGGGGATCTTTTTACTGAAATAAGGATTTGGCTTATAAACAGACAAGGGTTTGATTACATTTGATTATCTAGAAAACAATTTGAATTATTTTTTTCCAAAGTGAGGGTTTAGCTTATAGGTATTTATTTCATGGTACTTCTTGTTCTGGCCTAGGGGTCTTTTAATCTTTTTGTAAATAGAAAAGAAAAAAATCAATTATTAAACTTAAATGTGAGCAACCAATCAAATAGATGATCCACATATATACCTTGAGTTCCAGTCTTTGCAAAAACTTTTTCACCTCACAGGACATTCGGTCCTGCAAATTTTCAATTTTGAAGGACCGGCCACATTTTTGGAGGACCGGATAGCCACATATCCGATTTTAAGTACAAGAGAGTTTTGTCCATAAAAAATTTGATTTATTTGTAATCATTTATGGCCAAATCAGGATAGATATATAGTTTTACACAATATATTGACATGCATATTTTACCTTTAGAAGCCCAACTAAATTCTTCTAGTTCAGAAAAGACTGACATATCACTGGACATTCGGTCCTGCTACACTTTTAAATCTGCAGGACCTGTGGCATTTTAGAAGGACATTGCCACTGTCCTGCATGTTTTCGCAAAGACTGGAGTTCAGTGTGGTGCTCACAAATAATATAAGACTTTGAACTGAAATTTAGACCATGTTACTGTACATTAAGCTACATTATCTAGCCATGTGGCTACTCAGCTGAACACTGCACAGTAAGTTGATGCCCATGAGTCAGTCTATACGAAATCCTGCCGGACACCGGCTATAGCCGGCAAAAAGCCTGCCGGTCCGGCAGAAAGGCTGGTACTGCAGGCCCAAATGTCAGGCTGTAATCCAGAGATCCTTGCCTACATGCCATTTTTTACGGCTTGTAAATCGGACCATTATTAAGGTTTCTACAGTGTAAAACAGAAAGCTTGAATATTTTCTGTAATGTTCCTCGGTAATTTATATACTAAAATGATGAATCTTATTGTAGCATACTGAGGCACCCTATTCATGTAGTACTATCAGTATGAACACTTGCTTTATACTTAATTCTTAAATCGTAAAGATTGCATGCCAATATCCGGGCCTGCAAAAAGAAATTTCTGCAGGACCGAATGTCATGCAGGGGGAAAAAGTGTTCGTATAGACTGCATGAGGGTGGTTACCTCCTTGGCGTTGGTGACAAACTTGTCTAGTTGTGAGTGTAGAGAGTTGAGGAGCCCCTCCCGCTGCTCGTCCTGTCCTCGTAGACATGTCAGCACCAGGGACAGGAAGGGCTGCAGCCCCAGCAGAGAGATGCTGAAATAACACAATTAATTTTTTTGAAATACAAAATTTACTATACTTAAAGCTGGGCCGTCATGCTCCACCGTCTCAATCCACCCCCCCCCCCCCCCCCCGTAGTTTCCCTCTGTTAATAAATAAGCAGTCCCATGACCTACCTCCTGAGTAGAACGCGCTCCTTCTCCTTAGACTTGGTGGACCAGAAGTTGTTGCCTGTCTCCAGCACCTGGCCGGCCGCCTTCAGCACACGGCCCTGCACCGTGGTCGGCAACTTGGCGATCAGCGGCGCCACCAGCCACACACCCTCCTTGTACAGCTCGGGTCTGCAATGTGAGACATTGACACGTTACTTGTATACAGACCTTTAGTGTAAGGGCCTTTGGTAAGGACCTTTGGTGTAAGGGCCTTTGGTAAGGACCTTTAGTGTAAGGGCCTTTGGTAAGGACCTTTGGTGTAAGGGCCTTTGGTAAGGACCTTTAGTGTAAGGGCCTTTGGTAAGGACCTTTACTGGAAGGGCCTTTGGTATCAAGTATTAAGGACCTTTAGTGTGAGGGCCTTTCATATCAAGTATCAAGGACCTTTAGTGTAAGGGCCTTTCATATCCAGTATTAAGGACCTTTAGTGTAAGGGCCTTTGGTATCAAGTATTAAGGACCTTTAGTGTGAGGGCCTTTGGTATCAAGTATTAAGGACCTTTAGTGTGAGGGCCTTTGGTATTAAGTATAAAGGACCTTTAGTGTGAAGACCTTTGGTATTAGGTATTAAGGACCTTTAGTGTAAGGGCGTTTGGTATCAAGTATGAAGGACCTTTAGTGTGAGGGCCTTTCATACCAAGTATCAAGGACCTTTAGTGTGAGGGCCTTTGGTATTGAGTATAAAGGACCTTTAGTGTGAGGGCCTTTGGTATCAAGTATAAAGGACCTTTAGAGTGAGGGCCTTTGGTATTGAGTATAAAGGACCTTTAGTGTAAAGGTGTTTGATATCAAGCATTAAGGACCTTTAGTGTAAGGGCCTTTGGTATTAAGTACTAGGGACCTTTAGTGTGAGGGCCTTTTGTATTATGTATTAAAGACATATAGTGTGAGGGCCTTTGGTATCAAGTATTAAGAACCTATAGTGTAAGGGCCTTTGGTATCAAGTATTTGGGACCTTTAGTGTGAGGGCCTTTGATATCCAGTAATAAGGACTTTTAGTGTGAGGGGCTCTGAACTTGAACCATCTAAGTTTAACTGTGTGTAATCATGCCCTACCTGTGAACGTCCCATGAAGGTGGCGTGCCCGCGTTCTCTTTGTCAATTTCTGTCTGTTTCTGAAATACTTCTATCGTTCCTTTGGCAATGTTATCCAGTAGCACACTCATTTCCTAGAAATAAAGAGAGTATATCATTGACACATCATTGTCTTATAGCTGTCTTATCATTTATGATGAGTTCAGAGCTCTGCGGTAGAAAACCTTAAAATGTATTTCTTTTTAATCTAATGTATCAACCCCGACCTTTAAAAAGGCCCCCTTCTTTTGGAAGAAAAAAATAAAAAAATAGTGAATTCTATGGTGAAGTAAATTCACCAAAAGGCCCAAAAAATAGTTGTATACACTACCGTGAAATCTCTCCTTTAAGATGGCCCCCGCCTTTAAGGCGACCCCCTACTTTGAGAAAAGTATTTGTCGTGTGTGAAAAATACTTTAAAATAGTTTCCTGATCTTGATCCTAATAAAACCCAACCTTTAAGCCGACCCAGAAAAATAAATCCCAAAATAAATCCGTCTTAAAGGCGGGGTTTTACGGTAAGAGTTACTCACCGATGATGAAGCCTGCTTGATCATCAGCTGAAGTTCTAGCCACGAGACGCGCATCGACCACTGGTCCATGTTCTGTGGGGGAAAGGGGGAGACGTACAGTGAAACCATTTATAGAAAACTTATTAAACAACAACAGGGAAATCGGGAGCCTACCCAAGAATGCACTTCATCTGCTCACTCTCCATCATACTCTATGCGTTCAACTGTAGAAAAAAAGAGACCTAAACATCTGCTAGGAGATTGATGTTTCACGCCACTACGACCCTATTTGCGATAGACTAAGGCATTCCCACAGTGCAGTTTACTATGTCAGACGAACGCTGTCTGCACGAATTTCCTGCGCCGGCAGCGGAGCTGCTGGTTTACAACTAAATTATCAAATACCTAGCAGTTAGAGAGAAGTCTACCCATTAGCACAATATCTTTTGCTTGAAGAATACGATTTCAGGGGATATCTTCTTCTTCATGCAAAGACAGGGACTCCCCTGGCCCCCCAGATAGATAGCTAACCCTATGCCTAACCCTAACTGCCATCAGAAAGAACTAAGCTAACCTTAACCCCTACCCTAACCATTGGGCAGATATCCAGTGTAATTGGTTTCTTAATGAAGCATCCCCTGGGGGACCCCGCCTTTAAGGCGACCCCCTACTGATGAAGCATGATGCCTTCTTACAAATCATTCCCTGGGGATACAGGGGAGCCCCTGTCTGTGGTTGAAGCATAAGATGTCCCCAAAAATCTTATGCTTGAAGAGTAAGATATTGTGCTAATATGGTGCACGGCCAGTGCCGCATTCATGCATCATACCAAACTTTTGGGATGGTATCAACCAAGTAGAACCGGCATGATGCATGATTGCAGCCCTTGGTGAGCTACTTGTCATCATCATGACAAAAAAGGCGAACAATGCCCTTTAAGGGTAGCACAATGCATTCATGCATCATGCATCATGCCCATGGTCGTCATGATGCATGAATGCCGTCCTGGTAAGTAACTCGGCAGCACTGCATTCAAGCACCATGCCGAAAAATATCATCTTTTATGGACATACGGTCCTTTTAATAAAAGGGTTAAGTATAACAGTTGTATTCACTTGTAAGTAGTGCCATCTCCCCTAGATTCCTCCCCCAATTTTCATCCCAATGTTCATCAAACACAGTTCCTACCTTGAGAATGCGCGTAATTGTTCGTCGTTGTTCTACTTGTTCGGCAGGTTCCCCGTCTCCGTCCTCTCCGTCTTCGTCGTCCTCGTCCTCCTCCTCGTCGGGGTCGGGGGAGGAGGGGAGGCCTCCCGGGTAGCAGATCATCTGTACCAGCTGCTGCGCCTGTTTACGCTTCAACATGTTCTCCAACAACATGTCCGCTGTAACATGAGCGAATATATGCCTTAGGCCAGACCAAAAAAACCCGTTGGTCTACGGATTTCCCGCACCATTTTTTCGGAACTGCTATTTTTTTTGTGTTTTGAAAAAAAAAGTGTCTACGGACAGCGCCCGCATCTTTAGCCCGAAATTTGAGCCCGAAGATTTTTCCTCAAAAAATTCGCCCACTCCACTTAAAAAAAAAATCGAGAAAAATCACCCTCCCGCACCATTTTTGGGAAAAAAATCCGTAGGCCAAATTTGTCTTTGGCCTTACTGTATCAAAACCTGGATATATCCAAATGTATGAATTGTCACTGATTTGTGAAAAAGTACAATTTCGTGCTGATTCAAATTCACAAATTTGAAATATGGTAGTTGTACAGTAAACTCCCTCTAAAGTGACCACCCTTGGGACTATTTGAAAGTGCCCACAGTAGTGGGGTGGCTGCATTAGAGGGAGGGGGGGGGGTGGTCATTTTCTATACATTGTAGTATGGTTATGACTATGAGTAGTGTTTGCATTAAGAGGGGTTGGCCGCCCTTAAAGGGCTGAAATTACTTTTTTAAATTCAAAATTGTTGTGTTTGCGGTCAGTCGTCAGTTTCCACTTATACCGTATCCACCCCGTACCGCATACCTCTTAATAATTTCATGTTCTTTTTTGCTTTTAGAAATTCTAAACAAGAAATAAGCAAAAAACTCCCTTTCTTGTAGCAAATTAAACTTATAACTGAAGTTAAAGTACACTCTACTCGGCTGCACTTTGTGCCCTCCTTGGTTAATACTTACGTCAAACCATGCAAATTACGAATTAACGGTAGAGAAAAGGCAAGTCAAAAGGATGGTAGAGGCAGAGAGACCAAGCCTCAAACACTGACCCGTTGTACCCATTATTAATATTGTCCTAGGGCTACAGTTAGATGGATGTCACCAGTATGTTGGTACTCTATACCGGTAGTAAGAAACACACACTATCATGTCTGACAACCTGACCTTATTGTCAAATTGAGGTGGTAATTTACCCATCTACAAATCGTTGACATTGTCGTGCCCTTGTATAGTATCCATTGACCTCTATCCACGCAGGTTAAGATTTAAATTGATTCTACTACAGGAGTGAAAATACTGTATTAACTTTACTCTCAGAACCAAGCACTTAGCAACTACCGGAAAACCCCCAACTTGAAAACGAGCGTCTACTTTGAGAAGAAAAGTTGGGTAATCAAGACTTTAAAATAGTTTTTCTTAAAACGTATTATCAAAACCACGTCTATAATACGACCCCCTCCCCACGTTTTGGAAACATATCCCCCCAAAAATGTTTGTAGCCGGGTTTTATGGTATTTTTCATTCCATATTTCAAACTAAAACAGGAAGGTTGTGGTCAAGTGTGATTTAAAGTTTGGTCAAAAACGTGAAGGTGTGCTCGTTATGGCAGAGGCGGTCATCAACCCTTCTAGGGGCGGCATGATGCATCTATGCATCATGCCCTTCATCGTCATGATGCATGAATGCTGGCGAGTAACTCGCCAGTTGTGCATTGAGATGTGCACTTTTAGGTGAACACGGTAGCAGTACTTACTGAGATCAACTCTACAGTCCAAATGACAATCCAGCTTTGTTAACGTGTGTCATATTATTGACAATTTCTTCACTAAGGTTTCATTTTTAACAACAGGGGAATAGGGATGGGGAAGGGGGGGGGGTGGGGGCTTAAAATTTGATTTGACTTTTTGAGAGGCTAAGAGGCACTGCAATACATGTTGCAATGCATAATTATGATGGAGAGGTCATTTTTTAAGAAGAGGGTGCGGGGGGGGGGGGGGGGGACAAAACAAATATCACCCCTTTTTACTGAGAAGCCAGAAAGTTTCTTACTATAACTAAACGGGGTTGGCCGAAATAAATTTGAACCTGTCTTGGGTATTGGATGGCGAGGGCATTTTCATTGCCCTTCTCAATTATGGGGAGGCCTAAATATGTCCTAGCATGCGTGTGTAGACCCAGGCCCTCCTGTGACCAAGTGACCATGCCCTTATAAGGACTGTACCATAACCATGTAGTACCGACAGACCGTTACCAGACCAGTAAAACGCCAACCTCTTAACACTTTACTAAAATATGGTGTATCAAATCAAACCTGGTCGACCTTCCCTATCTTCACCGACAAATAGATAATTTTGAGTTACGGTAAATCTTTGCATGGGAGGAATATTGATTAAACTAATTTTAATAGGAATTTAACAACAATATTCTTAATTTAATGTACGAGAAAGGGTCAAAATGTGCACAGTAAGTTTTCCTTTTCTATGACTTTGCCACAGGGTGGGGAAACCCAACAAAACTACAACCTACTTAGGGCCAGACCAAAAAAAGTTGGTCAATGGATTTCGCGCATCTTATTTTCGGAAATGGAATATTTTTTTTTTGGTCAATGGATTTCGCTCACATCATTTTTTTCAAAATTGAGATTTTTTTTTTTTTCAAATTTTCTTCCAGTAATTACCCCAGATCAACCAATACATTTTTATGTTAGGAGTCCACTAAGAACTTTGTCGGAGGCTGGTTTAAAAAAAAAAATTGTCGCTAGCTCCAGTTTTCCACCGACAAAATCCATTGACAAAAAAAATTCTTTAAATTTTTTTTTTTTGAAAATGAAATCCATTGACCAACTTGTTTTTTTGGTGTGGCCCAGGGGGGGGGGGAGGTATCTAATGCGTCTACAACATTACATGACACAAAATATACAACATTGCTATCATTAATGTACCATGTCATGTATTTAATACCATGATGCATGAATGCAGACACTATGCCCACCCTCAGTGCTGATACACTCCTATAGGGTCGTCATGATGCATGAATGCAGCCCTGCATTCAGGCATCATGTAACTTGCCAGGGCTGCATTCGTGCATCATGACGACAAAGGAGCAAACCATTTTACCACATTCGACCTAATAAGCGCACATTTCCTAAAAGGTGTGCACATTTTTTGAGCTGATTTTAAAGTACAAACCCCCAAAATATGTCAATTTTCGAGCCCAAATAAACCCTTAACTTCTAGAAATACGTTCGGAATACTTTGCTAAGTACACGGTGTGTTTATTACGTGAAATACGGTATGCGCTTAGTGGAAATGTAGAGGTCGCAAAACTTCAGTCATTGGATCGGCCGGGAATCGAACCACAGACCTCTCGCACCGGTGACAAGCTAACCGTTACACTACCAACCCATGTCTGACTGTTCTCCGCTCCCTACCTTACTGGATCGGTTCGGGAGGGGAGCAGTGACTGTCCGAGCAGTCCACCCCTGCAGGCCTACTACTCAGACACGGAGATATCACTGATCCACTACAGAGTTTTTATTTTTTATTTTTAGTTTGTTAAGTGTGCTTATTAGGTCGGATATGTTATTGAAGCAGCAAAGTGCGGGTTCCTTAGCAGTCTTTGCAAAAACTTTTTTATCCCGTAGGACATTCGTTACTGCAAATTTTCAATGTTGCAGGACTGGCTACATTTTTAAAGGATACCTGATAATTTATGCACTTTAAGTATGAAGTAGTTTTGTCCATTGAAAATATATTTTATGTGTAATCATTTACACAGTATATTGACATATGTATTTCAGCATAAGAAGCCCAACTGAATTCTTCTGGTTCAGAAAAGCCCAACATGCGACTGGACATTTGGTCCTGCTACACTTGTGAATCTGCTGGACCGGTGGCATTTTTGGCGGACATTGCCACTGTCCTGCGTGTTTTCACAAAGACTGCCTTATTGAGTTACCGTAAAACCCTGCCTATAATCCAAATTTATTTTGGCGTTTTTATTTCCTATAAGCCGAATCTCTCCCTTCAAACTCACATTCGGCTTATAGGCGGGGTTTTGGAAAAGAATATTTAGAATGATACTGCAGAAAAGTATGAAAACTTAGTCATTAATTTGACTGTATTTTAAGGCTTTACTAATTATTTCCACGTGAGGTATACATGTTAAACAAACAACACATGGTATTCCGATGCAATAAAGGGATTAAAATCTGTTTTAAAACTCTTTTTAGGGGGACCACAGTAGAAGCCAGGGGGACCCTAAGACCCCAAAAGTCACATTCGGCTTATAGGCGGGGTTCTCCTGAATGTCAATATGATTTCATATAAGCCGAATGTTTGTCCTTAAACTCACTTTCGGCTTATAGGCGGGGTCGGCCTACAGGCGGGGTTTATTGTAGTACTGACCTGTGAAGAGTTCCTCTGGATTCTTCAGGAAGCGTTCCCGCACCCACTCCTGACTGCAGATCTCCCTCAGGGCGTGCTTGGCGTACTCACTCAGCCCCGCACTGTCCATGCCACCCTTAGTCGTCGGCGTCGGCCTGAATCCAATTGAAATTTATTTTATTTTACACTGAAAGTACAGTTAATTTTTGTGTGCTACCTTTGCAAACCCAGCTTTTATTTGATACCAAACATGCATATATAGGGTGCGGGTTATTTATATACGATGTTTTTTTATAACAGTACATTGATTTTTGTAATAAAATAGAAATTTTTAGATCCAGATTCGGGTTGGGGCTGAGGGTTATAAGTGACTTTTTATTTTTTCGGAAATCAACCAAGTTCCACAATGAAATTTATGTAACTCTGCCTTATTGAAAAATGAACCGCCCCATTTAGAGGGCTAGTTGCAGACTTGCATAGCAACCACACTGTACTTTCCCCATTGAATGCCATGTATAATACGTATTTCTCAATGTACTCAATAATCTAACGTCGAACAAGTTTACTTACCAGAGTACAAAGACCGGCATGGCCGACATTGTACAAGTTAAAACTTAAGTATAAGCCGCACCCTGAGCTTGGGATGATACTATAAGCCGCACTAGCGTACTAGCTACAGCTTTTGCATGAGAATTTACGGTAATATTTCTTGCTAAATTAAAAATGTTAACACTGAAAAAAAGGTTGCTGACCGTAGTACAAATCTCTTTTCACTATATTCCTATACATTAAAACCTCGCTTATAAGCCGAACCGGAGTTAAATCGCGGCTTAGAGCAAATGAAAACACAAAAAAAAATTCGGCTTATAACCAAGGTTTTAGTCTATGCGAAATCTTTTTACCGTGCAGGACACTCGGTCCTGCGGTTTGCCAATTTTGCAGGACAGGATAGATTTCTGCAGGACCATATATCGAAACCAAGGTCTTGCACATAATTTAGGATAATTATCTTATTACAGTTAATGCTGAAAGAAAATGACTATAATCTCTCTAGAACATGAGTGTGTACTTTACAACTTCCGATTTCAGTTCTACTTGGAATACTTGAGAGATTTTTTCACGTCTGAAAAGCCTAGCATCTGCAGGACAATTGGTCCGGCAACACCAGTCACTCTGCCAAACCAGAGCCATTTTAGGCGGACATAATCACTGTCCGGCTGAATTTGGCAAAGACTGGTTTTAGGGTATTTATCGCTGAATTTGCTAATTAAACATAGTGTAAGGGAAGTGGTTACCACCCCCTTCCGCGCACCGAACCGACTGAGTAACGTACGGCGTGGTCAGACTGTCAGACGGGGAAGTAGCTCAGTTGGTAGAGCAGCATGTTACGTGATCTGAGGGTCGTGGGTTCGAGTCCCGCTTTCTCCAGATGATTTTTCCGCGACCGTTACAATAGTATTGCTCACCGTAGTACAAATCCAGGGTTCATGTCCAGATCGTCCTCACAGTCGTCCAGGCTGTTCATGAGGGTACTGATGATGTCGTTGTTCTTACTGGGAGACGAGGCCGCACGGTTCTTGGTCTCGTTGTTGCAGCTGTCACCTAGGGGGGGGGGGGGGGGGTTAAAAAAGATATTAAAACTTAATACCTTTTACAAAGTATCGCGGAGAAACAGAAGCCCCCTTTGAGCAAATGCTTTTAGCCAAATTTGCCATATTTTAGATTTTCTGTAGGGTCTACCCTAAAACCTCTCTGATAAGCCGCTTTTTGGGGGGATTTTAGGCCTGATTCGGCTTATAGCATTGTCTCAAAGGGAGGTCTGCTTATAAGAGAGGTTTTTTTATCAAGTAGATTATAGTTTAACCATGTATAAATGGATCCAAGTTCGGCTCATGATGTTCTCTCAAAGTGGGGGGGGGGGGGGGGAGGCGGCTTATAAGGGAGGTCGGCTTATCAGAGAGCCTTGCGTCTATTTCTCGCATAAGTTTCTATAAATTGATGGAAGATTTTAGAACATTTTTATAATTTCTCCCAGGGGAAAAACGCCGAATAAGGCTTTAAATACCCGAAAAAGGTCGGCTCATGAGAGGTTTTACAGAATTTAGCACCGATGAGGCCTCAAGTTTCATTTGTCAGCATGATGCACCAACGTAGTGAGTACCTCAGTGACACTGCATTGGTGCATCATGCTAACTCTTTGGGAGTGTCTCAACCCCGTAGGGTCGGCAGGATGCATGAATGCAGCACTGGCGAGTTACTCGCCAGGGCTGCTTTCATGCATCATGACGAACAAAGTCATGATGCATTAATACATCATGCCGCCCTTAATGGGTTACAGCACTCTGCGGCCCTATACGGGTTAAGATTGAACGAGCCATTAGAACAACAGAAACGTTAAAACACAACTTAAAACCTTAACTTTTTACACAACCTAACCTTGTACGTAGCACATCTCCGGATCTGAAACACGGGGTATTCTCACTGTCAGTAACTGCCCAAATTCATAAATTTCCATATTTTTTCTGTCCTATTTTTTGTGATCATCTGTTTCAGTGGTGAACTGCTGAACCTACCCAATGTACGGGCGCCCTTTAGTATAATTATACAAGGCATAAGGAAGTCGTCATTTTTCAACATTTCACAACTTTTTATCGAAAAACCCATCGTGTTACTATAGCTTAAAGGAGTCGGCCGTGTTGAATTTGAACCAGTCAGGAATTCTTTTTTGTCAATGGATTTTGTAGGTTGAAAAGTGGAGCGAGGGACTTTTCTTTTTTCAACCATGCCTCTGACAAAAGTTTTAAGTGGACCCTTCACATGAAAATTTATTGGTTGATCTGGGGGAATTGGTAAAAGCTCCAAGAATTTTTTTTTTTTAAAATTATCAAAAAGTTGAGGCGAGCGAAATCCATTGACCAGCTTTTTTTTGGTGTGGCCTTATGGTTCTACATCATAACTGACTTACCCAGCATGAGGATCCCCTTCAGTACGGCGACCACAGCCCCCACCTTGACGCTACCCTACCCCCTCCACCCTCTACTTTTACAGTATACAGTACATTATATTAGGCCAAAAAAAAAAAGTTGTGTTCAGGTATCCCTAGCGACACTATTTTTTGGCCCTACCCAAAATTTAAAAAAATAAATTTTGAAGGCATTTTTGTGGGGTTTTTTTACAAAAAAAAATCTTTTTTTTCCCTGAAATATTTTTTTCCTGAAAAATTATACGAAATGGGAGAAAATTTGTCTCAAAATCCTTAAAAAAAATTGGTAAAAAAATCGACCTACCTACCCTATTTTTTTTTGGGCCATGTTACCTGAACAGGACTATTTTTTTTTTTGCCTTATAACTGAC
Organism: Harmothoe impar; assembly: GCA_947462335.1. Taxonomy (NCBI): domain Eukaryota; kingdom Metazoa; phylum Annelida; class Polychaeta; order Phyllodocida; family Polynoidae; genus Harmothoe; species Harmothoe impar. The sequence continues at coordinate 61,885,734 of OX381714.1, forward strand.
TTACCCAGCATGAGGATGCCCTTGAGCACGGCGACCACAGCGCCCACCTTGATGCTGTGGTGGGCTGCGGCCAGCAGGTGACGGTCGGTAGAAGACTTGATGTTACACGAGTTCTTGTTGTGGGTCGGGACCGGACCGAGCTGGGTGTGACTCGAACAGAAGAGGCGTAGGAGGAGGTGGCATGCCAGGCGGGCCCCCTGCTCCGCATCCTGGTCACCCCCCGTACCTGCAAGGATGTACAACATTATAAACCTATTGACTAAGGTTATAAACCATACCTGCTTCTTAAACATCATCAGGGCTCGGGTTCGGGTTAATTGAATCATCTTAACCCTATTTGGCCACTTAAAATTGATTATCAGCTTTGCGGACAGTTTTTGGAAAAAATCGGTGAGGGAAGGAGGCTTTTTTTTTTTTTTTTTTGATATACTTTTTCTTGGGGGTGTGGGAGGGCTTTTTTCCTTTTTTTGCATAACTTGATGGTCTGCACATATAAATGTTGTATAAAATGCCCTTTAAACTTCGTTTCTACCCCTATTATCCGCTGAGATATTGATATTTTGCAACAGGTCTTCTGAATTTTTTTAGGTGCGCCCTTTTTAGGCCTTTTTTTTCTTAAAAGGTGAAAAAAGGGACCAATGCGGCCCTTTTTAGAGGATGCGCGCGGTGTCCGCAAAGCTGATAATCAATTTTAAGTGGCCTTAGTACTTTAATGCAAAATATCAGTAGCTCTCATGATGTATGAAAACTGATAGGTTCTAATCCGCCAGTGATGTATTCACCCCGGCCGTTCAGTGACAATATACTCTCGAGAGGCTGGCATGATGCATAAATGCAACCGTGGCGATTAAATGCTGCTTGAATGTCATACATAATATACAATGTATATACTCTTTTCTCATTATACATCTCATTAACTGAAGATATACTACAACATTGTACAATGTAATTTTTTTTTTTTTTTTACCATCACATGATACTCAAACACATCCATATAAGATCGTCAAAGCAATAGTGTAGTATAGATAGGGGCACTGGCGGCAGAAGGACACTGCGCTCAAGCTAGGATTTTGCCTTACAACAGGTCAATGAGACACTCGCCAGGGTTGCATTCATGCATCATGACCCCATACGAGACAGGCGCTTATCTAAGATCCTATTTTAGTGCTTAAGAAGCATTTAAAGTCACCTTTACCTCTGCACTTTTATAAAACCTGGTGTTTAAAGAGAAAGGTATGGTATATAGCGTGTACTTACTGGAGGGGCAGGCGGCGAGTAGCGAGTGAAGCGCCACGTGACACACGAGGTCTTCCAGGGAAAAACAGTTACGCGCTATCAAGATGCCGGTGAACACGGCGAGCGAGTCATGGATCGATAAGTCACTCACCTGCAACGACAAAAGTGGGACTTTAATATAATGTATGAAAGTAATGTAACCCTTGGCCACATACTAGAATTTTGAGATGCACATACATCTACTTATATGAGGATGGCAATGAAATTGTTTGAGAGAAATCTTTTCATATAAATGTAGATTTGGAAATATAGAAAATATCATTCAGGAAGTATGGAGTATATCATAGAGAGCATTGTTCAGGAAATATAGAGAATACTATTCAGAAAATGTAAAGAATGTTATTCAGAAAATATAGAGAATATTATTCAGGAAATATAGAGAATATAATTCAGGAAGAAATATAGAGAATATCATTTTTAAATTAACAAACTTGAAAAAGATAATTCAAACTGGACCAACGTCTACATGTGTGGGGAAGAATATTAGTCAGGAAATACAGTGAGTATTATTCAGGAAAAAGAGAGAATGTTATTTAGGAAATAGAGAGAATGTTATTTAGGAAATAGAGAGAATGTCATTCAAGAAATATAGAGAATATTACTCAGGAAACATAAAGAATTTATTCAGGACATATAGAGAATATTATTCAGGAAATACGGAGAATATTATTCAGGATATATAGAGAATGTTATTCAGGAAATATAGAGAATGTTTTTAAGGAAATATAGAGAGTATCATTCAGGAAATCTGAAGAATTTCATTCAGGAAATATAGAGAATGTTATTCAGGAAATATAGAGTGAGGACGTCGATGAATCTGTTTGAGAAATCTTTTTATATAATGTAGATATGGAAATATAGAAAATATGATTGGGAAAATATAGAGAATGTAATTTCTAAATTAAAATATTTGATAAAAATGTAAAGGTTGACTTACGTCTACTTGGGTGAGGACGTCGATGAAACCGCTGCTGTGGTTGGAGGAGCAGCAGAGCGCCTTGAGCACCCCGAGCCACTCGGAGCTCAGCGCGTTACAACACGCCGTCAACTCAGCACACAGGATGGAGATCTCATTCAGCTTGTCCATGTTCTGGCAGTTGTAGATCTGGGAGGGGATCAGAATATTAGGACTCACTATTCAACACTCTATGTACTATGCGCTTAAAATATTATTTTAATCTAAAAAAATAGAATCGAATTATAGAAAGCTCACACCCCCTGCCCATTTTTCTGTTTTGTTTTCTGTTGCAGTACTGTATTCAGAGTAGTACGCTCAGAGTATGCCTAACAATTTAAGGGGGCTTCCATAAAGTATGTACGCACATTTTCTCCAGATATTGACCCCCCCCCACCCCCCTAAAGTTCGCAAAGATTTTCCAGAAAACAGACCCCCTCACCCCGCCTTCGTGCGTACATACTTTATGGAAGCCCGCAAATTATTCTTAACACATTTCTGGTTAATTTTTGCTCAAGTTAATTTTGGCTCAAGATTTGACATATTTAAGAGGTTTTATAATCTAGAACGGGCCCAAAACGGAGGGGGGGGGGGGGTCGCTTATTAGGTGTGTTTTTTTTACGGTAGGTTAAAGTGACATGGTCCGATTATTAGAGCTCAAAAATCTATTTTGTTAAAAATGAACAAGAATGTCCAATATAGCCATACAACATGTCCTACCTTTTTTATTTAACACCAGCATCTTTGCTGCCAGGTGTGAGGGCCTACTTTGAGGGAACTCCCTCGCATCGGGCATAAACAAAATGGCGCCGAGCGCGAACATTAACGCCGACCAGGACCCAACAAAATTGCCTCACCGCGCAATGCATCGTGGGAGCAACACCGTTTTTAATATGGTCCTAAATATTCCCCATAATTCAGCTTAGAATTCTGTCAATCTTCAGTTTTATGCCCAATTTAAGACTTTTGGAGTGCACGCTATAACTCCCCCATGGAAAATACACTGTGAAATACTGTACCTGGGTCACGTTTTGGCCCTCTAAATGGGATCTTCTTGCCCATAGATGACATTGTTTTGTTCCTTATCCTCCTAATATGACATTGTGCTAACATTTGGAACACATATAAGTAGGATTTAAAATTTGGAAAAAATCGGACCATGTCACTTTAAAAGGCTAGGCCAAAAAAAAAAGAAGGTTTGTTTCAGGTCACCCGACCGACCCTATCTAAAGAGGGCCGACCCTACGTTTTTTTATGCAATTTTGAAGAAATCTTTATATTTTAAGACTTTTTTGGGGTCAATTTTAGGTTAACAAAATTTTGGAAAAAAATCTCTCCATTTTTACACTTCTTTGGGTCAATTTTAGAGGGGAAGTAAAAAAAAAAAAGAAAAAAAAAAAAAGAAATCCGACCTACCGAGCCTAGAGTTTCTTCCCATGTTACCTGAAACAAAACTTTTTTCTTATTTGGCCCTACTCACCTGTAGCAGGACGTTGCACACGAAGCTGTAGCGGTGCTGGGAGCTCTCCTTAAGCTGCTTGACGAGCTGTGCGTCAGGACGTGACTTGGGGTTCTCCACCAGCTCCATCAGGGTGTAGGGCTCCCACAGCAGGTTGGAGGCAGACGGCGTGATGCCCCCGTGTAGCGCGTTCATCACCTTACTGATCGTACCCCCAAACGACTCACTGTACTTAGCCTGTGGGAGGAAGACAAGTGTTTAAAACTTTTTACAATACACCACCACCATAAAAACATGACATAAGGAAACTTTTTAATCATCTTTTTAATCGATCCTTCGGGAGTGAATCAGCCTCGTAGGGTCGGCATGATGCTTGAATGTAGCCCTGGCGAGTTACTCGCCAGGGCTGCATTCATGCATCATGACGACAAAGGGCATGATACATTAATGCACTATGCTCCCACAGCAGGTTGGAGGCTGAGGGCGTGATGCCCCCTTGTAAGGCGTTCATCACCTTACTGATCGTACCCCCAAACGACTCACTGTACTTAGCCTGTGGGGAGAAGGAAATTATTGTTAAAAATTATTGTTTTGAAGGCTGTATTCTGCTTTAAGGTACTTGGTCAGCAGAGGCATGCATACAGCTACATTCATGCATCATGTCGACCCTCCGGGAGTGTATCAGTAGGATCGACATGATGCTTGAATGCAGCCCTGGCGAGTTACTCCCCAGGGCTGCATTCATGCATCATGACGACCAAGGGCATGATACATTAATGCACTATGCTCCCACAGCAGGTTGGAGGCAGACGGCGTGATGCCACCGTGTAGCGCATTCATCACCTTACTGATCGTATCCCCAAACGACTCACTGTACTTAGCCTGCGGGAGGGGGGAAATGATTTTTAACCTTTTATAGGCCACATACTGCTTTTAGGTTCTTGGTCGTCATGATGCATGGAGGCAGCTACATTTATGCATCATGCTGACCCTCAGGGATGATGCTTACGAGTTACTCACCAGGGCCGCATGCATGCATCATGAGGACAAAGGGCATGATGCGTTGATACACTATGGTACCACTGTACTCATTTCGGGAGTGTATCAACCCTGTAGGGTTGGTATGATTTATGAATGCAGCCTCCGCATTCGTGCATCATGATGACCAAGGGCTTGATGCATTAAGGCATTACACCTTCCTTAAATGGTTCACCCTTTAATAGCCGCATAGTGCTTTAATGTGCTATCCCCTTGGTAGTCATAATACATGACATTCAAACATCATGCAGACAAAGAGTATAGGAATTATTAAAGCCCAATGCTCCCCTTTACCCGTATAATACCTAAAGGCATCATGCCCTTGGTCGTCCTAATGATTGAATGCAGCCCTGGCGAATAACTCGCCAGTGCTGCATTCAAGCATCATGCCTACCCTATGGGATTGAGACACTCCCAATGGGTCGTCATAATACACCAATGCAGCACCGACAAGTAAATAGCTTGGACTGCATTTGTGCAAATGACATGTTTTAGTCCTTAAATGGTTAAAGCTCTAAACTTACCCGTATGAAGCAGCACACGGTGTACAGGTCGTACAGGTAGGCCAGGATGCAGCGCTCGGACGACGTGCAGTCAGACGGGGCTGTCACGTGCTTCACGACTTGTTTTAGTCTGTAATAGAGAAGATTCACAGAAGTATTAATGGTGATTCACAATCCCGTAAAACTCTAGTCTATTAAATACGACAGGCTAATTCTTTCACAAAGTGTTGGGTTGTCTTATAAGAAGGGTTCTGATACATCATATCAACCTTGGATAAAACACTAGAAGGAAGAGGAACATTGAAATCTCTTATAAAGGCAATTAAAATCAGGTTTTGGATAAGTACCTGTCTTGTATAAGGGAGTGTATATTTATTAATTAATGGGGGCAGGGGGGGACATTTTGCGAAGAGGCATGAGAATTTATTGAGCCCCCCCCCTGCGCTTGGAAGATTTTGCGTCCCCCTTGCGCCAAACTATATTAAAGGTCCATTGTATACCTCAGCCTACCACTACTGGCGCCACTGTCCTGCAATTGGTCACGCCCAGTTGACCCAGTCTGTAGGTACCAATACCACACACCAGGTGGTACCCCAGTGCAGAACTAGGTCATCACGGTTCACCAGGAGAACTGGCCCCTGGTCCTTGACCGTATGTCAGTACATCTACCTCCACAGACCTTTTGTTGGTTCAAAGTACTTTGAGGGTCTGTGGCTCGGGCCTTTCTCACAGCTTGGTACGAGGCTCGCTAAGGATATCAGGGGAGGGAAGGGGTTTTAGAGTGACAGAGCCACCTTGTATGTTATATCTACGTCATACTGTGTGCAAACAAAGGCAACACATGCTTTATATAGGTAAACTCACTATGATAGCCACACTACAAGATTAGGTCATTAGATTAAACTACATTTTTGATTGTCACTGGGCTATAGTAATACAGAGCCTTTACTATACAATACAATAATGCAAGTAATCATGTGCACCACCTCATGATACATGTATGGCTATCAATTATATATAGCTGGTCGATTCAGAGTAGCAGTGCAGTATCTGCATTAAATCTGCATTCCACAGTTTTGAAGTATCTAATTGGCAACTGGCGACCTGCTGTCTGCCTCCCTTGATTGGATACTTAACTGCTTTGATTGGGTGACATTATAATTGATTGGGTACTCAGAAGTTGTTTATTGTCAGTTGTAAATTTCATGCAATTATGATAATGACTGAAAGTCGTTTGGGTAGGCTAGCCTTGCATTCTGAATACATAACTGTAGTTGTATAATATTTTGAACCAATATCAAATAGATTAATGTGTCATAACGTCAATAGGGCACTTAGTCAAGGCCATGGCCGTGTTCTAGACAGGATAAAGACGTCAAGGGGCTCAGAGGATGTGCCCTATTCCCTAATTATAGTTGTAGATTGCACCTAAAAGTAAAACTGTGAGAGGCACACACGTGGGCAATGTTTTATAGGGTATATGCACCATGTCTCACTCAGTTACAGTTGGATAAACGTATACAAATGTGGTATAAAATGAATATATATTCCGTTACCCTCGTATGTACATTGTATGTAATGTATATGAGCATAGTAAAAACTGTAGAATATATTACAACCAAGGTTATCAGATATAATAATGTTTGCATAACCGTGCAATTATGGTGCAGCTACCTAACCATGTGGGGGACTCTGTTTGCTACGTTATATGTGAAGACAGTGTCTGCCCTAGCAGCAGTACCACTCAGGCCAAACAAAAAAAAAGGTTTGTTTCAGGTAAGCAGAAAATGTAGGGTCGGTAGGTCGGATTTTTTTGATTTAAACCTTTTTTAAACATGAAAGTGCTAGCCTGCTGGTTCGAGGACCCTAAAATTGACCAAAAAAGGGTAAAAATATGGAAATTCTTCAAAATTGCATAAAAAAACCGTAGGGTCGGCCCTGTTTTTATTTTTATTTTATTTTTTAGCCTCAGCTCTACGGCCTGGGTGATAGTGTAGGGTAAGGGAGTGATCATGTATACACATGGGTGGTTGGGGGGGGGGGGGTTGTCCATTAGGTTGTGCCCGGCCAAAAAGGGTGTATTTTTTGCCAGTTTAAAAGGCCCAGCGCCCCCATATATAGAGCTGAGTACCTGTCCCGACTGCACTCTGACTGTTACTGGACGTGCAGTAAGAACTGCGGGTTTAAGAGAGTATCCTGACAAAAGGGATGTGAGTTTGCCGTTTAACAAGGGCATCTGCCAAGAAGCGGTGACACTTTCCTCTATTTTAAGGGGGATGTCCCACCAAATGGAGGGTATCATGTTGGATTTCAATAAAAACTTCAATAATTGGCCTCACCCTTCGAAGGCGGCCATGGTGTGGTCCTGTGAGATGAGTAGGTAGGCGTGATACTTCCTTAATACAGCCACGATACACAGACTGAGCTGGGTGGTGTAGGAGCCGGCCAGGTTAGACGTCTTGGTACTCAGAACCTGCTCCACCTCCGGCAACTCCTTCAGTAACTGCAACAGACATAATGTGTATAGACAATGCGATTAATACAGAAATCAGTACCGTATTGGACGTAATAAGCACACAGCGCGCTTAAAAAAATGATTATGAATACCTTTCAGTAGTTAAGAGTTTAATTGTGGTAAAGATTTTTGATATTTTTGGTTATTTATAGTCTAAAAATCGGCCAAAAATGGGTGTGTGCGCTTATTACGTCGAATACGGTATGGACAAAATGAGGCATGATCTTTACAGTTCTAACTCAACGGTTGTAAAAAAACATTTTAAAAAGTTGTGTTCCAATAACATGGCTAAAAATATATAGGGGTGGTAGGATTTTATTTTATATTTTAGTAAAAAGAAAAAAGAAGAAATCTTAGGAGTAAAAATATGTTTTAAAAGGGTCGGGTCGGCCAGCAGTTATAGTGTTATACACCAGACGGCGCCCCCACCGGAAGTGACAAATATCGCCCACGTTTGACGGGCATGGTCTGCTAAAATGCTATGGGACTACTCACGTTTCATGGCCTAGAACCATTAATATTGATCGTACCAACAAACCATGGACATCTATGGACTCGTGACGGTATTTGCCATCGATATTGACTATTTTAATTAAGCTACGATGAGATATTTCTATCTTTAGGTATGTTTCAATGGTAGAGAATGGGCGTTCTGCCCGTCAAGGGACCCGTATGTTGGGGTTGGTGCGCAATGCTACCAGCAGTTCTGGCACTGATAGATTCCCAGTATAGACAATGCGATTACAGAAATCAGTACCGTATTGGACATAATAAGCGCACAGTGCGCTTAAAAAAATGATTATGAATACCTTTCAGTAGTTAAGAGTTTAATTATGGTAAAGATTTTTGATATTTTTGGTTATTTATAGTCTAAAAATCGGCCAAAAATGGGTGTGTGCGCTTATCAGGGGGTGTGCGCTTATTACGTCGAAAATGGTATGGACAAAATGAGGCTTGATCTTTACAGTCCTAACTCAACGGTTGTAAAAAAACATTTCAAAAAGTTGTGTTCCAATAACATGGCTAAAAATATATAGGGGTGGTAGGATTATATTTTATATTTTAGTAAAAAGAAAAAAGAAGAAATCTTAGGAATAAAAAAATGTTTTAAAAGAGTCGGGTCAGCCCCAAAAACATAGGGTTGGTCAGGATACCGAAACATTTGTATTCTGAATATCAAAGCTAGGGTCGTGTTTAACTTGTTAAGCACAGCGCAAATGGTACCATCAAAATTGATAAGCATAGGTGCGCTTATTCAAGGCACTCCAGCATCAAATTTACAGTTCTAGGTGACATATCTACACTTTAAGCAAACATAGATGCAAAATCATCTAGCACAAGGTGTGGACTTAATTTTAAAGGGAGCAATATGTAACAATTCAAAATCATTCGCACATCTCCTGCTTTGATTTCAAATAATTGAATATGGCTAAAAAAAACAGGGAAAATGGTTATTATTTATTTAGGGCTTACTCATTTCTTTGAACTAGCATATATGGGTAAACTCACCGATATGACGAATTCTAGGAGGACGTTGACGTTGTACGAGAACTCCATGAGGTCAAACAGGTACACAATGTTATCTATCAGTGGTAAGTGCTGGTGCTGCGAGCTACCCGACGCAAAGTTCTGCACCTGGAGGCATAATGATACAAAGAGTTCAAATGGATGCACAGATTAAAGACTGACACCCCATAGGGGCGACATTCAAACAGGTACACAATGTCAGTGGTAGGTGTTGGTGCTGCGAGCTGCCCGACGCAAAGTTCTGCACCTGGAGGCAAAATGATACAAAGAGTTTAAATGGATGCACAGATTAAAGACTGACACCCCCGAGGGGTGACATTCAAACAGGTACACAATGTCAGTGGTAAGTGTTGGTGCTGCGAGCTGCCCGACGCAAAGTTCTGCACCTAGGGGCATAAGGATATAGAGTTTAACTGGATGCATTGACTAAAAACACTTACTCCCTAAGGTCAAACCTAGGGGCGATTAAGGGGCAGGTACACAATGTTGTCTATCTGTGGTAGGTGTCGGTGCTGCGAGCTGCCTGATTCAAAGTTCTGTACCTGGACATGAGATAGATTTCATAGAGTTCAAATGGATGCACAGACTAAAGACTATCACCCCCTAAGTTGAATATTAAAACAGGATTTCGGATAATATTAAAACAGGTACATAACCTTGTCAATCAATAACAGGTGACTATACTGCGAGCAACCAGATTCAGAGAGTTCTTTGAATGCAAATTTAAGGTATCTTACATTTAACAAATAAAAGTTTATACACAGAACCAACACAGTAGCCCCACTAGGGCTCCATATAGTAAATATCTATCATGGCAGCTTTCAAAAGAATGTCAAAATTTAAACATCAGCATTTAATGCCCTATGCGACCCTTAAGGCCACTTAAAATTGATTATCAGCTTTGCGGACACTTTTTGGAAAAAATCGGTGAGGGAGGGAGGCTTTTTTTTTTATTAGATATACTTATTTTTGGAGGTGCGGGAGGGCCTTTTTTCTTTTTTTGCATAAATTGATGGTCTGCACATATAAATAAGGTCTAAAATGCCTTTTAAACTTTGTTTCTACCCCTATTATCAGCTGAGATATTTATATTTTTGCAATATGTCTCCTGATTTTTTCTAGATGCGCCTTTTTTTGGCATTTTTTTTCTTAAAAGGTGAAAAAAAGGACCAAAAGTGTAAAGTTCAGGTTATTGTAAAATGTGGTACAGTTGGCTGCATACCTGATCCAGTACGTGAGCCATACAGCTGCAGGTCACAGCGTGCTGGTCGTAATACGACAACTTCTGGAACTTGTTAAAGATTCCCTCAAAGCTGGTCGACTCGTCTTTCTCCTTCTCCTTCTTCTTCCCCTTCTTCCCGACGTCCCCGCTGCTAACGTCTAAACTATTCTTCTTGTTGTACAACTTCATGATTTCCTTAGTGATGCGCTTAGTCATGTGACGAGCCTCCTCGCGGGCCTTCCCGACGCCGTAGAGTGCGATCATGCGCTGGTTGCCCTCGTGTACATAGGCCTCGTCCTGGGGGATGGGGAAGTGGGTGGCGTAGACCAGGTGCTTGGAGGGCCGCTTGGGGGCCGAGTGGTCCATGTGGTGGTGGGATGAGGAGTGGGGGACCGAGGACGGGGTGTGGGCGACCCCCGGCGTGTGAGCCACCCCGGGGGTGTGAGCGAACCCTGGGGTGTGCGCCATGCCGGGGGTGTGGCCGCCGCTCGGGGTGTGGGCGGCCCCGGGGGTATGGGAGCCGGGGGTGTGCGCGTTACCGGGGGTGTGGGCCTGGGCGGGGGTACTGTGACCCATACCAGGGGTGTGGGCCTGGGCAGGTGTGGCTACCGACCGCTCCGACTTCACAGATGCTGCAACATCAAAGGTAGCATGGTAAATACCACCAGATATAGGAAATATTTTCTTTAGCCACATTTTCCACCCTTTGTTCAACAAATTTAGAGATGAAATGTTTAGTGTTTTTAGGCCTACGGGAATTCCTTGTAACTGGATTTCTGGTTAAATTCTCCAAATACCTTATTCTAGGAGTGTCATCGATACCTCCCAAATCGATACATCGACATTTACGGAATTCCGATTATCGCATCGATAAAACCATTATATCGATACACCACCTTTAGTACAATTAGAACAGGAGTTCACCTTTCCAAATCTGAAAGAATTTTGCAAAAATTCCACCTAGAACTGGATTTATTATCCAGTGGAATAATGGTATCCTTTGTTGGCCCAATTCTGATAGAATTACCTGTTGTCTGAATGGTAGATTCCTATTGTTATAGTGATATTAACTGGTCATCTTATACATTTAGGTCTGAGTATAGAAATAATAGCCCTTTTTCAAGAAAGTTTTAACTACCAGATTGGCATTGCAATAAATCGATATAATCGAAAAAAATCGAGACCAAAATAGTGATAATCGAAATCGAAATAAATTGGATATTAATGACACTCCTACCTTATTCAGCCCTTTGCTATATCTGCACACCCCACCATTGACATAACTATTATCGAGTCTCCCGGGAAACGACAGATATTTCAACATTATGATGCAAGTGAACACAGTACCCACCTGGTTGGTCGGGGCTCGGCCGCCCCGTCTCGTCTTTGAACGGGAAGATGTCAAAGTCTGAGTCTAGACCCGGGTTCTCTATTTCCATAGGCTAGAAAGGGCAAAGGAAATCAAGATGAATATCAATTTTTATTTTTGGTATAAAACGACAGGACTTTTGAAGGAAATCAAAGATTTCTTTACATAACATTGAATTTCAAAAATCTTCTTACACTTTCGAGGGTCCATATTCTTTTTGATATTTTGGTGATCCCTAAATGGTGAATTATTTTCAGCTTCATACAGCGGGTTAAATAAATGGACAAATTTTTTAATTTAATATTTAAACAAAATATGATTATCATCAATAACTCCTCAGCCCTTACGTCGTGTTTGTTAAAGTCGCTCTTGACACTAGACAGGTCGGCGTTGAGGGCGGCGCTGGCGACGAGAGCCGGGGACCCGGTCAGGTCGCCACGGGACACGAGCGAACACATGTAGACGTCGTGGGAGAAGACGTCGTAACGGATGAGCTCACAGAACAGCAACACCAGGTTAGCAAAGGCCAACTTGTTCTCCACGGTAGGGTTGTAGTCTGTGGGAGGAAACAAGAATCTCATTATCAAGGACATTTTTAACCTGGCAAGGGAGGAATAAAGACTATTTTTCTTTTTAACAATTTTCTTTTTGAAGTCTCCTTAGGTCAAACCAGAAAAAAAATTTGGCAAATGGATTTAGCGCTCCTTATTTTCGGAAATGCAAGTTCGTTATATTTTTTACAAAAGAAATTGGTGACTCACTCATCTCATTTTTTCACAAATTTAGATGCCGTGTGTTAACTAAAAGTTAATGTCATAGGTTGTTTTAAAGGTAAAAAAATCTTTGCTCGCTTGCACAATGTTATTGTAATTGAAATTCATGTTCTTACCTAGTACGGGTGCCTTTGTGTCGAGGAAGTTCATGAGAAGGTTCTGGAAGGGTTGGAGGCCGCCCGTCCCGAGCACGTCCGAGCCCATTGACTCTTCATCTAGCATTTCAGAGTCTCCCAGCTTCTGCTCACCGACAACCGGAACACAGTATTAGCCAATGTTTCTTATGTTAATTCAACAGTTAAAGATCAGGTCAGTTGTAGCGAACTCCTTATTTAAAAGAATAAATTGAGATCCTTCAATCAATTTTTTTTTGATTCTTTATCAACTTAAAGACCTGGAGATGGATACAAATTGTCATTCATATGTACGTTCATTATCATTAAAATGTACTATTAAAGGTAATTAGTACCAGGTGACCTAAATAAATGTAGAATCTCATTTTCAATAGTAGTTAAGCGTGTTTACTATTGGCTGCCACAATCATATCAAGTTTCATTATCAGTAGTTTAAGACATGGAGATGGTCAACAAAATGCAGGAAATATTACTATTTCCACTGAAAAAAGCAGTACCGTATTCGACGTAATAAGCGCCCTGGGCGCTTATAAAATTAATCTTATGGCGTTTTAGTACTTAAGAGTTTACTTGTCTGCAAAATCTTGAAATTTTAGCCTTTATTCCAGTCTGAAATTGTCCCAAAAGGGGGGGGGGGCGCTTAATAGGGGGAAGGCGCTTATTACGTTGAATACGGTAGTTCCTATAGACAGAAGTGGTTTACCTCGGCGGCGAGCTCTGACTGTCGTTTCTCTATGAGGCGCGCTACGACCACGGCGCGGTGCTCCCCGGTACGCTGGGTGCTGACGGCCCACTCACACAGCACGTTCAGTATAGGCTCGTCACTCAGGGGGGGCTGCAACAGATAACACACACATGTACCATATCATGTATTATATCATGTACCACATCATGTACCACATCATGTACCATATCATGTACCACACCATGTACCACATCATGTACCACATCATGTACCATATCATGTATTATATCATGTACCACATCATGTACCATGTACCATATCATGTACCATATCATGTACCACATCATGTACCATATCATGTACCACATCATGTACCATATCATGTACCACATCATGTACCATGTACCACATCATGTACCACATCATGTACCACATCATGTACAAAAACAAAAAGCATGCTGAAAGTAGCAGGGAGCAGGGTTGTCTATAACGGTGCACACTGCTTCAGCACAGAGTTCAATGGGAGGGCAGTATCTGTGCTTTGTTGATTCAAGAAAGTGCAAACATTTTGGCATGATTTTTTTGCAACAAAAAATGCTAAATTGTGTGTACAGTGCATTGTGTGCCACAGATAAGGTGTGAAAGTAACAAACGATGAACAATTTTTAAAATGGACATGGATAGTTGATGAAATATGATTGTGTGAAGTTGGAAATTTGAAAATCTCTTAACCGACGTTTAGAATCGGCTCACTAGACTCAGGGGGTACACCCTGAGTCAACCAGAGATCTTTATGGACACAAAGTGTGTGTGGTTGTGTGTGTGTGTGAGTGTGTGTGTGACTATAATTATGCAACACCTACCTCGTTGTTCTCTTTAGACTGTGTGGCGCTGAATATCTTGGTGTAGAGCGTGTCTAGAGAACTCCCCGACTCGACCTTCTCAAAGTTGTGTTTGTCCAGGATCTCTAAGATGTTGAGCACCCGGCTAATGATGAATCCTGCAAACACAAGGACACATTGTAGTCATAGATATTCTTATTCATTTTGTACATCTGTACATTTAATAAGTTTTCCCTTTGAAAAGCACTGAATGCATTAGTAGGGAGTGGTCATTCTTTAACAAAAGGGTGGGGAGTGGTGGATTTGAGGGCGGGGGGAATATTCAGACCCCTTGAAGGGGGACCACAATTCTTAATTATGTTTTCTATAATGCGCGCGGTGATGAGAAACCAGTTAATTTTTATTGAGTGGCCCTAGACTAGTGCTTAAATACTGGTAGGTACCGTAAAACCTGACGTATAAGCCTAACTCGCGTATGAGCCGCACCCCTACTTTGGGACGATCCTATAAGCTACACTGGCCATCTGATTATGGTGACTTTAGTACTGTACTATACTCGCAAAAGCCCTCATATAAGCCACATCCTGACTTTGTCCTGATCCTATAAGCCGCACTGGCGATCTGATTTGCGTACTACCCGTGGCTTATATGCAAGGTTTTACGGTAGCTAGAGTTCTTAAACTCACCTGCAGCAGACTGTTGGCACTTGTCGGAGGACCAGCGTACCTCCACGGCACGACTCCTGACCCGGATCTGGTGCTCCTTCACCCGCAGGTGGGCCCGGATCTACACAACACAAACAAGTTTAATCATGAGTCACTCGGAATAACATGCACACAGTCGTCTGAATTGACCCTTTAAGGAGGGCATAGTGCATTAATGCATCATGCCTTGGTCGTCATGATGCATGAATGCAGCCCTGGCGAGGGCTACATTCATGCATCATGCCTACCCTACGGGGCTGAGACACTCGGTCCTGAAGGGTCGGCATGATGCACGAAGTACAAGTAGTTGACATTTATTAGCGCAGGTGCATTAAAATTTAATTGATAAACCGGTGATTAAAGTTACCAGTAATGTGAAAATCCGAGTGGAAGTAAAAGGGCATTTACATACCATAATGTACTAAATCCCTATGCCAGTAGGAATATTTGAAAAATTCTTTCACTGTTGGAAAAGTGAAAAACACCCAGTGGCGACACACTGGTGTTTTTAGCCAAACATTTCCCAAGTCCGACACAATATTGAATTCACTGTTAAGTACTCACGATCTGGTTGTCGAGTCCGTGTGCCATGGGCAGGCTGGATGAGGGCACGGGGAGCAGGTCTAGCGGTGACCCACACAGCATGGAGTTGTGTCGTCCCTCCCCAAAGTGGTGCCAGACGAGGGCCCCCGTGCACCGCAGCACGATGGTGTGGAGCAGGCTGCACATGTCTAGCAGCAGGGCCCGGTGCTGGGGACACCCGCTCTGGTCCTGAGCTATGGCCACTAGCGGGTTGGACACCGGAGACGGGTTGGTGCTCGCCGTGGTCAACGTGCTGGGGGGAGAGAGGGGTGAATTTTAAACTTTTAACTCTTCATGGCTGGAATAATGCATTACTATTGGAAAAAGTTGACCTTTCAATGTTACCGTAAAACCTCGCGTATAAGCCGCGGCTTGTACGCGAATCAGACTCAGCTTTATTTTGATACCAAACATGCCTATATAGGGTGCGGCTTATATGAGAGTTTTTATATGTATAGTACAGTACCAAATTAACAATTCTCAGATGGCCTCTGCAGCTTATACGATCGCACCAAACTCGGGGTGCGGCTTATACGTGAGTTAGGCTTATACACGAGGTTTTACGATAACAATTTTAGGACAGAAGAATGCGTTAGTACATCATGCTCATAGTGATGACGCATGAATGCAGCCCTTGCGAGTAACTCAACGGGGCTGCATTGGTGCGTCTTTTTTTTTTTTACATTAGTGCAGGTGGCTTTCAGCAGCAGCATATCTAATTATTTTTGCTGAGCGGTGTGAAATTTCCTTTATTTTCCACTAAAACGAGGGGAAATAATTTTTGCCTTCCCCCTCCCCCACAAAAAGCTTCTAAATTTTTAATACAACACAAATTTCACCCATATCCTTTCCTGCCGCTTGTTCAAGAAATACCAGTTCTCTAAAATTGGAGGTTCAGTCATCAGGGTGGACTACTTTAATCAGTAGCTCATAGCCAGTGTCTCAATAATGTACATTGTAAATAGATATGGTGCAATAACATTACAAACTACTACCGTAAATTCCCGCGTATAACCCGCGTGTTATACGCGAACCAAACCCTCAGTGCGGGTTCTACAAAATTCCCAAAGTCTAGGTGCGGGTAATACAAGGGTTTTTGCTAAAATAGTACAGTACTAAAATCACATTTTTCAAACCCCTGGTGCGGGTTATATGTTCTCTCAAAGTCGGGGTGCGGGTTATATATATGCAAGATGCGGGTTATACGCGGGAATTTACAGTAATGTCTTGTCCCCTTATGGTGTAATATGTCCCTATAAAGATTACTGTCCGCTAGCTGCACCTACCCGTTGGGCCCGTTGGTCACCATGGGAGACTGGGTGCGTGGGGAGAGGGTCCCAGACATGTCGTTGGTCATCTGACTGATGCGACGTGCGGACCAGTACGCCAGGCGCCGCGACAACAGCTGCGACTGCACAAACTCCGACATGTACTGTAGAGACAAATACAGGCACAATTAGAAATAGTGGTATAAAAAAAGACAGAATATGGGTGCACTTTGTGATGACTTTCTAAATAGAGACAGGATAATAATTTCTTTCCTTTATTGCATAAGTATGAGGTATTTACAAGTAGAGTACAGAACCAAAAAAGATATACCATAAACTGGCTATTGTGACAGATTTTTCTTTCATTTAATAGGGCCAATTTTTTTTCTTCACACTAGTTGATCGGCTTATAGGTGTGGTTTTAATCGGTTAGATTATAGTGAAAAAGTTTTTTTTAGGTTCTTTATATGAACGAAGATATCTAGGGTTTCTGCTTATAGGTGGGGTCGTGCTATGGCCGGGGTAATCAGACTCTCAGTGTGGGTTTTAGGAGTTTTAAGGGGGGCTGCGGGGTTGTACACAAGATGTGGCTTATACGGGACTAGCGCATTAGGCTAGCCTATGGGGGCCGCCATCTTGGCTCAGAGCAATGCATTGTGGTTAGGCCCCCGACTCCAGAGCAGTGTATCATGGGAGAATTTCTTATCAGCCCCTTTGTTCAAGGTGTGAGGAGAGAAGAAAATCTAACGTGTGATTCTAATCACAAAAGACTCAGGTATTCGCATAAATGAAGCCGGGAAATCAAAATATTTGAATGTTTAAGACCAAAAACTGGACAGGACAGCGCTGGAAATGATGGAATCGACGCGAGTTTACTGCAGTTTACTGCCATTTCCGAATCGCGCGCCCTCTCGCGCCAGACGAGAGCAGACGAGACTTGAAATCCAACATGGCGGGCGTCAACTCGCATCGATTCGAATTGATAAAAATGCTCAAAATTACCTAAAAAAAGCATCATTTCCACCCCCCAGTACATGTTTTCAGCGTAGAATTCGAAATTAAAGAGAATGGGACAGGTTTGAGCCTTCAAAACGGACTAATTCGCGAGATATCCACTCCTCGGGGCGCCGAAAATTGTCAAAACAAAAACAATTTCCGAATCTCGCGTCCTCTCGCGCCCGACGAGAGCAGACGAGACTTGAAATCCAACATGGCGGGCGTCAACTCGCATCGATTCGAATCGATAAAAATGCTCAAAATTACCTAAAAAAAGCATCATTTCCATCCCCCAATACATGTTTTCAACGTAGAATTCGAAAATAAAGAGAATGGGACAGGTTTGAGCCTTCAAAACGGACTAATTCGCGAGATATCCAGTCCTCCGGGCGCCGAAAATTGTCAAAACAACAACGCGTCGATTCCATCATTTCGAGCGCTGTCGTGTGGAGTTTTTGGTCTTAAAAAAAGCGTCTCAGCGAGAGATCACATTGAATTAACTACTACTGCCATAGACGAACCCGAGGCGATTACAGGTCTTAGATGTTTGCCAAAATGGCAGAAAGACCAAGACGATTTTTGGAATGCTTTCTTGTAATCCTTTTTTTTCATGTAATGCTTCACTTTACAAGGGTAATTCTAGCGACATGAGTTAGGGGAAATGTTGTATTTGATGTGACATTTTGAATTTTTGATGGGAAACTCGTCTTTCTGGTTGAAAAAAGGAGTTGAAATTTTTTTTGCCTTTCAAAAGAAAGCGTCTCACGAGGCGTCGCATAAGACTCAGGTAGACCTACCTGAGTCAATAAGCCTTATAAGGAGATGGAGTTTAGCCCCCGACAACCTCAGGTACCAGGATGTGCTAGTCCCGTATACTCACCATGAGTATCTGGTGCATGACGCGCCGCAGCACGCTGTCATCCGTGATCTTTAACTTCTCCAGCAGCTCGACCAGCCAGTTGAGGAACTCCTGTCTATCCAGCAGGTTCTCCTGTAGTAAAGGTGCAGCATTAATACCAGGATAATACCACGTTTAAACTATTACATTAATACACGTTAATACCAGGTACCAGTAGCTCAAACAGCCAGTTCAGGGTTAAACAGTGGGTACTGTAAACATATGTTATTTCGCGCTGTACTTATTTTCGCGATTTTCACGGATTTTCAAATTCGCAAAAATACATAGAACAAAATTTGAGACCTAGATCTACATTTTTGGGGTGAGCTAACACATATATAGACGTACTACTATCATCCATAAATAGGGCAGGCCCTGAATGGTTGGGTTAAACATTTCACCTTTTTTTGATAAGTGAGGTCAGAACAAAAATCTGATTGATGGAGATCAATGAGATAAATGTACCTATTTTGCATCTGACTCAACTTTTAATTGACACCAAAAAATCATCCACCTGGCTGAAAATACCCTCCCCTGGCCGAAAATACCCCCCTAAACCTGCATAAACAGCAAATGCTGGCCACAATTCCAATGAAGTTGCTATTTTTGTGCCACCTCTCAAAATATGTTGGTAATACCCTAACTGACTTCACCAATCATTGGGAATTTTTTCAATAAATAATTCCATGTGTGGTAGCAGATTAAAGCTTAAGTGGCCGAAAATACCCCCCAGTACTCTACAGCGTGAATATTTATCCAATATAGTCCTTAACTAATATATGCCAAAATCCGTGAATTCAAGTACACGTGAACATGTACTTTCTAGGCAAATCGCGAAAATATTCATGTACGAAAATATATACGTTTACAGTAGTTAACACTTTAAGGACGGATGTCAATAAAAGATGCATGATGCACAAATGCACTATGCCGTCCTTGAATTTTTCTTATCTCATACAGGGTGCGTGGTACCGTACGTCCACTTGTTGGTGACTAACCCTTTAAGGACGCATGTCGCTAAATGATGGTGTTTGTCGTCATGATGCATCAATGCAGGGGTTACATTAATGCATCATGCCGACCCTGCACGAGTCTCAACCCCGTAGGATCGGCATGAATCGGCAAAAATTATGATCTTACATGTTTTGATAAGCTTGTAATATCAATATGTAAGCTAACTATGTATTAACATGTACCGGTACTTACAGTGAAAGTATACAAAGAGATTTACGCGTCATCCCTAAGGTCTGCGAGTTGGAGATGTCTGATCATGACACCTCAGTTAATGTACATCGTATGAATTATAGTGCAAATAAAGATCTTTTAAAACAAAATGATGTTTGAATGCAGCACTGGTGAGTTACTCGCCAGGGCTGCATTCATGCATCATGACGCATGATGCATGAATGCACTATGCCGTCCTTAAAAGTTCATACAGGGTCCGTGCTAGCTGGGTGCCATACGTCCAGTTCTTGGTCATGGCGTCTATGTCTACGGTGTTGCAGGGATGTGATTTGAAAATTTTAAAACTGTAGGAGAGTTTTAGGTTTCAATATAAGGTATCTAAAAACACTAAATGCAGCCCTCGAGTGAAATGTTGCTTACCAATCGTCGCAAGTGGGGGAGGGGGGTGGGTAAGAAAATTTTGAAAATCTAAAAGCCAAATGTTGCATTCTGTCACATATTCTGCTCACCCTGTGATAATTTGAGTAACAGACCCCCCCCCCCCCCCCCCAACCCCCTGAAAAATATCTCAGCGGACCTGGACAAACCACGAGGGTGGACTTTTTTTGCTCAAAAGTGTAGGAAATCCTACAACTGCAGGAGGAATCACATCCCTGTGTTGGTATAATACTACTCCTACTACATTTAGTACAGTCCCCTTACCTCGTACAATGTCCGTGCTAGCTGGGTGCCGTACGTCCAGTTCTTGGTGATGGTGTCTATGTCTACAGTGTTGGTATAATACTACTACTACTACATTTAGTACTGTCCCCTTACCTCGTACAATGTCCGTGCTAGCTGGGTGCCATACGTCCAGGTCTTGGTGATGGCGTCTATGTCTACTGTATTGGTATAATACTACTACTACTACTACTACTACTACTACATTTAGTACTGTCCCCTTACCTCGTACAATGTCCGTGCTAGCTGGGTGCCATACGTCCAGTTCTTGGTGATGGCGTCTATGTCTACGGTGTTGGTATACTACTACTACTACTACTACTACTACTACTACTACATTTAGTACTGTCCCCTTACCTCGTACAATGTCCGTGCTAGCTGGGTGCCATACGTCCAGTTCTTGGTGATGGCGTCTATGTCTACGGTGTTGGTATACTACTACTACTACTACTACTACTACTACTACATTTAGTACTGTCCCCTTACCTCGTACAATGTCCGTGCTAGCTGGGTGCCATACGTCCAGGTCTTGGTGATGGCGTCTATGTCTACTGTATTGGTATAATACTACTACTACTACTACTACTACTACTACATTTAGTACTGTCCCCTTACCTCGTACAATGTCCGTGCTAGCTGGGTGCCATACGTCCAGTTCTTGGTGATGGCGTCTATGTCTACTGTATTGGTATAATACTACTACTACTACTACTACTACTACTACATTTAGTACTGTCCCCTTACCTCGTACAATGTCCGTGCTAGCTGGGTGCCGTACGTCCAGTTCTTGGTGATGGCGTCTATGTCTACAGTGGTGGTATAATACTACTACTACTACTACTACTACTACTACATTTAGTACTGTCCCCTTACCTCGTACAATGTCCGTGCTAGCTGGGTGCCATACGTCCAGTTCTTGGTGATGGCGTCTATGTCTACTGTGTTAGTGTTGGTGGCAGTCAGGAAGCTGGTGGTGGTGGAGCTCCCCTGGTGGTACTCGATGAACTTAGTCAGCTGGTCCTTCAGGAACTTGCACATGGCCTGCGCCCAGTCTGAAACACACAGGGATCAAACGCGTCAAGTTGCAGTAAACTACCGTAAATTCCCGCGTACTACCCGCGGGTTGTACGCGAACCAAACACAGCTTTCATTCGATACCAAACATGCATATATAGGGTGCGGGTTATACAACGGTTTTTATTACTATAGAACAGTACTAGGATATAAATTCTCAGATCCAGAAACGGGTTATAGGATTCTCGTAAGTTGGTTATACACGGGAATTTACGGTAGGAACCAATGTTGCAGGCACAGGACTGGATCCTGGAGAAAAATCCAAAACGGCGCCAAAATGCCTTCTTTGGGTGATACCTGAGAGGGGTTGGAGGGGTCTATCTTGGTACTCACCTATAAACACGTTTAGCTTCTGTTAGGGAGTGGTCATTTCTTAACAACTGTGAGGGGGATGGGTGCATTTAAGGGAGGAGCCATGAAGGGGTATATCTTCTGTTACACAAACATTAACCATGGAGGGGTCTATGTTGTCACTCACCCATGGAGGGTCTATCTTGTCACTTACACATGGAGGGGTCTATCTTGTCACTCACCCATGGAGGGGGCTATCTTGTCACTCACTCACACACACACTCACCCATGGAGGGGTTTATCTTGTCACCCACCCATGAAGGGGTCTATCTTGTCACACACACACACCCACTCATGGAGGGGTTTGTCTTGTCACACACCCATGGAGGGGTTTATCTTGTCACACACACACTCATCCATGGAGGGGTCTATCTTGTCACTCACACACTCACCCACCCATGGAGGGGTCTATCTTGTCACCCACCCATGGAGGGGTCTATCTTGTCACTCACACACTCACCCACCCATGGAGGGGTCTATCTTGTCACTCACACACTCACCCACCCATGGAGGGGTCTATCTTGTCACCCACCCATGGAGGGGTCTATCTTGTCACTCACACACTCACCCACTCATGGAGGGGTTTGTCTTGTCACACACACACTCACCAGGGTTCCCACACATTTTTCAGATGGAACTTCCATGACATTTCCATGACATTCCATGACAAAAATCTCAATTTTCTATGACATTTATAACATTCTTGTGGGGGTCGGGGAGCTTGGCTCCCAAGAAAATTTCTAAAATCAAGAACGCAAATGAGATTTCTACAAGATTTTGCTATATTAATTCCATTATTTTCATTTTCCATGACATTCCATGACACATGGCAAATTTTTACAAAATTCCATGACATTCCATGACTTTCCAGACAGCTTTCAAATTCCATGACATTCCATGACTTTTCATGACACGTGGGAACCCGGACTCACCCATGGAGGGGTCTATCTTGTCACACACACACTCACCCATGGAGGGGTCTATCTTGTCACACACACACTCACCCATGCAGGGGTCTACTCACCCATGGAAGGGTCTACCTTCTGCCGGTTCCGGTTGCGAGCCTCAGACATGGCGACCTGGTAGGCAGACGACATCTTTATGAGCCAGACGGCGCGCAGCATGGGCACCTGGTACTCAATGAGGTGCGAGAAGATCTCCTCCTTCTTGTTGAAGTTTGGCACCTGGAGAGAGAAAGGTGTTTATTGCCTTAGGCCAAATTTAAAAAAAGGTTTGTTTCAGGTAACATGGGAAGAAACTCTAGGGTCGGTAGGTCGGATTTTTTTTTTTACCTTTTTTTTTACATACTCGAAAATCGACCCAAAAAGTGTAAAAATGGATAGATTTTTTCAAAACTTTTATAAACCTAAAATTGACCTATGAAAAGTGTAAAAATATAATAAATTCTTCAAAATTGGATAAAAAAACGTAGGGTCGGCCCTGTTCAGATAGGGTCGGTCAGGTGACCTGAAACAAACCTCTTTTTTTCGGCCTTATTCATAATGTATACAGTGTTGCCGAACTGACAGCTTTAGCCGGTGTACAAACTTAATGGCCGGCGTGGGCCCTCTAGACACTGACTACAATGTAGAATGGCCGCCCATGATCTCAGCTTTTTAACAGTGAAAGAATTTTTCAAATATTCCAATTAGGAGTGAAGTTAGATCCGTCTTTATATTAAATATATTCATATTCAAATAATGTGCAATCAATTTTATAAATTTCTATATAAAAGTGTGTTTGGTGAACTATGCATATTTGGTTTAGCTATGGCTTTATTTCACTACAGGAACATGCTTCCATAGGTTTAAAACATGGAGCATACTCAAATCTATAGTTACTTCCCAGAGTACCAACTTCCCTGTGCCTTAATTTGCTCGCTCGGGATGGTAGAGGGGAATGGTGCCTATGAATTCTCGCATAGAAGCCGACAGTGCTTTCTTAATATGAGAAAGTGTACAAACCTTCTTGGCGAGAGAGGTGAGAACCTTGTTTCCCGCGAGGTCGCGGAACCATGCTTCCAATGCCGGCTTAGTCCGCTGTGTAACCTGTAGGGGAAAAATAAGTCACACATGAGACATTATTTGGTTTAGAATTGTTCTTAAAAATGTATTATTTTAAAGAAATATTTAGATTTCTCTGAGGAAAGTTGTGCCGAACTATTGACCAACTTTTATCTACCGTAAATTCCCACGTATAACCCGCATCTCGCGTATAACCCGCACCCCCAACTTAGGAGAATCCTATAAGCCGTTTCTGGATCTGAAAATTTATATTTTAGTACTGTTCTATAATAATAAAAACCCTCGTATAACCTGCACCCTTTATAGGCATGTTTGGTATCAAATGAAAGCTGTGTTTGGTTCGCGTACAACCCGCGGGTAGTACGCGGGAATTTACGGTAGTTAATCTATAGGGCTGCATATATTTTTAGGTTATTTGGGTTCAAATTTCACTCTCATTTAAATACATATATAGGGGCACGGATTACTTGCGCCTTGGTGATAAATCCGCAGGGAGGTGTCACTTGGGTAATCCTACACCCCTATGTAAGGACCATACCGATCCAGTAACGTACGGTGCGGTTAAGTTGTCAGCAGGGGAAGTAGCTCAGGGTTAGAGCACTTGTCTCCGAAGTCAGAAGGTCGTGGGTTCGAATCCCGCTTTCTCCAGATGACTTTTCCGCGACCGTTACATATATCATAAGAATACTCAGATAACTCCATTTATCTTATACAATGCGTATCAAACTATTTCCACTTACCGGCCAGAAGTGGTCCTTAGTGTTGAGTTGTTGTTTCTTTTTGGCTGACCCTGTTTCCTGGAATGTGTTCGCTTCTGTTTTCTTTGCCAGAATTGATTTGAAACATTGGACAAGCTGAAAACACAAACAATAAATGTATTAACATTTGACGAATAGCATGAAGCATTAAGGGAGTGTTTATCAACTAATTACAGAGACGGGGCTGATGTTACATACCAGTTTCTACTATATATGACTCCTATTTTCATCCTGTTATTGTTTACTATACTGTACCCTATTTTCCCTTCCTGCACAAACACTTCTAGGAATATGGGCACTTTGTTATAAGTCAACATTACTATCTGTAAAGGGATTACCCTGTACTGGGAATCCCTGAATGACGTCAATGATCCATACTCTCCATTTTCCATCCATCACAAGAATCTCTACAAGCCTTCTCATCTATAGAACTCTGAA
The DNA here is from genome assembly GCA_947462335.1 of Harmothoe impar. Classification (NCBI taxonomy): domain Eukaryota; kingdom Metazoa; phylum Annelida; class Polychaeta; order Phyllodocida; family Polynoidae; genus Harmothoe; species Harmothoe impar. The sequence goes on from OX381714.1 coordinate 61,911,050, forward strand.
ATACTGAGTTTAACACTGGTGAAAATTTGCGCAGGGTGCAAACATTTTATACGCCCCTATCTAGAGTGTGTAGACTATTTTGTTCTCCCGCCCCCTTGCCGAAGGTGCAGACAATCCCCCCCCCCCCCTGAACTGTAGCAATATGCTGGTTTTATTTTTTGCTAAAAATGGGCATGATTTTTTACACATTACCCCCCCTAGTTCTAGTACTCGGTAGATCTATCTAAAATACAGCAAAGACTTGTCATTTGTAAGCCATCAGAAGAGAAAAACTTTTAGTAGATGTCAAGATTGTTAGGTTCATGTCCAACCAGAAATGCCTCTCTCAGGTCGACAAAAAGTAGGAAATCTTAATATTTAGGTCAATTTTCTGTAGGAATTTATACGATTTAATGCAGAAATTTAAGTGAATAAGTAGGAATTCCTGCAAGAGTAGAAAAATTGACATCTCTGGCAAGATAAGGAAGTGCTCATTTTTGTAACAATAGGGTGAGATTTTGCTCGGATATTTTTCACCCCCCCCCCAAAGGGGTCTCTAGGGGCCTCTAGTTGAGCACTCCCATATGATATGTCGTCATATCCTGGATATAGGCTACTAAATGTAGGACCAATTTATAGTAGGGCATGCCGTACCAGGTGTACATTGTGAGGACGTATAATAACTTTACCTTATCCTCTGACAGCTCCAACGTGTCCTTCCTCGCCGTGCCAAACTGTAAAACAAGCACATAGAAATGTTGATGTAATACCAGCTAGTCTAAATGTGGTTTCACTGCAACAAGGAACATTAATTAACATGTGACAAGTATTGGATTTGTTTCGCAAATACACAAATCCAGCGGCAACAAATAGATTGTCACCGCTGTATATATGTCGACCAATCTGGAGTGCAGCACCAGCGAGTAAATTGGTGAGTTACTCGCCAGGGCTGCATTCAGTCATACTGTTTGCTGACAAAATGGTAAAGTCAACTCAGGGTATCAACGAAGTTCTCTGATGGAAATTCCACATCTTTCCCTAAATTTTCATGACAAAAAAAACACAATTTTCATGACAATATTTACCATAACGTTGCGATGTATTGCTCCGCCTGGTCATCTTTATTTCAAAAGCAAATGGTATATTCGGATGAATTTTGTTGTAATATTTCCTTTCTCCCCATTTTCGATGACTTTCCCGGACTCGCTAGAAAATTTCACAAGATTCCATGCCTTAACCTGACAACATTTTATTCCATGACTTTCCCTGACTTTCCATGAATACTCCTTAAAGCACTATGCTCACCCTAAAGGGTTGATAAAAAAAATGCAAAACTCACCTCATCTTCAATGGCACATCTGTACGTAAACCCATTCTTCACGGCAGGTAAAGTCAGCTCGTCCTGAAAACGTAAAGAACAAATATTCAATCAAGTGCATGGACGTCAATACATTTGTCAAGTGTAATCTCAATATAGCCTACTCAATATGTATAGAATAAGATATAGCAGGAGAAAGTCATTATAATTTGACTGGCCCCATTCAGGCCATGGCATAGGCTTAGGCTAACTAGTCTATGGAGAAGAGGGGAGTTCCTAGCCCTAGCCTAGGAGTTCTGACAAAGTGACAGAAACTTTACAAAGTTACAAGTAATCAATGAATGCTTTGTTCAGGCACGAAGTAACCTAGACGAGAGTGAGGCAGCTCCACACCGATCATTACTTCCCAATAAATGGAATGTGAACCAGGGCCTTCTTTTTTTGTGATCTAGTCGTTTTCATTTGATTCTCACGTTTTCAAAGCTTTTGATATGTATTTGTAAAATTATGTTACTGTTCTCTGTGCAATGGCAACTTTGGACCGTCTCAAAAAGGATCTCACCTCACTTTTATGTAGGAACAAAGAGGATTCTGTGCAAAATTCCAGTTGGTGAAGATCTGTGGTTTACTTAGACCCCTATCCTTTAACATTGGCCAGAAAAGCTTGGTTTTGAGTAGTATATGTGACATTTTTTCAATGTCTAATTTGCACATGAAATATTGCCTCATTTGTTTTAATTTTTAATCATATGGATTGACATTGATCAAAACTTGCATCATGATGTGTTCATACATTTTATTTGCTGAGTTTTGATAAAATAACATTCAGAATGCAGCACATTTTTCTGGCAAAAAATGCAAAAAGATGTGTTGCATAAGAACCTGCCGGTATGGAGGTGCCCTGGTTCAATTACAAATCTTACTAAAATTCTAAATGTACTTTAATTTAGGGAGTGCTCATTTTTTTTAACAACGGGGGGGGGGGGGGGTTTAAAAAATTTGGACTCCTCTATGGGGGGGGGGGGGGGAGGGGTTCGCACGCTCCGCGCGAAATCTCACCAGCCCCCCCCCCCCCCCCTTGTTAAAAAAAAGCACTCCCTTATCACATAATTATGACATTCTAACAACCAGTCCCCAGCTTATTAGTTATTACCAGTTTTTATCTGTTCAATCGAATCGAGGGTCACAATTCACTGGTGACAGAACAGTAGATCAGTCTCACTATAGAGACTGTCAGTGAAAGTCACTGAGAGTGTGAGTGAGACACTCACAGGCAGTAATCAGTTGATGATGGCAGAGTCTGTGACTGAGACTGTGAGAGTGATACTGAGGAGACAGAGCCAGTGCAGACTGACCTTTCATCACTGATTGAGTAATTCCTAGTCATTGTTCATATTCTCAAATCGAAGAGTTAAAAATGCCTCCACATAAGGGCTGTTTAAGCATTGATAAAGAAGCCAAACCTCGAAGCTGTACACCAAGTAATACCGGGGCTTTGATTTGAAACGTAAATATACACAATACACAACCTCGGAGTGGCACTTTCACTCAACGCAGCGGCAGAATTCACCCATTATCGCTCACGCACCGCTCATGTTTTGTCACATAAACACGGCTTTCCTCGACATAAATTAGGTATCCTGATTTCGCCGACTTACCTCCCGTTGTTTAGGATCCTGTGGGTAGACGTCCGGCCCCACATGCCCCGTGCGGGGCTTCTTTAGGGGCCTGTGTTCTTGGCTTGGGAAGGCAGCCATTGTGCCTCTACTGCTTCATCCTTCTGCGGCCAGCCAATCAGCGTCCAGCACTCCACTCTCCAAGCACCGGAACGCTGAGTAGTAGAGTTCTGCTTGGAGAGGTACTGAAGCTTCTTCCCGCGTTGAATTTCGTCGTGGCCCTAGCTGTACATTCCTAACATTTCCATGATTTTATGTTCCCAAGAACGGATTTCTATGACGTGGGTTATGATAATGGTAGACCAGATATATATTATAGCTTTCCAGTTATTTATTACTGTGTGGGTTGGGTGGGCTTGGTCGATTATCACGAGAATGGGGGTGGATGGCTAAATTCGACACAGCGACATGGCCATTTCTTAAAATCGACATGCGACATGGAGCTTAGTGACATGCGACATGAGGTTTGAAAAAATAGTGACAGGGGACATGAGCAATTCTTAAAATCGACATGGGACATGGGGATTGTTAAGCGACATTGACATGCGACATGACCATTTTTTTAAATCGACATGCGACATGGGGACCCCCCCATCTATACCTCCACGAGACTTTTACACTAACACATCTTACAAACGTATGTATTTATATAATATTTTATTGCAAGGTAGTAAATTGTAGTTGAAAAAAAAGTACCAGGATTTACATGCATACAATTAGTATATACTGTATGCTAATGTCGTTTTTGTAATAAAGTTGAAAACGATCAAGGGTGGGGGGGGCTTTTTTTCAACCTATTCCGAGGGGGGGCAATTATTTTTGACGTATTCGATTTGCCAAACGCTCACCCCCACCCCTGCCATAAATAATGAATCCTCCCTAATAAATGTGCCTCTGCATGGGTAAAGATCGAAACGGGCGACAATGCGACATGGCCGTTTTAGGCTCTTTTAAAAATCGACGGACGCAGGGAAATTAGGGATAAAAATTGACCCACAGGGACTTTCTCTAAGTTCTTACATACCTAAAAAAATGACATTATGACATGGTTCTTCTGCTGAAAATCGACACTACGACATGGTCAAAATTGTGGGTACCCATGTAGAGGCACATAAATGACTCGGCCCTCAGTGGAAAAACATCAATTAATTTTGACGTTAATAAAACGTTTCTGCTTGTTCCAGTATCAGCTACCACTAGGACCAGGGGCAGCACTATCCTATCATGACATTTAGCTGAGTCTTCACCTCATTGACTCAGGGTAAATCATCCCTGAGTAATATACGTCTACCAATTTTGCATTTTAAGACAATTTTGAGACATGGGAGAATCGTTGTCTTTCAGTTATTATTTGAGATAGACAAACAGGCGAAAAAGGAAGAGATAGGCAAGATCGGGGGAGACAATTTTCCTTCGAGAATTTTTTTTAAATCTCATTTTTTCTTTGAGATATTCAACTGCGATCTTTAACAATTTTTTTCTCTCTTTCGCTACTATGTAAATGTACTAAAAAAAAGCTACCACCCCTGCTGGGCACCCATAGACTCCAAGGCATTAACTTTTTGGGTGGAAGATAGAAATGGAATTTTCAACCATTCTGGTGCTATTTCTCTCTTCTACCGCCAAACCGGGCAAAAACTGGGCATATTATACCGCCAGCACCAGATACATGGTAGAAAACATGGGGTGTGCAAGCTTTCACAAACAGTGGGTCAATTTGCCTATCACGGTCTGGGGAGGGGGGTGGAGAAATCAGTTTTCATTTCACACAAAGAGTGTCAGGAAATGATACAAGGGGAAGGACAAACCCCCTCCCTCTCCCCCCTCCCCCCCACACATGAAAAATATAAAAGTCATATTTTTGGGTTTTGGTGAACAGATTTGGTGAACAAGATTTTTTTTTTAAGTCTCTAGTACAACCCACACTCGCCAGGTCCATCTTGGACCATCTGTGATCATCCAATAGGGTCCATAAAGCATACGTAATTTTCGTACTGGGCGAGATCTCAACCGTCAACGTGTGCAGAGCAAAATTGTACCACCCATATCTTCGCTGTTTATCGTCAGATTGACTCACTTTTTGGTAGGGACAGAAGGCGGTACATGCCCGCAGCCTGCAACTGTCGTCCAGACCCACCTGTACACCCACACCCACCTGCTGTCCCAAACCTACCTGCTGTCCCACACCCACCTGCTCACCCACACCCACCTGCTGGCCTGAATGGGAATAACATACATGTATATATGACACATGGCTTGAGGGTACTTTTTAACAAGGAATTCATTTCTGATGCCAGAATTGACCAATGAAAGATAATAAGGGAGTACCATATCTAAGTACATAAGTTACATATCGATCTAACCCTGAGTCATCTGTGAGGCCACTCACACACTCAATCTTTATATCAATCAACATGTAACATAACGTTTGCTTTAGAAACATCTTTCAATTGTTGCAGCTGTAACATTTTATATCAAATAAGACTTGACATGATATATATGTCTTTTTATGGAACTCACTCAGAATCATAGCAACGGTGCTCTGAAAGGTCACTACGTTCTCTTTGCCATTTACCTCTGCGATGACAATCCTTTCTTTGAAATATTCCTTCAATTCCTTCTTTATATGTGGGAAACTGTATGCTTCTAAGCCAGAATCCTGCAAATACTGAGTCATCTTTGATATCAGGTCCCCGATTGTTACTTGCTCATTGTCATTTTCCTCAAGGTATTCAACTACTTTCTGAAATGCCACAGCTCGTTCTGTGTCCTTGGGCCTTCCACTATTGTTTGTTTTCAACCGTTTTGCCCCTTTCTTCTCTGTGGAGGATGTGAATATCTTGGGGATTAGCTTGCCTGTTCTAAAGTTTGTACTGCATGAACTGTGGTATTTGGCTTCTACAGCCGGGAGGTCACATGCAAATTTCACTCTGGATTTTACGGTAGCAAACCATTGTCCTGAAAATTGTCCACAAGCTTTCAATACTGTTTCCCCAAAGTCCATACTCTGTACAAGTGTGAGTTTGTATTAAGATTTTTTCCCTGCATGATACTCTGGGAGTCCACAGAATAGACAGTGTTCATCATAGATAAATTTTGGTTCTCCCGATCTAGTTGGGACTTGTGATGTATCGTCTTGCTGTGGATGCTTACACTTGTACGCTTCTATCATTTGCTCTTTAGTGTATTCTTGTCGACAATCGACATGTACCAGTTGACTAGGTACAACTGGTATCTGACATTCATGACCCCTTGCTGCCTCTGTTATGCCATCACATCCCTATGTTGGTTCTGATAGATGTATTTTCTGTACCCTGTTACCCTAACAGGATGATATGGACAGGTTTGATAATCCATTCACCTGACCATGTGTTTCTTTGAAATACTACAGTGATAGTTGTCTACAAGCCTACTTTTTGGGTTAGTTGCTATGCAAACACACTGTTGCTAGGCAACCACTGGTTTTAGCCATCGAACTAAATGCCCCATTGTGTTCCTTGGGGTGGATTTACTGGGGGTACGTGTCATTAGAATCTTTCTAGACTCATTATTTATGCATTGAGATTCAACATTTGAATAAATCAGCCGCCATCTTGGATTTTGACCATTTACAGTCTCTCCGCACAATCTCATTAAAAGCCCTAGCAATATTCTTAATCAGCACACTTTTTAGGTCAGATTTCATCCCTGAGCCAATAAATCCAGTTGTGGTCATCACAACAGGCTGTTCTATGGCCCAAATTAATCGGAGAGTCTATTCTCATTATCCCATAGGGGATTGGGTGGTCAAATGTGGGATAAGGGGTTGCTACATGTATGTTTGTTGTGCCTAATCACATTTTTAGGTAAAAATTTGCAATTTGTGATTTCAAACTCTAATGTTCCTGAGCCTGTGGTGCAGCCAATTCTCAACTCTGATGCATATAATAGTTATCTATGAATGGGAAATCATGTCTTCCTTCGAATAAGCTCCTTACCTTAGAGATATTCTGACTGGAAGGTGTTATTATAGTTCAAAACCTGAACATACCTCCTATATTTGTGAGTGAAAAAAGGCCGAAAACTGGTATGACCCCGCCCATGGATAATGAGCAAAAACCGGTAGTACATACCAAGATATTCAATGTTAACATCTTGAATCCTATTCTAGGGACCCTAAGGGACAGAAAAAAAATCATTTGGTTGAGTGGTGGGGGGGGGGGGGGCTTGCACGAGGGGTGCCATCAGCCCATGGCGTTTATGCATCAGAGTTGGGAAATGGATGCATCACAGGCTCAGCAACATCAGAGTTTGAAATCGCGAATTGCAAATGTCATCAGGCACAACAAACATTTGACCACCCAATCTGCTATGGGATGATAAGACCCTCCTGATTAATTTGGGCCATAGAACAGCCTGTTGTGATGACCACAACTAGACTTATTGCCCTAGGTACATGGACACTCCATTGATCCAACAGCGCTTCATTTGATCTTATTTTAGATTCCACTTCATGTTAAAGCAGTTTATACGAAAACATTTTCGTCATACAGGACATTCGGTCCTGCAGATATATATTTTTTGCAGGCCCGGCTTAATTTTTGCATGCCCGGATATAGGATTACTTTTTTTTTTAAAATCAATTAGAAAGCAAGTGTTTGTGCTAATAATGATAGTATATAGGGTTTCCCTGTCTGTTACACTTATATAAATAAGAATATTGCAGAAAATATTCATACTTTCTGTTTTATGTGTAGAAACCTTAATACTGGTCCGATTCACCAGCTGTAAAAATTTGTCTGCAGATCTGCAGATGACAGCCAGTCATTCGGACCGGCAGTAGCCAGATTTCTGCCGGACCGGCAGTCATTTTGCCGGCTATAGCTGGTGTCAGGCAGGATTTCGTATAGACTGTTAAAGCACATCCTCTTATTATAATGGGTCATCCATGTGTGTGTGTGTATGTGTTTGCCTATGGAAGTATGTGTGTATGTGGAGAGAGAGGCAAGAAGACAGTGGCAGTTATTGTTCTCCAACTGCAGTCTATACAAAATCCTGCTGGACACCAGCTATAGCCGGCAAAATGTTCTTTAAAATCTATTTTCTGAATGTATCTATTTGTCTGTTTCGTATTTTTAGAAAGGTAGAGAGAGATTCCGCTCTAACATTCTATGAATACATAATATCACAAAGCTTGCTATAATTATTTCTATAACAAGTCCATGTTTTAATGTGTTCTATATTTCTTCTCACTTTGAGCCCATTTGAGTTGCCATGTTAGTGTTTGGTATATTCTAACATGGAAGTATTACACGAAACTAAGCGCATGGACTCTTCTCATATTATGAGGGTCAGATACATCATGACATCATATGCAGTTTAATGAAGATGGATTCAGCATTTTATCTAAACTTCACATTGTACTTGGATTCAGTTTCAGCTATCGATTGATACAGAGAAAGTTTGTATTTGGAGAAGGTGCAGCATGATTCCATCACTGATACACAATTCTGCAGCATGTTGCTATGTTTATAGAGAGTAGTTGAATTGGACAAGACTGTGTATTAACGATCCATGATATGGTAAATAACCAGTATTGTATTGGTTATCAATTCTATATACCTATACCGGTCATTGAAATGTGATAAGTATTGTTCATAGAGAGTAGTTGAATTGGACAAGACTGTATATTAGCGACTTCGGCTATGGTAGATAACCAGTATTGTATTGGCTATTAATTCTATGTACCTAAATCGGTTATTTTACATGTGATAGGTATTGTTGGTATTGATAGTAATATGAATACTGTCCTACTAGGTAACATACTGTCTTTGATGTATAAGCATTCACAAAACCAGATTGATTATCGATTTACAAACCGTCGAAGTGATCCAGCTCGTGGAAAGTTCCTCTATTCTCATGTCTCGTCCACTTTACTGCCTATACTTAACAATTGTTCTTTGTTTTTTCTGTGTGGGATCAAGTAAAGTGAGCCCATTTGAACACTGTCTCTAGTAATATATTTTATAGTTGTTGAATACTATTGTATTTTGTACTGGATTACTCAGCGCTGATGTGAATTATAAAAGCCGTCTAAACACCAGCTGATTCTCATGATATTGTTATATGGTGAAGGGAAATAATCTGATTTGGTGATAACCTGTACAAGGTATTTTGTATCCATAGGAGTACGGTTACAGGTTTGGTACGCCACCTTGGCTATTGTTGAAAAACGTAATGTGTATTATGTACTTTAGCCAAAATAAAAATTTGTTAAAACTCAAACTCATAGAGACCTGGATTTAAAAGGTGTTGACCTTCTTGTCAACAATTATAAAAAGCACATTTTACACGGACAAGGTTGTTTTCATTTCTGTTGGTGGATATCAAAGTATAATGTTAATAATTCAAGGTGAGGCATTTCAATGAATACATATATTTCATTTGTAGATGGTCCTTGTACACATCAGGATAAGAGTGGCCATACACACAGCAGGTCCACCAGTAGCAGCACTAACAGTGCCACTCAGTTGCGACCACGGTGTAGATCAGCAGGAGGAGGAGGGTGGCCATACACACGGGAGGTATACCAGTAGCAGCACTAACAGTGCCACTCAGTTGCGACCACGGTGTAGATCAGCAGGAGGAGGAGGGTGGCGGTACACACGGGAGGTCCACCAGTAGCAGCACTAACAGTGCCACTCAGTGCCGACCACGGTGTAGATCAGCAGGAGGAGGAGGGTGGCCGCACACACAGGAGGTCCACCAGTAGCAGCACTAACAGTGCCACTCAGTGCCGACCACGGTGTAGATCAGCAGGAGGAGGAGGGTGGCCATACACACGGGAGGTATACCAGTAGCAGCACTAACAGTGCCACTCAGTGCCGACCACGGTGTAGATCAGCAGGAGGAGGAGGGTGGCCATACACACGGGAGGTATACCAGTAGCAGCACTAACAGTGCCACTCAGAGCCGGCCACGGTGTAGATCAGCAGGAGGAGGAGGGTGGCCATACACACGGGAGGTATACCAGTAGCAGCACTAACAGTGCCACTCAGAGCCGGCCATGGTGTAGATCAGCAGGAGGAGGAGGGTGGCCATACACACGGGAGGTATACCAGTAGCAGCACTAACAGTGCCACTCAGAGCCGGCCATGGTGTAGATCAGCAGGAGGAGGAGGGTGGCCATACACACAGGAGGTCCACCAGTAGCAGCACTAACAGTGCCACTCAGTGCCGACCACGGCGTAGATCAGCAGGAGGAGGAGGGTGGCCATACACACAGGAGGTCCACCAGTAGCAGCACTAACAGTGACACTCAGTGCCGACCACAGTGTAGATCAGCAGGAGGAGGAGGGTGGCCGTACACACAGGAGGTCCACCAGTAGCAGCACTAACAGTGCCACTCAGTGCCGACCATGGTGTAGATCAGCAGGAGGAGGAGGGTGGCCGTACACACAGGAGGTCCACCACCAGCAGCACTAACAGTGCCACTCAGTGCCAACCACGGTGTAGATCAGCAGGAGGAGGAGGGTGGCCATACACACGGGAGGTATACCAGTAGCAGCACTAACAGTGCCACTCAGTGCCGACCACGGTGTAGATCAGCAGGAGGAGGAGGGTGGCCATACACACGGGAGGTATACCAGTAGCAGCACTAACAGTGCCACTCAGTGCCGACCATGGTGTAGATCAGCAGGAGGAGGAGGGTGGCCGTACACACAGGAGGTCCACCAGTAGCAGCACTAACAGTGCCACTCAGTGCCGACCACGGTGTAGATCAGCAGGAGGAGGAGGGTGGCCGTACACACAGGAGGTCCACCAGTAGCAGCACTAACAGTGCCACTCAGTGCCAACCACGGTGTAGATCAGCAGGAGGAGGAGGGTGGCCGTACACACGGGAGGTCCACCACCAGCACTAACAGTGCCACTCAGTGCCGACCACGGTGTAGATCAGCAGGAGGAGGAGGGTGGCCATACACACGGGAGGTATACCAGTAGCAGCACTAACAGTGCCACTCAGTGCCGACCATGGTGTAGATCAGCAGGAGGAGGAGGGTGGCCATACACACGGGAGGTATACCAGTAGCAGCACTAACAGTGCCACTCAGTGCCGACCATGGTGTAGATCAGCAGGAGGAGGAGGGTGGCCGTACACACAGGAGGTCCACCAGTAGCAGCACTAACAGTGCCACTCAGTGCCGACCACGGCGTAGATCAGCAGGAGGAGGAGGGTGGCCGTACACACAGGAGGTCCACCAGTAGCAGCACTGGGGGCAGCAGTAGGAGGTTCCACATTGTTCACCCAGAAGGTGACATTAGACGTAGAGTCACCCGCCACGTTAGTAGCCATTAGGGTGAAGTTCACCAGGCCCGTCATGTTAAAATCATCATAGATAATAAACAATGTCAGCACTGAGTGATTTGTGTCATAAATAGCGTCTCGTACTAGCGCATACTGAATAAGAAAAAAAAGAATTAGCATTTACACCATGAATCAATTTCTCAATGTTATATTTATCATTGTGAAGGATATGCACTTTTCATGGTAATATCTCTACAGTGGTTTAAGTATATACAAATATGCAGCTATAGAAATTATTAACTGATCATGTCCAAGGGTACTTAAGAGTAAATCGGTGGCACCACCAGGTGGCACAACATCCCAGCGAGGAATAAATACAACATATATGATGCATGTGTAGGGGCATGATATTACATATTAATCTCATACACGGTATTTCCGGGTAACGTCTGTTTACTCGGCTTCTCTACCTGGAGCTAGTGCACACAGTTCCCGGGAGAGGGCGCAGGTCCTCTCCAGGTAACCGTGTGCCGCTCTCAGGTGGGCTGCCGACCCACCCACCTGGCCACGTGACCTAAGAGCCGGTGATTATATAAGACCCGTGTGTTTACCTGGAAGGCAGTCAGTGCAGGCCCGACTGACGATAGACTTCACTATGTCCAACCGTGCGGACAGCGTTGTATACTAAGACTATACTGACCGTTTCCTATATCCATAGAGAAACCTGATTTACCTGTGTGTATTGATTCTACACTGATCGTTCCCTTGTGAAGGAACCGGAGTTGTTTTTGTAATAAAGACTGATATTCTCGCACCTGGAAACTGCCGTGATCGTTGTTCCTTAAACCAGAATAACTACGAACCACCACACATGGATGCACAGGGGTAATGCAGCACTAACAGTTCCTTGTCATGCTGCATTCATATATCATGACAGCATAAATGAATTATGCTCGGCTTTAGAGGTTAACACTAGAATCCTTACGGGCCACATTTCTTTCTTGGCACCTGGCACTCCCCTGTCAATATCATTTGAAGTCTTGCCGTCCGGGCCTATCCATGTACTGTAGGGCATTCCACGCTCCATCCTAGCCTGAATACAAGGATACATGTATGAGTCAGACTGGGGGAAACTGTGGGTGGAGGAGGGGTAGTTAAGGTTTTAAGTACATATAATTATATTAGAACACTGAAGGAGAATTGCAAGGGCTTCTCAGGTGTAGGATCTGAGCTAGTAAATGTTTTAGGTAGTGACGGATGATTGTCTACAAGTACACATTAATGTCTCTAATCTTCTGTCAAAGGCTGAATCATACATTGCCAGGTTGGACAAATGAGTCTAATCATGAATTACAACTGGGAGCCCTTATGTGATGAGAATGCTACTGAGGAAGTGGTGCAGTGCTTTAGATACCTGGATTGTGAGTTGAGTGTTCTTGATGTGGGTGATTTTAGTTGATGTGATTAGCGTTATGACGGGTGGTTCACATGTCAAGTCCTGGGGGTACAGCTGGGTGATGTCATCAAATGGATAATTTATCCACTCTGGTGATCCACAACGTGGTGGCTCCTTGCTCCATGCCATGGTCCAGCTCTTATTTGCCTCCATAGCCAACGCCATCCACGTTGCCTGACAGTCACAGTGGAAGGGGTTACCATCAATGCTCAACTTCTGTAGTGATGGCATATCCACGAAGGCACGTCCATTATGTATGACTGATATGTCATTATCTTTCAAATTAAGGGTCTCAATGTTTGGCATTTGGTGAAACACGGATGCATTCACAGATGTTAATATGTTACCAGCCACAGAAAAGGTTGTTAGATTCTTTAGGGAGAAGTTTATTCCAGGTCCCATGTCACTGATTCTGCCCCGCATCATAGAAAACTCTTCTAAGCCGGGTGCATCGGCAAACAGAGGTAAGGGGAAAGTATTCCATGTACTGCCAACTGAGCCCACTCTTTTCAAAGAAGCTAAACCTTCTAATGGTTCATCTGTGGAGTTAATGGCTCGCAGATCACAATAAATGAAATCCAGTGTTTTAAGAATTGGTAGACCAAGGAAAGCACCTTCAGTTATAGTCTGTAGGGGATTAGCCTCAAAAATAATAGATGTTAGGTGACTGTACTCATCAAAATCCCCATTAAGAACCATTCTCATATTGGTGCTATTGAACCAGATTAATGAGATGTTAGTAGGGCAACCTGATGGTACCCATGTCACATTAGGTCCTTCACAATACACAATAGAGCCTTTAAATGTACACTCAGCTGTGTCACCACAGTGCTGAACTCCCTCCTCTGTGTGGACCCCCTCCTGCGGCTGGTTCCCTGGGACATGGCCTCCCAGTGGGTCTGTACAGAAGGCAGCCACTAGCAGGGTGAGGAGTACAACATACAACATGACTCTGTATCCTCCAGATCTCTGTAACAATGATCTAACTATGGTACACAGTACTACTGTAATCTCTTAATCTTTGTTGTCTTTACCCTGACTATAGGGCACAATGCTAACTTCAGACTCCCGATCCCTCTGTAGCTGTGTCTCTCACTGCTACCTGCCAACCTTATATGCACCTTAAGTCACAAGATGATATCGATGATGTAGGGGAGTGATCATTTTTTAACAACAGGGGGGGGGTGGCGGGTTTCCGCACGGAGCGCGCAAAATATTTTACCCCCCCTTACGGCCGAAAATCGGCTCGCGCGCGGGCCCTTTGAACCATAGTAACGCGCTGGCTTTTTGGCTCAAAACAAGGTCAAGGGGTCCAAATTTTTTGGCCCCCCCCCAAACCCACCACCCGCCCCTGTTGTTAAAAAATGATCACTCCCTAAGATTGAACGTGTGATTGACATCACAAACAGCTCAGGGTCAGGGTGATGAATTGATTGAATTGGTTCATTGGAAGATTGAAGGTGTAATGGGCACAATGAATTATCTGTCCTTTCAGAGGGCAGAAACATATTCCTGGTTCAAAACTACCCTCCAATCATTGTGTTACACTAGTATGTAATAACATTTCAGGCAAGCATGTGGGTGTAGGCAGGTGGGTGGGTGTGAGTGGGTGGGTGGCGGAAATAGCCAAGAACTGTCTCTATCCCAGCTAACAAAAAAAACGTTATTTTACGTCAAAATAACGTTTTAAATTTTACATGACGTTATGGCATACTACAGAGCCTTAGAATATATTGACATATAACGTTATAAAATGGTGTATAACGTCATTTGTTTACTGTGATAGCTATGCTCCTTGACGTAGGCCTACAACCTCAACTCATGTTGAAATTAGGGATGGGAACCCACCAGTAGAATTTTCTTTGTCATGGCTGCACCATGTTGGCCCGGCATGTTGGTTAGCATACCCAAAAATTTGCATTGTATAAACTGTCAGCAACTTGCTGAGATAGGTCAAATGATGCAGGTGCCCCAACAATGTCACACCTATTAAGTTGAGTTGTGTAATAAAAGGGTATACTGGGCGACAAAACCCTTGTACATCAACTTTGTTGGGAGGTGATTTGAGGCCAAATTCTGATTATAACATTTTACTGTGGGAGGGGGGGGGGGGGGGAATCAACATATAGGATTATCATGAAAAAAGTATAGATTCAGATTCAAAGGGAGTTGACTGGTTAAAACTCTGTAAGGGAGGCCACTCTTTTTCTTTGCAAAACATTCATTTTTCATAAGTCATCACTATTTTACAAAGGCTATCAAGTAAACCCCCTTGTAAACAAGCTGCCATAGGGCTCAGTGCTATAGAAAATTACCACCAGCTGAGGAAATTACCTTGCAGAATGTCTGAAAAAAACCTGTTGCAATCACCCTTCCCATAGAGATAGCATTGGGTTGTCCCGGAGATGTGGAATTCAGTGTTATCAGTTATCTTCAACCTCTCATAGAGCTCTATACTGTAGCAAATTACCACTTATTTTGGTCAATTCTTTATTTATTATTTGAGGGACTTCTGGTGAGAATATTGAAAAACCGAAAAAAACCATGACATAGGCCTATTGATTATGGATCTTTCCATGGTATTTGCAAGTTGATCCGTGACTTATTGACTCAATGAGACATGATTTAAGAGAGGTGTCTGTGAAAACGTCTCACATGACTCAAGCTGGATCCTGAGTCAATAATCCAGGTTTGCCTTTTGACCTGGAGGTTGAGTGCTGGGCGTCACCACAAGCACAACTCTACATCAATCTCCACTGAATGCTATGTTGAGAACCAGAGGCGTCCGGCCTCTGGCGGGTCGCATCCCTAGCCTACCCTTGCCTGTCTGCGTGACATGACCTACTTGAGCTGACCTACATGGCTGGCCCGTGACTTGACCTAGAATTCATATGTCCAAATAAGGCAGACTGCCTGTGTCTCAAAATAGTCTCCCGTTGTGCGTTTCCCCATGAGTACCGACCTGGCAAAGATTCATTGAATACGTAGTGGAACCAGTTACCAAATGTGGGGGTCTAGATGGGGGGTCCCCATGTCGCCTGTCGATTTTAAGAAATGCTCATGTCATTTGTCAGTATCTTTGTATTTCTCCTGTCGTCTGTCATTAAGCTCCATGTCGCCTGTCGATCTTAAGAAAAGACCATGTCCCTTGTCCATATCTTTTAATTTCTCCTGTCATTTGTCACTTAGCCCCATGTCGCCTGTCGATTTTAAGAAAAGGCCATGTCGCCCTGTCGATTTTAGGGGTCCACCCCCATAAATGTGGCACTCAACACACTCTATCTATGTCTTTATCTCTACACGCCTACCTTTATATTGACCAGCTCAGATCATGAGGAAAGATTTTCTTCACATGACTTGTAGAGTAGTCTTATTGATGTATGGACACAGTGGTTTACTCGTGCATCTTTCAGACTGTATGGGGTTGATTTATGCATGGTGGGTTGCCATGATGCATCAATCTAGTTCTAGTGAGTCAGAGGCGTAGGAAGCAAATCTTAAGTTGGGGGGGGGCCCAAGGGGGGCCCACTCCAACCAACTTAAAGTATCAGTTTTTATGCACGATGTATCATATACATCCTTATTTTAGATTGTATGGAAAAGTAGTATTTGAGCCCCCTTTAGGTCTGATTTTGGGGCCTGGCCCCCTCCGGCCCCCTCTGCCCCCACTTTTCCCTATGCGGGGGAGTTAAGAATTGAAAATTGTGTGTATCATATTACAGGTCTTGGCAAATTTTGGGGGGGCCCAAACATATTCAGCCCCCCCTCCTCACTGGTTGGGGGGGCCCGGGCCCCTCTGCCCCCCCCCCTTTTCCTACGCCACTGACTGAGTTACTCAGAACATCAATAAACCTGAACACTTGAGGCATCATGCCATCCTTTGGCCGTCAGGAGCTGTAGCAGTGACTGGTCTATGAGTAGAGTCACTGTCAGCATCATGCCATCCTTAAGGGAGTGGTCATTTTTTAACAACATGGGGGGGTTGGTGGGTTTGGGGGGGGGGGACCAAAAAAATTTGGACCCCTTGAAGGGGGGGACCAAAAACATTGCACCCCTTTTTAGTGAAAAAGTCCGCGCGTTACTATAGCTCAAAGGGGTCGGTCGCGCTCAATTTCAACTTGCCTGAGAGGGGGACCAAAAAAATGTCGACCCCTCCAGGTGGGGGGGAACCAAAAGATTTTGCCTCGCTCACGCGAAAATCCACCAACCCCCCCCTAATGACCACTCCCTAAAGGGTTAACAGCTGCACTGGTGAAGGGTTACTGTGTATACTGTCAGCACTATCTTCAATATCTATGTCTTAATCTATGTGAGTCTCTCCTGTTATCGATCAGATTAGGAAGTTGATTAAGAGGTTGATTTATCTTTTATTGATCTTTTGAAGGTACATAATATTAGAGATATACATCGAGGACAACTTATAATCATATTGAATGTATTGTATATTGGCTCAAATATAGTTAAATACCGGGATGGTGTTTCTCTCAGCAGGGTAATTAGCATGAGATGTATTCAGATATCAATAGTTCAAGCAGTTATCTTAACCATTTGGAGGATGCATATTGCTTTAATGTGCCCTTTGTCCTCATTTTGTGTGAATGCAGCCTTGACAATAGCTTGCCAATATTACATTCACGCACCATACTGACTCCATGATGGGCATGGTGCATTAAATGCAGCCATTGTGACTTACTCAACATTTCACTTTTGGCTGCGTCTCTTGAGATCTGGCCATTGTGAACGTCTTTGACTGAGTGCCATCTTTGACTGGTGATGTTTTATGGCAATATAGGGACCTGATTGTATGGGAGCAAATGTTATTTGTATGTTACCATGGACGAAGCACCTCCCCAGAGGGGGCAACACCCCTATAATGACAACAATATGACTTTAAATGGTCTCTTTGGGTCCTAACTGAAGGTTTCTGGCCATTTTCATGAAGGCCTGAATTTTGACTGTTTTCTCACTATTTGGCCGATCTTCGGACCCCACTACCGGCTTACATTTTGCAGGCCTGGATACCTGAGCGCACTTTTCATATCTTATAAAAAATGTATAAAGCAAAAATTTACATTGAATGAATACAACTTTCCTGTATATTCCTATTGAAACATTGTAATATGTACAATTTACAGTAAAGTTATTCAAAATGTTTATGCAAAATGTTTTTCTCTCTAGAAACCTTAATTATGGTCCGATTCTCAAGCCGTAAAAACTAAGATGTACCGTAAAACCTCGCGTATAAGCCTAACTCGCGTATAAGCCGCACCCGAGTTTGTGCCGATGCTATAAGCCGCACCAGAGATCTGAGTATGGTGACATTTAGTACTGTACCATAGTAACAAAAACTCGCGTATAAGCCACACCCTGACCCTGGGCTGATGCTATAAGCCGCACCGCCGATCTGACTCGCGTACTAGCCGCGGCTTATACGCGAGGTTTTACGGTAGTCAAAGATCCAGCCAGTCATTTTGGACTGGTAGTAGGACCAGTCCCGCTGGTCCAGCAGCCTTTCAGCCGGCTATAGCCGGTGTCCTGCACGTTTTCACAGAGACTGCAAAATGGTTTATTCAGGGCAGATGAAGATATAAATGGGCTGAAAGGGTTAATGGTGTAATGACATTTTGAATTAGTAATTAGTGGCCCATTTATACCTGCATCTCCCCTAAATAAATAGTTTTTCATCAAGCCGGTCAAAGCTGGCACCTGGTCAAAGCTGGCACCCGGTCAAAGATGTTCACATTGGCCAGAAGTTGTGAGACACAGCCCTTGCCACCTTAAGCAGATTCAAAGAATCTTTGAAATCATTCTAACATGAAAAACAGTCAATATTGTCATGCCAATCCTATGACAAATAGATCCAGGTAGTTATATTGACATTCAAAATCATGGGTTTTTCATTTTTTCCAATTAAAACACTGAATTTTGCACAAAAAATTAGCTTTCCAATGATGCCTGGCACTCTACACGATGTATTGGCTAAAGGTAAATCTGCTGAAAGAAGTGTGTACTGTGAAAGTACTTATATTCACGGGTGTAAATTTTCGCTGAGGTGGCAAAAAAGACAGATTCACGGGTATTTATTCCATACTGTAGCATACAAGAATTTCGCGGATTTTTCATTTCCATGAATATTATTAGGGAATTCCCTACTAGGACGGACGGAAGGACCTGCGGCCCTTCCCTCGGGTCAGACATGCTCACGTCCGTCCTAGTAGGGAATTCCCTTCTTATTCCATGTTTTTTATCCAAATTGTTAAAATACATGCTTTCAGCTTTAGTCTTGCTACGATAAGCACCATTTTAGTGTAATTAGCATGGTGACCTACTTAAATTAGCGTGACCTACTTACAGTAGCATGACCTACTTCAAAGTGTGACGGACGTGGGAAGTTATTACCCACTTACTCGATCAAGTAGTTAGTCAATGTACAGACTTTTCAAACATGGAATAAAGCGAAAATATATACCCAGCGAAAAAAAGTACGACCACAGTATTATAAAAGTGCCAGCTTATGGAATGAGCAAACCCCTACAGAACGAAAGATAGACACCTATGGGAAGTATAAAAAGTCTCTTAAAGATAGATTAGCCCTTAAGATTAACAACCTTCCACAAGTCTAACATTTTCTTTGTAATACTCTCCAAGTTCTCAAAGATTAGTAACTAAACCTGCCAATCCCCACTGACCCCCATTCACATAACCTGTGTCTATCACTAATCATACAAAAACCTTGTGTTCTTCTTGCCAGACTACTGTTTTATTATGTTTTGTTTATGCATATGTTTATCCACATCCTATTCTTATACTAGAACAATTTATAATCAAACATAATATCATTAGGTATTTAGTTTTATATAAAATACATATGTCAATGTAAAACCCAAGCTGGACTGCAACGCAAAGAGGCGAAAGCCTAATTGTATTCCAGGATAGATAAAATTAATTTAAAAAAAAACATCGCACTGCAGTAGAGACTTAATTACCAAATCTAACATGCTCGATAAATCATATCCTGCAAATTTGAATACTGAAAAAAAAATCGATAAGACAATACAGAGCTATATATTTCAGCAATAGAAGCATTTTAGAATTATTTGAACAATTATTATGGGCTGTTAAACCCTTAATAATTGTCCAATTGAAAAACGGTAAAAACTGACTTTCATTTTTGTAAAAGTGTTTTTTTTTCACTTTCATATATAAATATATATTCCATCACTTTTTTTTTTATCATTTCCGGGAAAATGGCAGATTTAGCGAGATTCTGAACCTTTTTCTCGCCAAAGCAGAAACCACATACCATATATATACGCTACAACCACAAATTCAAAGAGGCCAATTATCATAGCACACAGAATCGCTACATAGTTGTCCATTATCGTCAGTACAAAAACACCTCCCTGTATGGGTGATAGAATGGAAACATTGAAATACATTCCAAAAATGTGCGCACACCCCCAAATAAATGTACAACAAGACTCTAATAGGTGAGCATAAATAGAGGCTGCATAATAGAGGCTGCATAAACTACATCCTTCTGCACTTTTTAGGGAAATCTACCTCACCCAACCTTGCCTTTTATGATGCGTCTATGAGTTCTACTTTTCTTTTGGATATATCATATTGGCGTCAACATTCATCCCAAATTTTGATGTATTAGTTTTGATTTTTTAGTACACTTCGAATGCTTGGTATCTAAGGATGTACTTATAAAGCCCTCTGAACTGAGGAGTATAGTGTATCTGCTATAGTTACATGAGGACCCTAGCAAGACTAATATTGAATAATTAGTACAGGAAAGGAAACTATGACTGTTATTCTCCGACCCCCTAAAAATCGCTGGTTTAGGCTGAATAAAGCTGATTTAGGCTTATGAAATTGTCAATCTATCAAGATAAATACATATTTCTCGATTCATCTGAAAGTATTTTCTGATTTAGAATCAAATTTGATCAGAATCAACAATTTTCTATACTACGTCGGGACACAGCAACGTTATACGTCCCCCCGCAAAATGGCGGAAATTTGACAGGCAGTCCTTGTCAGACTCGGAGAATCATCTTACATTAGTGGTGTAGACAAGTCCCATGAGGTAGCAGACAGCAGCCAGACAGATGAGGGTGATGAGGCGGTTCCACGTGGTCCTCAGCAGCTCTATCTCCTCTGTTAGAGCATCCAGGATGGTGGCCAGCAGAGCAACCTTTAGCAAAATTTTATTAATTTTTTATTAATTTTCATGAAATACAGCTCTCTCATTGACTTAATCAAAGAAGGTCATATTTTGGTCCCCTGTGAAATGATTTATGGTTGTATTTCATGGCCCTGTAATATCATGCAAAATGGCGGTATGTTAACATTCAGAATGTACATAGAATGAGGCTATTTTAGGCTCCCCCTATCATAAATATGTTAATTTGAACTCAACAAGAAAGAATATTAACACAAAGGCACACTCATTTCAGACGGTTGACCGGGTTATTTCATTCATTGACTTACAGACTCGTGAAATGTGGCCCAAGGGTCAACAACTAAACTATAGTCTCGCTCAATTGGGAGTGAAATCAGTATATAGACAGTGTGTCCTTCAGGGATGCATGGCTATTCACTGATATGGTCCTGTTCTCTGAATTTTAGCCAACTTCACAGCATTAAAAGGGGTACTTAGGATCATGATAAAGCTATTCTAATACATCAGGGTGATGCAAATAGATTAGAGCCACCACTAGCATATTTCATATAAGGCCACTCAAAAAAATAAAATGGTTTCTCATCACCGCGCGCATCATAAAAATCAGGTTTTGGGGAAAACTTTTCTTTTTTTTTTGCCAAATTTTGATGAAAAACCTCATCAAAATGGATAAAATTGGTCATATTTGGTATCAAATTAAAGCTAATAATGCCAGCAATGCAGTGGTATAGAAATAACTTACATTTCCCCCACTTCTAAAGATCAATTAATTCTTAACCAATAAAATGTGAATTTTGGCCAAAGAAACCCGTAAATTGTCCTATATATTTTGGCCTGCAAGTTAAAAAAAAAAAAAAAAAAAAAAAGCCTCCCTCGTCAGATTTCTCAGACCTTGGTGATGAGAAACCACTTTTTTTTTTTTAGTGGCCTAAGCAAAGCTCTGGATAGCCCGGACGACAGATCACATCTAAAAATAGGTGTTTTGGTGACTTTTTACGCGAGGACACGGCCAGTGCCTGCCTACTGGGATACCTAATGTGAAATAACAACTATTGGCTGTGTCTCACGACCGTAAGCCAATGTTTTTGTCTCTGACTGGGTGCCGTCTCTGACCAGGTGCCATCTCTGACCGGGTGCCGTCTCTGACCGGATGTCACTTTGGGAATTTAGTTATGTTCTACCAACAGCAGGAGGCTAATAATAATTACATAAGAGCTGCCATAACGTTTTTACATATCCTTATATATATGAGTATAGGTTAACATTTAAAAAACACGTTTTTCTGACACCAGGTCAGAGACGGCACCCGGTCAGAGACGGCACCCGGTCAGAGACGGCACCTGGTCAGAGACGGCACCCGGTCAGAGACAAAAACATTGGCTCAAGGTGGTGAGACACAGCCATTGCTCCATGTGTTTAAAAGCATACTCACAGTAGTTCCTAGACCTAGCATGATCAGCATGAGGTAGAAGATAACAGACCACAGCTGGGCCCCTGGTATATTGGCCACAGCATGGGGGTACGCAATAAAGACTGAATCGAACCCTACAGTAGAAGATGAAATGCATTTCATGTGAAGAATCAAAGTTAATTTTCCAAAGTATATTAGAAACACTGTTTTATCTAAACTCATTCAACCCAAGACGAAACACTCAGTTCCAATCAGTATCATGTATATACATACTGTACATCCCTGCGTAGTGGCTAGTATGTCAGTCAGATCACTGGTGGCTGTGTCTCACGAACTTGGGCCAATGTGTTTGTATATGACCGGGTGCCGTCTATGACCGGGTGCCGTCTATGACCGGCTATCTAAAAAATTTGTTTGGAGGGATAAACTTTTTTAGATAGCCGGTCATAGACGGCACCCAGTCATAGATGGGACCCGGTCATAGACGGCACCCAGTCATAGACGGCAACCGGTCATAGACGGCACCCAGTCATAGACAAACACATTGGCCCAAGTTCGTGAGACACAGCCTAGTGTGTCTAATAGGATCAGCTCAGAGTCTAGGTGCGGCTTCCACATGGGTTTTTACTACTACAGTACATTATTGCAGTCACTATACTGAAACCCCCTGTGCAGCTTATAAGATATTCCCAAAGTCTAGGGGCAGCTTATACACGGGTTCAGCTTATATGCAAGATTTTACGATGAATACAATGCTAGAGTTAAAATACAACTGACTACAGCCAATAACACATAGGGGGCGAAAGCCTACCCGTTTACATTCAGTTGTGCGGGTGACGAATACCCTCGAATCAGGACAGGAAGTCACGGTGCGGTACGTATTAGGTATGGGCACTCAAGAAAACTTGTAAATTTCTCCTTCCAGATGATTCTCCTATCTAAAACATCATATAATTAGGGAGGGTACTAGTCTGACACACACTTATCTCAAGGCATTTCCAGTAGAAATCTCCCTTTGCTGAGAAATGAAAAAATTTCCGAAATTCCCCATAGCGTGACATCGCTTCCTGTCCTGATTCGAGGGTATAAAATCACCCGTTTTTTCCGTGGCATCGGGTTACTTTCACACCCTATTATGAGAACATGTGCCATTAAAAAAGTAGTGAGTTGGTCAATGTAGCTATGTCCTTCTCTTACCAATTGAAACAACACTCTTGATGGGGACATTCATTTGAGCTGAAATCTGTCCGAAGGTAGCAAACATGACTGCTCCACAAAAGATACTCGTGAAGAATTCAATGAGGACAAGGATGCCAGCATCGCTGTAAATGGAAAGGTTAAAAGATAGTTTTAAACACAATTAATACTGGAGTCTATCTTGAGAATGAGAAGTTCTCTATGCGGCAATCAGAATATACGGACATTTTTGGCAGCTTTTCAGGCCCATTGGTTGGTGTTATCGGGGTTCTTCCTGTAAATATCTTAGCGTGATCGTCTACGTGAATGTTGTTAAATATTCACTTTTAATCTTAGGGAGTGATCATTTTATAACAACAGGGGGGGGGGGGCAAAAGAATTTGGACCCCTGGACCGGGGAGGGGGCAAAAGAATTTGGACCCCTGGACCGGGGGGGGGGCAAAAAAATTTAACCTGTTTTGAGACAAAAAGCCCGCTCGTTACTATGCTTCAAAGGGCCCGCGCGCGAGCCGATTTTCAGCCGTAAGGGGGGGGGGTATAAGAATTTGACCCCTCGACAGGGGTGTGTGTAAAAAACTTTCCCGCGCGCCGCGCGGAAACCCACCACCCCCCTGTTATTAAAAAATGATCACTTCCTTATTTAATTCGAGTAAATGCCACTTAAAGCAATTTAAATGGCATTATGATCTTTCCATGACATTTAAGTAGCATTACCAAAGAGAAATTAAGAATGTATCACATCGTTATAAATTTGATTTCTATCGATGCGCTATACCATTAGGATATTAGAACAGTTTTAATTTTGTGTCTAGCATGTCTGTGGCCAACAGAATTCGAGATAATTCATTGGAAAAATGAGGTTTCTATTGGAGGAGTGTCCCATAGAAAACTCGGCATTACATGGACCCCCCCCCCCCCCCCCCCTAGGCGTCACTCAGACTGAGCCATGCACAACTTTCACAGCTTCCTCACGGGGGTGTGGGGGGAGTGCCTCCGACCATACCCCTATGTACCTGGGGTGTGAATGCACTTGTTGCAGTCTCTCACCCCCTTGCATATCCCCAATACACATACTAATTGTAGTATTAAAAGCCGTGTTAACAACCACTTATATTCACTATGTAAGTATCAATGGAAAGCCATGTTTCTCCTCTACACAATGGGCATAATAGAAAATGGGCGCGGCACATATCTTTTAAACAGTGCATATAATCCCAAGAAAGCTTACTTCTAAAGCTAATAGACTGGTGAAAAAATGAGATATTCTCCCACCAAGGGGCATTTTAAAGTACAAACAGGCAAGATCACTTTCTGGGGTAATTTGGGTGTGCTGAATCCGAAAATCACACTTGCCAAGCTCAAAAATGGCTCCTTCTATGTGAAAATACAAAAACAAAATGGCTGCCACTGATTTTTGAGAAAACCTATATGAAACCTATGTTATTCATCATTCCTGGTCATGTAATACATTAAAATGAAGGGATTTTAGATACCACACTGTCTGACACACCTGCCAAGCTGGAACATCATTTCCCAAGAGTCTCAAGGCCAAAAATTCAATATGGCTGCCACCGTTTTTTTCAGAACACCCCAAAAATGCATTATTCATCACTCCTGGTCATGTTGTACCTCAAATGAAAGAGATTTGCAAGCCTAGTCCACTCCAGGCCATTGCCAAAATAAACAGGGCCTTTGGAACATGAGACCCCTGCCCAAAAATACAAAATGGCCACTAGTAATTTTTGAGCACAGTTCATTTCAGTCTATTTCCAAGGAGGAAGGACGTTTTTTTCTTTATTAAAGCCTAAAAAAGGGGAAACCTGTTAGCCTGCCACCCTAACCACCTTCCATCAAAGGGTTAAAAATTGTTTGCACACCCTTTTATGTATACTGTAAAACCCCACCTGTAAGACTAATCTATTTTGGCGTTTTTTATAGGCCGATTTTTTTTCTCCAGTTGGGGGATTTGCCTCATAAGTGGAGTCGTGCTATAGCAGGGATTTTACAGTAGTTATGCAGTCATTTTCACCGAAAGCAGATGACTTTTTTGTCCAGTTAAGAGGCACATCCCATCATGAGGCCACTAAATACTATATACAAGGCTAGACATTAGTTTTTTACTGCTGTCAACCAACTGTGCATATAGCCCAACTGGTCTATGGGACCACACAAGTGTGACTATTTAGGGATAAGTAGTGACTGTCCTCACTGAAAAACTTTTTTTCTGATTGGGAACCCTCCTCAGAATCAAGTCCCTAGAACATCTGCACCCAATGTCAGGTCCTCGGGATTCAATTCCAAGTCCTAGGAGCCAGATAGAGATAGAGCCGTATCGTCGCGTTTTGGCGCCCCGGCGCCTATTCTTTTGGACACCCTGTTACCCCGGCCCCTATTCAAGGGAGGCGGTTATTCAAGGCCCGGAGCCTATTGTTTTAGAGAGTTATAACTGGGGGTAGGAGGTTGTATCAACATGGAATAACGGGTAGGATGTAAAGGATGGAAACAGTAAAGCTGACAATGTGAAGCTTTATAAATTACGCCCCCCCCGACACCTTAATTGGTTGGCTTTATTTTCACACCTAACAGCTAATCCCCCATATCCTCATGTCCTTAGCCCATAAGGGAAACATGTAATTATAACATAAGCACTGGCGGATGTGGGACATGATAAAGTACAAAGTATATTTTGATTAGAAAACAATGTATAGACAATGTGGACACACACCCGGCGCCTATTCAAGACCCGGCGCCTATTAACTTTAGAAGCCTCCTACCCCCGGCCCCTATTCAAGGGAGGCCCCTATTCAAAACCCGGCGCCAAAACGCGACGATACGGTATGCATGTTATCTTGAGGAAGTTTAGGGGATCTGGACTCTAGTTCTGGGGACCTGATATTGGGTCTTAGGGATCTCTATTTCAAAGGAGACCTCCTCCAGCAACTCTAACCTCTCTTGGAGGGTTTTCCATCTTCCATCCAGATCATTCATCCTTTCCTTAACCCACCCCTCTCCTTATTCCAGAGTTTTATCCCTCTCACTGTGCCTCCACTCCTCTTCTCAAGGCTCCCAGCCCTCCCCCCTGGGCTCCTGACCCTTCTTCAGGTTTTCAATCTCTCCTGCCTCAGCTCTAAATGCTCCTCCCAGGGCTCCTAGCCCTCTTCCTGGGCCCCACCCCCTCATCTTCCAGGGTTTCCATCCGACCTTCCTGGGCTTCCAGCCCTCCATTTGGCATCTTTTTCACTACATTTCCTCTTCCCTTCCCCAAGCCTCTTCTATTCCTCTCCTTTCCCATTCTCCTGCCCCTCCCACCACTTTCTCCCCCTTCCCTTTACCTCACCCTTTGCCACCTAACTCCCATTGACTTCCCCTCTATATGTTCAAATCAATTGCTGCAGGGTAGAACACAGAAGCAAAGTGAGGGGATAAGATAAGGAGGTAGGGCTGAGTGCATTTCCCAGTGGTGGAGAGGATATACAGGGATACAGGAGACATAGGGCACTGGTTGGTAGAGGTCATATATTATGAGTCGTGGGGAAATACAGGGATAGGGCAGGGCTTGACTGGGAGGATAGGACATGGGAAAGGGCAAGGGAGTGGACATCAGAAGGGTATCTGGGAAGCGATATAGGGGAGAAAAAATCACAGGGAAAGTGTATGATACAGGTACGGATACGGGAGGGTATGGAATGGAATCAAGTTTGGCTAGGAAGGGGATATGGGAGGTGTGTGGTGTTTGGCTAGGAAGGGGATATGGGAGGTGTGTGGTAGGGCAGGGACCACATGTCACTTCCATCCTCACCATGTCACCCTATCCCAATCCTAATTGTAACTACCTCCATCTATAACACATGAAAGTCCTGGCTTGATATTGTGAGGGAGAGATTGGGACCCTGGATGGAAGATCTGAGACCCTGGAGTATGAGATTGAATGAAACGCTAGAGAAGGGGTGAACCCCAGAAAGATGGAATGGAATGACAGAGAATCATGCTCTAGATGAGGAATAAGGTAGACTCAAGGAGTGGTCAGGGTTGCTGGAGGAGGTCTCTAATAAAATGAATATGAGATCCTTAGGACTTGGAATCACTTCCCAAGGACTAGAGCTCCCATTCCCTAGACTTTTTCACTATTACATGAAAATCTTTTGCTGAAGTTAAATGATAGTGTAGGGGTCTATAGCATGTAGAAGTCACAAGTCCCTGTAAGTTCCAAACAAGATACTATGTTACAGTATTGCTTAGTAGGACCCCTGTGTTTTTACTTGGGCAAGCTGATTTGCCCAAGCTGGGTTTTGGTCCTTTTTGTCCAGGGCTATAGGTGGGAGCACAGATTGGCTGGCCCTAATTCAAAGTGCCAAGCTCAAGCCCAGATTTATTCCACTTTAGCACACACTATTTGTATCTATAATGTATCTTATGAAAAAGTTTTCATGGGATGGCCCATCTGGGCTCCCGCTTTTAGCCCTGGACAAAAAAAGACCATAACCCAGATATGGGTTAACCCAGCTGGCACAAGTAAAACACAAATGAGTCCCAGGGACCAATGCTGACTGGGTTGGATCCTGAGGTGGGCCCCCGATCAGAATAGAAGTATGTGGGGGGAACAATCACTTTCCATGAATAGTCACACTAGTGCTTTTTGGGCTCTTGTATGGCTGGCCCACAGCTGTTAAAGTTTCTACCCCTGTAGATTATATGCAGTGTGAATGCTCTAATCTTGATGGGATGTGCCCTTAACAGGGGATGATGGGTAACAAAACCCTGTTTTCACTATGCATAAAAGGGTGCACGTGAACAATTTTTGAGCCATCTAGAGGAGGGGAGGGTAATAACTTTTGACCTCCTGCACTGGTGTTAAAGATTTCCAATAAGATTTAATGATTACAACATTGACAAAATTGGGGCCTTCCCACTTTAAAAAAAATAGCTCTTCCCCTTGAAAATAGACTGAAATGAACTGTGCTTAAAAATTACTAGTGGCCATTATGTTTTTTGGGGGATGGGTTTCATGTTACAAAGGTCCCTGTTTATTTTGGCAATTGCCTAGAATGGACTTGGCTTGCAAATCCCTTTCATTTGAGGTATAACATGACAAGGAGTGATGAATAATGCATATTTGTGGTTTTCTGAAAAAACGGTAGCAGCCATATTGAATTTTTGGCCTTGAGACTTTTGGGAAATGATGTTTCAGCTTGGCAGGTGTGTCAGACAGTGTGGTATCTAAAATCCCTTCATTTTGATGTATTACATGATCAGGAATGATGAATAACATAGATTTCATAGGTTTTCTCAAAAATCAATGGCAGCCATTTTGTTTTTGTATTTTCACATAGAAGGAGCCATTTTTGAGCTTGGCAAGTGTGATTTTCGGATTCAGCACACCCAAATTACCCCAGAAAGTGATCTTGCCTGTTTGTACTTTAAAATGCCCCTAGGAGGGATTAGAATGATATTTCTGAAGATTTTGCCCAGTCTATAATAATTCTGGTTACCAGCTTCCGATTTTTGAGTTGGACCCACCAAAATGTAGCTTAAAGTTGTCCCTTTATAAAAAGTTTATTCCCACAGTCATATAGCATCAGGTAATCCCCTCAGCTATTAAATAATGGAGGGAGTATCTGAGTGATTGGAGAAAACTCGGGCCATGCATGCCTGTGTAAACAGTAGGCACAGCCATCCAACTGATACGGGTGGGTAATTGGTGAGGCTAATTTAAGCTGTATGCTTAAAGTGTTCCTTTAATGCATCCTAAATTTGCTTAAATGTAAACTTTCATGCAGTGATGGTTCTTGTCCCTGTAGATAACTTTACTTACATAATGGGGTTGTTCCTGAAGTGGTTTTGTTTACCCAGAGTGATGAAGATTCCATGGCCACATCTCAGAGAGAAGAACACCTGGATGGCTGCATCCTGCCATGCCTGGGGGAAAGGACACCCCTTCTATAGCAATACAATCCCAGCCACAATCTCACACTGAGTAGCATGCTTCTACGTGTACTTTGAAAAAAGCCTGTAAGGACACTCAAATTTTTTTTTTCTCATCACCAAGCAATGAAAAATAAGACGAGGGCGTTTTTTATTTAAATTTTTTTTTTTACTCGGGTATAAATACACAGGGAAATTTGGACTTTTCGCGATCAATTTTCACATTTTAGTATTTCTGAATTTATTGATCAGCAAAAGTTCTTATAATGCAAGTCATTCCTAGCTGGGTGCATTACTGACAGCATAAACTTTAATTTGATACCAAATTTTCCAATATTTTTACGATTTTAACATATTTTTCATCAACAATTTTTGAGAGGCCTAAACAGCGGAAGCTATGACAGTCATGATCTTTCAATGTCAGATGGCCCTACTGTAACATGTGTTTGGCCATAGACAAAAAGTATGGTACAGTCAGGCAATCTAGGGTTAAAAGATGATGGATCTAGCTCTATCATACCTTCTGTTCTATACAGTCATCTACAGTCAGCCCTCACTTCCTCGAATTTGGAAAAATGCAAAGAAAAATATCTGAGGAAGCAAATTGTTCGAGGAATTAGAATACTGGAATATATAAGAAAAGTTCCCCAACAGCTGTCTGAGGAAGTGAGAGATCTGAGGTAGTACATGTTTGCATGAGTACACTTGAGCCCTAGTTGTAGATATCCAAAGGTATGCAGCCACAAACGAATATAATTTCTTAAAGGGGCATTCTCACCACTCACACTTACCAAATAGCAGACTAGAACAGTACTAGAACTGTGAGTGGGAAACGCTCAGTGATTGTGCCCCTTTAAGATGTTATGAGAGGAGTTTTGTTTAAAACATTGCAGTGAGCT
The DNA here is from genome assembly GCA_947462335.1 of Harmothoe impar. NCBI lineage: Eukaryota > Metazoa > Annelida > Polychaeta > Phyllodocida > Polynoidae > Harmothoe > Harmothoe impar. The sequence continues at coordinate 61,941,383 of OX381714.1, forward strand.
TAATACATATACCCAGTAAACACACCTACGTTTTTTAAACGTAATATCACCACGTTATAATAACGTCCAAATGTAAGGGTTGCTTTACGTTATTGAACGTAATTAAACGTTATTTAACGTATATATACATTCTAAAAACGTCATTTTCAGGGCAATTGAACGTTATCTCCACGTTTAGTAACGATATGAAAATATTACCATGTGGGTTCGAATCCTGTAAGCAGCAATTCCATTTCGAATTTTCGATTCTATTACTTATATACCAAATAGATGTACATATTAATCTATTGAATGCATTGACTACATGTGCCCTCTCTATAAAAAATCTCCAGATCTGTTTCTGCTTCTGACACTCTCTCATGTAGCAAAGCAATAATACCCCTAATGGGAAAACGAATTCAGGCCCAAAAGAGAAAAACGAATTGCTGGTTGTAGGGTTTGAAACCACATGATAACAGTTACAATTCTATCTAAAAATGTAAAACTATTCTGCATTTTACTTTGCAAATGCTGGCAGATCTGGGCCGGGAACCCCTGACCATCAGATATGAAGTCTAGTGCTCTACCATCTGAGCTAACCAGGCCTGTGAGTGTATATGGTCAAAGCAGCAATACCTACTAAAGACATATAAGGAGTTTTCTTCAAAGGACAGAAAGAGACAGACATCTACAAAAATTCCCACAGCAGGATTTGAACCTACATGGGTGCTACCTATGACTTGAAGGCAGGCATGCTAACCATGAGGCCACGGAGCCGACATATCTGTGCTTCTCAGCTAAGGCTATACTGGCTGTTAGGTAGTATTCTACATTTATAGTGTACACTCACAGATTCTAAGTGCACATGCAAGTTCCTTAACTGAGGTGTATTTACGAACCTAAGATGTGTTATACAATGTTAAATGATGTACAATACATTTATATATTTACCAACATATCCAAGACGTGGGATAAGGTTTGGTGTTCACTGGGTACTATAAGCCACACTTCAGAGGGCATAGTAGGGACCTTTAGCAAACCCGACATAGCTCATGAAACGTTGTAGTAAAGTAGGCTTTTACCATACCCACCAATGCATGTATATCAAGGCCTATGTCTACGTGCAATGAGCTATGTTGGGTTTGCTAAAGGTCCCTATTAAACACAGACATAGCCAATCCTCAGGAGAACTCCGGACAGCATATCTGAAGTGTCTTGATCATACCGAATAGCAAATAATACTCTTTGCTCTTTGATCATTCACACAAGCCTGGTTGGCTCAGTAGCTAGAGCAATGAACTTCATATTCAAGGGTCTTGGGTTCTCAGTGCTGGCAATATTTCTACTCATGTACCTGACGACTGAACATAAATAACAAAAGAGAACAAATTGCGGATTAAAAGATGACATTTTTGAAATAGAACTGAAAAGGTTTTTATTGATATTTTTGGTTAGATTTTAGGTCAGATTTACGTAAATTACCTAGATAAACCTGGAAATAACGTTTATAATACGTTTATATACGTTACTCAACGTTCATTCAGGTTTAATAACGTAAAAGAACCCTTACATTTGGACGTTATCTTAACGTAGTAAAGTTACGTAATTCAGACATAGGGATCACGTCCACTGAACGTTGGTTAACGTAAGTGTGTTTACTGGGTAATGCAGTATGCAGTATGTCCTGCAAGGTTGGAAAGATGGATTGGATCAGCAAAAGTCCAGAAGGTTGAAAAACACTAGTATGGATATTTAAATATTCATCTTATGTTGTTGAAGAAAAAGTATGATACAATACCTGTCTACTTTGGAGCTGATTCCATCTTGGAGTCATGAAGTGCATAATGCCGTCGCTAGCTCCCGGTATGCGAGTGGAACTTACAAGCAATGCTGACATCACGATGTAGGGTACCAGCGTCATCACAGTAGTATAGTATGTATCGGAACGGGACTATAGTTAAGTACTGTTTATTACTCAATCGACATGCAGCCAATCAGAGGCCTCCATTTGGTCACGTGACCGGAAGTGACCTACTTAGGGGATTAGTGGTGCATTCTGGGTAACCCTGCAGCCAATCAGAGGCCACCATTTGGTCACGTGACCGGAAGTGACCTACTTAGGGGATTAGTGGTGCATTCTGGGTAACCTACTGACCTACTTAGGGGACCGGAAGTGACGTCATATGACCTAATTTAGGATCACGTGACCGGAAGTGACCTGATGAGTCACGTGAGCGGAAGTGACGTCACATGACCTAATGGCCGACCGGAAGTGAGTGACCTCATTGAGGATCACGTGACCGGAAGTGACTTGATTGATCACGTGAGCGGAAGAAGAAGTTTTTTGTTTAGGAAGTGAGGGTCTTTAGGATCACGTGACTGGAAGCGACGTCGTCACATGAGTGACGCTTTAAGAGACTGCGCGACTTACTAGTAAAAGAAGACGTATGAAAATAAAAACACAACAATATTTTATTTTATTTTTTTTATTTCTTTTTTTTTCAATCTTGATAAACACTCTATTTTTGAAAAGATGCACACGCTTATTTATTTTTTTTTCATATCTCTAAAGGACTCGTTGTCACACCGTCAGAATGCACGCGACGCTTATAATACAAGTAGCGCACGCCGTCTTTCTCTATGGTGTAGGTGACCATTTTGTTTCGCACCACTTTGAAGTTTCTATTTACAGCAATGAGAGTTTTTCGTTGGCGAAGAACATCCAAGAAGTCGTCTGGTTCCTGAGGGTTTTGTTTCTTCTGTACGCCTTTTGCACTCCATTTTTTGGATTTTCTTTCACCGGTGTCGCTGACTCGATCGTAGCAAATGTAAGTCTTAGGGTTGAGACTTAGGATCCCGTCACCTTCCCACTCCGCTTTCATAAGCCCCGAAGTTCTCAGATCGTGAAGGTACCGTCTCTCACAACATCCGCCGGGCAGCGGACACCATTCTCGCACTCTTTCCGTTTTTGTCTTCACGAAAAGCTCTAAGTGATCGTCGCACACCGCTGTCGGAAGCCACTTTCGTTTCTCTCTGAAGTACGTCTCTCTCAGGCGAGGTTTGACTAGGTCATCCAACGTGTCACCGCTGAGAGCCATGTAAAGACTGTCGGTGTCCATTTGACAAAGGGCATAATCGCGCCGATCGACGAATCTATCCAAGAAGTCGTATGTGAACTCTAACATTTTCAACTTCGCGTACTGGTATACCATGAACCCTATTTGAATAGGGAGGTTGTTGTTGACTGTTTTCGGTTGTAGTTTGACTTCAAACAGATCGGAACTCAACTCGGACGCCTTTTTGAAGCGCCACGAATTGGCCAATAGTTCGAACTTCCGACTGTCAGTGTATCTCACCGCCGTGTGTTTTTCTTTGTTGCAGATTGTTTTACCGTACGTAGCGTTTCCCATTAACTTGTAACAGTCTGACAGAATTTTCTCGTTCTCGTTCACGTCGCCACGTCTTCGCGCCGCCGTTACTTCGTCCGCGAAACCGGCAAAGGAGCGTTTAGGTAGGTATTCTACCACCAGCTGCACTTTGGTGACTATCAAACCGTGCTCTAAATACCACTTGAGAAGCGGCGTTCCCAAGAGAATATTTTTTCCGTGGTAACTCCCTATCAGACATCTCTGAGGCGTGTTCAACAGCTTTTCTTCCTGCGCAAAGTCTGACATGTGAGGGCCTATGTCCGATTTTGAAACGGTCGCGTTCTTGAAAACGGGGGTCATTTCTTCGAAGTAGTCTCGTAGGTGAGGCGGCGTAGTGATGTCCACTTGAACTAAACCGAACATTTTCTCCTCTTTCACAGCGGAAAGGATGTCGCTCTCGCTCATCGCGTTTCGAGACACTTTCAAAGCGTCAACCTTCCAGCGTTGTTGGGAGGCCTTGACCCGCTCATCTCGACGCTTCATCTCTCGCCATTCGCACTCCCACACGACGACCAGCTTGTGACCTAGCGCTTTCAAGTAAGCGCTTACTCTGGTCGTTCTGTCGCGTCTCTCCTCTCTCAGTGAAGCGCACTGATATCGGTGCGACGGTATGCACTCGTGAGCGTGGAACCAACACCCGTGAAACTGGAAAACCGTATTAGAGGCCGCGTGAAACCCGTCCACGCGAATTCTCCGACAGCCTACAACCATCTCGCCGCCGTTCAAAGCGTGGCGCAGTTTCACGTCGCGGTCGTGCTCTACGAAGCGTAACCACTCCAAAGCGCTGTGAGAGTTTCTTTGCCTAATTTCGGGCTTGAACTCGGTCTCGGGCCGTCTCACCGCGTAATAGCCCGTGCAGTGCGCTTCGCTCATGCAGCGCAAGTACAGAGAGTTAGCGTCTAGTCCTAGGATGTGTTGGCACGGTCTCGCTTCTTCGCCGTACTTGTGCTCCCTTATCCGCGTGGTGCCCTTCTCGTGAAATCTATGGAAGATGATGGAAAGACCGCCGACTAGATTTTCTTTGATCAGAGCGTGGAGGACGGCGTCGAACTGGGGGAACGTTGTGAACGCGTCTTCTAGGTTTTGGAAGAGGAACCGTAAAGTCAAACCGGCGAGAGAAACTCCGTCTTTCAACATGTCAATGCCGCGATCTTGGAAAAATTTAGCGTGATTTTTCAGAGCTTCTATGAAAGGTTTGACGTCTTTGTTGTTGTAGTGGATCAAGTAGTCTTCCATAGTTTGCATCTTCTCGTCGGACCAAACTTTCTGACATGCGGCGTAGTCGGATTCGGACATTTTGACGCCCGTCAGCTCGCTGTCGAAAGCCGATCTCGGTGGCAGCGTTCTGTTTGCCAGTTTCCTGGTAGACGTCATCCATTCGTAAGGAAAGTGACCTTTCTCTTCGTTCCTGGTGAAAGCTCGCAAATAGGTCGCGTAGTTGTAACCGGGTGCCAAATAGTTGACTACGTCCAAGAAAACCGTGTGCTGTGTGTAAACCGCCAAGTATTGATTGCTTCTCTTTATGACGCTGAATTCTTGGTTTCTTCGGTCTCCGGAGGCGAAGAACGAGTGAAGGCGTATTTTGATCAGGTTCAAGTCGTAACGCCCCGAGTTGAAGCCCACGACTGGAGCTTGACGGATGTATCTCAGAAGACGCTTCTTCAGTTGAACTAACGGGTGTCTGGTCTGAGCCGCAGCGAAGCCGCCTGGAGAAGGGGTGAACGTCGCCTCCTCCAGCAGGAGAGCTTCACCTATCGCCGCATCTAACTTCGCTAAGGTCGGTCGGTAAAGTTCTAGCACAGCTTCCCCGATGACTTTGGCGTTCTCGTTTATGTGATTTAAAACTCGGTCCAACAAGGGGTCGGAATCTGCGTCGGATTCTCTGACGAAGCAGACGGGCCCCTCCCACCCCGGAAAGTCGGATGCGACGCTAGCCGACAAAGGGACGTGATCCCACAGCAGGGACACGTGTTCCGTCGACGGTTCTTTGCACGGTCTGAAGAAAGCCTCGAAATCGAAGGCGATCTTGTAAGGGTAGATTCCGGAATGTCCGTCGGGGGGAAAAATGGAGAAGTCTGCTAGCGCTTCGAAAATCGTTCTCGAATTTTGGTAGATGCCACCTACGTAGGGCAACTTGACTTGTCGGCAAGAGGAAAGCTGGTTCCTGTGTCTCTTCAGCAAGAACTCGGTGGTGAACGCCGCCTTACACTTGCAACATTCGTATATGCCCGCGTACGCGTTGAAGTCCGTGACGAGAGAGACGTGCAAACCGCCTTTCGCCGTCAGGTGTAGGTTGACTTTACCTCGGGCGGCCAGAGTTCTGGAAGGCGGTCTGATCAGAGTAACGCGTCTTCTCAACTTCCGCCCCGGCACTTGACGCGACGCGGTGTAAACCGCTATCTGTACGTCAAACAAGTTCTCTAACGCGGGTAAGTCGCGGATGTTCAGACCCGGAAAGGATTCAGGTGTGGCAGCGGGACAGAACTGACGTAACAAATCTGAAGCGCGCTTGCTGGTGTTGTATAAGTGAAAGGAAATGCAGCGGAAGATGCAGAGGTTGTCCTTGTTGGGAAAATCTAACACGCCGCTTCTCTTTCCAACTCGACCGGCCTGAGTGATCCTACCGCCTATGGGGAATTCCCCCGGTCCCATGTAAACGCAAATGTTCAAATTGGTAGGAAAAAGAACGTGCCACTTGGTGTCAGCGTCGCAAAGTTTCCGTACTTCCTCGCAAGCGACGGTGTTTTCCATCTTTGAGAGGAGCTCTTCCAAAGTTTCTGAATTAGTTATAGTAGGGAGCGGTTGTATGAGAGTTGCGTTGTTCTGGGAGGCGTGAAAGTAGCGCAGTTTGCTCTTGTCTTCTCTGTGTTGTAAGAGTAAGCCTACCGAGAAACCCACTTTGTATCTGAATCTTTGTGTCAAGTGAATGCGACGCATAGTATCTACAGCGTCACTCAACTCGCCGGTTGGTAGCCTGAAGTTTGTTACACTCACGCGAGTCCCGTGCATCCTGACGCCCGTTTGTATCGCAGGCCAATTCGCCGTGAACGTTTCCTCCCCGTTCGGTACAGCACATATGCGCGGAGGGACGGTCACCCCGTCCAGAGATTCGCGTCGACAGGCGATCTTTCGGCAATCGCCTTCGCCGCATAGAGGGCAAAACTTAGGTACTACTCTACAATTTTCTACGTGTCTCTCGTGGTTGTACGGTCTTTTAAACATTTTGAAACACTTTTCGCATACGTACTGTGTCATGTTTTTTTTCACTCAGTTACCAACTACTTAGCCGTCTAACTATCTATCTATCTATCAATCTATCTGTCTATCTATCTATCTATTTATCTTTCTGTCTGCTGTCTGTGTATCCGTCTGTCTGTCTCATACAGCGTACGTCAAACGCTGTGTGTGTGTGTGTGTGTGTGCGCGCGCGTGAGCGTTGAGCGTCTCTCATTCCGAATCTATGCCGAGATATTTCAGAATGATCTCTGTTTTGTCATCCAACTCTTTGAGCGCTCTGGCGGACAGCGTCACTCCCTGCTGTGTGGGTTTTTTGTCAGGACCTTCGTACTTGCGCACGTGGACGAGGTTCTTACCGCTGTAGTAGCTCACAGCTGCGTACACTTCGCCCTCCTCATCCAGCACTGCGAACCAGGGGGTGTGATTAGGTTTTCCTTGCGCGGCCGCTGTGTCGCGTATGCGCACCACTGCGCAGATATCGGCGATGCGTGCTATTAGCTCGCGCAGCGCGTCGGCCGTGAAGTGCACTCGCTTGCTTCTGGTCAGAGACGCCTCTTTCACCTGGCCGTCTTTTGTGTAGCGCGGCCTCCTAGACAGTCTAGCCACGTCCTCCCAGATCTCCAGCGTCAAAGCTCCGTCTAAGCAGAACTCTAACCCGAGAAGACGGGAGAAGGTTTTCTCTGCTTCTTCTCGTCCATCTCGTTCTTTTTCTTGTATTTTTCTCTTCTTACTAGGCCTTGTTGTTCTGGAACTCACCTTAGAACGTTTCACACCCGCAGGATGAGTAACACCATCAGCGTGAGCTGAATCAGCAGCAGAACCGATAGCAGGAGCAGCGTCAGCGCTGGTGGTATCCGAGGCCTCGTTGTTGGAACAGCGCAGCCACACGCCGTCGGTGCTGAGTGTAGCAGTAGAAGATGAAGCGCCGCCGCCCTCGTAAGGTGGCGGTGAGGGCAGTCGCCACGGACCGGACGGGACGCTACTAGTGGAGGAAGTGAGGTCGAAAGGTCGAAGAGGGAAGCCGAAAAACGTACCGCCCACCCCTTTCCCTTCGGGTTGTTCGTACGCCTCGTCGTCAGCGTCGTTCTCTGTCTCACCCTGTTGCTGCTGCTCCTCCTCCTCCTCCTCTTCTTCTCGGTTTAGGGGCTGAGTGTCCGAATAGCTGTCACTCTCAGCGCGAGCGGCGTCGAGGGCGTCGGTCGATGTAGTGGTGGAGGAGAGGGGCTGTGCAACGTGCGGCAGGTCATCAAAGTCATCAACAGTAGTGGGGAGGTAAAAACCCGGTTGCCAGTACTGCGCTGTGCCAGGAGCGTTGTCGTCAGTAGTAGTAGCGGTAGCAGCAGGTGCAGCAGAAGCAGCAGCAGCAGCAGCAGCAGCAGCAGCAGCAGCAGCAGACGCAACAGTAGCAGGCGCAGCAGCCTCAGCAGGCGCAGCAGTAGCAGGCGCAGCGGTAGCAGGTGCAGCAGCAGCAGCAGCAGCCGCAGCAGGCGGGGCGGCAGTAGCAGCGGCAGCGCGCTTAGCAGCAATGTGTACCGTCGCGAGTGTAACAACGTCGCTAGCACGACGACTACTACCAGTAGTACTACTACTACTACTACTACTACTAGTACTACTACTGCTACTACTACTGCTACTACTACTACTACTGCCGCGAGCGCTCGCTACAGCGGGAGGGTGATAAGACCAAGCGGCTGCGGCGGTAGTCTCATTTTCAGTAGCAAGAGGAGGCACTGACGCTAAACGAGCGCTGTTCCGCGTAGTCTTCTTGTTCTTGGACGGCGCTAGGTGTTGTCTTTTGCTCATGGTGGTGACTGTAGAGAGCAGCAAAAGAATGAGTGAGTGAATGGAGGTTTCCAGACCCCTTATATACGCCTTCTCGCTTCTAGAGCTAAGCTACTTACTGACCCTGTTCAGCTGCCGCCGGCTGGCCGGCGGCCATTCACAAAGAGAAACAAAAGACATAAGGCATGACGTTTTCAGCTGGATCCCTTTCCCCCCTTTTGAGAGATCGACTGTCATGAGCTAAGCCGCTTACCACCCTGTTCAGCAATTCAACGCGCGTTAGCTGTATAAAGGATTAACCGGTTGCTGCCGTCGACTGACCGGCGGCCATTCACAAAGACATAAGGTATGACGTTTTCAGCTGGATCCCTTTTTTGAGGGATCCACTGTCATGAGCTAAGCCGCTTACCACCCTGTTCAGCCATTCAGCGCGCGTTAGCTGTATAAAGGATTAACGGTGATGAGCTTAGAGTGTGTATACAAAAAAAAAACTACAGGAGGCGTGTGGCGTGAAGAAGGACCCCCCTAAGACGAACGTGTCTGTCTGTGAGTAGAGGCGTGTGCATGTGGTGAGCGACTTAAGTGTAAGACAAAAAAAAAATCACCACCTCCTGCCGTGGTGAGTAGACCGGGCCGGCCAGGCGGCGGCCGGCTAGTTCAATAGGGAGGGGTGACAGCTGACTAAGGCTGTGCATGAAAAAAATCCGATTTTCACCTGACCTCTGACGTTTGTTACAATGAATGTCAGAGGGAGGGAGACGTCCTCAGGTAGGGGGTAGGAGGTAAGGCTATGGATGAGGAAGAAACACCGTTTTCAGCTGGTCTCCACGGATAGCGATGACACACCCCTCGTCATCTAAGCTCTTAAGGAGCGGAGCGGTTGAAAAAGCGTCATGCGGACAGGTCGCTACACAGCTGGAGTGCTGTTGGAAATGGGATTAAACTCCCTCTGTATAAAAAGCTCTGATTTCTGTTGGAAAAAAACCATATCGCCTCTGACCACAGTAACGTCTACTACCACCACCGCCGCCACCACCGCCGCCGCCGCCGCCGCCGCCACCGCCGCCGCCAAGACGAGACGAGATGGCTCAAGCTATTCCACTTTCAAGCTCGCCTTCACCGCCTTGTCCACCTGAAAAAAAGTTAATGCGGCTTGACGACGTGAGACGCGCGAGGCAGACCGATGGGGAGAACAGAGAGGTAGGACAGCGGCGGTTAGCCTATAGCGACGCCTTGCTTCGTCAACTAGGTAAAGAGTTGAGCGGCTGTTGGAGAGAGTTGGGCAGTAGCTTAAAAGTTACCGCCGCCCGTATGGATGCTCTAGTAGAGCGCAGTGTCAAGACACCGGAGGAGCTGTGTACGGCGATGTTCCGAGTCTGGTGGGGTGAAACCCCGCATCGTCATAGATGGGGAGAGCTCGGTCGCGTCTTCACCCGCATTAGACGCGTGGAACTGTTGGCTCAGTGGATGTCCCTTCTCCACAGACAGGGGTTGGATTTCGAAAACCCCGACTCGCGCGCGATGCATAAGCACTTGGGCACCCTCGGCAGACGTCTAGGTAGCAGGTGGAAAGAGGTGGGGGACCATTTAAAATTGTCGCCTGAGAGGTTAGATAAGATCGCTGAAGAATGCGAATACGGAGGAAGTCCCGCTGAGTGGGCCTTCCGAGTGTTGAAAATGTGGCAAGATGAAGCTGACGGTGCCGGCGGTACACCTTTTGAACTCCTTCGAGTGTTGACTGAGGACATGGGAAAGTTTGACCTCGGCATCGCGATATTACTTGACTTTGTCAAGCAAGAAACAACGAGAACGACGGACATGTGAATTGTTGTGTTTTATTTTCATACGTCTTCTTTATTAGTAAGTAAAAAAAAAAAAAAAAAAAAAAATATCATAACAATTAAGACGCGCGCCCTCTTAAAGTGTCACTTCCTCCAGTCGCAGCTGATCGCCTCATCGAAGCACGTGATAAACAAAAAAAAACGAAGAGACACGCTTCTTCCTCTCGAGAGGAAGAAGCGTGTCTCTCGATTGAAATCTTTTTCTTTTCTTTTTTTCTTAAAAGAGACAAACGCCCCTTAGAGTGCCCCCCCACCCCCCTAGAGTGCCCCCCTCCCCCCTCCCCCCCTCCCCCCCCACCACTCGCCCCATGCATCCTAAAAGCGCCCCCCTCCCCATGCATCTTAAAGGGGCCCCCCTCCCCTTCCCTCCCCTCCCCTCCCCTCCCCCCCCTTTATACACTCTAAAGAACGCTTCTACCTAGTTCAATAAGTCACTTCCAGTCGCTCGTAAAACAATAAAAAATGAAAAAAAAACAAAAACTTATATCGTAGTGTTTTTTATTAGTTTACCGAAAAAAATAAGAGACTCGCCTCCTTCTCCTCCTCCTCCTCCTCCTCCTCCTCCTCCTCCAAAAAAAAAGATATCACATTTTAAAGCGCGTGACCCCTTAAAGACGCTCATGTCTTCATTAAGTCGCGTGACGTCACTTCTTCTTCTTCTTCTTCCGGTCACGTGATCAATCAGGTCACTTCCGGTCACGTGATCCTCAATCAGGTCACTCACTTCCGGTTGGCCATTAGGTCATGTGACGTCACTTCCGGTCACGTGACTCATCAGGTCACTTCCGGTCACGTGATCCTAAAGTAGGTCATATGACCTCACTTCCGGTCCCCTAAGTAGGTCATATGACGTCACTTCCGGTCCATAAGTAGGTCATATGACCTCACTTCCGGTCACGTGACCAAATGGCGGCCTCTGATTGGCTAACTAGGTCACGTGACGTCACCACTAATCCCCTAAGTAGGTCACTTCCGGTCACGTGACCAAATGGAGGCCTCTGATTGGCTGCAGGTCGATTGAGTAATAAACAGTACTTAACTATAGTCCCGTTCCGATACATACTATACTACTCATCACATAACTCTACTTTTTATTAAGGCCAAATAAAAAAAAAGTTTTGTTTCAGGTAACATGGGAAGAAACTCTTGGGTCGGTAGGTCGGATTTTTTTTTTTTTAAACCTTTTTTTTTTTACTTTCCCTCTAAAATTGCCCCAAAAAAGTGTTAAGATGGGGAAATTTTTTCCAAAATTTTGTGAACCTAAAATTAACCCCAAAAAAGTATAAGAATATAAAAATTTCTTCAAAATTGCATAAAAAAACGTATGGTCGGCCCTATTGAGATAGGGTCGGTCGGGTGACCTGAAACAAACCTTTTTCTTTTTTTGGCCTAATGGAAATAGGTTAATTTGATTCTTCAGCAATAAAAACACATTTTTGTGACATCAAATATAATCACACCTACTGTTAAAATATGACCACTCATTAACTTGGATCTAGGATGAAGAGGATTGCTGTAATATTGAAAGCTAAGATCATCTTAAGTAACATTTACACCATCATACTTCTCTTACTTTTATGATGCTCTGCAATGCCTTTCTAAGAAGGCTTGGTTGAATACATGTACTGTAGAAATATCTGTTAAAACATGTAGTTTAGGTGCGGTCTACTTTGTATGACCACCATCTTCTTTATTGAAAACTATACCCTTTTCTGCCTAAAATGCTTTGTAAAGTCTGCAAGCCCACTTCAAGCACATTTTAATTTGAGTTCATGCCATTCAACAGGCACTAAAGTTCGGTAAAGAGCCTTTAGGGATATTTACATGGCATAATTCATCTTAAAGCTGCCCAATGTGTTCCTTTAAGGCATCCTGAATTTGCTTAAATGCATAAATTCAGGCAGTATCAAACACTTACCTTTCCCCAAGACTTTGTTCCCATGCTGAGCGTTAGAACAAGCAGCTTCCAGGCTAGGAGAAGACACAGGGCTAAGGGCCACTGCACACTTCCTATGTCATCTATACCACTAGACAGACCAAGCACCTTGTGACTGAAACAAAAAAATACAGCAAACCATGAGGGTGACTATACATGGGTGCCCAGAATTTTGAGCGTGTCGCCGTGTCGATTTTTTAAGAAAGGTGCTGTGTCACTGTGTCGATTTTTATCTAATACTAACTGCTCTAAATCCTTGTGTCCGTCGATTGTTAAAAGTGGCGTGTCGCCCGTGTCAGATTTTAAAAGTGACGTGTCGTCGTGTCGATTGTGTCGAATTTTAACCCATGTATAGTCACATGAGGTTCAATGGTTAGAAGCAGATGTTATACACCTGGTACAGGTATTGGTTCACTAGGGGGCACCACCTATCCTCACCTCACCTGTGCCCAGGTACAACTAGGCCACATCTGATCTCCCCATACAGCAGGCAGGCAGGACAGCCAGGCAGCTGGCTTCATTTATTTTTTTCTCTGTAATTGTTGAATTATTAAATGTTGATAAATAAGCCGGTGTGTGCATGTTTTCACACAGGCCCAAGACGCATATCACATGTTCCTCGTTTTGTCCCCCTCCTCATGTCAATATAAAGCCAATGTCTTTGGGTCATATAATTGCCATTAAGGTATGATTTTACCTTAAACTCACATTATGCCTGGTAGCCAATGGCTCTAATTTTGGGTCCGTGGCTGCAGTCTTCTTCAAAACCAGTTTGGGTAAAAGCACTAGGAAAAAATCACATCTTATTCATAGAAGCCTTTTTTTCTCTCAAACTCACAGTCAGCTTATAACCCGGGTTTAACAATAGTGCTAATACACTCTACCCCAGGCTTTACTATTCTCAGCCGCACGCATATTCTGAACCCATTCCCAGCTACTTCATAGCAATATACTCTGTATAGGAAGAATTGACATTACTTGAAGTATTCCTCACTGGGAGATGAGGTCTGCTGTCTATAAGTAGTAGCATTTTGGCTTGCAGAGAACCAAATTGTGTGAGAATAGTTATATGCCCCGCCTACATCAAGACAAGCTGAAACACAAGTTAGAGAAACACATCATTATACATTGCCCTTACCTAGTGTCGCGTCAATTATTGTAGCCATCAATGGGTCCATTATGGCACTATAAAGACTAGTACCTGTCGCCACATAGAGGGTACCGCGGAACTGCTACCCGCGCATATTGCTAAAGACAAAGGATTCGCCATAAGCCTTCAAACACCAGCAGTGTATTTTTTTTCGCATATTGCTGCTACACTTTAATTGATTACTAAGGGATTCCACAGCCCAGTGGGCACAAAAATCAGTTCAACGTTGAATCAATATTGAATCAACATTGAATCAACATTGACAACTAGCGATCAACGTTGATTCAATGTTCTGTGCCCACTGGGAGGGGCTAACAAGGACATACACGGGGGACAAAAGTAGAGGGTGATGCAGAAAAGCAGGGTTATAAATTGTAGTCAATTTAGAACTTGTGCCAAATTAATGACAACACTGGACATGTAGGGCTCCCTCAGGGGAGCCAATTATGAATAATTGGGAGGCCCCGTTCCCCATGGGGAATTGGGCAATAGTAGTTGGAAGACACAACAAATGACAGTAAAAGTGTGGCAGAGGGACTGCCCGACCATAATCCAATATTCCACAAAGCCATTCTTCTTCTATTCTACAATAGGAATCTGGGATAGTAGACTTACTGTTTGTGTTCCAGGAATTCTGGCAGTTCATCCAGGGTAGGGGGGAGAGGTAGGAGGCTGCCTTGTAGTAGATGCAATAAGCTATTATCATGACGTAATACGTCACCAACAGGAAGTTCATCAACAACATGCTCCAACCTATACCTGCAAGGATGAATAGTAAGTATATGAGAAATATAGCAATCTATTGATGATTATTAATCATATTATCTCATATGTCCATCCCATACTTTATGGGGTTGATTATCAATGATACACTCCCAAAGTGCTGGAATAATGCGCCATCAGTGCTACCAAGGTAGATTATGATGATCACTGTTGCCTTAAGCTTTAGACTCGTTTATTTGATAGTCACTTCGACGAGTCTGAAGACAAGTTTACTTTTTCAGTGTGGGTGAGTCATATCAGATCATGAGAGATACAGAATGTTCAGACACTACTGTGGGAACAACTACACTAGAGCAAATAAAAGCAGGGAATGCAATATGTCTACCATAATGGTATTAAGCATGACCATCGTACCTTTACTGAGTGCAAAGTTCACTAAATCCTATAATTAGTAGAGAGGCAGAATTTGAAAAGAGGCCCAGAAATCACTTGTGGTGATTACAGAAAGTTAGAAGCTGGCATTCAGGCTAAAATTGAAGTTTGACCTATACCAATTAAATTTGGGGTGGATGCCACGCTTAGATATTGTTTTCTCCGTAATCGGCACCGATAAAGGTAGCCATTACCGAAATTCACTATTTCTGCAATAGCTTTGCAAGTCATAGTGCTAGACCATATCTGTAATGCAATGGCAAAACATGGTAAATTCTGGTAATGGCTACCTCTATTAGGCCTCTAATAAGGTAAAATATGCATTGGAGACCGGCTGTGATGACTTCATTGTGATGCTAGACCCTTACAATGTGGGTTTAGCCACTTTGAATGAATGTCTAGCACTACTACTTGCAAAACTATTGCAGAAATAGTGAATTTCGGTAATGGCTACCTTTATCAGACCCTATTTCAAAGAAAAACTATTTTTAAGCGTGGCATCCACCCCAAACTTAATTGATATAGGTTAAACTTCAATTTTACCCTGGATGCCACCCTCTAACATTCCATTACCACCAGGGCTAAAATCTCAAGATTCTGCCTCTCTACTAAATCCTGAATTTATCATTGTGAACCAATTTTAAATTGGTTTTCATGGGTGTTTTCTTGACAATTCAAAATGGCCACCATAAAGATTATTCCTTATCAATGATTTGTAGTCCCTAGCCACAGGAGTATCGTTTTTGAATTTAAAATTGCATATTTATTTCGATTAGATACTGTTAGACCCAGTTTCGGCTCTGATTTTGCCACTTTGGATTGGTAATTTCAATAAAAATTTCAAAATGGCTGCTACATTGCGTTTTGAAAAGTCTAGATTGCATCCCTTTGCCTCATAAATGTACTTTTTAACCATTTATTTGAGTCTCTAAGTTGATCAGAAGCAAAGATAGACACTTTTTCAGGTTCAGCAACATTGTGTGGCCATCTTGAATTTCTCAAATTGCTCAAGGGTGAGAGGTTCACATCAACCTGGATATTTTCACGTAGACGCTATGGATGCATTATCAGCAGAGCATTAATAGATGAAAGGAGCTTGGGTCCTAAGAGTGCTGTCGGCTTCTAGACTACTAGCTGTCTTATGAAGTAGGTACACAACTTTGACATTGAGTCATACTTGAGCTCCTCTAGCCCTCACCTGTAAGCATAGTCATGGCCTTTTCCACCATCCACCATTAATTTAAGTTAATTATGAACTTGGAGTGCCCGGCCCTCAATTGAATGAGACTGTTCATGATACTAAGAAGGGAAAAATCAAGCTGGCCCCAACTCGTCCTCGGACACGTCCGAGCGACATCGCTGGTATTTGAGGGGCCATGACCGCGTCACGTCCCCCGTATATTGGGGGGATTCCTACGCGGTACCCATCTGCATTTTTGATACAACAGCACCAAGCGCACGGGAACTATTTTAACCAGCAACCTTTGATGCCAGCGATGATGCTCGGGAACAGAGGTCGAGGTGGTGCCAGCATGGGGAAAAATAGTACATAAATATAAAAAGATACCGGATGGCATCCGGCCAGACGCTTACAGTAAAACAGAGTGGAGTAGAAATAGAATCATTGCCACTAATGCGATATCCTGCTATAAGATCTTGAACAATCTAGTTTAAACTGTATACATATAAGACGCGGGTACTAATATAGACCCTTCACACAGCGAAATGTATATTATATAAGACTCTACACACAGGCTCCATATAATGTGACTTCCCCTGCTGCTATATATACATATATGTTTTCACTTGGTTAACCTCCGGGACACTTTATATACACAGCTGTCTGACCTAGTGATATGGACGTAATATACATGACACCTTTTTGAGGCAACATGCCTAGTGTATAGAGGTAAATGCATTTGAGCACATGAAACAGGTACACTTATATAATGTATATTGTATTTTTAGGAATTTGTACTCGTTCATATACATGCCTACATGCAATATATGCCTAAATTATAATTATGTAATTCCTGTTTTCAAGGCATTTGCTATGGGAGCGGACATCCCCATCCAGTTCTTGGACGCTATTTGTTGCCATGGTATAGGCCAACCATTGATGAAGCATATCTAGTATGCATCAGTATATATTATTGTTACCGGTACTAACCAACTACCCCATAGTACCAGACTACAAGAGACTTTATTGAGATGTATGGTATATGGGCATTGTATAAACTACTATGGGAGTGATCATTTATTATCAACAGGGGGGGGGCAAAAAAATTTGGACCCCTCTTGGGGGGAGGGCAAAAAAATTTAACCTGTTTTGAGCCAAAAAGCCCGCGTGTTACTATGCTTCAAAGGGCCTGCGCGCGAGCCGATTTTCGACCCTAAGGGGGGGGGGGGGTAAAAAATTTTGACCCCTTGACTGGGGGGGAGGTAAAAGATTTCGCGCGCTCCGCGTGGAAACCCACCCCCTCCCCTGTTGTTAAAAAATGATCACTCCCTAATTATTATATTAAGCTGTTTCCCCGACAGAACTTTAATATTACAATGTAAAGTGTGTTTACAGAAGGGATACCCCGCACCTCCCCCTTTTTATTTCACGTCTCTCAGCTCTTGGCAAATGAGATTACCATCAGGAAACATGGGCAGCACAAGATGCACTAGACCCATGATATGGAAAACATCCATTGGTGAAGGGAAGAGTGAGTGGTACCTGACATTAATGGGTCAGGGGAAAGGTCACTCTCCCAGCACAGTCTCAAATAAGACTCTGCCAAAAGGCCCGGACTTCAGGAACTCTCCTGTGGAACAAGGGAGGAAAGGGGTACTACTTCTCTGCTCTCCTATAGCCATCTCACACCACCATTTCAATACACCTAAAATAGTTCTCAGGAATATGTCAATAGTAGACCATCAAATGAGCAATGCTTCTGAAATTTTAAACACTTGCTCTCCACTTACCCCTTGACATATTTGAATCGAATCATATTTGTATAAGTACATATTTAAAAAGCATGGCGTAGGTAAGTTTTCATGGTGATCCGCCGCCTTTTGGCAGAGAAAGAAGTAGTGCCGATAGAAACGTATGAGAGAATCTGCTGGGAGATTGGGGAAAGGTGTGTCCTTCTGTCCTACACATCATGTGTCATGATCTCGGCTTGAAAGGGGTAAAAGGCCTACACTTTTGTCATTTAAACACATGTAGTATTTTTCATGACATGTCTACTATACGGGATTATTTTATTGACTCTGATATAGACTGTATTACCTTTTCTGAAACCTGTTTGGATGAGAGTGTGTCTGATAATCATGTCCATATAAAAGGCTATAGCTGGGACTCTACTACCCGATTTTCTGGTCAGATCGGACCCATTCTCACAAATCGGACACAAAACAGATGCAAATATAAACAACCCTATGCTTCAGGTTTGTTGATATTCACATTTTGTTTGGGTCCGATTATTCCTTACAAAAGACTGGACCGACAGGTGCCATACGCAGGTGATATTAACCATGGCGGTTTACTAACATGTGCAAAAGATGGCCTCTCTTCCAGTAATGAGTTATTTATACACAATGCTAGTAATAAGGACATAGAGATAATAATCTCAAAGTTCAGCATGAGAAGACTGGTGATAGCCAATGTATATATACCTCCTAAAGGTGATGTCAGTAATGCATTGAATATTATACGAGATGCTTTTAATTTTATTGACTCTGATAAATTCTGTGAAATGTTCCTGATTGGGAACATTGACCGCCTAAGGTCAAACCCTGACCAAGATAAATGAAAAAATACAAGTGCAGGTTTGGGTGTACGTCAACTTATTAAAGACATCGTGTATGTATGACGGAGATCCGCTCACTACCACAGACCAATTAAACCAAGGAGCGCGCACTGGTATGTATACCTGTGCTGCCCTCCCCTGATTGGTTAGAATTGTTGTGACTCCTTCCCTGTGATTGGTTGGGATTCATAACAAATCTGGTTCCCGCCTGAAGTTTCTAGATCCCCTCTCCTTATATGGGATTGGGGTGTCTAGAAACCGGATGTGGTGCCCCTCTGTTGATTGGCTACATCCTCTCAGGTGACCATCGGTTTCTAATCCCCTTTTGGGGGTATTAGAAACCTAGTTGCTATACAGTCCACCATGTGGGGCTGTAGTGCATGGTCTATAATTTGGTTCCTGGCACTTAAAGACATCACCAGGTATATCCCCAATAGGGAGGGTAATGACTCCATAATAGATTTGATTCTAACTAAATCCTATCACATACACAGAGGCAAATATCAGAGTCACCCAATGTCGCCAATACTACTCTCAGACAAGGGCCAGGCACTGCTGGACTATAATAGATGGGTCAAGGGCCATTCTAGTGAGGGTCAGGCTAGGCTGGACATTTAATAACAGGCTGGACCTTGGCAAAATTGCTTGAAAGTCTGGCCATGCTGGATCCTCATGCCATAGTCTGGCAATGCTGGACTCTTGGGAGAGTCTCTATCAGCCAAACAAACATCCCAAGGTGACCTAGTTGTTTTGGCCAATGGATACGGAAGTAAGGCAGATATGATTTCCCAATTACTGAATGTCCCAGGGCCCCCAGACACTTCAGCGAGTCATTTGTAGCCAGCTTGGTGGGGAGGTGGGAGGGGCAGTTGGTGGATATAGGGGAGCGGGGTCTAGGGTGTCATCGATACCCCCAAAATCGATACACCGACATTTCTATAATTCCGATTATCGCATCCACAAAAGCATTATATCAATACAGTATTTGTATCACATAAAGCCTCACAATGTACCTTTCTAAAACTGTAAAGATTGTGTAAATATTCCATCTAGAACCTCCTTTTTGTTGCAATTGAAAATCAATGACATTTTTTTGCCTAAAATATTGAGGGAAAATGACCTCAGGTTGTTTCTAAATTGCTACCAAGTGTTTATTCTTATAGACTCAAGTATGAGGAAGGAAATAAAACAGATAAAGATGCCCTTTTATAACACATATTAACTGTTTTAGGGACATCACAATAAATCGATATAATCGAAAAATCGAGACCAAAATAGTGATAATCGAAATCGAAATGAAACGGATGTCAATGACATCCCTAGCGGGGTCATAATGAAAAACAAGCCGTCTGTGGGGCGGGGGGCAAAACTTAAGTAAGCTTGATATGTTGGAGGGCGGGGGGGTCAAAAAGTGAATGTAAAATTTTATCTGCAATAGAACTATGTCATGATCAGTTTAGGCCACTCAAAAAAGATAAGTTGTTTCCTATCACCCTGCAGTGCGAGATCTGACAATGGCATTTGTTTATTTTTTTATTTACTTTGGGCTGAAATATATAGGGAAATTGAGACTTTTCGCAAACTATACATTGCTCTTTGTATTACTGACAGTATTTATAAGCTTTCATTTGATACCAAATGTGCCAATATTTGTCCAATTCTTAACAGATTCTTCTAAGAAATCTAAGAAATTGAATGAAGTTTTTCCAAATTCATGATTTCATGATGCGTGCGGTGATGAGAAACATTTGGCCTTAGATTAGTTGTAATGCTCACCTTGAAAGACAGGACAGAGGTTCCAGACCCCGACAATGCCTTTGCCTCCGTACTGCCCCAGCGCCAGCTCCATGGTGACTAACGGGAAGCCGATCAAGACAGTGGTCAAGAAGTAGGGGATGAGGAAAGCAGCTGGAAAGGCAAAAGGTAAACAGTCAAATCTCACTGGCTTGAACATATAAAGTGGAGTAATCACTAAGAGTGTCCCATTCAAAATGCTAGTGCTGTTCTAGTCTACTATGTTGTAGCTGTGCGAGTGGTGATATTGCTCTTTTGATGCCTCAAATTGCTCACTTACCCAGACAGAAGCCCTGGACCTGGCCTTATATGTTCAAGTATAATTCGCCTCCTCAGACCTTTTCCCTTGCCTTTTCCAAATTTGATAAAGTGAGGGCTGACTGTGGTTATACTCCATTGACCTGATTCTGCTGTTCTTATGCATACAAAAACAATGCATTGAGACATTTTGTGTTTCTATCGCTATTTCAACGGTGCAAATACGCAGATATAAAAACATAGGTGAATTGCCTTACTGTCATGTTTTTATTTTATTAATACGTTAAGGTTTGTATCTACTTACCTCCCCCGTTCTTGTAGGCTATATACGGGAACCTCATTAAGTGTCCAGGACTTATAATAAAACTTATAGCAGCCATGAAGAAGTCCAGCTTATTGCTCCACTTACTGGTCTTCTCCCTGACAACATCATCCCCCCCGTTAGGTCTCTGAGGCTCGGTCTCCATGCCTTGCTTCTGTCTTATTACAAGTCCAATGCAGTTATGATTACCACTGCTTGCTGCTATCTGCCTGTAGTGATGTGTGTGTGTCACAAACTGGACCGCTGTTTGTGCCTCTCTGTCTCTGTCTCTCTCCCTTCTTCTAGCTCTTTCTCTGTCCCTATCTGCCTGTCTGTCTGTATGTCTGTCTGTCTGTCACTGTTATATTTCAAGCCGTCTGTTGATTGTACTCAAGTTGTATGCCGCCAGTTGGGGGTATAGCTCTGTTATACGTAAGAGTTCACTTAGAAGCAGGAAGGGACGCTTGGTTACACATGGATGGGGATTTTTCAACATAAGGTAAGCGTCCAGGAGTTCTCATCTAACCCTTTAACCCTTTAAGGACAGCATGATACCTTAAAGGGGTATGCCAGGGTCTATGCATATGGCACCTGGTGGCAAAAAATGAAACTACCTAAAACCATGATAAAAACATGTATCCCTGTTGCATATGTTTTAACTCACCTTTATTAACCATTTAAATCACAGACTATGGCATTTTACACACCTAATCACTGTGTTTTGTTGATGCCAAAAGCTATGCGCTAT
This sequence comes from Harmothoe impar, assembly GCA_947462335.1. Taxonomy (NCBI): domain Eukaryota; kingdom Metazoa; phylum Annelida; class Polychaeta; order Phyllodocida; family Polynoidae; genus Harmothoe; species Harmothoe impar. The sequence goes on from OX381714.1 coordinate 61,962,789, forward strand.
ACGATGATGGCCTGTCTGGGCCGACTGGAAAGTATTTGAACATGTCCCCAACTGGATTAATCAAGTGAATCACTTTATTTTTTGGGATGTAAAGTGTATCCTATGATCCTATGTACACATGGCTAGGGTTTTGGTTACAACTTGTTGACAACTTTGTCTTCTGTGTCACAAAATATAGAAAAAATATAATTAATTTATTTTGTGTTTTCCCCTAAATCGGTCACGGCTCATTGGTTTCATCTATGACCACTCATTTTTATGGATTGATTATGTCCCAGACTATCTGCTCTAAACATCTGAGAAGTTTGGTTAGGATATTATTGGTCAATTTTTCATAAAGATCAAAAATGTTGGAAAAATTGGGTTTGCACCATACGCGGCCATGGTTAAGGGTTTCCTATCTTCAAATGTCAATACATCAAAATCTAGCACTATGAGGTATTGTTATTTTTTGCTTCTATCGCATCATGATACATCAAACTAATATAATCCCAAGTGATTAAGAGATATTATTTGTAGAATAGAATTGACAGAACCCTCCCGTATACCTTTAATGCATGAATTCAGCCCTGGTAAATAACTCTCCAGGGCTGCATTTAAATACATGCTGACTGTATGGGGTTGAGACATTCCTGAAGGGTCGGCATGATGCACCAATGCAGCACTGGATACTCACCAGGGCTGCATTGATGCATCATGACGACAAATGTTATCTTTTGGTGACATCTGTCCTTAAGGGGTTAAAGGCTACACAGTACATAACCGCATCATCAACGTCATGATACATGAATGCAGCCCGACGAGTAACTCAGCAGGCCTGATTTCAACCATTGTGCATCACTGGTGTATTACATTGGCGGATCCAGGGGGGGGGCCGACGGGCCTTGCCCCCCCCCCCCCCCCCCCAAAAAAAAAAAAAAAAAAAAAAGAGGGGGAGAAGAGAGGAGAGAGGGGGAGGGAGAGAAGGGGACAATACCATATAGACACAGAGTCTGAGACCATCAGCATTTTCTTGGGGGGGGCATGACCTCCAACCCCCCTAGTTTGGCTGCTGCGCTGTGCTGTGCGCAGGAATAGACAGTAACTCCATGGTTGGCCAGGTTTGGGACCCCCCTCTGGCAAATCCTGGATCCACCACTGTATTATGATGACAAATGTAATATTTTCGGGACATACTGTACTTAAAGGGTGAATGAATGGTGTTCTAACTACAGAGACTCCCGTTTTTATTGAGTGTAAAATTGTCTCCAGGCTTAGTTTTTCAGTCCAAATCCCTGGTTTAGAGCAGGGCTTTTCAAAACTGGTTGAGAGGGCAATGTGAGAGGTTATACCAAATCTGGCATGAGTAGGCGTGACCCCATGCAATAGGTGGCAACCGTTTTTGCTCTACTTGTTGGTTAAGCCACATATTCCAACATTTCGTCATCCCTTTCTCAACCATGTCCAGATGCAGTCTTTGCAGAAACATGCAGGACAGTGGCAATGTCCTTCTAAAATGCCGCCGGTCAAGCAGATTTACAAGTGTAGCAGGACCGAATGTCCAGTTGCATGTTGGGCTTTTCTGAACTAGAAGAAGGCAGTTGGGCTTCTAAAGCTGAAATATGCGTGTCAATATACTGTGTAAAACTATCTATCTATCCTAATTTGGCCCTAAATGTTAACAGATTAATTGTATTTTTAATGGAAAAAACTCTTTTATACTTAAAATGCAGACATGTGGCTATCCAGTCCTCCAAATATGTAGTCGGTCCTTCAATATTAAAAATTTGCAGGACCGAATGTCCTGTGGGATGAAAAAGTTTTCGCAAAGACTGCAGATGTAGGTCAGGTCCGCACCAGGCTGGGGTATACAGGGAATGATATTATCAGGTCCGGGAAATGGAGGAAAACCCTCCCCAGAGCCGTTATTTATACCAGTGTTAATTCTCACAACGCAGGGAGGTTTGAAAACACTGCAGGGCTCACTGCCTACTGGGTGAGTGGAGGAGCACAGAGGGAAATTCTATAGAAAAAGCTTATTTATATGTGATTTCATGGCAATCTCATGTATGATTCACTATTCCCCATGTATGATTCAAGAGCATAGACTAATCTATCTTATGGGATATATACATTTAACAGCAAATTGATAGAAAATTCGGCAAATGGGTTATAAGAAACCCCTTGTTAATTTTAGCCCTGTAGTGTTTATGCTACAAGCAAAACCGTTGCTAGTTCTAGCCCTGCAGTGTTTTCACACCTACCTGCGTTGTAACACTGGTGTAAATAACGGCTCTGGGGAGGGTTTTCCTCCATTTCCCGGACCTGATTATACAGGGTCTAGATACTAAGTCAAGCATTATGAACTGAACAGGGCCAAAATATATGATTAACCCGACTGTGCTCAGTGTGAATACGAAGTGGTCATTATTTATCAACAGGGGGGTTGGTGAATTTGGGTGGGGGCAAAAGAAATTCGCCACTTTCCAGTGAAAAAGTGAAATGCATTATTATGGTTTTGACTGATCTCAAGGGGGAGGTCGCCATTATGATATGGTGTATACAGGACTATAAAGTTACCTCATACTCTTAACAAATATGAATATGTTGTCAATACCTTCCCCCAACTCTGATACTCAAGAAGCACCCGGTCTTCCCCCATTAGCTATAAATGACCAGTCCCAAAGTCTGTAAAAGTGTGCGTGTTCCCCACTCCGGGCCAGACCCGACACAGGCACAGACAGCAGCTTAGAGCAGTCAGTCCAGGGGCCGGGGCTTTAAGTTTGCATCCTGGAGTACAGCAGGGGGGGACAACGCCGCGGCTCCGCCCTGGTGGCAAATGCATGCGTAACATTGTCTTGGCCTGCAGCCAAATGGATGGTCAGTGGTGCGAGAGCCATCAAGTGGTGACACCACTGGCATTTAGGGGAACTAGCTATTATAGAATATAGTGGCATGGTGTGCTCATTAGACACAATTAAAAATATTCTTTTCAAGCACAAGCACTGATGCTCCCATATGCTCCACTTGATATTCTTATTAACAATTTATCATTCTATTCATTTTGAATTATAGAATCAGTATATCTTCTCTCAAAAGTTTGCCAACCTTTAAGTCCAGCCAGATCCGGCAGAGGATCCAGAGACGAGTACTGGGGAAGACTTTGACACGGCTTTCCCTGATACCCCATTGATCCCGGGAGGGAAGTCTTCTCTCAAACCGGAAAGGTGAAGAAGCCTAAGCCAAAGCCTAAGGTTCCGACGACTCAGACTCCGATTCCCACTCCGGAGACTCTGCCCGAGGGCGCCCTGGTGTTAGAACAAAGGGCCCCGCTGCATTTTCCTCCGGCGGATTTCAGGTCATATGAAGCCGGTCAGGAAACCCTGAATAGTTGGCAGGACGGCCTCCACGCCATATTAAACACCCTATGCCAGGAGGTGACGACGTTGTCTTTGAACTGCGAGAAACGAAGAGTGCTCAGAAGCGTCTCCCTAATGAGCGCCTTAAGTTTCAGGAGTGTTTCGGACACGAGATGTTCGAATGAGACGGATCCAGGGAAATGATCGAAGCCTGGCTCCAAGAGCTCAATCTGGCCAAGGACGAGTCAGATTCGGAGGAGGAAGACAAAGCCCCTGATGCGGAAGCTAAGGCTGAGTCCGACAGCAGCACTGACGCCTAATAGGATTACCCTGTAAGGCGTCTACTGGTCAGGGGGGGGAGTATTGTGAGATACTGCCCCCATTGGAATAACACCCTGTGTCAGGGTGTCCCGGGATCCGGACAGCAGCGATGGACGGGCCAGGTACGAAAGGATCTGGCCTGTCAGGAGGAACTGACGGAGAGACGAGGAGATCCAGATAGCAGCCATTACTCGGGTTAGGAGCACCGTACGGACTAGGTCTGGAGACCGACCTTTATGTTTTTATGATCAGGACCGAGGGCTCCTATTACTATTTATGTTAGAAGATCGCCAGGAGGCAGAACATACATTTTTTTTGAACATCATGCTCCCGAGTAGAGCTAACGAACTTTTCTGATCCGGTTAGTAAGGGCTGAATACTAAGTAGGTCCTGAACGCCGGGCAAAATGCACCATCTCAAGCTTCGAGGAGTCCGGATCTTCAATGCAGAATACGTATGATAAATTTTACTGTTTCAACATCATTACATGTTAATACATAAAGTTAATAACACAAGTGATAGTGTTTATCACTTCTATCAATATTATAACTACGAGTATTAAAATGCTCGGGGTCCTGGAGGGACGACATTTTTTTGTGATACCATGTATTTCAAGTGTTTATAATCTCAGGTGTACCTAGAGTCAATATTTATAGGTTAACTCTATTTATCCAAGGGAGTAGAGTGTAATGTCTATTACAGTCGCTATATATATTTGTGTGTAAATAATAATTTATTCATTCAACAGAACGCTCATATTTCTAATGTGTAGCTATATTAGAGCCCCTAAGGTGGTATTTATAAGATAATGCCAGTCCGAAGTGTTTTCGGACTTTAACCCTAATTATTTACCTCCCGGTTATTATCTGGTAAGGGGTAGTGTAGGGGCTAGGGTTATACGGGGTTTATATGACGGGTTCTGTTGGATTCTGTGTTGCGAACTCCGTCCAAACCCTTCAGCCCGACGGCAGGTGGCAGCATCTGCCCCGGGCTTGGGGTATGGACAGAGGTCGCTATAGGCTTCCGGTCTGCGTGTGCGCGCGCAGGCTGGCTGCCTATATATACCCAGCATCTAATAGGACTCGTCGGTCACTCTGGATCCACGCTAGGACAGAGGCCCTGCGATTGTATCGGCTACAAGCCTACTGACCCGCTCCGAACTCTATAGAGAGTTCGCACCGATATAGCTTTGCCTGTCTAGGTTACTGAATAAACCTGTGATTCGCAACCTGTACACTTGATCCGAACTGTGTTGACTTTGGTTCTTTACTTAATACTCTAACAATATTATAAAGGACAAAGTATCGTTTATTACACAAGGACATTTTCACTGAACCAAACAAGAGTTGTGTATTTTATGCTGTAAGTATACAACTTAGGGAGATGTTTGTAATATCTGAAAATATGACTCAGGACCATTACCCAGCACTTAGTGTCGGCAGCACCCCGTCCCCAATCAATAAGTCACACAGGGTCGCCATAACAACAAGGGCATCCTAATGTACTAAATATCCAAGTCACCTGTTTGAAGCTGGTACCATTTGTTTGATGAGCATTAAGGTGAAACATAATAGTTGACCACTAATGCATCCAGAGGGGATATCTATGTGTACCTTGTATATGTCTGGTTAATGGACTTACACTGTAAGAAGTTACTGTAGTTAAACAGCACAATATGCTGTACATTTACAGCACTTTTTGCTGTAGTTGGTATTACAGCACTATTTGCTGTATAATTACAGTATTATGTACTGTAAATTGGGTCTCCGGCAATGTTGCTGTACATTTACAGTACATTGTGCTGTAGATTTCCGCCGCTAGGTGGCAGCAGTAGACCAATTCTGTATTAATTATTCCACCCAACCCTTTCCCGAGTCAAATAAAACCTCACAAACTCTCAAGACACCGTAAAATAAGAATGGATGAGAGAGACTGAATGCAGTCATCATAAAGTGTATCGATATTTGCATAATTGTGTTGAATTATACAAAAAAAACAGCAAAAGTATAGAATAGACACCACATTGGTGGGAAAAGTTAAATGCTTAAGTGCCCGGACTGGGGAAAAGCTGGTATCACATACGGTTCAGCTGTATTGAAGCAGGATTAAACCATTACATTGTGTATTGTGTATTATCCTAGCTGAGATTGAACTAGTATGCGGGAAAGTACTCTCCATGCATGCGTATTAATTGATATAAATTGATGAGAACAACAATATGAAACCTTCAGTAGGAGTTGCTGTAACTTTACAGCACTCAGTTGCTGTACATGTACAGCAAAATCTACTGGAACAAAAGTTGCCGGCAACTTTTGCTGTACAGTAGAAGTTGCTGCAAATTTACAGTAGAGGTTGCTGTAAATTTACAGTATAAGTTGCTGTAAATTTACAGCAAGTCAGTTGCTGTACACCTACAGCAAAATCTACTGGAACAAAAGTTGCCAGCAACTTTTGCTGTAGGTGTACAGTACTTACTTCCTACAGTGTATATATATAAACAGTTAGGTGCTACCTGCTGTCATATTGCTCAGGGATAGAGCTATCAACGGCAGCAGATTCAAAACTGCAAGCAACCTATACTGACCATTTCTAGTCAGATGGCAGACTTCAAGATAGCTAACATGAAGTCATGAGGATGACAGAGACTTTGTTGTCAGTTATGGCAATGTGATTCACAATGTAGTGAAAGCTGCCATAAGCAGTGACTTCATGGATGTCTCCATGTTTGTGACCTTATTATAGACATATAGAAGGAAGTAGAGCACCAGACATGTTTGGTCTTCTCTACATGTGTCACCTGCTTTGATTCAAAACATCACTCCTCTCTTCCAGATGAACTGTGAGTGTAGAGGTAACGGGCCATACAAAGCACAAACCATCACCTGCTATGATTGGGAACTGCACTGCCATCATTCATATAGAGGAGGATCTTAGAAGTAGAGACTGAATACAACAAGATAAAATACGCCCCTTAAGGACTCTATTGGTGAGACATGGAGATGCTGGAGTCAAGCACTGGGGGCCGGCTGGTTGAGGCCACAACCCTGAACTCTACAAGTGGTTCAGTCGTAGTATCATCGTGGCAAACTGTGTTTAACAACATCCAGCTAACAGTCTCCATCACAGGAGCTGTCCTGAATATTCTCACATTCATGGCTTTGAATAAGGTTAGCTCCCTCAATATTTTGATGTCATTTTTAATGAAACATCAAGCCTTGCTGGACTTATTTGTATGTTTGTTTGGTGCCATCACCATACAGCAGCCATTGATGTGGACAGTTGGCATACATGTAGTTGACATCACTCTCCGTCATGTCTGCAGAAAGTGAAGACTTCTTATATAAGATGGTAGACAAGTGGTCAGATGCCATCCTGAAAGTGAGAATATTCCCACTATATACAAGGATATTTTCACTGAACCAAACAAGAGTTGTATATTTTATGCTGTAAGTATACAACTTAGGGAGATGTTAGTAATATCTGAAAATATAGCTCAGGACCTTTACCCAGCACTTAGTGTCAGCAGCACCCCGTCCCCAATCAATAAGTCAAACAGGGTCACCATAACAACAAGTGCAACCTAATGTACTAAATATCCAAGTCATCCTGGTAGCATTTGTTTGATTAGCATTAAGGTGAAACATAATAGTTGGCCACTAATGCATCCAGAGGGGATATCCATGTGTACCTTGTATATGTGTGGTTAATGGACTTACACTGTAAGAAGTTACTGTAGTTAAACAGCACAATGTGCTGTACATTTACAGCACTTTTTGCTGCAGTTGGTATTACAGCACTATTTGCTGTATAATTACAGCATTATGTACTGTAAATTGGGTCTCTGGCAATGTTGCTGTACATTTACAGTACATTGTGCTGTAGATTTCCGCCGCTAGGTGGCAGCAGTAGACCATTTCTGTATTGATTATTCCACCTAGCCCTTTCCCCAGTCAAATAAAACCTCTCAAGACACCGTAAAATAAGAATGGATGAGAGAGACTGAATGCAGTCAAGTAGTATTGTATGTATCGGAACGGGACTATAGTTAAGTACTGTTTATTACTCAATCGACATGCAGCCAATCAGAGGCCTCCCTTTTGGCGGGAAATTCAAAAGCAGCCAATGAGAGGCCTCCCTTTTGGCGGGAAATTCAAATAGGTCACGTGACCGGAAGTGACCTACTTCCGGTCACGTGACCTTTGGGCGGGAAATTCAAATAGGTCACATGACCGGAAGTGACCTACTTAAGAGGGTCACGTGACCACCATGTTGGCGGGAAATTCAAATAGGTCACGTGACTGGAAGTGACCTACTTAAGGGGGTCACGTGACTACTAGGTTGGCGCGAATTTCAAAATAAGTCACTTGAGATTTTTATGGATAAATAAATTTTAAAAAAGAAAAAAGCAAGCTGAAAGCTTGCTAAAAAATAATTTAAAAATGCGGCTCTTTTTTTTAGGGGGGGGGGGAGGGGCACTCTGGGGGGCACTCTTTAAGATGCATGGGGGGGGAGGGGGGGAGGGGGGGGAGGGGGGAGGGGAGGGGAAGGGATTTTAAGAGTGAGACTCGCTTCTCTGGGGCAGAGAGGCAGAGAGGCGAGTCTACTGGTTCGTCTACTTACAATGAAATGTATCATGATGCGTTTATGATGATGTGCATCATGATGTGACTATCTTACAACCCTATAAGAAATAAGCAAGGTCTCTCTCCTATACATAGGCGTACTTACACTGGCTATTTAAGATATTGTTAAATAAACAACTTGGAAAGCTAATTACAGTTTTCTGAGCTTGAAATATAGTCTTTCAACAGCGACAGCCCCCTTTTCTCATCTTACACAGAGGCAAATATCAGAGGCACCCAATGACACCTAAACCGCTCTCAGACAAGGGTCGGGCACTGCTGGACTATAATAGACGGGTCAAGGACCGTTCTACTGAGGGTCAGGCTAGGCCGGACATTCAATAACAGGCCGGACTTTGGCAAACTTGCTTGAAAGGCTGACCATGCGGGATCCTTATGCCCCAGTCTGTCAATGCTGGCCAGACTTTCAAGCAAGTTTGCCAAAGACCAGCCTGTCATTGAATGTCCGACTTAGCCTGCCTGACCCTCAGTAAAACGGTCCTTGACCCATCTATTATAGTCCAGCAGCGCCTGACCCTTGTATGAGAGCGGTATTGGCGCCATTAGCTGACTCTGATATTCGCCTGTGTGCACGGGGGGAGGAGAGGGATTCACAGCTACAGCTCTCTTAAGGCAAAGCCTGCGCTTATAGAGCACTACTAGTGGAGGTCTGGATGAGGAGGCTATGGCATATGACGTTTGTCTTAAAAAATAGCCATGGCGCATGTCGATGTCGCTTAATTATGCTCATATCTCATGTCGATTTTAAGAATTGCTCATGTCACCTGTCACTATGTTTTTCAAGCTTCATGTCAAATGTCACTAGGCCTCATCTCGAATTTAGTGGTCCACACCGCCGCTGCTGCTGCTGTCGGTGCTGCTGCTGCTGTCGGTGCTGCTGCTGTCGGCGCTGCTCGTGCAGCTGCTGCAGCTGCAGCAGCAGCAGCTGCTGCAGTTGCTGACGATGTCACGGATGCTGTTGACAGATTCTGCTGCTGCTGCTGCTGACGATGTCACGGATGCTGCTGACAGATGCTACTGCTTGTGCTGCTCGTGCAGCTGCTGCAGCAGCTGCTGGCTGCTTGTGCTGCTGACGATGTCATGGATGCTGCTGCTGCTGCTGCTGCTGCTGCTGCTGACGATGTCACGGATGCTGCTGACAGATGCTTCTGCTTGTGCTGCTCGTGCAGCTGCTGCAGCAGCTGCTAGCTGCTTGTGCTGCTCGTGCAGCTGCTGCAGCTGCTGACAATGTCACAGATGCTGTTGACAGATGCTGCTGAAGCCTCTGCCAGATGCTGCTGCTTGTGCTGCACGAGACCGAGTAGCCGCTATTCGGCGTTTCACTCCTTATGTACCCTGTCCTAGATAATCCTCTTAAACAGCTGAAAAGACTCTCTCAGCACAGAGTCTCTACTCAATGTAAGAGATCTGTTAAGTAAGTTTTCACATGCCACCTGACTACTGCGGGAGGGTTTAGACTTAAGCAGCTTAGTGCACACACGTGTCTTTTAGAAAAGCTACTTGCACACCTGCCTTCCTTTTTCACTAGTATTTACCCCCTGCCGACTTATAAGGCGCCTATACACGTGTGAGCCTCCTTATATACGCCTTCTTACTTCTAGAGCTAAGCTGACTGGCAGCTATTTTAAAAGAGAATACCCGTTACCTGTATAACGGATAAGGGGGTTATGAGATAAGCGTGTGTATACAAAAAAAAAAAAAAAAAAAAAAAGCTACAGGGGGCGCGTGTCTGTCTGTGAGGTAGAGACCATGTGGTAAGCGGCTCAAGTGTAAAACAAAAGCACCTCCTCTTGCCGCAGTGAGTGGCGCGGACGTCGGCTGGCTAGTTGAATAAGCGTCAGCTTAAAAGATAATCCGTCCACGGGCTGGCGCGTCACACCTGTCGTTAATCACCCCCTGTAGTCTTTGTATACGCAGGTGACCCGGCTTTATCTCTTCACCAGCTATAATCCCATATACATGTAGCGCACGTTACACTCGTTATCTCTCTTTTCATGCTGAGGGATTAGGGGTGGAAGGGTTCAGGTGAAAAGCGATTTGATTCCTCTCTGGAAGAGGGTGGGGCTCTAGGTGAAAACAAGCTTAGACCATCCAGATTAGCCGCTCTCTCGGCTATATAAAGAGCCTCAATTTTTTTTATCTCTGCCCACTTCGTCTTGTTGTACACTATCAGTCACGAGGCAGACGCTCGAAGTAGCAGATGTTTGCAGTATGGATTATACAGAGGTTACCTGCTAATAGGATTTTGTCAGAATAGGGTGAGTTGCTCTTAAAATGACCATTTTAAATGGGTTGTTAATATGGTATCTGATGTTAATGAGCTAACACCTAACATTGAGGATTATGACCTCCCAGAGGGGCGTCTCGCCAAATTCTCCGGTCTTGACTATAGGCTTAACTGTCTAAAGACTGTGGAGCACGTTAATGGGCGGTCTCCTTACTAATTTCACTTGACCAGGCCGGCAGGGTCAACTAGTCTAGGTAATTACAACCACAAGGGCGGCTACTCAACATCCAAGTGGACCTACTACTACGAGATTGTCTTTTGACCACTCTGCTGCCGCCTGCTGGTCTGGCGATTACATGCTCTAGTATAGTTCTCCGCTCTTTTCGTCAGATGGCGCCACAATAGGGTTTTTGTACATTTCCACGATACTCGCGAACATTTTAAACGCATAATGACCTATAATAAGCAACAAAGCACACTTCTAATATATTGAATATAAGAAACATGTCAACGTTGTGTATTTCTGATAGAATGAGGCAGATTCTTTGAAATATCAACTAAACTATAGCGAGATTGAAAATACTACACCATAACTAAAGCGATATAAAAGCTATATAAAGTCAGAACTTCTCACGGAACAGCATCTGCAACGGATCACTCAACCATTCGTCCTCGAATGCCACACAGGGCTCCTGTCCAACAGGACTTTGAGCCTTGACGCTTTTGAGGGAGGTTTGATCTTATGTTGCTTAACATGTGGTGTAATTAATCAACACCGCGGCCCCTCTTTAGGGGCCACACAATAAACAAAGAATAAAAAAGGGTAAGCCTTAGGTTTAAAGTGAATCTCCCAGGATTTTGGCGAGGCCGACAAAGGGGGAGGTAACAGATTTAAACTGCAGGAGACTATACGCAAACCTTGATACTCTCAGAGGGGAGCCCCATATTGCGGGCCTGTGGTCAGATCTATCACCTCCAGGGTGCAGTCTGCATGTCATAAATGACCACCACAGACATTGGGATATAATGTTAATCCTACTCCAGGGTCTCCATAATTAGCGGGGCTCGCCTTGAGATGGGAAATTCACTACAGCACTATCTGTCGTTGAAAATGGTGCTCGTGTAGAGTCGGGATGATGTACCAAAAGAGCATTTTATACACAATGATACCCTTGTACAAATGCGTATACCTAGTAGGCTGTGTCTTATCATCAAATCTAAGAGGGTGCGCTATAGTTTTATTATACTTTTATAGACCATTTTAAAATCCGAGCTTAGCTTAGTTCATAGTCTCCTTACCAATTTTCACTTGACCAGGCTGGCAGAGCCAACTAGTCTAGGTAATTATAACCACAAGGGCGGCTACTCAAGATCCAAGTAGACCTACTACTACGAGATTGTCTTTTTGTCCCCTCTGCCGCCTAGTTATTACATCCTCCAGTCTAGCTCGCCACACCCTTTGAGCAGCTCCATTGCCTCGGTAAAAGTGTAGGGGTGTGCTTTCCACCTTCAGTCATCCATACATTCGATCACCATCACCCCCCTTGAAATGACCTCAGCTGTTAATTAGGGCGTAAAGCAGTCCAACAACCAACCAAGTCCCTGTCAAAGATGTGAATAACGAACGCGCTAGTATAGTTCCCCGCTCTTTCGTCAGATGGCGCCACAATAGGGGTTTTGTACATTCCTACGATGCTCGCGAGCATTTCAACGCATAATGAGCTATATAGGCAACAAAGCGCGCTTCTAATATATCAAAATATAAAAACAATTCAATATTGTGTATTTCTGATAGAAATGAGGCGGTTTCCTTAAATACCAACTAAACTATAGCGAGATGAAAAATACCACACCATATCTAAGGCTTTATAAAAAGCTATAGAAAGTCAGAACCTCACACGGATTGGTATTCTGTCTGCAACGGATCACCCCTGACCCACTGGTCCTCGCATGCCACACACGGCTCTGCCGTGTTTGTGCTTTGAGGTATCACCCATCAAGTGATCCATGCTGCCCAACATGAGGCGTAATTAATTACGCTGATGTTGCATAGCACAGCGGCAGCATCTAACTAACTCTAAGGAGTTAGTCGGCCCCTCTTTAGGGGCCACACAATAAACAAAGAATACCCTGAATCTGGGACCTGCGGGCGAGGGCCCCAACTGTGAAGTCATTATTGGCCACATTGGTAATATCAATTAAAACTTTAGACAACACCCACCTTAAGTATCATTAACGGACAATATCAATAAACTTGGCATCCTCTTGGTTACCACATTTAGCACCAATTTTACAACTCACAGGGGCCACCCTTGAAAATAACACCAGCCTCACCACGCTTTTATTGCTCTGCTGATTTCTCCAATCCAAAACATTGGGTATCTAGTCCAGCTGTGAGCTCATTCCCAGTGGGCACAAAACCTTGATTCAACGTTGACAACTGGTTGATATAATGTTGCAGGGTAGATCAACCTGTTTTCAACATTGATGCAATGTTGCAATTTCAACGTTGTCAACCAACACCTGTTTCAACATTGATGCAATGTTTGGATATCAACCTTGGATCAACCATGGGTTTTCCCACCTTTCCCACTAGGTGCCTCCACAACCTACTTCTTAGCATTTCTATCTCCATGCTACATCAATTTTCCCTAATTGTAAGCTCTTATTTTCTCATCAATGTATACAATTGATCAAAATGTCATTCATTTTGATTGACAATCATGGTGTGTGCATTTGGTTGACATTTGGAATTAAATGACAAGAATACATGCATGGTTTCAGTAAGACACCCCTTATGTTGCTAAGAATTATAGATAAAGCCTCAGTCATGACCAGGTCAGTTTGAAATGGATGTGAACGCCTCTTAGTGTGATCATCAGAGGTCATTCATGTACCCCTTCCCTGGATGGTGCTATAATTAGCATTTAATCTTGGAGAAATGGAGGAGGGGCAGATGTTGTAATGAAAATATATAAATTGAAGGAATGAGTCTACATAAGAATACTGTATCTGATATACTGAATCTCAAATTATCCATCAGCAGTGAATATCAAATCAATGTAAATCATTTTATCATGTTTATTTGTTGTTGATTCACAATGGCCATATCAATGTTGAATCACTGATGAATGATCAACGTTGATGACCTCATCAATATCAACAAAATGACAACCCTGTATCAACTGTTGATATCATGTCGCTACACACATTGAATCAACATTGAATCAACTGAAGTTTGCCCACTGGGTTAGGTCAGCCCTTTGTCGGCTTCGCCGGCAAGTCCCGGATTCAGTATAGAAAGACTAAGGGGGCGGGGAGTAGGTCTTTAAGTTTAGCGCTATCTGTGTCATTAGACCATTCTTAAAAATCGACATGTGACATGAATAAAAAATTCTCAATTACTGTATAAGTAGGCGCCTCAACTCTTCCTTCAAATTCCGGCCTTGCGGGTGGTCAAATTAAAAAAAAAAATTCCTAGTAGTCTATGGCTGAGTCTCACGACCTTAGGCCAATGTTTTTGTCTCTGACAGGGTGCCGTCTCTGACCAGGTGCCGTCTCTGACCGGGTGCCGTCTCTGACCGGACATCACTTTGGGAGTTTAGTTACCTTCTTCCAACAGCAGGAGGCTACTTATAGTTACAAAACAACTGCCATAACGTTTTTACAAATCCTTATATATGTGAGTATAGGTTAACAATTAAAAAACACTTTTCTCTGACACAAGGTCAGAGACGGCATCCGGTCAGAGACGGCACCCGGTCAGAGACGACACCCGATCAGAGACAAAAACAATGGCCCAAGGTCGTGAGACACAGCCTAATGGTCCCAAGAGTCCGATTGTATCAATTACGGTGCCCCTACATTTTCCCCCTTAGTGACACTAGTGACAACGCCTTTTTCACTTAGTGTCATGTGACATGGTCATTTCTTAAAAATCGACATGCGACATGGGACACGTTCATCTCAAACCCTTAGCCTCTAGAGAGTTCAAAATAGCGCTGCCGCTGTAGTCTGCCCGTTTCTGTGATCAAATATGCACCCTTCCTAATAGCACCCCCACTGGCGCATTGCATAAAAATAGCCCTCCTGACCTCATTTCTTGAGCTATAAAAAAACACAAACCCCTCATTTTAATCACAATATCATGGCAGTCAACATGAATGGAGTCATTAGTGGAGAAAGATAAGAGTCTCTGTTTTCTGTAGCCTACAATATTATGGTGACATTCTTCATGTCAAAATGTAATAAATAAATATGAGTTGTTAAAACTTGTTACCATGGGGATGTTGGTAATTGTGTTCTTGAAGACGTATGTGAAATCCAGATGTATGTGCCTCTGCCCAACAATGACCCTAGCCATTTTAAGTAAACCTGTTCTGTCTGAGTTAGAAGGGTGCCTAGGGCCAGAGCTACAGAACCCCTAACTGCTGTGAAGGTGCCCCTCTCCTGCCTAGATCACAGAAATGGGAAATATGTTCAGATGCATTCACCATGATATTTCTGGATCTAAGCAGATCTGAAAAGCTCTCATAGAGATCTATACTAATGGAACCACTATGTATTTTTTAACTCATTTTTCAAAAATTTATCAAACTCCCTACCTTAGCGCCCCTATAAATAGGGTTAAGTACCTGTCCGACTCCCCTACCACTGCTGCTGGAGGAGTACCGAGAACTACCCTCTTTTTAGAAAACTAAGTAAAAATATCCTTCTTCATGTCCAGTTACATACAATGTCGATCAATTTGACACTGTAGCAGCATGTCTCCATATCTGTATGCTGCATAAATGCACAATACACGGTTCTGCACGCACTTAAACCAAGGCTAACATGGGTGACCTATATAGATGTGATACTCTCGTTTTCGGGGCTAGTAGAAATTAGGCGGCTAATATGGACGTTCCGGGTTCGAACCCTCACTAAGTTTTAGTCAAGACGTCTAGCCACGTCGCCTAAGGCGACGAAAGCGCGTCAAGGCGTTTACAGGGTTCGAACCCGTGAGCTGCTCCTTGGGGTCACAAAAAACGCTTCAACCTTAAAATCCCATAGGAAATTTTTTTTGGGTTTTTGGACTTTAGGCCTGAATTTGGGGGTGATCCCGGGCTGATAGAAAAATAATTCTTGGACGAGCGGATAGCTCTGGATCTCTTTTTATCTAAAACAGCAAAAAATTGATTGTGGTTCCGCCGCAATTCATCCGAAGAGGGGTAATCAGCCCCCCCCTCTGCCAATCATGGCAGTGAATTTAGACGGCGCGCAATCTCTCGCAGCCACCGCGGACGGACCAATTAGTCCTGTCGGCATCTTAGTATGGTTCGTGTGACCTACTTAGAGGCTCACACGGTGGGGGTGTGTCCGGCGTTCGGCGCGCTGATTGGCTACTGGTGGGAGGTGCTGTGCTGCGTCAGGAACTTTACCTATTTGGGACGGGTGTTAAAGGCGCACTGAGTTAAGGTGCACCTTTAAGCAAGAGCGCGATCCGGTCGTCGTGTTGGTAGCCTTACTACCCGTCGCGCATTTAACTAGAGGCTTAAGTGTGACAAATGACGATTCTTTGTCGACGAGACTACTAACATCAGCAGCATCGGCAGCAGCGGTAGCAGCATCGGCAGCAGCTATAAGGTGAAAACATGTTCAGACACGGTCGGCGTGTGAGACCTGTCCAGGCACGTCCGAGCAGGTTCGAACGTGTCTGAACATGTTCCGGAGTGCAAGACGCGTGCACACACAGACCGAACAGACACACACAGACCCACACACCCACACACCCCTATGTAGTGTTGGATGTAAAAGAAACCCTTGTCTCGGTAAAAGGGCCATAGATTCGATCACCATCACCGCCCTTGAAATGACCATAGCTGTTAACTAAGGTGTAAAGCAACCCACACACCCACACACCCACACACCCACACATTTTTCTGTATGAGCCTTCAGACCTGAAGCTGCTCAGTGTACGGGACTAGGTTTTGTCATAGGCCCTACGGACGCTACTCAAGGGGGAATAAGAGAGCTGTCTCACCATGACATGGGCTGGCTGTAGTTTTTTATGTTTCGGTACCTACAACCAAACAGCCAGTACCCACCCCAGGGCTTCATGTCGCACGCGGGAAAAGTATAAAGATTCGAACGGTGGCGCCAACTGTCGGAATAGCGGGTACACTACGTCAGTAGTTCTTTTGTTCTCCGCTGAGTGACTGGGCGAAATGTAGTCGGTAGCTCTATTTTCTGTGCACTGTTCTGTTCATTTTCTACACTTAACGCTTAAATAGACCACGTGTTTGTACAAGCTAGCCGTTTTTATCAGTGCAAAAATTAAATAAGCATCGGATAGAACAATAAAAAAATGAGAAAGTAATCCAGCACTTAGTATAACGCACCAGTTTTATCATGAGACACCGAAAGTCTGGTTTTTTTCGGGTGCATAAGACAGTCGACTGAGAGCTCCAAACCAACCAAAACGTACCAGAGGGCGATCTATCTCAGAACGTACCCGACAGGGCAGGGGCCTTCTACACCCCGGCTCTGATGAGCAAGTGAGGGCCTATTCCTCTTTTGAGGTGGGCCCAAAATTGAACAAAAGAATAAACTCAAAAAAAAGCCTTAGGATTGAAAGAGTTGTAGATACTGATTTTAACGAGGAAGTCGCATTCATTAGTTTACAAATAGCCAGTGTAAGTACGCCTATGTATAGGAGAGAGACCTTGCTTATTTCTTATAGGGTTGTAAGATAGTCACATCATGATGCACATCATCATAAACGCATCATGATACATTTCATTGTAAGTAGACGAACCAGTAGACTCGCCTCTCTGCCCTCTAAAAGAGAGGGCAGAGAAGCGAGTCTCACTCTTAAAATCCCTTCCCCTCCCCTCCCCCCTCCCCCCCTCCCCCCTCCCCCCCTCCCCCCCTCCCCCCCATGCATCTTAAAGAGTGCCCCCCAGAGTGCCCCTCCCCCCCCCCCTAAAAAAAAGAGCCGCATTTTTAAATTATTTTTTAGCAAGCTTTCAGCTTGCTTTTTTCTTTTTTAAAATTTATTTATCCATAAAAATCTCAAGTGACTTATTTTGAAATTCGCGCCAACCTAGTAGTCACGTGACCCCCTTAAGTAGGTCACTTCCAGTCACGTGACCTATTTGAATTTCCCGCCAACATGGTGGTCACGTGACCCTCTTAAGTAGGTCACTTCCGGTCACGTGACCTATTTGAATTTCCCGCCCAAAGGTCACGTGACCGGAAGTAGGTCACTTCCGGTCACGTGACCTATTTGAATTTCCCGCCAAAAGGGAGGCCTCTCATTGGCTGCTTTTGAATTTCCCGCCAAAAGGGAGGCCTCTGATTGGCTGCATGTCGATTGAGTAATAAACAGTACTTAACTATAGTCCCGTTCCGATACATACAATACTACTCAGTCATCATAAAGGGTATTGATATAAGCATGATTGTGTTGAATTATACAAAAAAAACAGCACAAGTATAGAATAGACACCACATTGGTCGGAAAAGTTAAATGCTTAAGTGCCCGGACTGGGGAAAAGCTGGTATCACATACGGTTCAGCTGAATTGAAGCAGGATTAAACCATTACATTGTGTATTGTGTATTATCCTAGCTGAGATTGGACTATTATGCGGGAAAGTACTCTCCATGCATGCGTATTAATTGATATAAATTGATGAGAACAACAATATGAAACCTTCAGTAGAAGTTGCTGTAACTTTACAGCACCCAGTTGCTGTACATGTACAGCAAAATCTACTGGAACAAAATTTGCCAGCAACTTTTGCTGTACAGTAGAAGTTGCTGTAAATTTACAGTAGAGGTTGCTGTAAATTTACAGTAGAAGTTGCTGTAAATTTACAGTAGAAGTTGCTGTAAATTTACAGCAAGTCAGTTGCTGTACACCTACAGCAAAATCTAACGGAACAAAAGTTGCCAGCAACTTTTGCTGTAGGTGTACAGTACTTACTTCCTACAGTGTATATATACACAGTCAGGTGCTACCTGCTGTCATATTGCTCAGGGATAGAGCTACAAACGGCAGCAGATTCAAAACTGCAAGCACCCTATACTGACCTTTTCTAGTCAGATGGCAGACTTCAAGATAACTAACATGAAGTCATGAGGATGATAGAGACTTTGTTGGTAGTTATGACACTGTGATTCACAATGTAGTGAAAGCTGCCATAAGCAGTGACTTCATGGATGTCTCCATGTTTGTGACCTGATTATAGACATATAGAAGGAAGTAGAGCACTAGACATGTTTGGTCTTCTCTACATGTGTCACCTGCTTTGATTCAAAACATCACTCCTCTCTTCCAAATGAACTGTGAGTGTAAAGGTAACGGGCCGTACAAAGCACAAACCATCACCTGCTATGATTGGGAACCGCACTGCCATCATTCATATAGGGGAGGATCTTAGAAGTAGAGACTGAATAGCACAACATAAAATACGCCCCTTAAGGACTCTATTGGTGAGGCATGGAGATGCTGGAGTCAAGCACTGAGGGCCGGCTGGTTGAGGCCACGACACTGAACTCTACAAGTGGTACAGTCGTAGTACCACTGTGGCAAAGAGTGTTTAACAACACCCAGCTAACAGTCTCCATCGCGGGGGCCCTCCTGAATATTCTCACATTCATGGCTTTGAATAAGGTTAGCTCCCTCAATAATTTGATGTCATTCTTAATGAAACATCAAGCCGTGCTGGACTTTCTTGCATGTTTGTTTGGTGCCGTCATCATACAGCAGCCATTGATGTGGACAGTTGGTGTTTATGTAATTGACATCACTCTCTGTCATGTCTGCAGAAAGTGATGACTTCTTATATAAGGCACAATGGTAGACAAGTGGTCAGATGCCATCCTGAAAGTGAAAATATTCCCACTATATACAAGGATATTTTCACTGAACCAAACAAGAGTTGTGTATTTTATGCTGTAAGTATAGAACTTAGGGAGATGTTTGTAATATCTGAAAATATGACTCAGGACCATTACCCAGCACTTAGTGTCAGCAGCACCCCGTCCCCAATCAATAAGTCAAACAGGGTCACCATAACAACAAGGGCACCACAATGTACTAAATATCCAAGTCATCCGTTTGAAGCTGGTAGCATTTGTTTGATTAGCATTAAGGTGAAACATAATAGTTGGCCACTAATGCATCCAGAGGGGATATCTATGTGTACCTTGTATATGTGTGGTTAATGGACTTACACTGTAAGAAGTTACTGTAGTTAAACAGCACAATGTGCTGTACATTTACAGCACTTTTTGCTGTAGTTGGTATTACAGCACTATTTGCTGTATAATTACAGCATTATGTACTGTAAATTGGGTCTCCGGCTATGTTGCTGTAAATTTACAGTACATTGAGAGAGACTGAATGCAGTCATCATAAAGTGTATTGATATTTGCATAATTGTGTTGAATTATACAAAAAAACAGCAAAAGTATAGAATAGACACCACATTGGTGGGAAAAGTTAAATGCTTAAGTGCCCGGACTGGGGAAAAGCTGGTATCACATACGGTTCAGCTGTATTGAAGCAGGATTAAACCATTACATTGTGTATTGTGTATTATCCTAGCTGAGATTGAACTATTATGCGGGAAAGTACTCTCCATGCATGCGTATTAATTGATATAAATTGATGAGAACAACAATATGAAACCTTCAGTAGAAGTTGCTGTAACTTTACAGCACCCAGTTGCTGTACATGTACAGCAAAATCTACTGGAACAAAAGTTGCCAG
The DNA here is from genome assembly GCA_947462335.1 of Harmothoe impar. NCBI lineage: Eukaryota > Metazoa > Annelida > Polychaeta > Phyllodocida > Polynoidae > Harmothoe > Harmothoe impar. Next base: position 61,983,077 of record OX381714.1, read on the forward strand.
CAACTTTTGCTGTACAGTAGAAGTTGCTGTAAATTTACAGTAGAGGTTGCTGTAAATCTACAGTAGAAGTTGCTGTAAATTTACAGTAGAAGTTGCTGTAAATTTACAGCAAGTCAGTTGCTGTACACCTACAGCAAAATCTACTGGAACAAAAGTTGCCAGCAACTTTTGCTGTAGGTGTACAGTACTTACTTCCTACAGTGTATATATACACAGTCAGGTGCTACCTGCTGTCATATTGCTCAGGGATAGAGCTATAAACGGCAGCAGATTCAAAACTGCAAGCAACCTATACTGACCATTTCTAGTCAGATGGCAGACTTCAAGATAGCTAACATGAAGTCATGAGGATGACAGAGACTTTGTTGGCAGTAGTGACACTGTGATTCACAATGTAGTGAAAGCTGCCATAAGCAGTGACTTCATGGATGTCTCCATGTTTGTGACCTGATTATAGACATATAGAAGGAAGTAGAGCACCAGACATGTTTGGTCTTCTCTACATGTGTCATCTGCTTTGATTCCAATCATCACTCCTCTCTTCCAGATGAACTGTGAGTGTAGAGGTAACCAGTCTCGGCCCCCGACTTACAGTCTGGGAGATTACTTAGATCTATGTACCTACACTGGTCCACATACCCTGCTATACTGTATAGGCATATTGACATCAGCAACCAGGAGAGTGTGGGTTCGAACCCCACTCTGGCTTAATTACTAGTACTGCTGATATCTGCATATTGCACCTAAATTGAAGTAATGTACCTAGTCACATATCTAATAGCTAATTTAACTTTGTCAATCAGGGTGGATTTATGCTTTAAATGGGCTAAATAAATAATGTAAAAAAATGAACCTACGTTTTGCCTAGGGTGGGATTTTAACCCATGAGGTCATACACAACCTCCTACATGATCATGTGATCATAGCTGACCAATCAGTGAGCTACCTATCTCATTAAGAAATGATCCAGGATCCTGGATCATTTTTGTAAGTAGGTTACAGTTATTAGATACAAAATTGTCCAGGCCCATTACAGCCTGACGGCTGTAATGGGCCTGGAGAGCTCGAGGCTGAGAGGTAACGGGCCATACAAAGCACAAACCATCACCTGCTATGATTGGGAACTGCACTGCCATCATTCATACAGAGGAGGATCTTAGAAGTAGAGACTGAATAGCACAACATAAAATACGCCCCTTAAGGACTCTATTGGTGGGGCATGGAGATGATAGAGTCAAGCACTGAAGGCCGGCTGGTTGAGGCCACGACACTGAACTCTACAAATGGTACAGTCGTAGTACCACTTTGGCAAACAGTGTTTAACACCACCCAGCTAACAGTCTCCATCGCGGGGGCCCTCCTGAATATTCTCACATTCATGGCTTTAAATAAGGTTAGCTCCCTCAATAATTTGATGTCATTCTTAATGAAACATCAAGCCGTGCTGGACTTTCTTGCATGTTTGTTTGGTGCCGTCATCATACAGCAGCCATTGATGTGGACAGTTGGTGTTTATGTAATTGACATCACTCTCTGTCATGTCTGCAGAAAGTGATGACTTCTTATATAAGGCACAATGGTAGACAAGTGGTCAGATGCCATCCTGAAAGTGAAAATATTCCCACTATATACAAGGATATTTTCACTGAACCAAACAAGAGTTGTGTATTTTATGCTGTAAGTATAGAACTTAGGGAGATGTTTGTAATATCTGAAAATATGACTCAGGACCATTACCCAGCACTTAGTGTCAGCAGCACCCCGTCCCCAATCAATAAGTCAAACAGGGTCACCATAACAACAAGGGCACCACAATGTACTAAATATCCAAGTCATCCGTTTGAAGCTGGTAGCATTTGTTTGATTAGCATTAAGGTGAAACATAATAGTTGGCCACTAATGCATCCAGAGGGGATATCTATGTGTACCTTGTATATGTGTGGTTAATGGACTTACACTGTAAGAAGTTACTGTAGTTAAACAGCACAATGTGCTGTACATTTACAGCACTTTTTGCTGTAGTTGGTATTACAGCACTATTTGCTGTATAATTACAGCATTATGTACTGTAAATTGGGTCTCCGGCTATGTTGCTGTAAATTTACAGTACATTGAGAGAGACTGAATGCAGTCATCATAAAGTGTATTGATATTTGCATAATTGTGTTGAATTATACAAAAAAACAGCAAAAGTATAGAATAGACACCACATTGGTGGGAAAAGTTAAATGCTTAAGTGCCCGGACTGGGGAAAAGCTGGTATCACATACGGTTCAGCTGTATTGAAGCAGGATTAAACCATTACATTGTGTATTGTGTATTATCCTAGCTGAGATTGAACTATTATGCGGGAAAGTACTCTCCATGCATGCGTATTAATTGATATAAATTGATGAGAACAACAATATGAAACCTTCAGTAGAAGTTGCTGTAACTTTACAGCACCCAGTTGCTGTACATGTACAGCAAAATCTACTGGAACAAAAGTTGCCAGCAACTTTTGCTGTACAGTAGAAGTTGCTGTAAATTTACAGTAGAGGTTGCTGTAAATCTACAGTAGAAGTTGCTGTAAATTTACAGTAGAAGTTGCTGTAAATTTACAGCAAGTCAGTTGCTGTACACCTACAGCAAAATCTACTGGAACAAAAGTTGCCAGCAACTTTTGCTGTAGGTGTACAGTACTTACTTCCTACAGTGTATATATACACAGTCAGGTGCTACCTGCTGTCATATTGCTCAGGGATAGAGCTATAAACGGCAGCAGATTCAAAACTGCAAGCAACCTATACTGACCATTTCTAGTCAGATGGCAGACTTCAAGATAGCTAACATGAAGTCATGAGGATGACAGAGACTTTGTTGGCAGTAGTGACACTGTGATTCACAATGTAGTGAAAGCTGCCATAAGCAGTGACTTCATGGATGTCTCCATGTTTGTGACCTGATTATAGACATATAGAAGGAAGTAGAGCACCAGACATGTTTGGTCTTCTCTACATGTGTCATCTGCTTTGATTCCAATCATCACTCCTCTCTTCCAGATGAACTGTGAGTGTAGAGGTAACCAGTCTCGGCCCCCGACTTACAGTCTGGGAGATTACTTAGATCTATGTACCTACACTGGTCCACATACCCTGCTATACTGTATAGGCATATTGACATCAGCAACCAGGAGAGTGTGGGTTCGAACCCCACTCTGGCTTAATTACTAGTACTGCTGATATCTGCATATTGCACCTAAATTGAAGTAATGTACCTAGTCACATATCTAATAGCTAATTTAACTTTGTCAATCAGGGTGGATTTATGCTTTAAATGGGCTAAATAAATAATGTAAAAAAATGAACCTACGTTTTGCCTAGGGTGGGATTTTAACCCATGAGGTCATACACAACCTCCTACATGATCATGTGATCATAGCTGACCAATCAGTGAGCTACCTATCTCATTAAGAAATGATCCAGGATCCTGGATCATTTTTGTAAGTAGGTTACAGTTATTAGATACAAAATTGTCCAGGCCCATTACAGCCTGACGGCTGTAATGGGCCTGGAGAGCTCGAGGCTGAGAGGTAACGGGCCATACAAAGCACAAACCATCACCTGCTATGATTGGGAACTGCACTGCCATCATTCATACAGAGGAGGATCTTAGAAGTAGAGACTGAATAGCACAACATAAAATACGCCCCTTAAGGACTCTATTGGTGGGGCATGGAGATGATAGAGTCAAGCACTGAAGGCCGGCTGGTTGAGGCCACGACACTGAACTCTACAAATGGTACAGTCGTAGTACCACTTTGGCAAACAGTGTTTAACACCACCCAGCTAACAGTCTCCATCGCGGGGGCCCTCCTGAATATTCTCACATTCATGGCTTTAAATAAGGTTAGCTCCCTCAATAATTTGATGTCATTCTTAATGAAACATCAAGCCGTGCTGGACTTTCTTGCATGTTTGTTTGGTGCCGTCATCATACAGCAGCCATTGATGTGGACAGTTGGTGTTTATGTAATTGACATCACTCTCTGTCATGTGTGGCACTCACAGGCGCTTTACTGGTGGGTTATCCAGATCTCTATATGGAATCTCGTCTTACAGGCCATTGACAGATTTCTGGCTGTGTGCAAACCATTTATCTACATTAATATGACCAAATTTAAAATAGTCTTATGCTTGATAATAATTTACATTGGCAATTTTATCATTGTTATTCCAGTTTCCACTCTCGTATTTTTCACACATGGACAATGCAAACACAAATATGATTTTGAGGGGCAGATGGCAAACTTCTTAAATTTCTATGCCGTATTCACTGTTCTCATTAATTACATTTTACCCTGCATTCTTTTCTTTATTCTGTATGCAAAGATCATGTTTACTTTGAGGAGAAGGAAAAAAGATGGAGATAACCTTGGTCAATCTGCTGTTATCAATCACGCTGTTAATCAACTCACAAAATCAGCTGTGATAGTCTCGCTTGTATTTGTCCTGACTTTTACTCCAGATGTAGTGGTCTTCATTCTGGCCAGACTTGGGGTTGTACAATATGATATTGAATCACCACTACAAAATGCCATGCTGTTCCTTACTTTGCTGAACTCATGTGCCAACCCTGTGGTGTACCTATCTGTTTTACCAGCTTACAGACGGGGAGTCCTCAAATTATTCAGCAGAGCTAGGAAGGAAAATCCTGTCAAACAAACTCTGAATTCTAATGAAACAACCCATATATAAAAAGTTAACATTCATTTCATGGATAAAATATTCAAATGATATAGAGACATCTGCATCCACAAGTGCATCATGGCATCACTATAAAAGTAGACAGCCAGATCAATGTAGGCATTTGACATTGTCATACTGTGCAATTAGTAGTTCTTAGACATTTAGCATGAAGAAATAACAGCGAGCCCAACTATTGAGTTTTGTGAATTATTCACACACCTTCCGATTCAAGATTCTACTGTAAGAATAAAACATATTGGTCGATCAGTCCCATGAACATTTATAGTTGTGCATGTTATAGGGATAGCCTAATTCATCATTATTTTAATGGAAAGTGTAACATTTTCAATTGAGGACCAGTGCTGCTTTCTTTTATGAGTGTGTAGGATCTTTGATAATTGAATTCAATAAATACATATATCTATGATGCGTTATAATTACATGTAAAGTTTGTGGGCAAGCATTGACTATAGTTGGTGCCATGGCAGGGTGAGCATTGACTACAGTTGATGCTATGACAGAGCGGCATGGACTATAGTCATCGTAACTCTATTGGATTCAACAAAGTCTCATCCTTAGAGAAAAATCCTGCAAAAAATGTCGTCCCCACAGCTAGCTTTAACTTTTTTTTGCCGTCATTAAAGGGTTGAAGCATGACTACGACAACATAGTTTCTTTGTCAATGACAGTCATGATGTTTTTATTTCTGAATGTACATCACTATGTTTCATAGTCTGTTCCGTGTCAGTTATTTCATGTCTATGTACATAAGCGTTAGACCTATAAACAGTTAGTTAATAGTATTCTCATAATGCTTGTTGTTGTTGGTAAAATGGTAAATAAATGTCCTAACATATACAGTTATTTATCAAAAAGCCAAAAAGAACAATTTAAGGTATGACAGTCCAACAGGAACACAATGTAACAACTCTTCAAGCTGAGGCCAGACATGAGTGATGACTCTCCCATATGTAAAAAGTTTAATAGATTACCTGTGAAAGGAAATCCTGTACATGAGAATTAATGAATGTATTTCATCTAGTAAACCTATATGGCATTCCACAAGGACCTGTGTTTTGTATTTTCTTCCATGCCACAATTCTATTCCACATCTTGATGAATTCTAATTCATCATGTACATAGATAATGCTGTAATCTCCTTATTTGATCCTGCAAGAAGCAATAAAGTATGAACAAGACAGCTATTTGGTGTTGAAGGAACTGCCTTATAGTAAATGAGTATGGTTTGCATAATTTATATTCTATATAATAATACAATAAGTATACAGGATTTGTTTAAGTTCCTTATTTCCACAACAGATTGACATCGAAAGGCCCCGTATTTCGTTGAGACCCTTTATAAGTACAATATGCGAGTGAAGCGTGCAATAACCCCCGGCCATATTGCACGCTCTGCCCGTATTGCACGCTGCTAGGAGTCACCATGGGGTTGCCATGGGGTTGCCATGGGGCCGCCATGGGGTTGCCATGCTACCGAGGGTCACGTGACCTGCGCGGAATTCAAAATGGCGGCTGACGGACGTAAACAAACACCGCGGAAGTAAGCAAACATCGTGGAAGTATACAAACATAGACTATACATCTATTTTAAATCGAGATACCCTGAAATAAATACAGAGCGTCACTTTAAAGTGCCCTCGTCAGTGGTTACTGCACTTGAGCTGACTGCCCCGTACTGCACTAGGCTTACGGCCAGCGTGCAGTACGGGGCAGGCAACTCTCGTGCAGTAACCACTCACTCGGTCACTTTAGCGTGCAGCTCTGTCTATTTATGTATATACATTCAGGGGCTAGCTGCCATCAAGTTGCCTAGCAACAGAGCTGTACACTGTTACAAAGCTGTGGCAAAGTCTACAAAGCTGTCTACAAAGCTGTGGCAACAGGCTGGCCCTTAGCAACGGCTGATGGGAGCGCTGGAGGTCCTACTCGCACACGGGTTATTAAATGACAAAATATATAAATTGACAAATGATGTATGATTGTGATTATGGCTTGGATAAATGTGAAATACGACAGAGACGAAACCAATGGGGCATTGTCATTTGACTATTGCATTTGCTTATTTGTCTATTGCACATCCCACTCAGCCTGGGAGTATTAAGTTTATCTGTGTAATCTATTGTCGCCATCATTGGTTTTTGATATGCATGTACTGGTTTTACATGTACTACCACATTATTCTAATTGATTGTCTTTTGTTGTCATTATCTCAGTGCTCTTACTTTTCTAATGTTTCTGAACCAAATGTGAAAGCTGGATTATCAATGCTTGTTGAAACAGTACATACCCTTGGTGAAGGCAGTGGTTCTGGCCTCGCCTCTCTATGACACAGAGACTGAAACATTAGTTTTAACTCACCCCGGAAGGTGGCACCACTGACACAGTACAGCAGGCAATTGATGGCATGGTTGGCTTTCATGAGGATGTCCCCAAAATGGAGAACCGGAAGGGGGACAGCTGAAGTGATATTCACTATCCAAGCAATGTTTTCAATAGAGGTCATGACTACGAACACAAAGCTGTTGGTGATCAACATAACTGTGACTTTATCAGTAGGGAGAGTATACATGTTGGCCACCCCTGGGGCCAACCTATGCCTGCCAGCCCTTGCCCTGCACAGTCGAATGATCATAAGGACATTGCAGGGTAGGATAATAAGTGTGGGCAAAACGCTGTAGAAAACCACAAAAGTCACATACTTCTCATAACCATTAGCCAGAATATCCTCAAATTGAGACACAGAAGCAAAAATCGAACAAGATATCCCCCATATTATCCATGTTATGCAGACAACCCAAATGGCTTTTGTTTTTGTGCACAGGACCTTTGCCTTTTCAGGCTTGTACACAATAATGATTCTTTCTATGGTGACCAACACAACCGTCCAGGAGCTAGCCAAACTGAAAACAGCAAAGAATCCAATTTGTGCTCTGTATTCCCATTCCATTTTCATAGTAGTTCTGCCCAAGTTGAGAATCTGGATAGTCCCCAAGCTTAGCCATAATGCTCCTGTGTCAGCAAAAGCTAGAGACTGGAGGTAGATGGCAAAGCTCTTATTCCTGAAGAAAGGACGGTGAAGGACAATGAGGGTCAAGATGTTGCAGAGAGTACCCATAGTAAGGAAAGGGATGTTGACAGCCAAGTTGTACTCGTCAGTAAAGTCAGGAGCCCTTGTGCCGGTTACTGGTTGGTTATCCATGGATGTAAAGTATGTAGTGTGTATTAGAAGAAGGCAGACAACGGACTTCCCAATAGTGACTGGATGCTAGCAAAAACTTCAGTTGCTGAAAGAAACAGAATTTTTATTATGTAGCTAATTATCATCATTGTAGAGTATTCCCAAAAGAAAATAGCAACAAAAATATTATATTTCCAAACAAACCAACGTAAAGAGAGTTCTATATAAAGGTTTCCCAAACCAACTTTAATAGCCAATTGCATGATTATAGTGGTTGTCTGCTCCACTAGTGAGAAATAATTATGTTTTGGATGGGGCCTATGATTGTTCTGTTTTCCTCATAGGCCTTTGCCTAGTAGCTAGTGAAATGTGCTATTTAGGAATTAATCACACATCCCCCGATATAATATCTATGTACACCAGTCAAAATTCTTATCATCGTTGATACTTGTTTTCATAATAATCCGATGTCAGGATTTACAGGATTTTTGACCGGGTGACATCTTTGATAAGTTGGCATCTTTGACCAGCAAACTTTTTAATCATTGAAATGGGGCCTATACAGAAAGAAAGTTAACAACATGTAACAAATTTTATTTCGATTTGGTTATAATGATAGGCTGACCCAATTAGCTACAGTAACACATAATATATGTTCATTTACCATTATTACCATTATTTTGTTGTGACGTCCTTGACTATTTAGTAATATTTTATCACAGTAAAAATGTATTTCATGGTTCATTTCTTCATTTTGTTTTAGTATGTTTTATCTCATAATTATCCCGTAAAAAGATTATTTTCCCACCCCACCCTTCCCCCTGTAAAAAATCAAATCATTGTGCATTGGTCAAAGGCATCACCGAGTCAAAGACATCACTCCATCAAAGATGTCACCCTATCAAAGACGTTACCCATCAAAGATGTCACCCCATCAAAGACATCACCCCATCAAAGACTTTCCAATTGTATCAATTTCATGAGACTTAGCCCCATACAGCCTGACTGCAACAGCCACTAGCCATGGTAGAGGTCCCTGTTGTATTGAATAAATGTAAAACAATTTGTCCTTTTGTAATGCCACAGGTGTGACTGTCACACCTGTATTCACACCTACAGTCAGGTGTGAAGTGACCTAGTTTATGATGTGGGCAGGTTCAGTGGGAGGAGGCAGAGTTGTCATTGCGTCTTCAGTCAAACAACCCAGGGTTGTTATTGATATAAGCCAGGGTGAGTCCACCAATATGGTTGACTCACACCCACAGCTGCACCTAACCACCTTATTGACCTGACACCTATACTAGCATAGACCTTTACTCTACATTTATTTATCTTCCCATGTTTAATCTTCCTCCTCACCATACACCTTTATTCTCAGGTCTACACTTCCTGCTTCACACATGAACACCATTTCCTCATTCTAAACTTCCTACTCCACATTTACATTTTCTCATGTTCAATCTTCCTATTATCCTTACATATGTCCATCTGACGAGATTGGAAAAAAGGAGTATACCAATCAATTTCACGTTCTAATGCTATATAAAGGACTGCATTTGCCATGCATAATTCATTCAAAGATACATTGTCTGGGGTCATGGAGAACACACCGTTTATGGCATTTTAATATGTAAAGCTGGTCCCCATAATAACATAAAAATGAACGAGTAAAGATACAACTGGATGTACGACGACGAGTTTGGGTTGCCGTATCGCATGGTGCGCAAGACTGCGCAGCAGGAGTGCACAAAGGCAACCCAAACAAGTCGTTGTGCATCCAGTTGTATCTTTACGAGTTCTTTTTTTGTTTTATTATACCTAGCATATGACTTTGGGAAGATTGCAATAGATATTCAAATAGATATTCCGGAATACACATTTGCGCGCTGCCCTGTTTTACGCACCACCCCATCTGTTTGCGCACCACTTTTCCCGTATCGCACAAGTTGTGATACAGAGGTCCGCATTACACACGTAGCTTATCCAGCGCCCCTACGTTGTAGGAATAGCAATGTCATATGCTAGGTATAATAATACAGGAGCTATTTTGCACCAGAATGCCATACGATTGATGTATGATTGATATCCACCTGCAATTGTCAATGATAAACAACGATGTTTCTAATTCTTAGGATGCACCTGTTGTCATTTTTCTGCAAATACAATTTTAAGATGGCCGAAGCATTTTAATACTTTCATGATATTGAAACTGTAACACTCGATCATGGCATATTTTTGTGTATATGGACTGGGTGAGAGTTGACCATATTGAATCATTGATATACCGATATATTCAGACCAGAATAGTGAAGAACTGATAACCGTTTACATTCGATAGCTACAGTGGCCCAAGAGGGCCAAAAAGTGATTTCAGAAGAAAAAAAAAGTGATTATGAAAATGAGCATTTTTTGAGGGGAAAAATTAAAAAAAAAATTACTTTGAAAAAAAAAACATTTTGAAAAAAAAGCCATTTCAGCCATTGTGGGGTAAATAAACCCTTTGGAGATTTTGAACTATTTTCTCGCTGAAGTCGGCCATTTTGGGCAAAATCAACTTTTCTGAGATTTGGAACTTTCTCATCAAGATGGCTATTTTGAGAATTTCTTTTTGCAAATTGGATATTTTTAGCTTTGACCAACTCCAAGGATACCTGTCACAAGCTGTTCTAAATAAGTTGATAGTTGACAGCAATCATTTTCCTTCTGGACTGTTGAAAAGAATAGAAAATGGGTGCTGTCAACTGTCAATTAACATATATTGACAGTTGACAGCACCTATTTTCTATTTAAAAAACACACTTTTTGGCACTCTTGGGCCACTGTAGATAGCAATGACAACCAAATTCTAAGCAACCCTTACCCTTGTAAGATGTCTCATCAGTGGATGTCTTCATCAATGCTTCATCCTCTCTCGTGTAACTCCACACCGATTCTGTCTCTTTTCTCCTCTATCTCTCAATAATACACCTAGTATATGTTTATCTTATATAATCTATATATATGTAAGATATATAGGTCTTCCTGGTATTATGCTGCCAAATGTCCAATGGTTCAGTGCCTTTACATAAAGGCAGCGAGAGTGTATTAGAAAGTCAACCATGCAGTAAATGTAAAAGGAAGTAATATTTGAGCTCTCACCAGCTGGTGATAGCTCTTAGAGTGAATTATGATGTAACATCATTGTGTACAACTATTGTCTAGTCAAGGGCTGCATAGTGCATAAATGCATCATGCCGTTGGGACTGCATGGGCATCATTAGGGCAAAGGGCAAGGGATAGAGTTTACTTCATTATAACATCTGCTGATGATCAGTCGCCTCCTTGGTTACCATCTGTTGACGCGTTACTCTACCATGAAATTTGCTTTTTGACATTTAAAAATGTTGGTGATGGTACAATTATTTCATTCATTGTTCAATTGAATTACGATACTTGTTACTTAGTAATAAAACGTTGGGCCTTAATACCCAGCAGTGTGACAGGAAAATGTCACACAGTACCCCACTTGGTTGTCCTGTATCTATCATTTATATATTAGCACTACCGGTAAACATTGACCTTGCACTTTGATTGACCATATAAGGACCAATTAGTGCATTAAAGCAGTATGCTCATTATCTTCATGACTTGGCTTGTTCTCACCAGTGCTGCATTCAAGATTCTGCTGGCACTTAAGGGTTGATACACTCCCAAAGGGTTGTCATGATGCATCAATGCAGACCTGGCAAGTTACTCGCCAGGGCTGCATTCATGAATGATGATGACCACGTTTAGAACACTGGTCCGAAGGCTTGTCGATGAATTAAGGTTGTGTATGGAATTGATGGAAGCCTTAGCTCTGTCTGTTAGAAGTATAGTGGGAAATAAAGTATAGGTAGCTGAGTGAGGGAAGGTGAGAGGATCTCCCAGGGTGGAGGACAAACACCTCATTGTGTCTGTCCCCAATCTGTCACCCCATTTCTTGGAGATATGGCTTACTTTTGAATAGTTGGATTACACATTTGTTCTCCTTTGAAATATGGGTTATAATGTACATATTACACAAAAGTGGTGAGTCGCGACTCACTTTGTCCCTGTGCCGTTAACACCCACAGCACAATAGACCAGTGCAGGGAGAATAGGGTGACTTTTTCATTATAAAGTTTACTTTGGTTTTAGTAAGGATCCTCATAACATTATTTGTAATGGCTATGTTTGCATAAGTTTTCATATCAGGTGATTCACAGGACAATTATCTTTCAAATAGTACATAATAGGTTGCATGGTTTTGAGGTTATATTTATGTACTAGTAGTTAACGCTTCAGAAATGTTAAAATACTTTATTATCATTTGGTGAAGTTGGTACATTGGAACAAAGGGGAATGGCACACTGTGGTGATAAATATTCTTGTATTAACCCTGTCCACTGGCAGGAAAATATGTTGACTACAAGTGGGGATCAGAAAAATGTCACCCTTTTTCAGCAAAAAATCCAACAAATTCTATATAGTTCAAGATGGGGGTGGGGGAGACTGACATATCCCCCCCCATTGTAAATAGTGACCACTCCCTAGGTTCCCAAGTTCATTTGACCAAGGTTTACATGTGACCACAGCCAAAGCAATAGGGCAATACACTTGGAGAAATAGTTCCACCTTTGTAGCCAAAATAAGCTAATGAATTCAAGTTTGGTCAGCCAAATGATAATAAATCCACAAACATACTCGTCCCCAATACGACTATTTTTATCAGAGCTCTGCTGATAATATTACTACACCATTCCCACACTGCTCTGATAAAAATAGTCGTATTGGAGACTCGTATGTTAGTGTGTATTTATCAACAACTTTTCTGAAAAGTCATCCTTTCTTGCTGCATTGGTCTATAGGCTATATTAGGATTCATGCCCCACGCTGTGTATGTCTGTGTTTTTATAAAAGTTGTTTGCATCCAGAAAAACCTGAAGCGATCTCGTTTTTTTTTTAAATTTCGCTTAGCGATCTCTACATAATTGATGCTTTTCACGGCACATAATAATGATGATGGATGGTTTGTGCAGTATTGTTTTGATCTAGATTATTGACCTTCTTCAGGTACGTCAAATTAACAATAATTGCATTTCTTCTATATCAGAAACTTATTTAATGGCGCGAAACTTATTTTAAGGAACCTACAGTGTTGACTACAATAGGCTTTATCAAGCTTCAACATGATAAGCTAAAGACCACAGCGGTAAATGCATGGTTAATTCTAGCACAAGCAACAATATGTTTCCTATCCATCATAGGACAGTGCTGCCCCTGGTAGCAGATACTGGAACCAACAGAAAAGTTTAATAACTTAAAACCTCACATATAAGCCATGGCTAGTACGTGAATCAGATCGGGGGTGCGGCTTATAGGATCGGCCGAGGGTCAGGGTGCAGCTTATACACGAGTTTTTAGTACTATGGTGCAGTATCAAAAGTCACCATAATCAGATTGCTGGTGCGGCTTATAGAATTGGCCTAAAGTCGTGGTGTGGCTTATACGCGAGTTAGGCTTATACGAGAGGTTTTACGGTAGCATCTTTTTTCCACTGGCGTTAACATCCAAACCATGTGGAAACATTCTTGACATATATGTCACCTGTATATTAAAGTTTGTATATCCAATGATTGGGGCTCAGAAATAAATTCTCTTAAAAATGAGTCAGGATGTTCACAAATGACATATTTCCCTTCTTAGCTATTCCGTTCGCCCTTATTAATTTCATTGCCCAATATATAGTCATTTTGGAATAAAACCGTGCACGATTTTATTGTCCCCATTAAAAATACACTGTAAATGCCACAGTTGGATCCCTTTGGACCCTCTTTCTGGGCTATTACTGCCCATGGATACCATTTTACGGTCCCCTAACTACTAATATACTTTTATAGCATTTGGAACATCTATATCAGGAATTCAAAAATTGGTATAAATCTGATATACCCACTTTAAAGCACCGTTATGTCGCGGTCTGATGTACATCTGGGTGATGTAAACCCTAGGAGGTACAATTACCATGGTACCATATCACGACCACATAGTTAAAGCATTAACACTATTACACTGCACACCTACTGTGTAACACTACACACACAGTATATGTATAACACTAGACTTTCACCATGTTGGTGCTGGGATTAGTGGACATACCATGGTGGGGCATCCTCATCATACTCATCATTGCATTTCTTGTGTAAGTAATACTCCGTTTAATCTGCTTTAACCGCACAGTAATACATGTATGGATGTGATATGGATTCATAATGTGGTGGGGTGGGGATATATATATATATATATATATATATATATATATATATATATATATATATATATATATATGTATATATATAGGTCATTTTTTAAATCATCATACGGCTACCCACTGGACCCTCAGTAATTGAACATTCCATTCTCATATAGCAACCTATATTACTGGAGCTATGCAAACTTTTGATGCTCAATTCCCGGGACTTGTTAATGTTGTTACAAACAAAATGGGATTCATCCCACCCAAATCGTATCAAACTACTATGTGAAACTCTGCTCAAAAATGCCTTTTAGTTTCAATTTGTATCAAGCTATTTAATTCCTAAACTATGTATAAAGATTATCATCTTAATAGGCTCACTTAACATTATTATTACACTTTTTAGGTTACTGTATACACTTGTCTTTCTTAATCTTTTAGATATGACAGCAAAGATTTCAATTATTTCAAGAAACAGGGGATCCCCGGTCCTCGTCCATTCCCCATTGTGGGCACAGCATATACTCTGTTTTCATCGGTGAGAGCAGAATTCATATTTACAGAAAAAAAGTCTGCAATATTCTTCTACCGGTTGTTTCATTACACAGCTGCTGAAGAAATGGTTGCTTTTGAATGAGTATTGCCAAGCTTTGTCCATCTGTAAAGTAGACTGATAATAATGGACCTGGAAATGTTAGTCTCTACGGACTACATTTCTATAGTCGCGTGAACGTAGCAAAAAGGGCTATACTTTGTTAGTCACCTATCTCTAACGTAAGTTAGTCATATAGTCAACCTATAGTCAAGCATCAACTCGGCTAATTTGGGACATATAGTCAAGTGACTATGAATTTAATGCTTTCATGCTCTAACTAATAGATCATGAGACGGCAGGACAATATGTCAAGACAAGAACCCCGCTGGCATCTACCCCCAAGACATCTACCCCCAGGGCCTACTATCTGCCCCCTATGACATCTACCCCAGGACATCTACCCCTAGCTAGGACATCTACCCTGTAGGACGTTTACCCTCGTAGGACTTTTACCCCTATGGGCATCTACCCCTTGGAATTTTACCCCCCTAGAAGTTCTACCCCTTAGGACATCCACTGCCTTGGACACCTACCCCAAGACATCTACCCCCTGGAACATCTACCCCCTTTACCCTCTAGGACCTCTACCCCTAGGAACATCAACCCCCTCTACATACCCATATGGTTGATTCACATCAGGTGGAGAGGTAGATTTCTGCAGGGACATCAGACATCTACCCCCTTTGACATCTAGCCCCTAGGATTTTATCCTCTTGGAAATCTATTCCCTGGATTTTTGCCCCTAGGACTCTACCCAGTAGGACATCCACCCCCTTGGACGCCTACCCCATAACATCTACCCCCTGGACATCTACCCCTATGATGTCTACCCTCAGGACTTTCATTCCCCTGGGGAGCTTTACATAAAAAAACGGTGTTTTTGGTCCCAACTTTTGTTGGGAACTCTGGATTCTGGGACAATCTCAAACTCGCCTTACAAAATGGGTGTTTTTTTTTGTCCTAGCGGACAGGAATTATCCTATTTTTTTTGGGATAAATCCTGAAGAAATATATCCTTACTCATTTCGAGTAAGGACATATTTCCTTACTCTCCCGCAACTATGACGTCACAGGGGGGATTCCTCCCAACTTTGGGGGCATCCCCGGACATATGTCCCAACTTCAGCTTCCGGTCGACATCCCAACAGCGAGAACGCACGGAAACAAAAACTTCCCCAAAAGCAGGTAAGAGCTTAAATAGCTGAACAAAAACCTTTCCACCCGTTTATCATGTATTCCAACATCCCCCCGGTCTAACTTTTGTTACTCAAATATGGTAATTTGCACATTTACACCAAAAATACGGCGGTCCATGTGAGCGATAATGGGGGGAATACGTTCATTTCGGGCGGGAAAAAGTTGGGCATTATGTCCTATCTGTTATAGGCCGTAATACCATTGTTGTTCATCATTTATACACGATTTTCTCTCACTAATACATCTTATTTCTTGTCCTAGACATGGCGCGTGGACATGCCAAACCAAAGAAAGATCACCCCCCGCCGCCACAACTTGTCTCTGAGAGCGATTCGTCCTCATCAAGTGAGGAGGAAGATGACAGTGATCGAGACCCATCTTTCACCAAGCCAAAGTCGGCACACAGTTCAGAATCGTCCAGCTCCTCGGATGAAGAACAGGAGATCCCCGCCAAGTACCGGTTGAAGCCGCCCTCTGCCAAAAAGGAGTGTGACAAATCTAAAGGAAAAAACTCAAAGCCCAAAACTAAAAAGACTGCCCATGTCGACCACCGCTCACCGGTGGCGAAACCTAAAAAACATAAAACTGGAACAAAAGCGCCACCCCCCGAGTTGGAGGATTCCACCAATTCCGAAAATAAGAAGTCGTGGTGGACCGACCAGGAGAAAGTCGCCCTATTCACTGTGGCACACAAGCATAGGCGACTGATGGCCGAGCACACGAGCAAGAAAAATGCACCACTGAAAGAGGCGGTGAAAAACAAGATGCTTGGTAAGTTTCTAGCATGTCACAGTGATATATTCTTTCAAAGACTTAGCACCTGTACTACAATGGGTCATGGTTAGGAATTCCAGTACTCTGAGAAATATCCTGTAATTTATCCTGTAGGTGTCGCCTAATTATTATAAGGACCATCGTACCCTGACCCTGTGTTCCCCATGTAAAGTTTTTCTGTCTTGTAACACTATCTTCTTCCTCTTCAGTGGCCGTCAACGCTGTCAGCAAAACAGGCGGAAGGTCTCTCGACCAAGTGATGAAGAAGTTCAGGACTTTCCCCGGGAAGGCCGCACAGAAGAATGACGACCTCCTGAAGCACTACATCTCCAAGGGGAAGCCAGTTCCGCCAGGCATGGGCCTCAACGAGGCCGAAAAGTTGTGTCTCAAAGCTAAGCTTAATGTCGGAGAGATAGCAGGTAAGTTAACATTATATAGGCACTTCGTTCCCCACTTACTACCATCACTCACTCAGTAAATATATATATATATTTCTTAAAGGCACAATTCCCTATCCTTACAGTACCGTGAATGGCAAGATGGAATTTGGGCCATTTTCTTACTATGACTATTTGTTTTTATCTTTTTTCCTCTAGGCCTAACTCGCTCACACAAGCATACCGGTAGCAAGAACAGTACCCTCCACCAGCAGCGACGTCCGGTCCACCAAAGAACACAAGACAGGCAAGGCACGGAAGGAACAGAAGGAGGAGGTCGAACTCAGTGATCCAGATGACCACGACGATGACGACGACGACGATGAGCCCCCCTGTAAGCGCTCAAAAAGCGACGCGCCCGTAGAGGAGACCTCCGGGGTATGGGACACCACCAACGACCAGAGCAACGCGGCTGAGCAGGATGACGAGACGGCTGTGGATCTAAGCAACGTCAGTGAAGGGGACACCCTTCTCTGCCAGGAACAGGAGGAGGACCTCGACGACGACCACATGTCCTCGACCCCCATAGAGAAGTCTCGCCAACTGACGAGGCAACAGGCTTTCACCCGGGTGCTACACCTGGTCCAGTCTGCCCCTCTGCCCACCCGGCCGGATGAAGGTCGACCAGCACGGCCCCAGGACCCAGAGAGTAACCTCGCCGACGCCCTGCGGATCGCCATCGGCCAGACAGCGAATACACAAGCATTGATAGCAACCGGTTAGTACCTATACCTACCATTATTTACACATTAAAATCAATGAGTAGAAGCTGGCTATAGGCCCATTACTTGGAGACGTATATCCCAAATTATTGAATGTTATGACTCTGCACGGCGCATAGTGCTCATTGTTTACTTTTTGGGAATTTAGTCTTGTGCAAGAAAAAAACAATTGTCCTAAACCCTCTACTCGAATAAAATATATGTTGATCACACAAACGGTTCTTATATTTTTCAGAGCTTCAGACTGTGCGTCAAATTCTGGATGTTGTGGCCAGGGGGACGTGCCGCGACCCGGTGCATCAGTCCTCGCAGACGGAGCCGGTAGCAACCGACAGTAGGGCTGACCAAACAGACCGGATTGTCACAGAGAGCAGGGCGGAACAGACCGAGAACATAATGACAGACAGCAGGGCAGATCAAACTGAGCCAATTCCCACGAACAGCAGAGCGGATCAGACCGAATGCATCAATCTCTCGGCCTCAAGTAGTCAAACCAACCCTCCCGCCAACACCCGCCAATCGGATACCCAAACAGACGCCCTGGAAACGCTGGACAATGGGCCTGCGGGAGTTCTCGCTGCCTCGCGGGTGCTCGTCGAAATGCAGAACAGTGGGGAGACTGCAAATGGACCAGCTGTTCAGGATGAGAACTCTTTGGAATCGGTCCCCCCGACAAACGACACATCCCCTAAAGCCAAATATAAACGCCCCAAGAGGGCACACAAGCGGTAATATGTCACACTGTGACAAAGACAATTTGCGTTTTTCTGAGAATTTCAATCCATCTTAGTATTAGGACCGATGTCTCGAGCCGGGAATTTTATTTTCTGTTATAAAACCATGTTTTTGTCCAGTCCCTAAAGAGCAGGAAACATGTAACTCGCATCACCAGTAAACCTTCTTCAGGTTCTTGTATAGTTGTATTGGAAGGTTTGTGTAATTTGTTGGTTTGAAAACGCCCAAAGAGGACACGCCAACAAGAATTTATATCTATCACTAGTCATGCAGGTTTTGTCTTGTTTTAATTCTTAAAACCAATCGCTAAAACGAATATAAACGCCCAAAGAGGACACGCAAACAAGAATTTATATCTATCACTAGTCATGCAGGTTTTGTCTTGTTTTAATTCTTAAAACCAGGTAGTGTGTAAGTGTTTAGTGAAACATTGGTGCTACTGACCACGCAAAATAAAGGGAGCAGGCAACATGTAACCCGCATCACCAAGTTAAAGTCCGTCTGTATAATTTTATTGAAGGGTTGTGTATTAGTTTGGTTTGTAAACCAATACCTAAAACGAATATATACCATTATCACGTGTGAAAGTTATTCAGGATTTTGGAGAATGAATGTAGAGAATGGACACGCAAACAAGAATTTATATCTATCACTAGTCATACAGGTTTTGTCGCCTTGTAATTCCTAAAGCTATAGTTATAGCTAAAGTTAGTGTATAAGTGTTTAGTGAAACATGGGTGCTACTGACCACGCAAAATAAAGAAATAAATCACAATCATTGGCCTAACTTGTTGTTCTATCGTGTAGTAATGGAGGCAGAAGGAGGGGGGGCATTTCTGATGATATCTGAAGCAAAACGCTATTCCAAACCATGCTGAAAAAATTCATATAGTTGGGAAATATCTCCTAAAAATTACGTTTTACACGCCACCTAGTGGGAATCCCTAGCGAAATGACGTCATAGTCGGTCTTCCCCACGGCGGCAAAACGTGACAAGGAAACGTTGAAATGGCTTCAAACTACGATCTGGTAAGGCGGCTCCTCTCTATACATGGTCAATTATGTACCTGGTGGTCTCTAGCATCTGGAGGAAGTCTAAACTACACCGTTTTTCGCTGAATTATGTTCTTTTTGGACTTTTTAAAAATGTTTGCCTTTTGGGACATTTGTCCTAACATTTGTCCCAAATTCTCACCTTTTGTCCTCTTGTACAACAGGCAAGTGAGAGTGACGATTCTTGGGAGGCGGAGCCTGCGCAGGACGTAGAACCGCCACCAAAGAAGAAGAGGGGGAAGAAGGCTGTTGTCGATGTCTCTGTGGAGGATGCCGACCCCGGGTTTGACCCTACAGCCCACACCCTACCCCGCGAGTTAACGGAGGCCGACATTGAGCGGCCTTTCGATCCGGAAGACCTAGGGGACCTTGGCAATCATGTCAATTACTGGAGGGAGCAGGACACAACGGCCCTGGTTAAATGCCTGAACCACCACCGTAAGCTGCTGAAGGGGAACTTCGAGGGGAGCGGTGGCGGGAAGGAACGGCGTGATGCAGCCTGGGTAGAGGTAGCCGGTGCGTATGATTTTAAATAGCTTTTAATAAATAGTAAGTTCCCTCACATGAAAGGCCACTTATGCATATCTCTCTTTGCTACTGTTATTAGCATCATGAGCTACTTTTATTAACTCATTCTCGGTTATGACAGACTACATCAACAAACGCTGTGGCACTCGATGGAATGTCGAGCAGTGTAAGGGGAAGACGACGCGGTACGCCAAAGAGGTAAAGGACAAGGTGTGTATAACGGCACTAACTTTTTATTTCAACAACAAAATATCTCTAGGATAAATACATACTTCGGTTAACTCCAACCTGGAATGGTTTAATACATGGCGTACAATACTTTAACAATTGTCACATCCTATTTACCGACCAAGTGGTAAAAAAATTATGTGAGTAATAAAATGAAACATATGTCTCCTTCTGCGTTTGCAGTTCAACAAGCTGCGTCGAGCCATTTTGAAAACCGGTGGCGGCCGCATACGGGACGAGGAATACCTCACTGCGCAAGAGCAATCAATGCTCGACTATGTTGGCGTGGAGGGCGTCGTCGGTATGTATTATACTACTTCTTCCACGAGCTCTTAATTTAATAAATATCTGATCAGCAGTTGCGTTGAGGCGTGGCTAAAGAAAAGGTCAAAGATCTCAATCTAACTAAGTACCTACTATGAGAGAACCAGCTCAATAGCATACATCCTTCTTGACCTGAAATATCTTGGTGTAACTCTGTACCTACTATGAGACTAACATACATCCATCTTTATATGTCACAGGAATACCCGGCTGCAGCGGAGTACGGCTCAAACCTCACAAACGGATGACGAGCATGAAGAAGTTTGAGGAGAGCGCTAGAAAGGCTTGGGACTACAAACGGGAAACGATGCCCGACTACTCGCTCGACCTTCCACAGGGCAAGGAATTGTGCACGGGGGGCCGAAAAAAAAAGGCCAAGAAGGCAGACAAATGACTTTTCAAGAAAAAACTAAGGAAATTAAACCAATGATTAATTTTTACCTGTTATATACTCGTATGACTATTCATGGAAAAGCGATGGAAATTAAACGAATGATATATTGTTACCTATAATATACTGCTAGGGAAAATGCCAAAAGTTAAGCTAATTTCTGAATAAATTTAGACACCAAACACAATCCATGGCTGTTATGTTTTTCACTGCTGTCGGGGTGCCCGGCGGTTGAAGTTGGCCGCTACATACTCGTCCCGGTGATCGACAGCCTCAGGGTCAATGTCTCCTTGGTTGTGATCAACGGGGCCAAGTGGGGCAACGCGTACGGGCCGAAACCTGTCGTGGCCGTCATCTTCAGCGTCACGATGGGGGGTCCTGTCCAGGACAGCAAGGTTGTGAAGGCAGGCACACGTAGTTATGATGCGACACGCCTTCTCCGGGGTATGGTGCAGGTAACCCCCGCTTGCGTCGATCACCCTAAAAAAAAAGAGGACAAATATTATAAAATGCATCCCAGTCATGCATTTTCCCTAACCTGAAACCTTTCCGGTTGTCCCCATAGTAAAGGCGAGTAAAATAAACTATGAACTTACCTCCATCTCTGCTTCATGACCCCTATCGTCCTCTCAATGATGCACCGTGTCGACCGGTGCCATCGGTTGAAGGCCCTTTGTCTCGGTCCACGCGGGTTGTCATAGGGCGTCATCATATACTCCTTTAGGGTGTAGCTAAAAATATTAAAGGAATTCATAAAATAAAGTCCCAAACTATTAGGGGAAAGAAATCCTGAAAATTATATAGCACCTACATATGCAGTCACTTGAAATATTACCAAATAACGTCACTCACCCGGAATCACCTAACAGGAAGAACGTCCCCCAGTCACCACTCTCTGCCTCCTCGTACAGGGGGCTGCTAGCAAAGGAATACTGGTCGTTGGCTGACCCCGCAAACGACGCATCGATGTGTGTGATGTATTGGTCAGCGTCACACACAATCTGCAAAACAACCAATGAAAAAAATTGTGAAAACAATAAGAATTATGTCTTTTCCTAAAGATTTTTTTGTCACACTTGATATAAAATATGAGATGGGGATGATTACAAGACTTGGTCCTATGTAGAAGATAAAGAGAAATGTGTCTCTTTAGTAGATTGACTTACCATGGCATTTATAGAGTGAAAACCTTTACGGTTGACGAATACACCCTCCGGAGGGTGAGCCCCCTCGTACCCGTTCTTCTTGGGTGCGATGATCTGTATGTGGGTGCCATCTATACACCCAAACACAAACGGATGTTGCTTGTGCTTCTGGTAGAAATTAGCTGCCTTTCCCACCTTGTCTCTCTGTCTGTGTGGCCAGTGGATATAGCTGTAAAAGTAATATTCGCATAAGATTCAGCCGCTGTCATAGTTAAGCAAAATAAGACAAATAAAGACGACACAAAAGTATGTGAAATATGGTGGGAAGGGTATGCTCATTTCGCCCAAGGAATTAGGCAAATTAAAATTTAAGGGCAAAACTTACTCGGCAGCATGTAGGTAGAAGAACCACGAAACGTCGTTCACCACCCTGCTGACTGTCGCCTCTGAGACCTGCTGGGTCTCCGCGATGACGCTGAAGGCAGCGCCGGTTGCAAAATACCGCAGGGCCAGACATACCTGTGGAGAAGAAAAGTAGCAATTATATATGGGCAGTAGAATAGATCCTATTTTCAACCATATAGTGCACTATTCCAAAAAACATAGAAAAAGTTTAAAAAAAGTCAGCAATTAGAACTGACGTGAACAAAATGTATTGGCATGCACTACCCTATGTACAAATAGCATGATATTAGCCCATTGCATATCAACCTTACATGAGGTAAAAGCACCAAATCATTTGGCTCACCTGCTCAATGTAGGAGAGGCCTCCCCCTACCCTGCTGCCTTTCGTCCTATCCGTCCACTCTCCAAAGCGTTTGGCTACCCTCTTCACTCTTTTCTTCGACAGACGGTACTTACGAACGAAGCGGCCCTCCGACCACTTCCTATAGGGGTTGTGGCGGGCCAAATATACCTTTCTTTTGCGACCGTTCCGGTCGAGATCCGCCATTTTCGCGCGTTTTGCTCGGAGCAGATCGCTGGTTCTTTTAATTGCCCCCCGCCAATTACCAGCGAGGGGCAAAATAAATATGTCCCAACTTTTGTCCCCACCCCCCCAAACCCCCTTTTTCGACATGGTCTCAATCAACCCAAGAAAAAGTATACAAAAAATGCATCAAATATTCCACAATCAAAGGAAGGTGGAAAGAAATGATTAACCCCCAACATATCTGTTACATGCAATTGAGAATGCATCCGAAGTTAGTGGAAAAGGTATTTATCCCAAATTTAAAAGTTGCGAGAACCGATGGTTTGGTCGGTTCTCGCAAATGGCTGTTTGGGACAAAAAAAGGAGACAAAACCGAATTTGAGACATAATTTTGTTCCTGTTTTTGTAAATTGAAAGGGAAAAAGATGAGACCTTTGTCTCAAAGTTGGGAATATTCCCAAAATTCTTAGATATCCCAAAATTTGAGGACAAAGGACAAATAATTTTGTTATGAAACCTATTTTGTCCCAAATCGCCTAAAGAAATAAATCCTTTCCTTTATGTAAAGGGCCCCTGGACATCCATTCCCTGGAGTTTTACCCCCTTATGACTTTTATCCTAGGATATCCATCCACTGGACTTTAACCTCCTTCTTCTAGAACTTCTACCCACTAGGACATCTATCCCCTTGGATGTCTACTACCTTTGCCCTCTAGGACTTCTACCCCTGGAGACATCAACCCCCTCCACATGCCCATATGGTTGAGTCATATGTGGAAGGGGTAGAATTCTTCAGGGGTAAAAGTCCTAGGAGGTAGATGCCCTAGGGGGTAGATTTCCAGGGGGATAGATATCAATGGGTAGATGTTGGATGTCCCTGGAGAAATCTACCCCCTCCACATGATATGACTAAACCATATGAACATGTGGATGGGGTTAATGTCCCTAGAGATAGAAGTCCTAGAGGGTAAAGGGGTAGATATCCCAGGGGTAGATGTCCTGGGGGTAGATGTCTGGGGTAGGTGTCCAAGCAGGTGGATGTCCTATGGGGGAGAGTCCTAAGGGGGTAAACATCCAGGGAATAGGTGCCCAATGGGATAAAAGTCCTGGGGTAGATTCCCAGGGGATAGATGTCCAAGGATAGATGTTGGATGTCCCTGGAGAAATCTACCCCCTCCACATGATATGATTCATTATGAACATTTGGAGGGGCTGATGTCCCCAGGGGTAGAAGTCCTAGAAGATAAATGGGGTAGATGCCAAGGGGATTGATAACCTAGGGGGTAGAAGTTGTAAGGGGGTAAAAGTCCAGGGCATACATGTCCAAGGGGATTAAAACCTTAGGGGCTAGAGGTCCTAGGGGGTAGATTCCCAGGGGTAGATATCCAGGGGTAGATGTCTGGGGGTAGATGTTTGGAGGTACCCGTCCTAGCATCATTGGATGAAGTAGATGAGCATGGGCCATATGCCTAGCACACTATAACCCTTCACCCAGTCAACCTCTGGGTGTTAATGTTGTGGTAATGTTTAGCATGCTTAGGACATCTCCCCCTAGGACATCTACCCCAAGGACTTTTATCCTCTTGGACATCCATCCCATTGGACTTTAACCCCCTTACATCTTCTACCATCTAGGACATCCATCCCCTGGACTTTTATGTCCTAAATGGTAGATTCCCAGGGGGTAGATGTCCAGGGGTAGATGTCTGGGGGTAGATGTTTGGAGGTACCTGTCCTAGCATCATTGGATGAAATCACATGATACTTTAATCAAACTTGAGAATGCATGTGTTCTATGATGTCTTAAGTAAGCATGCTCAACATTCACACAAGATCTAACACACAGGGATATGTGTAAAGGGGTGATTTAGATATGCCTACCTGAAGTCAGTTGAGCATTCAATTTTGAATCCTAACTGTTTCCTGTGCACACATTCCTGTGACATCATCAATTTGTGTCATCCACATATAGTCACTCCTGACTATCTTTATGACTAATATGTGACTAACATATGTAATCATCTGACTACGGGGGTCAAAATATGATGGTATAGTCAGTACTGACTATAGGTTTTATTATCAGTGTAGGCACCTTTTCAATTATTTAGTATAATGAGAAGTGTAGTTGGATCCATACAGTTTAAGCCATCCTATAAATGGTCAATTCTACTTTGCTGAGTCCTTATAATTATGCTTTCTACTCTGCAGTCATTGGCCGATGAAGAGTGTGACAACTTAAAGTGCTATGGGGACAAACCATGTTTTGGGTGAGTAGTTTTAATTCAAATCAATATACTCTGCAACGCTAGCCACTTATCAGTACATGTATAATTGACCCAGGGACACTTCTGTGCCTCAGGGTCTTAAATACGACGGTTCCGCAGAAAGATTAAGACATCTGTCAATAGAATTCGCTGAATCACAACTGTTGCCTTCATCTTAAGCTGTGACAAACGCCTATTGATAGATACTCCAGTGTTGATTAAAGCCTTTTTCAAATGCCTAAAAAAGCCATATGAAAAAGTGTCACATTTGGCCATTTTTCTTCAGCACTGTAAGAGTAGGAGAAACCCCCACCTGCCCTCCCCCAGAACGTTGAGCCCATTCATTTCTATGTCGAGGAACGCGGGAACACTTTTCTGAGACGGTATATGAGACACTTTGTGACTACCTCCTTTTGAGATTTTTCAAAATTTTCTTCCCCCCACCATACCCTCCCCATCCCCATTAATGTATCCCACAGCCCAAGTTTTTGGTCAGTTGGAGGGTTATTTCAGTTGTTGACCCTCGGACTGTATTTTAAGAGGCCATAAGTGAGAAAATCCTTTAACAGACGAGTGTGCCTTTTTGTATTCGTGTTTTATTACCTTTTTTGATTTGAATAGAATTATTAGCACCGGGGGGTTGAGGACTTAAAATAGCTATATTCTACGGCATTCAAATGTAAACAAATGGCCATTTTGATACGACCATGGATTATTTCATGGGATGTCTGCAATACAGCATTCTTTGGTTAAATCAATGGCACTGAAGTATTTCATAAAAATTAAATAGAAGAAATACACTGATAGCTTGTACTAGTAATTTATACATGCTGAGTTTTGTATTCCTCTATTGCTGGGAACACACAGGGAGTTCTTTGGGAGTAACCAACCAGCGCTTGTGGTCTATGATGAGGAGATGTTGTCTGAGATTATGGTCAAACAGTTCTCTGCATTCTCCAACAGACTCGTGAGTTATTGAAATGTCACAACTTTGAATGTAACTTGTAACAGATTTAAATAACAATATAATCAAAGTAATGAGCAGGCCTCAGTGGCCACTATTACAACATAAATACATCATCTTCCATCATGTTAATCTGCTGAACCACTTTTATAATATAATTTCACATTCCCATCAATGATTTGCTACATCCTTTCTCATCTTGATGCATGAATGTAGCCCTGGGAGCAACTTGCGATGACTAAAGTCATGCATTATGGCAACCCATAGAATTGTTACAATGAGAGGGGTCATCTTGATGACAAAGTACAAAACAATAAAACCCCACTCTAACCACTAACACTTCCCAACATAGAGGACTAGAACCGTACTAGAAATGTGAATGTCAGTCACTTGGTAATTGTACCAATCTAAAGCAATTTGCGGCCCTTAAAGGCTTAAAATTCATTTCCTTGTAGGGGTTAAAGGCAGGCCATCCCATAATAGACGGGATGCTGTTCAACCTTGAGGACGCCCGCTGGAAACATGTCAGAAAGGAAATGACCCCCATCTTTACAACCGGCAAGCTGAACAAGGTAAGGGTCTGGCCCTGTAAGCCCTGGGGGTACTTGGTATATTTTGTTTACACAGGTGCAAAATCCCCATAACCCTCTATCCAAGGGGCACCTTTCACCAAAATAGAAGGGTCAATCATGACTAAATCCCTCAAGCTAAGGGTCGTTTTTCTCAATTCTTACCAAAAGACCTGCCAGGAAGGTCAATTGTCAGCAAAATCTATCTAAACAGAGGCATTTGTGATTAAGACTTTTAAAACATAGGCACTTTAACCTAAATCTCTCTAGCCAAGGGGAAGGGTTTGTCAAAGCTCCAGCCGCACATCCGTGACAAAATGAGATTGAATCCCCCTGGTATAATTATACTCATATATACAAAAGGTGTTTATTGCATATGAATTTCCAAGTGCACATTGAAGGTTAAGGTTTCATATTAATTTGTGAGCATTATGCATGATTCTTGTGGAAGGTGTCAATCAGGTAGGGGCATGATGAATGAATGCAGCACCACATTTAGCTTATTTCCTTTCTTATGCCTCCCCGAATACTTTTCTCCCCAGTGGTTTCCATATAAACGTAGTAGGGTAATGGATGTAACTGAGGAAAAACAGGGAATAGAATGACATGGTAATGTAGGCAGGGAAAATATTCAGAGTAGTCTATACAGTAATACAACATGCAATCGTTAAAGCGACTATACCAATATACTCGTATTTGTAAATGGTTCTGCAGATGAATACAGAAATTAACCGATGTGCCAAGTCCTTGGCTGATAGCCTGCTACAGTGTGCCAGGAATGGTGTAGCCGTGGACATCAAAGAGTAAGTGATATACTTAATCAATGTTAGTTCTGTCATGATTTTTTGTCCTTGTTCTGTGCCACCAAACCATTGTCCCGCCTTTAAACAGGACTGGGGCTCTCCTTAAGAGGGTCCTACACATAGTGTTTCCTTTATTGGCACATACTCTATTGCAACCCCATGACCCGAGGGGGGGGGGGGTCACTTCAACCAAAAAGCCTGCATGTTACTATACTCCAAATGGTCTGGACCTGTGTGTGTGGGGGGGGGGGGGGTCGGGGGTAAAGATTATTGACCCCTCTAGGGAATGTAAAAAAATGACTCCTCCTGTGGTTAAAATTGATCACTCCCTCAAAAATCTCAAGATTCATAGCAGTCTTTGCGAAAACTTTTTCATCCCACAGGACATTGGGTCCTGCAAATTTTTAATATTGAAGGATAGACTGCATATTTGGAGGACCGGATAGCCACATATCTGCATTTTAAGTATAAAAGAGTTTTTTCCATCAAAAATAGAATTAATTTGTAAACGTTTAGGGTCAATCAGGATAGATGTATAGTTTTACACAGTATATTGATATGCATATTTCAGATTTAGAAGCCCAACTGCCTTCTTCTAGTTCAGAAAAGCCCAACGTGCGTCTGGACATTCGGTCCTGCTACACTTGTAAATCTGCTGGACCAGTTGCATTTTAGAAGGACATTGCCACTGTCCTGCATGTTTTTGCAAAGACTGTCATAGTTTGATGCTTGTCGGCAGGTATGCAGCAGGCTACGTCATGGATGTGATAGCGAGTGTAGCCATCAGTATTCAGCTTGACTCCCAGACGGACAGGAACAACGCCTTTGTTGAACACGCTAAGAGAGCTTTTGTAGTCAACCCAGCCAAACCTGCTGTCATCATGCTCAGTGAGTGATAGGCTACAGTATTACAGGTTATTGACATCAGTTGCTGTTAAAGGACTTCCCAGCCAACACACCCTAGTGGGCCCTAGATGGGTCACAGATGGGCTGCCTTATGGGGCCCATATCGGCTGCCCATCTGGGGCCCGCTTCGTTTTGACCGGGGCTATCAGGTGGGGCCCAGAAGGGCTTGCCCAGGTTTGAAGTGGGCTGGCCCTGTTCAGATCTAAGTGGGACCCAGGTGGGCTCCTTTATTTGGGGAACACTTAATTGGGGGGGGGGGGGTGGGGGTGGGGCTGGGTGCTGGGGGACAGACACAACATTTTCTTTAGCTATAAGCTTAGTTGTTATGTAGTTGATGACCATACATGTTAAGAGTAGTTACCAACAAGTATTCAAGTGGGTCAATTAATTTATCTGCATTTAGTGTCATCCCTTTATTCAAGGAGGAGAAGCAAAATGCATCCTTTGACTAACTACAACTCTGATCACATTGGGTGACACAGTCAGAGTTCCTGTGAGTCTGATAGTGATACATGAGGGAGCCCTGGGACTATGTACTATGAACATATCCCGGGGAAAGGTGTCAGTATCAGAATGCTCCTCGTTTCTCTATTTGTATGCAAACTTGTGTAGACAATTTCGTATAATATGAATGTAATGTGAAAACTGTATCATTTCAATGGTTTTAAAGGAATTGTGAATTTATGGCTCATTGTAATAAAGACAAGAAAATGTCTATAGGATATTAAATCCTATGTACTCTCTATGATGACATCTAGTGGTAAGATCAGGAACAACACTTGCCCACTTAGCCCAGGCCTAGCCCAGGTGAACCCCACTCTTTTGGGGAAAGGTCTTTGAAAAGTAATCATGAAAGTTGTGTTGGTAGAATTAGCCCAGAAAGTGAAGTTGGTGGGTTTGCCCACATGGGGCCCACCGGGCACCCACACCAAGCCCATGGAAAACCCATGCAGACCTCAGCCCACTTAGCCCAGCTCTAGCCCAGGTGAAACCCAGGTAGACAACATAGCATGAGAAAAGTAATTTGAACTTGCATTTTCTAGAAAAATGGGACAAGTGAGGATAAATTAAAATATCTGCAATGCAAGAAATCCATTAAAAACTAAGTTCAGTACATGGGCTCAGCCCACCTGGGCCCTATCTGGCTGCCCATGCTGAGCCCATGGGAAACCCAGGGATACCTTTGCCAATTTTGCCCATTTCCAACCCAGATGAAACCCACCTTTACAAAAACACATATATATTGTCAATTTAAAATGTAAATTAATTGAATATTTTCAGAAAAGAGTATGAATTGAAGGTTTTGCAGTGCGAACATGACATGTTGATATTCTGGGCTGAGCCCAGATGGGCCCCATCTGGAAGCCCAGACAATTACCAGTTAATACCCAGATATGGGCTAGCCCATGGTGCCCAGAGACACGCCCATATGGGGCCCATTTGGGTGTGTTGGCTGGGTTGTTACTGTAATACTGTCAATGATCAACAGATTCATGTTCAATCAGTAGAAGGCAGCATGTAGTGATTTAAATATGATATTTAACGGTAAAATCAACAATTATGTCGGTGTCTTACTCAGACTAACATCATGATACTTATTTGCTGTACCCGGCTTTTGCCACAAGCTGGTATTTTTGAGTTTGAGTTTTGAGTTTTGGTAACTTATATTGTTGGATCTCATTGAGATGATTTTAAGAAATAATATTGAAATTATATAACCACAGACAAGGATATGGCAATGTAAGGTAATGACCCCTTGATGCTCAGAATACACAATATAGCAACCAAGAATATAATAGAATATCTTGCTTTTAATCTCAAGTGATCTGCCTACCCATAAGCACTTATCATAAATCCCTTATCAACAATCACAAATGTGTGAACTGTGTTTGAGATATGAAGCTGACAAAACAAATGTAAGATAATTACAATCTAATTTTTGTGTTCACATTATGACTGTTTTCCAGTCTTCTTCCCTAGGCTTGCAAAGCTCCTGAACAAAATGGGGTTATCCATCAATTTCTTCTCCTCAGACATGCTGACTTTCTTTCCAAAGGTATTCCTTCAAATGATGGAAATGAGAAAGTCAGATGATGAGCAGGTAACCATTCAATACTATTTATGTATTTAAGATATATAAGCCAACATGGCAAAACGAGGAAATTAGATTACACAAATTTTCTTGTCCACTTTCCCTGTTAGTACTCCCACTAGTGCATGCCTAGACACAGCCAAATGGCCCCTAGCTTACGTGAGTGCATGGACTAACATTTACAGTGAGTCCTAACCCAGTCTTACAACCTGATCTTAAAGTCTTAATAATAGGTTCCACTTTTACTAAAGAAGGGTAAAAAAGAAAAGAAAAGCTGGGGTTGGGAGGCAGAGCCCCCATGAGTAAGTAACCAGAGTAAGACTGCATATATAAGATCAGGTTGTAAGACATTTGTAGGCCTTTGTCAAGACTCAAGACTTTAAATGTTTATCCGTGCACTCACCTGAGCTAGGTCGGTCATGCATTCTTAACAGCCATTAAAAGATTGTGATAAGAATACATGACGACCGATAACCCCATATCATACATACTGTAAAACCTTGGGTATAAGCCTACTTCGTACTGGTATCCTGATTCTACACAAGGTTGGTACATGTATTATGTTATAAGGGAGTATTCCACTGACATCGGTCGGGCGTAATTCCGTCATCCGATAAAAGTCTATAATGTTAAACTTATTGGCGAATCATGTCCGATGGACAAAATCACGGCCGATTTCGTCAGTGGAATACTGCCTATACTAGAGGCTGTTTCTCATGAAATCGGGCCAATGTGAACGTTTTTGACCAGGTGCCATCTTTGAATGGCTGCCATCTTTGACCTCCTGGCAGAAGACATTTATTTAGGGCAGGTTAAGTTACATATGGAGATATAACCACCGCCATTTTCTTTATGTTATGCCTTACATATCGAAGAAGAAATTTATTTTTCTTAAATCTTTTTTTAATTTGGCCGGTCAAAGATCGGCCCGATCTCATGAGACAGAGCCTATAGTGTTCTCCATTCACTGACACTGATACGGTCACATCATGCTGACCCTTCAGGAGTGTATACATACTGCATATAACCCCATGGATTTGACATGATGCACTTGATTTTATATGATAAACATATCTTAGAATTCAAGTGTTTATATTTTCTGTGAATAATAACTATCATTATGTAATATTTCCTTCATTTTAGTCCTGGTCTGACTTCCTTCAATTCATGATGAATGTACAAAAAGAAGAAAACATTCATGACAGAGGCAATGATAAAAATATATATGGAAAGACGACAAGAACAGGACGTATGTATGACATGCTAAAAAGACAGGCCATGCATTTATTAATAGTTGGGGGAGGGAATTTCCTCATGGCGGTATAATTGAGTAGACCACCCAGTGATAATGTTTTAAGCAATATTGAATGCCCCCCCCCGTACCACCTCCAATGTGTATGGATTTTGAAAAACTGCCCACCTCTGATTATTAGTAAGACATGCCCTAGGCTACTGTAATTTTTCAGGATAAATAAAAGAATTTTCAACTCAACTCTGAAATATTTTGCACAGAGCTATAAATAACAGATTTTTCCTCCACAGGCATGACTACAGATGAGATATTGGGTAATACAATAATATTCTTCATCGGGGGTTACGACTCAACAGCCAACGCCCTCAGCTTCTTTCTGTACAACATGGCTTTGTACCCGGACATACAGGACAAACTAGTGCAGGAAATAACACGTGTTGTAGGGGACAAGGTAACATCTCTGTTGTATTACCGTAAAACCTCGCGTATAAGCCTAATTCGCGTATAAGCCGCACCCCGACTTTGGGCCAATCCTATAAGCCGCAACAGAGATCTGATTATGGTGACTTTTAGTACTGTACCATAGTAGCAAAAACTCGCGTATAAGCCGTACCCTGACCCTGGGCAGATGCTATAAGCCACACCACCGATCTGACTCGCGTACTAGCCGCGGCCTATACGCGAGGTTTTACGGTAAGACTTATATGATTTCATTTTCAACAAGAGTGACACATTGATATTTCCTGTACACATTTTGGTTGACAAAGTTGAATTGTTATTTTTGAAAGGGGTGTTCTTCAATAGAATTATTCTTAAAATAATATATTCAGATACCTTGAAATATCTTATCGAGGTTGTTGATCCAATGATATTTCGATTATATATCCTTTAATATACCAATTATATATCCTCTAGGGAAACATTGACCGGAGCGTTGCCCATGAGATTCCCTACCTGGACCAGTGTGTAAATGAAACCCAGCGACTCTACCCTGCTTTCCCAAGGTATTGTATAATTGTTTTATGCTTTAGGAAGTCGTTATTGATTAATGAGGAGGGGGGGGGGTTGTAAAATCTCGCGCTGAGGCGGGAACATTTTTTTACCCTCCTCTAGAGCATGTGGAATATTTCACAACACCCTCTCTGAAGGTGGTAAAGTTTCCCTCCCCCTTTGAACTATAGTAATGTGTCGTTTTTTGGTATATATCCCCCCTGCCCCAACCCATGTCCTCTTCCCATCTGTTACATCTCAGAGAGAGTGAAAATTATGGCTACCCTTTGGCTGCAAAGTATAGGCCTACTGATATGTCTTTTGTTTTCGCCTCCACAATTTATCGTGGTTTTTGGTAAATGCCTTTACAATGGATTATGGAGGCTTATTTAACCTTTGACAGACTCCACATTCTCAATATGACATCATCTTTGATGATTCCATATTACTTCAATATTGATGAATGAAATTTTACTATAAAGAATGAGTGAACTATGTCTTAAAGTGACACGGTCCAATAATAGGGACTCAACAATCAATTTAGTTAAAAAGTTCCCTCTGGCTATACACCATGTGCTAAATACTTTAGCTAATCTCATCCCCTAGAATTAAGCTTAGAATCTCGACTCACTATCAGATTATGGTTGATTTAACTGCATTTGGAGTGCGAATTATGAAGAATTTCCCCCCATTGAAAATGCAATGTAAAATACTATACTTGGGCCACATCTGAATCTCCAATTGGGCTCTCATTGCCCATAGATGAGATTGTATTGTGTCCCATCCTCCAGATATAATATCTTTAGTGACACTTAGAGCACATTAAAGTATGATTTTGAATGTGAATAAAATCGGGCCGTATCACTTTTTAACACTGTACGTGTGTATGCTCTGTGCAGAGTGAACCGCCATGTAAGTCGTGACGTCACCATTAAGGGGGTGTACATGAAGAAGGGCCTCATGATTCAGATCCCCATCTTTGCTATTCAACGAGACCCCAACAAATGGCCGGACCCAGGGAAGTTTGATCCAGACAGGTGAGTTCTAAAGATGTGTTTTTTGCTTCCTTTCATCCCATTTGTGTCAGTTATTTTATTGCTATACTTGCCTCTATTGATTTGGGTATCATTTTTCTGTGAGAATTCCTCATCGACTCTTTATAATGTTACCAATTGCACCGAGCGAACTAGGCATCCCTCTCATAAGCTGACCTCCCTTATAAGTGATGAGCAAAACCTAAAAACCTTACAACTGAGGCAGTTCGCAGATCTTCTGGCCCTTTTGAAGTCTGACTCAAACAATTACCCCTGACTTTTGAGCGTTGGCAACTGACATGCTTAATGGCTCAAATATTTTCCCGCCTTCTTATATGTTTGAAACACATGTTAAGGTAAAGAGGAACTAGTAAAAGGTGCATTGTACTAATACACTACTCTTATTATGACATAACACTTGCTTTACAACAGGTTTTCACCAGAAAACAGGAAGGATCGGAGTCCCTACCATTTCATACCGTTTGGTAATGGACCGAGGAACTGCATCGGGATGAGACTCGCTCTTCAGCAGCTGAAGGTCGCTATCATCCATGTCCTGAGGAAGGTCAAGGTCAGCAAGTGCCAGAAAACACAGGTGAGATAAAGGTCAAGGTTAAGGTCAAGGTCAACAAAAAAAGGTCACGGTCAACATCTCATCTCATCATTATTATTAATATTATTGTAACGGTCGCGGAAAAATCGTCTGGAGAAAGCGGGACTCGAACCCACGACCCCCTGACTCCGAAGCCAAGTGCTCTACCACTGAGCTACTTCCCCTTCTGACAATCTAACAGCGCCGTACGTTACTGGGTCGGTTCGGTAACCACTGCCCTTACACAGCTCCCCCAGCCTCTATCATGTCCCGTAGCAGCCAATGATAGAAGCTCACAGTGCCGAACCGATCCAGCCAATTTGTTGACTTGACTCCATGCTGAACTCCAACTGCCCGTACTGGGAACCAACTCTTCACTACCTGCTCCTCCAACTACCAACCGCCAGCAGGTGGCCAATCTCCAGCAAGTTGGGATGCTCCAACCGTCTAAGTCAACCGTACCAGCGAGTGCGCTCGCTTTCTCCACCAGTGTAACGGTCGCGGAAAAATTGGCTGGAGAAAGCGGGACTCGAACCCACGACCCCCTGACTCCGGAGCCAAGTGCTCTACCACTGAGCTACTTCCCCTTCTGACAATCTAACAGCGCCGTACGTTACTGGGTTGGTTTGGTAACCACTGCCCTTACATTATTAATATTATTATTATTATTATTATCACTAGTATTGTTGTATTAATACTAAGCATTTTCAGAATGACTATGTGATTATCATATAACATGAATACCATGTATCATACTTCTATGTCTCCATAGCAAGACATCATATTTCAAGTCCGTCAAACACTTATTGTAAAATAGCTAGGGGTCCTGACAGAAGAAAGGCAATGCCCCTAAGTCTAGGTTTGGCTATATGCCATTAGATCCAATAAATACTTTAAAAAAAAGTGTCCTTAGACACACGAGACATCGGTGAGATAAAGGTCAAAGTCAGATACAGTAAAACCTGGTGTATAAGGCGGTGTCTCATGAGATTGTAACAATTGAAACGTCTTTGACTGGGTGTAGTCTTTGACTGGGTGTAGTCTTTGACCAGATATCTTCAAAACAGCTGAAAAAGGTACACAGAAATGCATGATATATAGTGATTTTATACTTCCATTTGCCTGTTCATGGATTTTCATGCAATACTAGTGTGATAGCTGTTTATGAGCCTACATTTTGGGTTGGTTGCTATGCAAACACACTGTTGCTAGTCAACCACTGGTTCTACCATCAAACTACCTGTCCCATTGTCTTCTTTGGGATGGATTTACAGGGGGTAGATGCCATCAGAATCTTCCTAGACTCATTATTTATACATTGAGAACAGAAACTTGTATCAAGCAGCCACCATCTTGGATTTTGACCATTTGTCTTTCCATACAATCTTATTTAATAGCACTAGCAATATTACATCTACAGTAAACACTCAGGGAACATCCAGCAATACTCACCTTAAACCATAAAGGAGAAAGCACAAGGTAACTCAGCATTTCACAACTGAAACTGGCGATAATAGAGGCTGAACTGCCCCGCCATCAGTGCCCCGGAAACGGCCGAGCTAGTGCCGAGTCAGTCTGCGAGATTGTAAACAAGTCAGGGAAGTTCGGGCCTCAACCCATTTTTGGACATGACTAACCTACCATACAGGAATTGTCGGAGCTACAATAATAAACTCAATACCACTGTAAAGTAAACATCTAGAAACTCTCATACTGCCACTAAACCAGCAAATCTATACATTGCCGGATTCGTCTCGGCGAGAGGAATCCAACGGTGTGCGCCATTAGTCGCCCCAACGTCCGAGTAGTACGCTACGGCTCGGGAAAGTTCTAAAGCTGACCCGTTTTTGACCAAATGAACTCAACCATATATAGACTAGACTAACTATCGCAGTTCTAATGAAAAACTCGATGCCATAGTAAGAAGCTAGACATACCATCGCCACTCCTGGAAAGAAGGAAAAAGTGGAATTATCCAGCCATGGATCACGGGCATTAACTTTCCTGTCCTGGCTCCCGATCAAAGTGCAACCAAGGGCATTAACTTTCTCAGGTATGTTCACTGGTAATGGACCTCACGAGCCACTAGTGGGCCACGGGCATTAATTTTCTCATCCGGGTGACGATAATAGTGCGACCAAGGGCATTAACTTTCTCGGGTATGTTCACTGGTATTGGCACTCGCTGGGACTGGCAGAACTATTAAAAACTAGGCCTATAGACTGGAAACTGAATAGGCAACCAACACTAGTAAGCTGGTGTGATCATAGACATAAAGGAAGAAGGAGATGCCAGCAGAATAGGAACCTGTTGGGCTCACTGCAGTGTACTCATGTAGTACTTTATGAGATATTTCTATTATACAAAGGTACATTTGCGACAAAATTGCGCTAAAACATATACACGGAAGATACCGTACTGAAGAAGTTAGGAAACCAAGAGACACTTAGATTAAGAGTTAAGCTTATTTCTTTAGTGCCACTTAATTTGCTCCCTAGCCATGGCAAAATCATCAAAAGTAGAAGACCGGCTGGATGACTTTTACGAGGAACTTAAAAAGGTGCGAGAATCCATGGATCGGCTTGCGAGCCTGTCCACTAGGGTGGAAACACTGGAAAAAGTAGTGGCTCCTCTTAAAGAAAAAGTGTTTGGTCTTGAAGTATCTGTGCAAGGGCAAAGTGACCTGCTAGAGGACTACAAAAAGGTCATCGATGAGAACACTAAAGTTATGAAGGAGTCAGCTAAAAAAATTGAAACTCTAGAGAAAAATGCCAAGGCCTTGGTGGACCAGCCTGAATTTAAGAAGGCTGTCCTAGAGGCAGTTGAGAGGGCCCTCAAAGAAAAGGAAGAAATGAAGGTAGAGACTGAGAAGAAAACAGATATCGAAGAAAAAAGGAGGTACAATCGACTTTTACTCAATGTACCAGAGTACAGAAGAGAGACATTGTTAGAAGATGTGTGTGGGATACTAACCCCCCTCCAAAGGAACCTCAGAAACGAGATAGTCAACACCAAGAGGTTGGGCGTCTTTAAGGGTTTGAAGGCCCCGATTCCCATCCTCGTTGAATTCCAGTCCACAAAGACCAGGGACTATGTCTTCAAATATAGGTTTGACATTAGGAAAACCGATAATCTGCGATGCAGAAAGTTTATTCTTACAGAGGATCTCAACGAGGAAACAAAGAAAGTAAGAGAGAAGGTGCGAGCAATAGTAAATCTTGGGGAGCAACTCAAGAAAAACATCAGACAAGCTGGGGACTACGTACTGCTAAATGGGAAACCCTACAATGGTAGGAGTGAACTTCATATGCTTCCAGAGGATTTATCAGTGGAGAAGGCCTTCACTAGGGAAACCGAGAAGGGCACCATGTTTCAGGGTGAACATTCATACCTGTCTAACTTCTATGCTAAAGAAGTCAGGTATCAGGGAAAAACCTACAACTGCAATGAACAGGCATTCTTTTACGTGAAAGCGCAGCTGTGTGGAGATCCTTCAAATGGTGAAGCCATATTGAAAGAAACAGATCCAAGAAAAATCAAAAACCTAGGCAGAGAGATCAAGGACACTGAGCCCTGGTTTGCCCAAAGGGTTACTATCTTGAAAGACATTAACAACATTAAATACCAAGATGAAGAAATGAAGGCCAAGCTACTCGCCACAGGAACCAAACCCATCTGGGAATGTTCCGGGGATGGTTACTGGGGGGTGGGGGTACATCTGCTGTCTAAAGAAGTGAACAATACCAGGTGGAATGGGCAAAATGTGTTCGGGCAGATGCTGATGGAAATCAGAAGGGAAATAAGGAGTGCATAATTGTCTTTTCCCGTCTGTACATGCATCGTGAAATATGCCTCTTAGATCTTT
The DNA here is from genome assembly GCA_947462335.1 of Harmothoe impar. Taxonomy (NCBI): domain Eukaryota; kingdom Metazoa; phylum Annelida; class Polychaeta; order Phyllodocida; family Polynoidae; genus Harmothoe; species Harmothoe impar. The sequence continues at coordinate 62,021,650 of OX381714.1, forward strand.
TGAATTCTTATTATGAATAACTACATTATTAAAGGGTTGAAAGTGCATGTGAGAAACTGATTCCTTAATCTGACTTTGTCGCAGTCAGACAATAACCTATTAACTATCTCAGTGACTAACTGAGCTTTATTTTCAGTGGAAATTTCTATTCTGAAAAATCAAAAAACTTTTGTATTCTGGTCTACATGGTTAACTAGTTACTGCAGTGAGCTAATGGCTCTTTGCGATTGAACAAAACAACAATGCTATCCCCCCCCTCCCCGCCCCCCTCATCAAATTTCATCCTATGAGATGCCCAAAGGGCTACAAATAATCTACTGGAATACTCAAAGTGTAAGATCTAAAGAGGAGAATGTAACTGAATATCTGTCAAGCCTTAATGCTGATGTTGTGTGTATCTCTGAGACATGGCTCAAGGAGTCAATGGGTGATAGTTTCTTCAGCATACCTGGATTTGTAACCCACAGATTGGACAGGGAATACTGACTGATGAAGGCAAGGTAAAAAGAGGTGGTGGACTGTGTATGGTTATTAAAAATGATGTTAAGCATGAAATATTGGAAGGTGAAATTACCAGTGTAATTAACGAGCACTGTGAGTTAATGGTGGCAATGATAACTCTACCATATACAAGGAAAATATATGTGGTGAATGTGTATCGGCCCCCCTCAGGAGATGTGAATGAGTTCAGTAAAATTGTAACGAAGGCACTAAAAAAGATATCAGCAGGGAAAAGAGATGAAGATATCTTTTTGGGCGGTGATATCAACATTGACTATGCAATAAACTCACCTGAGAAGAATAAGCTAGTCCTGCTGGAAATTGCCAATGGCTTCAAACAGTATATCAGACATCCAACTAGGCCCCTCTACACTGAAAGGGTTATAGACCTGATCTTCTCAAATTCCCAGGATGTCTTTCAGACAGGATTGCTTTGTGTGAATGTAAGTGATCACGTTCCTGTGTACATTGTCAGGAAAAAGGCTAAAACAAAAAAGAAGGCCATTGAATTCTTTGGAAGGTCCTATAAGGGCTATAATAAAGAAGATTTGCTAAACTGTTTAAGGGAGCTTGATTGGGATTCATTCTTTGCTAGTAATGACCCCGATGAAGCTTGGGAAATACTATTTGGGAGGCTTTTAGAGTACCTAAACAGGGTATGTCCAATAAAAAGGAGGCGCTTCAGAAAAGAAAAGTCTAAGTGGGTGACTGACGAGCTATTAAGGCTGATGCATGACAGGGATCAGGCTCTCAAGAAAGCCTTACAAACTAAAAGAGTAGAAGACATTATAGTTGCCAAGGCCCTCAAGAATAGGTCAAACTTGAAGTCAAAGCAAGCAAAGAGGGACTATATTAAAAGATTGTTGGTTGAGAATGCTAAAGACCCCAAACAATTTTGGGCTGCCATTAAGGAAATGTTACCTGCTGAGACAAAAGGTATCTCCCTAAACTTGAAAGATGAACAGGGGATAGAGGTTGAGGCACAGGACACAGCTAATCATATAAATACCTTTTTTGCCAATGTTGGAAAAAATCTAGCTGACAAAATTGAGCCAGTTGAAGGATTTGAACCACCCCTGATTGAGACTCCAGCAAACAGTCTCGAGTTTAAGAATATAACAATAGAGGAGTTAGATAAAGAATTGGTAAAGATAAATGAGAAAAAATCATCAGGAATTGATAATGTCTCTGCTAAGGTGTTGAAAGAATTTCTAATCGGTATGAAAGATGAATTTTTACATGTCTTAAACCTATCAATTGTGAATGGGATTTTTCCTGCCAAGTGGAAAGAAGCAAAAATTACCCCAGTTCCAAAAGTAAAAAATCCAAGTGAAGTAGGGGAGCTTAGGCCTATATCTCTATTACCTATTACAGGAAAGTTGCTTGAGAAGTTCATCCACAGCCAAACTAATAGTTTCTTAGAAGGCAATGCACTACTAACCCCTAAGCAAAGTGGCTTTAGAAAGAACAGAGGAACTCAAGACGCCGTTATAGATCTGAATGAAAAAATATTCAAGTCCCTAAATGAGGGCAAATATACTGGTGCTATTTACATAGATTATAAGAAAGCATTTGACATAATAAGTCATGATAAACTGCTAGCAAAGTTGCCCAAGTATGGTTTTAGTGAAAGTGTTGTTGAGTGGTATGGGAGCTATTTGAGTGGGAGGGAGCAAAAAACATTTGCAAATGGCTGCTGTTCAGACTTGGAAAAAGTTCACTATGGAGTCCCCCAAGGCTCTATTTTGGGTCCGACACTATTTATTTTATATGTAAATGATCTGTCAAAACTAGATATGTCATGTCACTGTTTGCAATATGCAGATGATACTGTACTCTTCACCTCAGGATTTAATCTGGTTGATATTGTGTCAAATTTGCAAGATGACTTGGATAAGTTAATAGAGTGGTGTGATGCAAACCAATTAACCATAAATGCAAAGAAAACCAAAACTATGTTATATACTTACCAGACAGATGTGAAACTACCACCGATTTATGTCAAAGACACTGAACTTGAAGAAGTAGACAAATATAAATATCTAGGAATCATTATGGAAAATAATCTGAGTTTTAAAGCGCAATTAGCAAAAACCATATCCTCTGTCAACTACAAAATCTGGTTATTAAGGCACTTTAGAGAGCATATGGACCAAGATACTGCCGTATTGTTGTTTAAAACTATGCTATTGCCTTATATAGATAACAGTAGTATATTCTTGTCTGGGGTCAGTCTCTTTGAGCAGAAGAAGTTGCAAGTTCTGCAAAATGTTGGTATCAGAGTATGTTTGCGGATTAAAGATCCGATGTCAATTTCTGTTAAAAAATACATGCCAAAATCAAGGTCCTGCCAATAGATCTGAGGAGGAAATATTTGCAAGGAATACTATGTTACAGACTGATAAAGCTCAACTCACTGGCGTTGGTACAAAACAGAGTCACTCGAGCTGCGGATGGGCCTCTGATCAAATTATATATACCTCACACCAGACGCGTCCAATTTTCTCCACCTTTCAATACTTATAATAGTTGGAACAATATCTCATCTACTATCAGAATGGCTGACAATAGTGTCACTTTTAAGAGTATGCTTAAAAGAAGCTTACTCAAGTACTTTGATAACACCTGGAGCTACGAGCTGCAATTCACAAACCTGTAATTATAGTGAGTGATGATTGTATTACATATATTCTCTCTTGTCACCGAAAACCCAGCGATGAACATACTGCAAATGAACTTTTTCGTTGAATTTATTCAACTTGGCTGGCACACTTGAATATATACAAAACTTACAAAGTCTTTGTATTGTATCAGTAACGCGGGCTTTTGAGTCTTATCATACTCACATATCTATTTCTATTTTTATTCAAGTATCAACTCATTGTATGACTGTTAACTGTCCTAGAACAGTAGGGTATGTAACATAAAATGCTGCTTCTTATTGTAAAATCCATGTTGATTATACCCTCTCCATGTCTTAGGGTCAGATGAATATTACCACCATATATGTATGGTATTCCTCAACATGTGTCCCCTATAAGAATTTGGTATCACCTCATATTCATCTACCCTCCCCCTCCCCCTCCCCTTGTCCCCAAGTAATATCACCATAACTGACTTTTTTGTAAGTTCTCATGCAGTAATAACGAAATGGAGGTGCTGTAGCCAAAAATGCAAATGTAATTAATCATTCATTGTATGTATCAACCTTCTCTGTAATTCGATTGAAACAAATATAATTGTATGTACTTTTATATTTTTCGTGATTGCAGAATAAAAACCTTGCAAATTGAAAATTGAAAAATATTCATAATCAGCATACCTCTTAGGTCAGACCTCACGCCATTATAACGTCTTACAATGAGAAGCTGTCCTCCTACATTACTGTATTCGACGTAATAAGCAGTGCACTTAAAAAACAGATTATAGACCCCTTTTAGTAGTTAAGAGTTTAATTGGGGTGAAAAATTTAGATCTTTCTGGTTAGGCCAAATAAAAAAAAAGTTTTGTTTCAGGTAACATGGGAAGAAACTCTAGGGTCGGTAGGTCGGATTTTTTTTTTAAACTTTTTTTAAAAAATTTCCCCTCTAAAATTGACCCCCAAAAAAGTGTAAAAATGCGGAGATTTTTTTTCCAAAATTTTGTAAACTTAAAATTGACCCCAAAAAAGTATAAAAATATAAAAATTTCTTCAAAATTGCATAAAAAAACGTAGGGTCGGCCCTGTTTAGATAGGGTCGGTCGGGTGACCTGAAACAAACCTTCTTTTTTTTTTGGCCTTTCTTATAGTTGGGGAGGTGTGTGCTTAATAGGGGGTGTGCCCTTATTACGTCAAATACGATAAGTGGAAAATAGTCTGAAATGAAGCGCTGTTGGATCGAGGGATTGTCCATGTACCAAATGCAACAAACCTGGTTGTGGCCATCACAACAGGCTTTTCTATGGTAAAATCTGATTAGGAGGGTCTGTTCTCGTTATCAAATATGAGTTTGGATGGACAAATGTGGGATAGGGGGTTCTTATAAGTATGTTTGTTGTGCCAAATGATATTTTTTGGTTGAAAATTTGCAATTCATGATTTCATGCCCCAATGTTCCTGAGCCTGTGATACAGCCAATTGTCAACTCTGATGCCTGTAATAGCTATCAATCAATAGGGAATTACATCTTCTTTCAGATTAACTCCTTGGCTTAGAGATGCTCTGACATGAAGGTGTTATCATAGTTTTAAAAAATGAACATATTTTGTGAGGTAAAAACAGGCCGAAAACTGGTATGACCCCGCACATGGATAATGAGCCAAAACTGGTAGTGCATCCCAAGATATTCAATGTGAACAGCCAATGACCTACTGTGAACGTACTTATATTGACGGGTATACATTCTCGCGGAGGTGGCAAAAACAATAATTTCACTGGTACTTGAATTCGCGGATAGCCAGGGCAGACCAGCTGATGGGGTGTCTATAATGTTGTATTTGCGGAAATATAAATTCGCTGGTCTTTTATTTCCGTGAATATAGCGAAAACATATACACAGTGAAATAAGTTACGACCAGAGTATATATCTCTTTCTCTCATTCTTCATTCCAGATTCCCATCGAGTTTGAGAAAGGCCCTGCCCAGCTGAAAGCTGCTGGTGGTATTCATCTCAAGGCGGAACCCCGGGAAATGACACCGTGACATGGCCCCTACGTAAACAGGATGTGACAGACACCTATTCAACAAAGGCAAACATTGCATCATCTGAGAGTGGTACCCATTAAGGTGGCTAGACCCCATTGCAAACACGTTAACTGCGCAGGTCAGTGCGTATATGCACATGTAATTGTCTCAATAGACGCCAGGGGTGCCTTTGGTCATCTTTTGGTATATCAGATATATATTTTCATGTATTGTCAAAATTACCCTCCAAGACCTGACTGAGCCTTGAACCCAGGGTCTCCTGCATGTGAGTTGTATGGCTTTACCCCTACTCTACTGGGGCTCTGGTAGTAGGCATGCTGAAAGCTATACCTATACCATATCATGACTGTGTGCTCCATTTATATATTTTTTATTTCAAACACCAAAAACCTTTAAAATATGCAGGGGACCATATGTTCAAAATAGTGTCTTTGGGTGTAAAAGATTATAAACTATATCCTGAGTGAACTATAGGGAAAGTTAATGACTTTAAGATGCTATGTCCTATCTCAATATGATTCTATTATAGATCACTCCAAACTCAAAGCCAAATATCTCAGAAACCAGCTGGGGACCCCCCTATTTTCTTTACACCATTTGAGACTACTTATAATATGGGCCTCATGGCGAAAATCCTGACGAAATCTAATTACTTCTACACCATGGGGACTACCCACCTTAAAACAATGTTTTTTTGCGCTCATATCCCAGTTGGTGCCGTTTGACGCTTCTCACAACAGCTATATTGTGATACGGACAGCCTTGGTGCTGTTATGTAACACTGAGGAACATTTCTGCACTTTCAGAGAGCAACTAGTATAAAACTAACTGATCTTGGTCAATTCAAGGGTGCTGAATTCAAAAATCATACTGAAATTGCTGGGTTACTTCTCAATTCTGAGTTATTTGACATTTTAGATGCATATTTTTTCCATCATCAAATTCATGTATTCTGGGTAATAGGCCTACATGTCTTCAACAATCAGAAAAAGTGGTATATATAGCCACTGAGAACCTATTCTTTACCTATGAAATAATGCTTTTTAACTTCAGATTCTGTGATATCAGATAGCAGTTCAATAAAAACATAACAGACGTCATCATATATGATGAATATTTTCCTGTGGGGTTCCCCTTGCATTGACAAGCTAGATAATCAGCATAACAATATTGTGTGACCCTAAAATCGGTACTTACACATATTGCTTATATTTCTTTTTAACGAAGAAAACAAGAACTTTCATTGTTGTCCCGTTATCAGTGACCTAGACCAAAGTGAATTTCAGGGGTTTCATTCCAGTTGCTTTTTGGCCGTTCCTCAGTTTGATTATAATGTAACAGCCTGATTGCATGACCTAACGCTATTGGTACGATCCTATGTAAGAACAAAGAAAGAGAAACATACCATCCAGGGGTGTGGTATGCTTTTCCGTACCCCCTCTACGGTACGCTTTTTGGTGCTCTAGCCCAGCTAGCAAAACTCGTAGTTAATCACGACATCTCAATAGATATATACTACATTTGGTTACGTTGTGTTCTTAGCCTCATGACGTGCTATATGCAAATGGTTCAGACATCATTCTTCAGACATCTTTCCAATGTAACATGATAATATTAATATGACCTGCTTTGAAAGACATCAGGAAGATACGATATAAAGATGTTAGTAAGTGGAATAATTGTAACATTGTGTGAGGTGGGTATATTCCAAAATCATTTTAATTGTGGTATAAATTTATTTCATAAATAAGATGCCAGATGCAAACACAGTTAAGACATTATGAAAAAGCATGTATCTAACGTCTACCCTACAAATAGAGTAGGACTTCTCCATCAGAAGAAGGTAACATCAAAGGCAATTGATTTAATCAGTATATTTTGCCTGTAGACATCACCAATATTCCTGCAGAGACTTAGCACATTGATCCTAGCACAGTGGCCAAGATGTGATGTCAGCTCATGGTTAGTCTATGGGATTTGAAGAGATTTAGCGACCACAGAAAAGGTGTGCTCGTGTAAATCTCCTGGTTTTCCCATCAATAATTATTCTACAGAATTAAAAATGACAGATCATACATGCCAGGCAAGAAGTCATTCATGTTTCATCTTCTAAGTAAATTCACTGTGTTGAATAGATACTAATTTATGGTGAAACTACTGCCAATGTAGATTGTATTCTATTGATATTGGCAGAGGGAGACATCTTGTGTCAAAAGTGTGAACTATTTGACAGCTAAAGAACAGATGTCTTATAGATGTCATAATCTGACAAGATAAAGATGTACTACATATGTAACGTATGCGTAATATTGATGTCAAATCTATTATGTCATCTTAACATGCACCTTAAGGCATGAATTTGACAATAATGTTTGATATGTATAATTTCTCGAAAAAAAATGTAATATTCTGATCCAGATTCAATCATTTGTTACATAAAAAAATGACCACATAGATATGTATGGATGATATCAAATGGTTATGTCTCTTTCTAATTGCCATTAGAGGTAAGCAATACATCAGTTTCCTGTCAAACTGCTATGTACAAGGATGAAAGTCAAGAAGGGTGTGGGTCAGAGCTCGTCCTGGGACAAACTCCCTGATGTGGCCAACTGCAGCCTCTTATATACCCGGGTTGCGGACCAGACAGTGCAAAAACGGGCCACTATTTACCATACACTAAGTAGGCACATTGGATGTTGTGGGCCTACTAATATGAGTAAATGGTGATGGTAACAGCAAATAGAATGTCTCTGGTAGCCATGGTGACTATAGATTTAGACTTTTCTTACGGATAATTTCTCAATAGGGAATCACTTTCAGGAATTCAGCAGGGGCGGGGGTAGGGTGTTCAAAAAGGTCCCAAATTGGAGATATTATTCATTGTGTAAGGGCAGTGGTTACCGAACCGACCCAGTAACGTACGGCGCTGTTAGATTGTCAGACGGGGAAGTAGCTCAGTGGTAGAGCACTTGGCTCCGGAGTCAGGGGGTCGTGGGTTCGAGTCCCGCTTTCTCCAGACGATTTTTCCGCGACCGTTACACTGGTGGAGAAAGCGAGCGCACTCGCTGGTACGGTTGACTTAGACGGTTGGAGCATCCCAACTTGCTGGGGATTGGCCACCTGCTAGCGGTTGGTAGTTGGAGGAGCAGGTAGTGAAGAGTTGGTTCCCAGTACGGGCAGTTGGAGTTCAGCATGGAGTCAAGTCAACAAATTGGCTGGATCGGTTCGGCACTGTGAGCTTCTATCATTGGCTGCTACGGGGCATGATAGAGGCTGGGGGAGCTGTGTAAGGGCAGTGGTTACCGAACCGACCCAGTAACGTACGGCGCTGTTAGATTGTCAGACGGGGAAGTAGCTCAGTGGTAGAGCACTTGGCTCCGGAGTCAGGGGGTCGTGGGTTTGAGTCCCGCTTTCTCCAGACGATTTTTCCGCGACCGTTACAATTCTGTGAATGTTCCGCAATATAAATATGTTGTTCTACGACTTGTGTTTCATATGATGGAAGAGACGTACTTCACTACCTAATGGTTCCTGAATACACTGTAAAAAATTCCTGTTGAAATTAGGGGGAATCAGTGTAAAGTTTCACGGTTTATCACCCTAATGTGATTTACGGTGAGACAGTGTAAAATTCATTACTTTTACATTGAACATCTGTAAACCAGTACAGTGAAACAATATATTTTCATTTACGGTGAATCTCACATTAAATATTTGCCCACCAGGCGGCAGCCTGGGAGATATGGGACTTTAGTGAAACTTCTCACTCTAAAATGTATCTAAATGTGTTAAGATAATAACAATGTCCAATATCCTCATTAATCACAGGCTCAATCTTGCAGCCTTTGGTACATTATGCTGTCAGAGTTGCTCTGTAACACTCCTAGAGTAGCCTTTGCTCATGGGTTGTAGTTGAATATTATTGTGAGGCATTTGATTATGTCTCTCATGGCCTAATATTTACAGGCCTGAAGTTAAGTTGATATCATGAAGTATACCAATGAATCAAGAAAAGTTTGAATCAGCAGTGAATAGCAGAGAATCCTCATATAATTATGATTAATCACCGTTAAATGACAACGGAAAAGCTCTGTAAAATTTACGGGGATTAGCAGAATACGGAGACCGTAAAAAAACATGTGAAAGCTTGGCATTAATTGTTGCCAGTGAATCACCGTAACTTTACGGGATAATTTTTACAGTGTAGGTTTATAACACATCATCAGACAGACAGATGGTGTACCTCATGGTGACTCATCATCCACGGTCTACAGCCCTCAGGCCTAACAAAAAAGAAGTTGTGTTCCGGTAACCCGTGCGACCCTATCATTTTGGCCCGACCCTAATTTTTTTAGATTTTTTTTTTAGGTTTTCCCTAATGTAAGTTATCACAAAATGTGAAAGATATACCTAATGGCCTTCAGCTATCCGAACTGGCAATGGCTTAATTGGACAGATACTGGTTCTACAATATCAAATAACCACTCCATAAATAAGATTATCCCTTACAACTCACCTCATGATCCTAAAAAAATCCCCCCCCCAAAAAAATGGATCGACCTACCCTAGGTTTTTTTGGCCTTTTTTTGGCCATGTTACCAGAACACAGGTTATTTTTTGTTTGGCCTCATCTGTGCGCGTTGAAGGTTGAGCTCAAATAGTGAATAACACATATAGCTGGGTCGTTCTATGAGTACTCCAACTCTGTGGTCTGTCTTACACAATATTTGGATCAATCAGCAACTTGTAGAAACTTTAACTTAAAGATGCTGGACATTCCACTTATATCAAGGGGGAGGGGGGAGTCTGAAAATTATGTAAGATCTACACTCATAGTCAGTAAAGTGAAACTATTGTAATTATGATATTAATTGATTCAAAATGTAGGTTTATGGGATTAGAATAACTGAAAAAGTCCGGAGCATATATATATTCAAAATTGCACAGAAAGTGGTATTACTATCTAAAAACATTTTTCATGTATCAGCAATAGTATCTTCTACACGTACACTCATTGCCACATCATTGCCGTACATTTGAATTTGTACTTTCATTTATTAGTGCAATTTCTTCGCAGATATTCTACCAATGCCCAGATGTTGGTCAACCTGGATACCAGTAATGTAATATTAGTTTGACTAAAAAGGCTTTAGTTTTGTATATTTTATTGGCATCCATCCTGAAACAAGTTACAATTTTCATCTACAACATTTACAGGCAAGTCAAATGAAGAAAAGAAAAAGTGATCATTATATTTATGTAGTCCCTAAGCCAGTGTGCTTTACTTTACAATACTTATCAGTAAAAATTGATATTGCTCCTATATTGCAATTTACCAGAGGTCATTTTGTTACCTCCACGCCCGGCGCTTGGTTGTTATTAGGCACATTCCAAGTTGATTCACCCCTGAAGTGTTTGCATGTTGTATGAATGCAACTCTGGCAAGCATCATGACAACAAAGGCCATAGCTCATTTATAAACACTTTGCAGTCCGTAAATGGCCTAACAAAGATAATAGTCGGAGTGTAGTGCGGACAGGTAGGCCTACGCGGGGGTTTAACATGAGCAACCATTTTTTCCAGTATACATTAAACAAATATACAACAGGCTGTACACTGTCGTCAGGGGAATCAAGATGACAACCTGAAGTTGTCAAGGTGACGACTTTATGTCCTCATTGTGACAATCTCATACCCTTATTGTGAAATAGATCTATCCATTATATTCTCGAGGCATGATCAAAGGATACATCAGCAAGCACACACAACAGGTTTCCAATTAATGGTTTAAGTTAAGTATAAAGGTCAGCCAAGGAGTACACCTGGCATACAACATTATCCCTGCAAACTGTAAATGCAATAAAAAAAGATACCATCATCATGGTACTGTTGTATCAAAGGCCATCAGCACTTTCTTGTAGAAATAGTTACCATAGCAGTAGGTCATTGTAACATTATTACACAGATCTTTCTCACAACAACATTCATGATCATCATTACAAACACTTCTCATAAACGTCCTATAGGTTACTATATGGTCATTTTCTAACAATAGGGGAGTTGGTAAGGAACAATGATGACTCCCATTACTCAATGGCTCAAATATTCCCATGTATTACATCTTATTCTATTAGCACCGATAAGACACAGTTTCTTCATCATGGTGTGGTTTTGCCTATATTCCACCCTTAACCCTTCAAGAGCAGCATCAATATTTAATGCATCATGGCCTTTGTCGTCATGATGCATGAGCGCAGCCCTGGTGAGTAACTCGCCAGAGCTTTATTCATGCATCATGTCAACCCTACAGGGTTCAGAAACCCAGAAAGGGGCAGCATGATGCACCAATGCAGCACTGGCAAGTCACTCACCTGTGCTGCATTAGCACATCATGGCGACCAATGTAATCTTTTAGCGACATCCATCCTTCCCAGTGGGCACAAAATCCTGGTCTATGTTGAATCAACGTTGAATCAACATTGAATCAATGTTGACAACCATTTATCAATGTTGATTCAATGTTCTGTGCCCACTGGGTTAAAGGGTGAAGGTACTGATTTTATGAATCCTCAGCATTACAGGCAGTGCGTAAAAGCAATCTTGAACAGTGTAAATAAATGAAATCCAAATCAAATCAAAGCCAGACTTATGTACAACATGTTAATAGTTGTATTTACAAATGTACAACATTGCAGTGGTTACTATGCAATGATAACTGAGACATGCAATGGGTAGTCGAATCATTGATAAAATCATTAAAGATATGGATATTGATTTAATTATGCATTTCCTTGTGGGATATGGCTTCCAGCACCTGGAATGGTGTGTTCCCACCAAATGTTGTCCCTGGATGGCATTGATCCAAGTGTAACTTCTCAGACCGGCTTATTGCAGCTACCACTGGATGGAGCTGCAGAAGGAGGCAGTGAACGCAGCAAGTAGCAGCAACAACAGGCCACCGGGTTGTAGGGAGGTGCAGACTGTAACAAGGAGAATAATCATACACTGTAAACATGTATATTTTCAGCTGTACAACTTTTCGTGGATTTCCTAGAAAGTACACTTTCACACAGATTTAAATATGCAGATTTTGAAATGGGTTAGTTGTAAATATTCGGGCTGTACTAATTTTCATGGGTACATAAATTATGAAAATGTGTACAGTGTGGAATAAAAATATGTCTACAGTAGACTGTAAAGAACAGATATTAAGGGTTTTTCATATTCTATAGTGATTTGTTTTCTATGGACACACTCAGTTTGCACAGTCAAATGAAGTATGCATTGCAGAGCTTTAGTTCTGCTTGAATGAATTGAACTAGTACTGTGCCCTTGCCATATAGCACTGTGCACTCTTCAAACTGGCCAATATACTGGTCAATATACAAGACAGGTACTTATTTGAGATCCTATCTTAATACTTAATAAAAGTGTCAAGGCCCCATTACTAGCGCTTTTTTCAACTATGCTGTATTGTGATGGCAAGTAATATGCCATATGCATACAAGAAATATTATAAGACCCTGTAACCCAGATGCTCAACCGACGGGCACTCTTCTGACACCAGTGCTATCTTGACAGTAGATTATTCTAATATGCCCCATGTTGATACTTACCGCTACAAGCTGCTTGTACATTTCCCTGTTTGTGTCGCTCACTTAACCAGGGACACAGGCCTCGTCTGCTGACCGCCTGTGCCACAACATAAGGGAACAGTCTCGTCTGAGCAGGACTCAACTTCTGGGGAACAGGAAAATGGCCAAATAAAAATGGTTAGTCATTTTCAGCTATACAGAAGGAAATATTTGTTATATTCTAAAGATTATTGATTCGGGAAGTGAGCTATTTTCTTACGTTTGATTTTCGTTTAGGGTCTTATGTGATCTCTGATGTTGTGGACCATTATACAGTAAAATTCCGTTATAACGAAGTGCTTGGGGCCAGGAAAAAAGTTCGTTATAAACGAATTTCGTAGTATCCAAATACAGCCTTTTAGACCATATAATTATTGTCAGAAGGCATTGAAAATATGTCCCTAACCGTTCATCACAATTTGAATACACAAACAACAGAGTAGACCTTTGTATTCTGTGAAATTCTTCACGGCTCTGATATAAAGTGAGATATAGAGTCTGAAATGATTGATTTACAGGTACAACTTGTATATAAAAAATTAGAATAACAAGCCTTTGATATCCACTCTCACCCCCCCCCCCTCCCCACCAACCTACCATCCCCAACAGTAAACAAGGGAGGCTGAAGAAGTCACATAATGTTTGACACCCCTTGTCCCTGCACCCCGCCCTAGGTGAGTGGATTTCAAAGGCAGAAGTCCTCTGGCTCTGTACCCGGCCCTCCAGGCTCTGTACCTGGCCCTACTGGCTCTGTACTCGGCCTTGGTGTCTCTCTACCCGGCCCTAATGCCTCTATACCCCACTCCAGGTGAGTGGATATCAAAGGCAGAAGTCCTCTGGCTCTGTACCCGACCCTACTGGCTCTGTACCCCAGCTTAGGTGAGGGAAAAGTTAAGACAGAATACATGACCTGGCCAAATATAATTCGTTATAAGCGAATTTCAATGCATGAAAATTCATTATAACAGGATTTCCTTACTATAGAACAGTATGGGACAGGATTTGGGTTAGACAATTTGTTTATTATATTCGAAATTTCGTTATAACCGAATTCGTTATAGCGGAATTTTACTGTATCAGTTTTTATGGATCAATCTATCATAGGTATGTGGCAATCTATCATAGGTTTGTGTCAATTCATAGATAACAGGATTTATAAGTTAACGGAATGATAATTTCTAAACAACAGGGGAGGGGGCAAAATAATTTCGAACATTTGAATGGGGGGGGGGGGGCAAAATGATATCACCTATTTTCTGTGAAAAACCCTGCAATTAACTATGCTTCAATTGGTCCGCACGCACAGATTCTCGACCTGCTTGGGGACGGGATGAATAAGAAATTGTGTGAAATTTCCCACCCCTCTGTTATGGAAAAATGATTACTCCTATCGGATCTTGAAGGAGAATGGCTTACCCTGAACTCAGCTGGGGGTATGTGGTTGACGAAGGGAACAGTGACATGGTCAGACAGGTCTGTGCCCACACTTTTCAGGTCTTCCCCACGCAGACCAGCTGGTCAATAGAAGATAAGTTAGGAAAAAGTCTTGTCATACTTAACTGCACTATTCATGTACATTGCCCTGATAACTGAAAGCAAAATCTACCTTCTCTTCAACCCAACAAATCAAACATGCAATTTCTATTGTGGAAAGTGACTCATCTCCCAGCGCTTTTTACCAAAAGATTTTTACAAAATTTTCACAAATCACAAAAAAGGCATATACAGGTATAGGAGAGCAATAAGAAATGTGAGGGTATAGTAACAAATGCACAAGATGCAGGTCTAATTTTATGACACAATTAAGAATAGTTGATTTTGGCAAAGAGTGCAGCCAGGCCCTCACCCAGTATAATGCCAAACTCGCTGAAGTGGTCTTCTACCCACTGTCTCACAGGTCCATAGTGCCTCATCAGATGGGCGGCCAGTTCCATCAACACACCGATCTCACACCTCCGCAGGTCCCCAAGGAAGGTGGTTGAGTCACTGTTAAGGAAAACTTGTAGGATATACAGAGATATACATAGTGTATGTCTATAAACATACATATATATATAAGATTAGCATCTATACACTGCATAATACTTCCAATCTAAGCAACTTTAAGTATTGCTTAAACAAGATTAAAGAAGGACATTACACATCTTTAAGCGAACTTGTCAGCAGAAATCAAAGAACCAAAAGTCAAAATTCAATCATCCTTTAATGATGCTTAATGGCCTTCTTTCCAAGGGTCCAAAAGCAGATTAAGTTAAAGCATGGTTAAAGCTGATCAAAGAAGGACTCATGATTTGCTTAGAGTTGGTTAAAGCTGATTGAGGTAGGACTTGCTGTTTGCTCAAAGTAGCTCAAAGCTAATGAAAGAATGGCCTGGTGTTTGGTTTAAGTAGCTTAGTTTAAATGAAAATATAATGCCACACAAAGGAAGAGCATACACCACAAACAAAAATGCCTAAACAAAGAAAATTATAATAATATAAATAAAGATAACCAACAGGTATACTATTGAGAAAAAAACCACAATATCAATATCCTTATATATCAAACATAAAACTTAGCCATGCAAGAATTCCCACATATCTCTAGAACAGGACATGTACACATCCATGCTAACCCATAAAAATCAAATAAGAACACAACTGGATGAAAGAACAGTAATGAACAAATTTATGTAGCAATAAAATTGTTTCAGATGGTATTGTAAAGATCTCATAATATAGGGAGTATTAAACTATAGGAACTGGATACTATGTAAATAACTTACACTACAGACTGTCTAGGTATAGCTCTGACCTGGTCCGGCAGCAGCCCACACACGATGTGGTTGAGTTTAGCTAAGTGGACGGCAGTCAGGTCCTGAGGCTGCAGGTTCCTGTCCCTCAGATACCTCTCAGCCAACGCACGGCGCTGAGGGAAGGGAGGAAATTATATATATAGACATACATGGTTATGAAAATCTTCTAATTGGTCATTTGGATGGCAATTGGCCACTGCTCAATGATCTACACTTATACCCTATCCAACTTTATAATAGACACTAGAATAACAGAACTCTATGAAAAAAAGTTATATATCAGGTTCATGTTGTAAGGTGAAGCTGGTGTGTGCTGCTCTTCCTGGTAGGTTCACCAACCCCCAGCATGGGGTGGGGAGAGTTCAGCCAATCACAGCCCAGCTCAACTTGAGTGTCATAGGTCAAATAGACTCATAGCAGTCTTAGTAGGCGTGCACACAGTCCTTGGCACCAGTATATTTATAAACACATAATGCGGGAATTATTAGGCCCGTTAATCACAATGTTTCAGCAAATTATTGGCCTCATCAGGTGACATATTTGCAGTTTTTGGTTGTATAAAGTAGTGCTTTGAATGCCCAATTAAGCCATTACTATGGTAACATAGAATCAAGGGCAAAGATCAGTAGCTCAAATTCACATTTAGTTCAGAATCTAGGTTTCCACATACTACTGGGCTTAGGCTTTCCATACATGGTTCAAGGGATATTTTTCTTGAGAAGTAATATAGAAATAATATTTTCCCCATTTAAAAAAGAACGATACAATACTATTGTTGTATAATACTAAGCAAACAATAAATACGTGTATTATAAATGATTAGCCTGAACGGAAACCGTAATAAAAAAAATACATGTGTAGGGGTTTCATATGCGTATAACTCGAACACAGGTTCCAAATTCGGTTTGAATGCAACAGGTTTTTATTCGATCACAGCCTCAAAAGTACACGAAGGTTTCTACTCGGTTCACTCGGTCTTTCAACCATTCGAAGACACACAGGATTCTATCGATAGTTCGAAGCATTAGCAATACCGGACAGTCAAGCCCTGTGCCAGCATGGCTGGTGCAGGAGTCATAACGTGGGAGGGGTGTAGGTGCCCCTGTCAAAGCGAAGGTACGAAAGGTGTGGGTCAGAGCTCGTCCTGGGACGAACTCTCTGAGGTAGCCAACCTCGGCCTCTTATATACCCTGAGCGCGGACCAAGCAGTGTCGACGTGGCACTCCTCCGTAGCGCCATCTGGAGTGCCCTGCCTGGCTCCGCTACCGGATAACCGAAAGGACATGGCTTAGGTGTTGCCACCTAGTGTCCGTTGGAGGCACTTACCGCTCTGACTCCACGGACCTTATATGTACACGTATTATTCGTGCCCCTACATCACCCCCACCAGATTATAACAAGGGTCGAAATACATCTGATATAATATAATATACTCGAATATAGGAGAATAATATCAGTGTACATGATGACAATAACGGGGTACATTTAAAGGTACGATATACGTTTTACACATATATGTAGAAAGTACAATTTTAGATTTAGATTGACCTGTTACACCAAACAACACTTACATCTCTATGTACATAACAGGGATCTTACAGATCCAATACTATAACGACAAGATAGATACGTGAGTATCCATCTCTAATAAAGATATGAATATATACGAATATATATGTTCTATACTATTTCTAACTACAGTGATCACAGATCTGTATGGTTTTTGTTGAGATACAATATTGATTACTACATTAATCATATTAAGGTAGGTTAAGATTGCACGATATGTGACTTTTTAGGACGGAATGACACAGAAGTAATGGCTCGAAAATATTTATGTGGGCGAACCGTCCCTGGAGAGGTAATTACGTGAACTATTGGAATTATGAAATACATGGAACCAACATAGGTGTGACATTAACTCTTATAACCAAGGAATGTAGTAATATTAGCCTCCACATGAGGCAACCGATATATGACTCTATATATTAAAAATAGATCTACTCTCGAAATCCGAATACCAGTTGTTATGTCCAAAAAGAAAATTTTTGGAGATAAAGGTAGGTATCGAACACTATGTACAGTTTTGATTCGAATCATAGTATATAGTATAAGTTATACTCCTTAAAGTATGAACACTTCCTTTTTTTTTTTCCAGACAACGAAGACATTTCTTGACAATTATGCATTTTACACCTGGCTTAAGTTTTTTTTTTTCCCCGAATCATGACCTTAATCATGGACGTTTTTTTTAATAATAACAACACAATTATTACAATATCATCGAAACATCATATGCACAAGTCATCAAACACACAACTGAACAACCGAACACTCAAGTTATCTTATAAGTCCTTCACCAAGCTCAAGAGCTCTTCGAGGGACCCACTCCATTGGGTGAGTCCTATCCCGAATACTCGAATGAACTTAACGTTCAGCGCCTTCATAGTATTGGCCTGATCGTCCAAAGTGTCTTCCGCAGCTTTTTGGAAGGCACGAGCTGTTGAGAGTTCCTTCTTTGATTGTGCCAGCTGCTTGGTGAGTTCGATCACCTTATCTGGCTCCGATTGTTCGTCAATCCGTTGTCGTTCGAAGATCTTCCTCAGTCTTTCGACCTCCTTGCCCTGCATGGTGATGGCATAGTCGGCTGATGCTCTTGCCACACAGGCTGCATATCGCTGCATGCCAGCCAGGTGTTCCTGCAACCATCGTTCATATAGCTCCTTATGCAACACTGCATCCGGAGCCTTCACAGGCTCGAAGTAGTCTTTTGGAAACTGTACCCTCGGCCGAATGTTCTCACCACTTATTATCAGGTCATACCACCTCTCCGGATCAACTGCCGGTTCTTCACGAACGTTGGGCTTATAGGGCACGGTGGCTGTGGTGGTAGTGGTGGTGAGCATGGTGGCAGCAACAGTTGCTGCTTTCCCTCCTCCAGTGGTTGTCGTTGGTGTGGTGGTAACTGGGTTCGAAGTGGTCACTGGAACCGGGTCCACCACAGGCTCAGTCTTCATGGATGATGAATTCGCACTAGTGGCAGGGGTTTTACGCCCCACCGACTTTGTAGAACTGTCAGCCTTTGGTTTCACCTCATCTTCTGCCCGAGGAGTGAGGATGGTGGTCGTCACCACCAAGTCCTTCTTCCCAGGCAGCACAAAGTGATCCGAATCCCCCATCTCCACGTTCCGGGAGTCCGGTTGGCGAAGGGCATCCCCTACAGAGATACCCGTGGGGAGATTTTTGTACGGATCCTTCTCAGTCTGTACTTCCGGACCAGGAAAGTCCATTGAAGGGTACTCAGCCCTGCTAGCCAGGTTACCAGGGGTCAGAGGACGAAGGGTTTGTAGTTGGGAACGACCCTTGGGGGCTGAGAAGTCCGGACCATAGTCAGGACGCAAGTCCTTCAGTGGGGACCGGTGCTCAATCGTTGTCGCGCGACCTCGAGCTGCAGTTGGAGCTTTCGGAGCCGGAACCTCCGATTTGACCTTTTTACAGTCAGGTTCGGAAGTGGCTGGACTCCTGGTTTCACTTCGTTTCCCCGGAAGGGGGTTGGCCGCTCTCCAGTCGTACAACTCCTTGTACAAGGTGCTGTTCAGGTCCAGTCGACCACGTCGATCTGTACGCTGAAAGACAGCTGACTGCTTCGAATTCCTGGTCAACTGGACCTTTCCGAATTGGAAGGTCTCAATCGTGATGGTGTCGAACTTTACTTTGTCTAAGCCTGCCACCAGCGATGCATGGAGGTCTCCCACGTTCTTTCTGGCTAACATCATGGCTTGGCCATGACATTGTATTAGGTGTTCGATCATTCTGCCTCTTCGGGTGGTCCACTCTCCCGAACACCTTTTGTTTGCTTTGCCAGTATCAGCGCAGACGTACATCGCACGGTGGTGCATGTGGCATTCAACTAGATGCCGCATAAATCGAAGACGAGTAGGCATGGGGCGGTTCTCGTGTTTGAAGTAGCTGCGACAGGAATCGAATGGACAATCCTCCCTTACCCCTTCCTTGTACCGGGCCATCGCCCATCGAATTTTGGGGCGTCCCTCATGGTTGTAGTAGGTTTCGGGGAACTGTTTTCGATCCAGCAGCCGATTGAACCAGTTTTCTGTCCATGTCCAGGAACTGGGTGAAGTCATATTGGACCTCATCCATTCTTCGTCATCCGACAACCCTTCATAGTCCGTTGCTTTGGGACACGAATACATCTCCCTCGATCGTTTGCAGTGTTCCATGCACTCGGGCCTAAATTTCTTGAAGCCCCAGCTGGCATTGCGCCAGATCATCTCTTCCACCCGAGAACTCGGAACGTCTGCTGAGGCGTTTGCCCCTGCAGCTGGAGGGGGCGACGAAACCACTGGTGGCGTGTTCGAATGTCCCGACTCGGAGGACGTAGACGTAGACGGAGATACAGGCATGGCAACCTGCACTGGAGTCTTGGTCGGAGTTGCTGGAGGGGTCGAAGGCGTCCTGGGGGGTGCCCTAGGAGGCGTCGAAGGAGTAGAGGCAGTACCGGATACTACGTCCACCAACCTCACAGTTGGGGACATATTAATCGCAGTAGTTTGGGGAGGCGAAGGGTGAGGGAGACAGGGCTGTCGTGCCTCACTCTTCTTTGCCTTCTGTTTCTGGCTCTTAGTAAGTTCGAATGGGACCTCCTCCACATCCGAAGCGTCGGACAAGGACCGTCCCTTTTGCTGTGGATTGGGGTTCTTACGGGACTGGGCTCGAGTCATTGGAGTTCTGGGGGCAGCTTGCATAGCTTCCAGAGTTATCCGTAACTGTTCATTGGCTGCCCTGAGTTCATCGGATTCTCTGACCACCTGAGCATAACGAGCTTCCTGCTCAACTGATCCTGAGGTATCCGAATTGATCTCCATCGGAGTCAACCCCACGATAGCTGGTTCCTCCTCGAATGGGACTGGTGAAGGTCCCGGGGCTTTCGGAAGAGATTCGGATTGAGACTCAGTAGTCCCGGTGGTAGTGGTTGGTTCTTCGAATGACGTTGAAGCCGAATGGGAAGTACTCGAAGAGCACTCGGACTGAGCTGAGGCAGGTTCGGATACTTCGGACATAGCCGGAGTAGCTGGAGGAGTACTAGTTTTGGAAGTTTTACGACTACCTCTGGTTTTGGTGAGTTTCTTTTTCTTCCCCTTCGTACTGGTTGTGCTCCCATCACTTGAGGGCACTGATTCCTCCATTGGTTTGGCTTGTTGGAGATTCCGAAAGTTGGTACCACATCGCAGTAGGATCTGTCCAAAGATCTCGTTTTTGTAGGCTCCCCGGATGGCTCCTTCGTAACTCTCTAGCCAATTCCCCTCGTGGTGGTAGAACCCATGTTCTTCCAGCTTGTCTAGCACCATCGACATGAGTGTGGGATGGAGCTTCAGCGAGGTGTCGAACGGCGGGTCGCACTCCAGCACTTCCATAAGTTGTTGCTGGGCCAGCGATTTTCGTACGAAGTCTTCCATCTCTTCGTCAGACACTGCGTGGATGGGCAATTTCTGACTTACCTCCTCCAACTCCGGCATCTCGTCTTCCTCCTCATCACCTGCTGCGTTGAGCCGGGTTGGTGTCGAATTGTCTATGTCTTTCGAAGCAACTCGTTTTGGGGCATTGCGCCACGGCAACGGCCCCAGGTTGACTGTAGCCGGGGGTGGCATGGCCATGCTGTCCCGCTCAGCCGTCGAATAGGAGCCAATCCCCGCCACACGGACGGTAACTGCACTCCCGGTGGTTTCAGAGGCGGATTCATAATCCGATTCCTGAGCGTTGTCGAATTGGCCATCATCCATTCCGAACAGATCTAACTCGTCGGACTGGAGGCCCTCACCGGGGGTGTACTGCTCCTCCATCGAAGTCGAATGTTTTCAACGAAAACGAAGTTTAAAATCGAAGATTTGCGGAGTACGAAGCTCCGCGTGTCCTAATGACACTATGAGCGGGAACTAACCAGGTTGGCGCGTATTATGATGTGGTTTTGGAGACTTTTGGTCGACTACAAGACCCTTCTTCCTCCTCCTTTGCCCTGCAGCGTCCGCGCGTCTTCTTGGCACTGATCCAATATGGCGACCGCCCTTCTTGTCTCGTGATGCCACGCCCGCCGCGGGAGCGAAGGTCAACCAATCAGCGTTCACGCTTCACCGGATAGCCCTTTTCTGACGGATAACACGGCGGGAGACGCTCGCGTTTCCCGCCACTAATCAAACGGGTAGCTCACCTGAGTGTAATCTTTATTGAGTCAGTTCCACAGAACCAGGGGTACCGCTAATCATGAATTCTTCAGGAGTGTAGGCAAATGTCATTACGGGTAACATAAGAATACCCGCCGGATAAATCCGTCTGCCACCCTCGGGGACGTTCATGATCAACACCCGCCCTAGTTCTGCTCACTCGACAGCAATTAGGTCTGTACTACCATCATGGGATCGAAACTTCTTGTTGTGTATACAAATTAGGTCACAGCAGTCCCCCGGTTATGCCGTGGACTGCGCCTTAACCCGACCTTGGGTTCTTTAGACCTGGTCGTCTGGGAAGATTCGACAGGATGTCCAGTAGTCAATTGGACAGCCCTCCTCCCCTTCAGACCTTCATTTGCCGAGACTTTTTTTACGCACTTTTTATCCTTCTTGCTAGAAGCTCGAATTGGTAAATTTTTTTTAGGCCTACCCCGGCCCCGCTTTAATTTACCAATACCAGGAGGCATAGGTTTCTTCTCATCTGAGGGTATTACTAGTTTCCTAGGTCTACCAGGACCACGTCGTTCCGGGGTGGTCGCTCTCCGCTCAGTGTTATCTGGCTTCAAATGCTCTCCTGACTTCGAATGCGCTGAAGCATCACCCTGCCACCGACGTAGGCGAGCTACATTGGATTTATACAAGCGTCCCAACAAGGATTTGATCACCACAGTGGATTCTGAAACAATCCGAACCACAGTAAAGGGACCATCCCAGTTGGGTGACAACTTTAGCTGCTGTAGGGGGTCGTGTAGCCTAACTACTTCATCCCCCACTCGAAAGGACCTAAGTTTCAAACCTACGTCATAGCCCACTTTTTGCCATGAAGCAGATTTGCTTAGTTCACATCGAACCATCTCGTATGCGGACTTGAATTGATCCCTCAATGCCTCCACAAACATCACCTGACAGGGTGTTTCAGCGTTTATCCCAGCTACGCCAAACACCAAGTCAGCAGGCATAATCAAGTCCTCTCCGAATACTAACAGATTGGGGGAACAACCGGTGGAAGCATGCACCGTACTATTATAAGCATGTACCACAAACTCGCATTGCTCGTCCCAATCATCCATCTGACTGTTGACCAGAGGCTTCAGGACTTGTAGTAAGGTTCTGTTAAACCTTTCTACTTGACCATCAGACTGAGGCCTGTACGGATTCGTTCTGGTTTTGCATATAGCAAGGTTATGGCACATTGCTGCCCATAACTCGGATTCGAATTCTCTGCCTTGATCACTATGCAACATCAAGGGTACGCCTAGATGAAGCACCCAACCCTTTACAAATGCACGAGCACATGTATGAGCCTTATGATCTTTCAGAGGAAACACTCTAGTGTACTTCGAATAGTAGTCGGAGATCACCATCATGCACGTGTTTCCATCAGGAGTGGTTTTTAGGCCACTAATGATATCAACCGCTATGCGTGCAAATCTAACTCCCCAAAGCTCTTGAGTTAGTGGCAACTTCCCCAGGCCTTCACCTGGTTTGCTCAGACAACAATCTGGACAAGTAGAGATCCACCTAAGCAGATCTTTACTCATGCCAGGCCAGTAATACCTCTGGAGAGTCGCGCAAGGGAGCGCTTCTTTCCAAAATGTCCACTGGTCTGGTGTCCGTGTACGAAATACATGATATCCCTTCGCATAGCTGTGGGTATCACGATTTGCCGAATTTTGGTCTTGTACGGTGTTATCTTCCATCTACATAAGATACCGTCAACAACAGTTAACTCAGACCATTGAGCAAGTAGCTGTCTCATTTCCCGGTTCTCAATCGAAATGGCTGGTCTTTGTGGTTGGGCACCACTGGAGACCTGTTCTATTAGTCTTGACATGACAGCATCACCCTTCTGGAATTGCCTGATGGTTTAGGTGGACCATTCCATTGCTTTAGAATGTCCTACATCATACGGCATTCGAACTCCAGCTATTACAGCGTTATGGGCTCCACAATCATCACAATCCATTCTAGAACATTTCCGTATGGGTCTTCTCGAAAGGGCGTCAGCATTGATATGCTTGTTCCCTGCTCTATGTTGGATTTGGCTATTTTCCAACCCGAACTCGGACAAATGGGTCAGCCATCGACCGATCATTCCTTCTGCTTCCTTAAAGTTCAACAGCCACCTTAAGGAGGAGTGATCTGTCCGTAAAGTAAAGTCACCTCCCCAAAGGAAGTGCTTAAACTTCTTCGTATACACCACTACCGCCAACAATTCGCGCTTAGTGGTACAGTAATTCCTCTGAGCCTTATTGAGGGTATTACTAGCGAAAGCCAGTGGCACTTCTATCCCCTCTTGCATCTGGGACAGAGCAGCACCTATGCTGTCGTTACTGGCGTCTGTGTCCAGTATGAAATGTCCATCAGCTGTTGGATATTTCAAAACTGGGGTGGTTCGAAATAGGTTCTTCACGGCTTCGAATGCTAGATCTTGTTCCGGACCCCATGGGAAAGGCTCCTTCCTTCTACCCGGAGTCCAGTGAGCTAGAGCCTGCATAGGCTGAGCTATTCTGGCATACCCCGGTAGGAAGTCCCTGTAGTAACTACAGAAGCCCAGAAAGGACCGTATGTCTTTAGGTCCCTCTGGCTTTTCCCATTCCGACACAACATCTAGTTTCTCAGGATCCGCTTTAACTCCCTCAGTGGATATTATCCGACCGAGATAGTTAATGGAAGTCCTAAACAGGTGACACTTCTTTGGTTTCAATTTCAAACCATGGGTTATCAACCTCTCGAAAATTTTGACTAGCGTAGCCAGGCACGATTCGAAGGTCTTCCCAAAGACAATTACGTCGTCCAGGTACACCAAACACTCCTTCCACAACAGATCACTCAACAGAGATTCCATCATGGCTTCGAATGTTGCAGGGGCGTTACACAATCCGAATGGCATCACATTGTACTGGAAAAGACCGACACGGCTCGAAAAAGCTGTCTTTTCCTGATCCTCTTCCTTCATTCCAACTTGCCAGTATCCGGATTGCAAATCCAGCGTACAGAACCATTGGTTTCCGCCCAGGGAATCAATAGTCTCGTCTATACGGGGGAGAGGATAGGAGTTTTTCTTAGTACAACCATTTAATTTTCGATAATCGATGCAGAAGCGAATTGTGCCGTCTTTCTTAGTCACCATCTGAACAGGACTGGACCAGGGGCTAGTGCTGGGAACAATCACCCCTAATCTCAGCTGATCAGCGATTTCCTTCTCGGCCATCAATTTCTTCTTCAAAGGTAGGCGTCTATAAGGGATTTTGAAAGGTACAGCGTCCTCTGTAGTGATGGAATGTGGCACCTTATCAGTTCGCCCGGAACCAGTGGGCTACCCGAAGGCTGCATCATATTTCACCAATACCTGTCTCAACTGATCTTTCTGGTCCCCCGTCACCAAGCTCGAATCGTCAACCAACTTCTGAAGTTCCGGACGCAAATCGAACATCCCTTCAAGGTTCGGTTTGGTATCTTCTGAGAGTATACTGGTGCTTGCCTGTGCAACGATCACCTGCCCCACGGGAGTACCTTTCATCAGACTTCACCACCAGGATTCGAAATAGGAATTAAATTCCTACTGCCACTGCCTACGAAAGTATCTGCACTCTCGAGTCCAATTGATGCAAGTCTCACCACATCGGGTTCAACCACCGCCATCTGGTCTCGGAAGATACTGTCACTCGAAAACAGCACATCACATGTCTGTCCTGGGGGTATCTTAACCGTCTGTACCACCGAGGCTACAGAAGATACCTTTCTCAACACGCATTGCACGGCCACCTTGTACGGATGTTCTATCTTTAACATCCCCTTACAAGGTTCCAACATTGCCCCGTACAACGCAGCGAAATCTAATCCGATGATGCCATCATCACTCAGATCAGCAATAGTAGGGGACAGGAGATAATCCTGTCCACCTATATTGATTTCGAAAAATGCTTTACCAAACGTCTGCATGCAGCTACCGTCGGCCGAATGAGCTTTTACCCTCGTTGTGAAGTTATCTGGCTCATCGGCTACAAGGTCATGGAATCTCTTAGAGATCATGGAGTGACTAGCTCCAGTATCCACTAGGAATTCCGCAGTCCTTCCCTTCGCTGCTACAGTCAAATACCACCTCTATCCATCCAGTGGTGATGGGTTAATGGTGAAACGTTCGAAATCCTTAGTGACACCAAGATCTACTCCCCGTCGTTTCAAGTGCTTCAAACAGGGATGATCCGGGGACAATCGGGCACTGCTGACTACTTCCAGCTCCTGTATCCAATTTGTCGCTTCCCCAGTACTTCCTCCTCGGACGTCTACTTTTCTGGGTTCATTGGACATACTTAGAAGGGACTGATCAGGCCCCTCCTCTAAGCTTCCAATCTCTACTGCACCTCGGACTTCCTCGCTTGCACCGCTGGCGATAAGCTGGCTTTCCTTCACCTTAGGGGTCACTACCTTGCCATCCCGAGCAACCCCCTCTAGTTTTCCGTTTTCTTCTCCTCAGGCTTTGGTACCGGCTTCTCAGCTGGGCATTCTGCAGCAAAGTGTCCCAGGGCTTGACACCTGTAACACTTCCTAGTGGTCTTGTCCACTCTCGGCTTCGAATTCCTCCCTGTTGATTGCTGGTTTCCAGACATCAAGTCAGTCAACCTTAACAGAAGTTCTTCCATAGAACTGGGAGTTGAGGATGTAGTCGAAGGTGCGCTTGTAGTTCCTGGGGTCACAGGTGGTGTTTTCCTGTCAGCCTTCGGATAGCGCTTCGAATTCGAATTGGAATAAGATTTTCCGCTGTTCTTTTGAGCAACCGCGCCAATCTCCTCCTCCCTTCCAGAATCACCTTCCTCTGTATCAGAGGCTGGTGGGTCTTGTACCATACTGGAAGTTCTCGAAAGTACTCTCGAAGATAGCAGATGCCGTTTCCTGTCATAGTCTTCTATGGCCATGAACAAATCAGTGAGAGAAGTTCCAGCCTTCCAACTATCACATGCTGCGGTCCGTTCATCAGAATCCCTTAATCCCTCAATGAATTGCGAGAACAAATCATCTAGGAACTGTGGGTCATCTAACTGCCATCTTGGTCTAGCCCTTTGCAAGAGAGATTGCAATTCT
The DNA here is from genome assembly GCA_947462335.1 of Harmothoe impar. NCBI lineage: Eukaryota > Metazoa > Annelida > Polychaeta > Phyllodocida > Polynoidae > Harmothoe > Harmothoe impar. The sequence continues at coordinate 62,048,593 of OX381714.1, forward strand.
AGACCGAACACACGGTGCGACTCGTTTGGTTTTTGAGTCCGTTTCCGAAACAATCGAAGCGGATCCTCATTACCCACATTACCTATCAGATAACTGGCGCATTCCACCAATTGGGTAAACGATCCGGCACCATGCATAGTTCTCCATCTCGAAACAGCTAGCTTGCCGGGGCCGTTTCTCAATGCCCGTAAAAGCTCGTCCAACGATTCCTCCTCTGACCACCGATTATACCTCATATCGTCCATGAAGTCTGCGAACCAGTCCTGCCATGGCTGTCTGCCTGTGAACGGAATCGGAGTGCTTGCAGTGCGTCTAGCAGCGTTGTGGTTGTCTCTGTGCAACAAAAAAGACTGCTCAATGCTCCAGTCAACGATATCAGCATTATCAGCTTGTCTGCTAACACAGTCCACTCCCATTTCAGCAATGCAGGGGTTCGTATCATAAATCAATTTCATCCCAGGGGACATTGATTCGCGGCGAGATATTCGTCTACCTGCATTTGTAGGAGATCTCCCTGACCTCCTTGAGGGCCCACTCGAACTCTCGTTCGGATCTGATCTCGAAGATCTATCATTCGAACCCGGACGGCTTGGTCTCTCTCGAGAGCTGGAACGGCTGGGAGGGTTCGAATGGTCGTCATCATATGACGTTGGGCGTTGGTCACGCCGTGAAGATCTTCCATCAGAATCACTTGTATCAATGGTCACCCGTTTTGGTCTCCCTCCGGTTGAGGTAGAGGCACCACCCCCACCAGATGATGAGTTGTATATGCCACCACTGACATGATCGAACCCCGAATGGCCACTTCGAGTTGACTCTTCATCTCGTTTCTTCTGTAAATCTTCCGGATCCGGACTCGAAATAGGATGAAGGGACGCTCTACCCTTTGCCTGTTCAGCCATGTTCACCCTAACCGACTGTGCTATTCTGTGTTTCACCCGAACTGGTCACGGCACCAATGTAGGGGTTTCATATGCGTATAACTCGAACACAGGTTCCAAATTCGGTTTGAATGCAACAGGTTTTTATTCGATCACAGCCTCAAAAGTACACGAAGGTTTCTACTCGGTTCACTTGGTCTTTCAACCATTCGAAGACACACAGGATTCTATCGATAGTTCGAAGCATTAGTAATACCGGACAGTCAAGCCCTGTGCCAGCATGGCTGGTGCAGGAGTCATAACGTGGGAGGGGTGTAGGTGCCCCTGTCAAAGCGAAGGTACGAAAGGTGTGGGTCAGAGCTCGTCCTGGGACGAACTCTCTGAGGTAGCCAACCTCGGCCTCTTATATACCCTGAGCGCGGACCAAGCAGTGTCGACGTGGCACTCCTCCGTAGCGCCGTCTGGAGTGCCCTGCCTGGCTCCGCTACCGGATAACCGAAAGCACATGGCTTAGGTGTTGCCACCTAGTGTCCGTTGGAGGCACTTACCGCTCTGACTCCACGGACCTTATATGTACACGTATTATTCGTGCCCCTACACATGTATTTTTTAAGATTATTTTGCCAAGAATTTCAAACAACAACAATAACCTAGTACTAGTAGATCTGCTTACTACTTTTACTTAAACTATTATTATTGCAATTACCACAATGAAGTAAAAGTACCCCCTGCGGGTAAAAGGGTAAAAACAGAAAAGAAATAACTCGCTGCACCTACCTGTTGAGGAGACCATCCATGAGCTACACCAAAGATCTCATACACTGCATCACTCAGATCACCCAAGGTGTCCAACTCCTCCGGGGTGAAGCCAACTCCAATAAACCCAAGAATCTGAAGGTCCGCACTAGACCAGTTCTCTAAGGAATTAAAGGTCCCACTCTAAAGGTAAAAAAAGAAACCATTTCATCAGAATCAGATCTTACTCCACAAGTTTTTATAAACCTGTGCACAGGAACTGGTAATCAGGTTTAGCACCTTTATCAATCCAGCATCTATCCTTAGTCACAGATATATATTTTCTCTAGGTATTTTACTGTCTATTGGAAATACTTCTGTCATATTTATGATCTGAACTTAAATAAAAATCAAATGAGGTAATCATTAAGCTTGATAATTCTACACACATCTACCAATATGCATTATCTTTCCATAATTCTTCTTACCTGACGAATGAGTTCCAACAGTGTTCTGGCCTGCTCCACATCCCACCTAAACTCCCCCAGATCATTTTCCTTGATACAAGTGAAGACAGTCGGACTTGCACATGTTCCAATCTGAGTTACATCCAGCACGTCAGGAGGGGAGATGTCCACCGAGATGTCAACCCCCACGTCCTCACACGACCCTGTACATGACGTGGCTGGGTAGGAGGTAGATAATATAAAACACATCAACATGCAGCAGAATGAGAACATCTAAGGGAGTGCTCATTGTTTAACAACAGGGGAATGGGTGGTAGATTTGGGGGGGGGGGGGGTAAAACTCCTCTTGGGGTCAAAAAAATACAACCTGTTTTGAGGGAAAAAGCCTGCACATTACTATGCTACAAAGGGGCGCAAACCCGCTCCTGCCTGGGGGGGGGGTAAAAAATTTCGATCCCTCTAGGGGGGGGGGGGTGAAAAAATTTCGCAAGCTCCAAGTGAATTCTCACCATCCCCCTGTCATTAAAAAATGAGCACTCCCTAAGATTAATTGTAATGGGTAGTAGCTGATCTACCTTCTTCTAATTTAAACCTTCATGTGAGGCACAAATTGAAAATTCATCAGGGAGGAAATAGAAAAAATGTAGTCATGAAAAATATTTTTATAAGTTGCCAGTAGAGTCAACCCTCATTACCTTATACATTTACTGATAAACATTCACTTCCCCAGACAGCTGCCTGGCAACTGCTCTTATATGATTCATAATTATCTGGACTTAATTCCTTGGATAATTTGCCTCCTTGGAATTTGTTCTTGCATTTTCCAAATACGAGGAAGTGAGGGCTGACTGTAGTTGATTTAATCTAAAGCATTACATAAACCATTAGCATTGGATGTATAAAACATTAAAAGTGGCAGATGTGATACTCTTTCAGCGCACATCTCAGGTTTATCAAGTATCTTGTTCCAAATGTGCAGAAGCCATGAACTGAATGATACATATAGACTGATAGCGATATTTGAAAGACACATCTAAGAAAGGGAAGCTATTTTTCTGATTATCTGTTCCCAAAATGGCTTAATGATAAGTAGTGTAGATTAGATACATCTCTTTCTTCTGCGTTTGTTGTTTGGTGCCATTTTGAGAATCCTACTTCTTAGAGAACAAGACCCAGGTATTGTACTTGGAGCTACTGCTGGTCCCTGTGAAGGTGTGGAAATAAGTTTTACTGTTGTGAAACAATTAACGTGTGAGTTAGTAAGTACCTTAATTCAATCACCTCTTACCATTAAATCATTTTTTACTTTCGAAAGTGCATTAGTATAACTTTGCAGCTTGAAACTATATTCACTATTCATCAATTAAAGTTCCGATGCTATGACATTTTGACCCTTCAGTAAGGATCCATCATTGAAAACTTGGACAATATGTAAACAAAATACCTCCGCTGTTGAGATACTGTCCCCAAGATAGGTTAGGCATCCAACATCTTCGTCACTGCAAGATAGATAGTGGCTCTAGTACTTTTTCAATTTTACTAATATGTTTGTCAGTCCTTTTGTTTTAAGATTTTAATAACTGCTTCAAAAATTTTGGAAGGTACGTCAATGTTTCAAAATTTGTCATTTCACTCCTAAAAGCTTGACCAAATAATTATATAGGAAAGTTTGACCTAACTTACCGGGTTTTGGCCAGCGCTTGGCGTAGAGTGTCTAGTTCCTGCAATGTTAGACTACAGATCCTTCCACAAAAGACATCCTTACAGGCAGCCAAGTCAGCTGCAGACGGCAGGTCAGGCTGGTACGCCATCAGGGATGGACGCAAACCTTGGCACCCACTAGCCTGTATATATACGGTTGTACATATTATGTGAATAAGTACAAAAAATAAGACCTTGTACTGCAGCTAGTATGGTAATCAGAACACCAGTGCAGCTTATAGGATCGGCACACAGTGGGGGATGTGTTTTATACGCCAGTTTTTGGATGTATACTACACTACTAACGTCCCCATAATCAGAAACAGGATTTATACTTGTGAATCACAACTTACAAGCAGGTGTTCTATATTTATTGTAGATCAGCTTGACTGAGTGTACCACCAGACTACAGCTCTGTGACCTTTATACTCTAAGTCTGAATACTATAATGATGACCCTGAGTCTAAGTCAGTTTTAAGTTTCAGGGATGGTACAGTTACACACCAGTTGTAAATAGATCAACGCACTGCTCAGTCCCTAAAATTACAAGAAGTCACACATCTAAACCACAGGGATGTTTTTTCAAGGATGTTTGATTCTTACCCCTGAGGTGACCGTGCAGTATGCAGCCCACTCCCTGAGGTCCTCAGTCGTCAAGGCAGTGCTGCTGCCTACTTTGTCACACACAGAACTCTTCAGTGCTGTGTCAGCCAAAACCATTTTCTTCCAATCCGGTCTGTGACATTATAGTAATTGTTTCAATGCCAATAGAAAGATGAATGTACCAGTGCTTTTACGTGAGTCAGACGCAACTTGCATTGCTAGGTGTGGCTTATAAGCAAGTAAGGCTTATTCGTGAGACTTTTCAGTATGAACTTAATTGCTCAACTTAATATAAAATCAGCCAAAATGAAAATATTACACACTTGAAAGCTTACCCTGCTAGCACCACTCGTCTAAACTACATCATTATCATGTAAAACTGACGTGTTTCTCGTCATTTTTATGTAATATTTACGTGATTTAGATGAGTGGTGCTAGCAGGGTATACTCTAAATGTTGAGCAAAAATTTATGTAAAATATCTACCCAGTATTATAATTCCACTTAAAAAGAAGAACTTACATCATGTTTAATGTGTACACGAGACACCGTGGGCAAAGAGTGTCAATAATAGCCTTGAAATTACCAAACTTGTTCTTGCTTCCTCTATAGTAGATGTCACTAACTATTACTTCACAAAGGGCATCAATCTGAAATGAGTAAGTCCAACTCATACATTCAAATCATTGAGAGCATTAAGAACTGCAGCTTAATACACAGTTTTTATACTTTTCTCATAGTATCATATCCCGTAAAACCTCACGTATAATCCGCGGCTAGTAGGCGAGTCAGATCACCAGTGCGACTTATAGGGTTGGCCCCGAGTCAGGGTGTGGCTTATACGCACATTTTTGCTGCTATGATACAATACTAAAGTTGCCATATTCAGACCCCAGGTGTGGCTTATAGCATCCGCACAAAGTCAGGGTCCGGCTTATATGCGATAATACCTGAGGTTATGTTGATGCTACCTTTACTCACCTTGGCTGGGGTTGGGATGGGCTGTTGATGCTACCTGTACTCACCTTGGCTGGGGTTGATGCTACTTGTACTCACCTTGGCTGGGGTTGATGCTACCTGTACTCACCTTGGCTGGGGTTGATGCTACCTGTACTCACCTTGGCTGGGGTTGATGCTACTTGTACTCACCTTGGCTGGGGTTGATGCTACTTATACTCACCTTGCCTGGGGTTGATGCTACTTGTACTCACCTTGGCTGGGGTTGATGCTACTTGTACTCACCTTGGCTGGGGTTGACGCTACCTGTACTCACCTTGGCTGGGGTTGATGCCACCTGTACTCACCTTGGCTAAGGTTGATGCTACTTGTACTCACCTTGGCTGGGGTTGATGCTACCTGTACTCAGCTTGGCTGGTGTTGGTGCTACTTGTACTCACCTTGGCTGGTGTTGGTGCTACTTGTACTCACCTTGGCTGGGGTTGACGCTACCTGTACTCACCTTGGCTGGGGTTGATGCTACTTGTACTCACCTTGGCTGGGGTTGATGCTACTTATACTCACCTTGCCTGGGGTTGATGCTACTTGTACTCACCTTGGCTGGGGTTGATGCTACTTGTACTCACCTTGGCTGGGGTTGATGCTACTTGTACTCACCTTGGCTGGGGTTGATGCTACTTGTACTCACCTTGGCTGGGGTTGATGCTACTTGTACTCACCTTGGCTGGGGTTGATGCTACCTGTACTCACCTTGGCTGGGGTTGATGCTACCTGTACTCACCTTGCCTGGGGTTGATGCTACTTGTACTCACCTTGGCTGGGGTTGGTGCTACTTGTACTCACCTTGGCTGGGGTTGATGCTACTTGTACTCACCTTGGCTGGGGTTGATGCTACATGTACTCACCTTGGCTGGGGTTGATGCTTCTTGTACTCACCTTGGCTGGGGTTGAGGTGACCTGCTCCTCGCTGCAGTCACACATGTCCATAGCTAACTGGAGGCTGACAATGCCGGGTTCCTCCAGGACCTTCACACTGACTCCAGACAACAGGGAACAGCCGGCACTACAAGGAGGTGTGGACGTGTTAGGTTTGATTGGGTATTGTCTCATATTTTACAGGTAACTGGTATAAGGTAATGTGCATAGAGTTTCAAGCATTGTAGTGTATGATAAGTAGTGGCCTAGCTAGATAGTCAGTAACACCATTGCTGCAATGAATAACGATTATTTACATTACAATATGTGTATCATGGCATGAGTTCAATATATGAGTTCTACAATGCCCACTGGTCGACTGCAATTTTCATCGAGGCAAGTAACTTTGTGTTATATTATATTTGTGGTGATATCAGTAAGCCTCAGTCACTTCAACATATAAGGCTTTCTAATCTAAGCCATAGCCTGGGAATAAGAACCACCTGAACTAGCTTGATCACTAGCTTTAAGGTGACTCCTGGCAGCACAGTTTTGATAGCCATGCCCCAAAGGACTTGTTTCATGAGTTCTGACCTGCAGATAGCTCTGGGTACTTTATAGGTATATTGATGGATACTAACCTGACAAAGGAAGATTTCAATGTTGTGATTTTGTCCTCATGGTTTTCCGTTTGAGCCAGTGTTTGGCGTACAAGTGCAAGATTCTGAATTTAGGAAAGGAAATCCTCTCTAAGTTCTTAGCTAACCATTAACTAATAGATGTGTTTGTTGGTACCCCATTCCATCTGGAAATTCCTTTCCATTAAATGCATTTAATTAGATAGTTACCAAGATATATCTAAAAGGCTATTTGAAGTTTAAAAAAGACACCATTTAGAACTTGCCAAATGAAGGTATATTTAGAAATATCACTGATAGGAGTCCAATTCTAAAAATCTGCCGTGATTCGTGATCCAAGTTATCAAAATAAATGGCCTCAGGCCTATAACTTGTATGAAAGCTGGTAACACCTACCTTGGAATCAGCTAACATCTCCACATACTGTAATAGCCCTTCAAGAGTAAGGTCCAAAATCCGCTCCCTCGATATGATCTTTGCAGCTGTTGGATATTTCATAACGTCTTTAGTGTTTCCTGCATATGACTACAATGTAGAAAAGGAACATTCACAGTATTACAGTACAAGTCTTTTTATGAAGGGTTTAGACTTGTCACAGTTTTTCATCATTGCTAAAACATGCACGCTACTCTATTAGCTTATGATGTCTCATTTCAATATATTGACACAAACTTTGATTATCAATTTTCTCCCAGATACCCCTTTTCCTGTGCCTATCCACATAACCAGAAATTGTACATTTATAAAGTCAAACACATCTGTGAGGATCACATGTCGTAATGCTGAAGGTACATGTACCTGAACAACCTGCAGAATCTGTGAGTAATACTTCTCCTCCACTTGTGTAGTGCTGACTAAGGCAGCCGTGGCTATTATGTGCTCTTCTGTTATCTCTACATCCGAGCAGTTGGCAACAAAGAAATGCCACTTTGCAGGGACATCCGGGCAGTCACAATTATCCATGATATATTTGATAGTATTCTGAAAAGCAAAGTTTGCAGACATGCTTAAATAAATTGCCACATACAAAGACGATTGGTAAAATAAAACAGACACAAAAGTATACACAATATTATTTCTCCCTTATTTCCAGAGCTTTTTTCCCAATTACTGTCCTTTCTTTTAACTTGGTGCTACCAGGGGTATGCTTTGAATTGCTGATTAGAAATGCAAAAAACTAGGAGTAATCATCATTTTAGCAACCGCTGCAATCAGGTAAACTTAAACTCTTTTCTTGGATATTCTAAATAATTAGAGCATCCCATATCACTGTTCAGTAAAAATAAAACTTACTCTTCTCTCTATTGGATCATCAACTAGACATTTTTCAAAATAGTCACGTTGACACAAGCCCTGAAAAAATTGCAGAACAAAATTAGTACCTGACATAGATAAATTGTATTAATTGATGGGAAATGTTGAAAATAAAGATCTTTGATGAAGTTCAAATCTGTCAATGTTTTTCATGATACACTGTCCTTATTCCTACAGCACTCGGGAATGACACGAGAAAGTGTCTCACGTACCTCCTGATAAGGGCATGAGTTACTGTACAAGAAATACATGAGAAACTTTTAAATATAGTGAATGTGTCCTTAGTCCCAGAGTGACAAATTGAGTGCCAATGTATAAGAGTTTTACTAAAGCTGCTTATGTCTGCACATTTTACTTTCAAAGTTTCACTCACTCATAAAACGATCAATTCACATGAATTGCAAAAATCTAATTCACACAAAAAGCCGTCTATACTTTCTTGCGCCAACTACTTGCACATTTGATGTAGGGATCATGAGTCATGACTTCATGCTTAGTCCTCCAAAGACGGTCCAAGTGATTGTGAATGTCCTTAGAATATAATTTGTTACAAGAGTGTCTGCAAATTCTGTACAAAACTACTCCTGTATGAAGGAACACTGCATGAAGCATCTAGTTTAAGCAACAAAGTATTAACAAATGTTAATAATCAACTGAAATTCTTGCTTATATTGGACTAGCAAAAGTGACAAGAATACTCACCATCACTACAGCTGGTTCCATGGCGCTACTGCAAAGTGCCCTAGAATGAATGGGAACAATAAAATAAGTTATATGTAAAACCAGATTAATCAAAGAATGCTCAGCCATGTTTAACAGGAGAGACATGATACCAATGGGTGCCTTATGGAGGGATGAGGAAACCCGTAAGGAACTCATTGCCAATATCTGCTCTCACGTTACATAGCACCACCCACCCTCACCTTATTATTTCATTCAAATGTTGTTATAACTACTAGGTGTGTCTTCACCACCAAAAAACAAGATAGAATCATGCCTACATTTCAGTTGTATCCATTGATGTTGTTGGTTCTATAACTGTTGTTTCTGTTGTTGTTTCCATTTCTGTTTCTATTGCTGTTGTTGTGATTTCCATTGTTGAGGTTGGCTGTTCCAGGCAATGTTCCGGTAAACTGCAAAAGGGATTAATTCTTGGTGATTATCTTACAAAGGCAAATAAATGACAGCAACAGTTTTACCCTGGAAAGGAAAGGAAAGCCTAGTGTGATGCATTTAACAAACAAAAAAATATAACCTTGAAGTCAAAGTGTTATCCTCTTTTTTATAATGCTCAGCATAGATATGTTGTATGAAAATAACAGAATTTAAACCCTCAGTACCATAGCCTATATGCTCACTCATTATGTTTTTGATTTGTTACCTAGAATATGATAATTGTATCTCGTAACCATTTCAGCCTCCTTAAAAGAAGATTCAAAGCGATTGGCAATCATTTTGATAGCTGGTCAGGTGACCCCCTCCCATATACAACTAGTAGTGGGTGCATAAGCGCAATACGCCACTGCAGTGGGCGTATAAGCTTCAGTGGTTTAAGAGATATAACTATTGTAGGGGCTAGGGTTATACGGGGTTTATATGGCGGGTTCTGTTGGATGCTGTGTTGCGAACTCAGTCCGAACCCTTCAGCCCGACGGCAGGTGGTAGCACCTGCCCCGGGCTTGGGGTATGGACAGAGGTCGCTATAGGCTAACGGTCTGCGTGTGCGCGCGCAGGCTGGCTGCCTATATATAGCCAGCATCCGATAGGACTCGTCGGTCACTCTGGATCCACACTTGGACAGAGGCCCTACGATCATATCGGCTACGAGTCTACTGACCCGTTCTGGAGTTCTCACTGATATAGCTTTGCCTGTCTAGGTTACTGAATAAACCTTTGATTCGCAACCTGTACACTTGATCCGAACTGTGTCGGCTTTGGTTCTTTACTTAATAATATATCAGTATTATAAAGGACATTTATTACACTGGTGCCGTGACCAGTTCTGAGTGAAAACACAGGTTAGCCTGTGCAAAGCACAGACCACTTACTCTGGACGTAGTACGGAGGTCTCCTGATGAAGCGGAAGCTTCATCCCCGAAGGGGACACCTGCCATAGAAGAGGCAGCGACCCCAACGAGGGGTGTGGATGTTCTCCAGGGAGCAGCTGCACCATTTAGAGAGGAGGAAACTCCAAGACCATGAGGGTCCGACATAATGAGTCGCTCGTTGGAGGAGATGAATCTGTCAATGTTTAACATCGGTGGATCCCGGGAAGCGGCTCCTACACCCCGGATGTATGGCAATCTGGAAGAAGGTCGTTTTGATGACTACAGAGAACCAAGAGTCCAAGAAAGGCTGCAAATTTCCCAAAGAGAATTGCTGGCTCTACAGAATAAATCTGTGGAGTGGACCAACAAATTGATGTTCCTGGAGGGCACAATATGCCACCGAAACTCCAAGATCAAAGAGAAAGATTCGTGGTTGTTAACTCTCCTGGAGGAGAACGAGAAACTTTGGGCGTGGTCAGGTCCTAGTTTAATACCACGAACACGGATCTGAATCAGATTTGTGAAGCCAGAGATCGGATAGCTAATGACACTGAGGGTCTCCGGATTGAAATCATCCAGGAGACAGACACCTTGAAGCAAGCTCGCAGCAGTCTGGCCGCTGAATGCGAGTTGTTGAGAACCAAGAAGACTGCGACGCAGAAATTTTAGTTGGAGGCTCGCCAGAGCCCCCAAGACAGTAGGGCGGACTGTAGTAGTACCTCCTAGGCATCAGCAGATAATGGAAGCGCGTCCGCTGGCCATTATATGAGTTTCTCGGACAGCCAGAATCTACAGGGGGGCCGAGGAGTGACGGTCGAAAGTGCCCTATTCGCTTCCACTCCCGGGAGACCCGGAAGGATGGGTCGAGCTAGGGGTAGGGGAATGGCCAGCGTATACTCTCCGAAGTTAGGTATGCCTGGTATCCGACCAATGCCGACTGATGTGCCCCCGTCCTCATCTGGATCAGGGGGTTCGGATGTGCAGAATCCTTTGACGACCTGGGTAGCGACCCAGCATGAGAAGTTGCAAAAGCAACAATAGTTGTTGGAGGCAGAACGTCAGAAGATGGCCGCTATTCAAGACAAGATCAAAGACATGAAGTGTTCCAGGCACAGGAAGCTGCCCTGGAACAGCAGAAGAAACAGCAGATGAATGAGAATGCTGCGCTGGCCGAACAGTTGGCCGAACAGGAGGCGGCAGTACTAAAAACCTGTTCGGAAGGGTAGAAAGCTGCTGGGAAGGCTGCGAAAGCTAAGCTCGCGCAGGCTCAACAGGAGCAGGAGGCGGAGAGACAAGTAAAAGAGCTTGAGAAAGAGAAGGCGGAGCATCAGTTGCTGCTAGTGCTATCACAGCAGTGTCAGTACATGACCGACATGGAGAAAAATTGGTGGTTCAGTCAGGGAGTTGACCCGACCAAGGAGGTGGTAGCTTATGGTACATACCATACGTATCTGGATCGGTTGAAGGGCTCACCCAGCTAACAACAAACGTTTTCCAAACGTTTGCAAACGTTTCTACTTGGTTTGGAAGAAAACTTTTGGAAAAAGTTACACCAAAACGTTTTTCTAGAACGTTTTTCAAACGGCTAGAAAACGTTTGCAAAAGGTTTGCAAAGGGTTTGCAAAAGGTTTGGACAGGATTTAGATGGCATTGCAGTAACATGTACACTAAAAGTCACCCTGAGGATCGAAGCCAGGTCCTTTAGATTGGCTGTCACAGGCTCTCCCGCATGGGCTAATGAGGCTGAGGGTAGAACCAGGCTCACTTTCCCACAAGAGCTGGCCCGGTCATGTAGTAGCCTTAATGAGTTTTACATGGTTGCTATTCTTCAAAAATTGTTTGTGGGATATGTACTAGAGAAAATCGCTTACCCTGGATCTCATTTAATGGACTCCAATTATATCATTCTCTATAGTCCATTTACCTTATAAGCCTAATTGCCTGGTTAGCTCAGGTGGTAGAGCGTGGGACTCTCAATGCAAGGACATTCAAGGGTTGGTGGATCGATCCCCAGTGGTGAAGCATATTTTTATTTGGCAATGGGTATGTACATTTGGATAAAACGCAGGGTTCGCGTTGAATTTGGCTAATGCCCCCCACTTAGAATTCGCCAAATTGGCTAATTGTGGCTGTGGGACAGTTTTTACCTATTCACTGTGCACATGTTATATATCATTGGAAAGGGAAAATTCAGGGGAAGCCAGTCAGTTAGATTATATTCTGATATATTAAACCTAATCATGAATTTTCTTAAAGGAAAGTAAAACCATTATTAAAGGACAATAAAATTATTAGCAGGTTTCCCAGCTACTGTCCAGGATAACACACAATTGGAAATGGGAGTGTCTACCCCTGATGACAGTTTATGATAAAGGAAAGGGGCAATCTGATTTATTGTTCAAACCCGAAATTCATGTCAGAGGGAGGGTTGGTAACAGGAGTAAATGAGGGACAAGATAAGCTTGAATTATATTTTTTCAGGACCACTCTAAATCACATGAATTAGATACTTAGATCCAGTGAAAATATACCCTTCTCTCTTGAGATCACCGCCGCCCCCTCCCACCCCCGTCAATGGAAAACAATGGAAATACCCATTTTCAATATAAGATAATAAAACTTTATAGTGCTCATTGCTATATTATACAAAACAGTTGTTGGAATCACTGTAGGCCCTATTATGAAAGGTGCAAAATTCATTATATGACTACAGTTTGGCTAATCAATGCTGAATTTGGCTAATCAAAATGGGTACAAATTCGCCAAATTGGCTAATAGAATCCAAGCCCTAGCGCTAACCCAGAAACGTAATGAGGTAATGTAAAGTGTAATTAACATTTTGGGAACGTTACTTCACTTATTAAATGCCGTTAAAAGAACGTTAAAACAAGTTTAACTTGTTACCTGGGTTCATACCCTCAGTTGTGGTTTGTTTTTTATGTAAAAGAGGTTAAAAAAACGTGCATATAACGTTACATACAAACGTTTGGCTGTAACGTTATAAAAACGTTATTTAGTGTCAACGTTTTTACGTAAAAAAAACGTTCTATTGACGTTTTTGCAAACGTTTGCAAACCTTCTACGAACGTTAAATCCTGGTAATGTAAACGTTTTTTTGTTTGCTGGGCAGCCGCAACTGGGGGTTCCGCTGGACCAACAAGTCAGAAGAAGACTACGAGGAGGTCAATCCTCAGTACAGCGATGCAGGAGCTGTATGACACGAACCCGGCTATCGCTGGGATAGGACTGCACAATGTGGGGGTGGAACAAGACGGGCATTTCTAAGTGCCTATTGATCACCTCGAAGATTAGGGGATCGATCAATGCAGCCAGGCGGATTGCTAGTGAACCTAGTCCGTACTAGCAGAGGAACTCTTGGGAAGAATGGCTGGGAGCCACTGTAGAAGATATCAACCTGAGTGGTTGGGATCAAAATGAAGCCATCCCTTACATCTGTAAAGGATTGCGACTGGGAGACGGCCTCATAGCTGTCGAACAGTGGAAGGAGGATTGTGGTCCGAAAGGCACCTTCAAACAGCTTGTGGAAACATGCACAGTGCTGTTCGGGGGTTCCGCTCGGACTGATCCGATGGTTGAGTTTAAGAAATGAGTGCAAGGCAAGAACGAGGCTCCTAGAGTGTTCGGTCTTGCATTGATGAGACTCCTGAAGAAGGTCCATCCCTCTTCGGGTATACATGATGCCTTATTCTCTAAGGAGCTGTTCTCTCACTTCGTAGCCGGACTGAGGGATCCTGACGTACAGCACGTGGTGTATGATACATGGAGGGCAGATACATCTTTGGATGACCTTTTTAAGGCCATCGAGATACATGCCCTCAAAAAGTCACTGTTGGGAGATCGGGTGCCTACTCGATCCTCTGCCATTCAGGAGTGTTCTCCGGAACAGTCTGAAGGGGAGAGCAGTGAGGAGGAGGCATCGGCTTCTGTGGCTCAGTTTAAGAGGAACGGAAAATCCTCTAAAACTCCGTGGAAGGGTAAGAAGCAGGAAGGGTAGGAGACCAACCTCCGAAAAAGGAGTTGTCTGAGAAGAAGGCTCCGGTGATGGATGCCGCATTCTTTGCGGCATTGTTTGAGAAGATGACGACTTCCATTCAGGGGGCTACCCAGCCTAACCGGAGGAAGATCAACCGGAGGACCGCCAAGTGCTATCGGTGCTTGGTCATTTTGCGACAGAGTGCACGGCGAGGAGCCCCAAGGTTCCCGGGAAAGGAGGGAAACTGAGTGGGGTGGTCCGAGCTGGCGAGCGGACGACCCCTGGTAGTGAAGTATGCCAACATACCAGAGAGGTAGAGCCTAGTGGAGTTCTAAGGACAGAAAGAATACCAGGGGTGGCTTCGAACTTAGGGAGTTCGGATGCTGGCCTGGTGGACATCTCAGTCCAACAGTTGCCCGGCAATGAGACAGGGAGGCCCATTCCGGAAGGAGACCAGAAAGTAGCGGCTGTCGCAGACACCGTTTGGGTAGGAAGTACCCAGCTTTCCCCTGATCATCCATCTTTCGACTATTTGAAGAAACATGGGTTGTATTTGGCTGCTCCGAAAGGACTTTAAACACTTCACTGTGAACCCGCCTCCACTGGGGGGGAGGCGGTGGTATGTGTATGTTACTGTGGCCGGTAGGGCAGGCGGGTTTTAGTAGATACCGGAGCTAGCCGCTCCTTTATCTCCTCAAACTTTTATGCTCTTATGCTGAGTAGTCTCGATGACTTCAAAACGAAGGTAAGCGCCTGCTCGGCCGATGGGTCAAGTATGCAGACGTATGGGCGCGAGTTCATACCGCTCCGAATAGTAGGGAAGGAGTACGTGGCTTCTCCCACAATTGTGGATATTGCAGACGAGGGTATACTGGGGTTGGATTTTGCGGCGTTGTATGACGCGGTCCTGAATCCTAGTACAGGGGTGCTCAGGATAGAGCATCCGTACCGTACGGCGGAGCAGTGTGTGCTCCGACAAGTGTCAACAGTGGCAACGGTGGTCCAAATTGAAAATTCCTCCCGGACAGATGTGTGACGTACTGGTCCAAAGCAAGGGGCTTAGGAGAGAGGAAGAAGCAGTTGTGGAGCCGGATGTGGCCATGTTGGGTAGTATCGGTCTGGTAGGCATGGACACCTTGGTGGGTGATGGTGCCGGTCTCTAACCCCGGGTTGGAGGCTAAGTATCTGAAAAAGGATACAGTGCTAGGGGAGGTGTTCTCCAGTGAGGCAGTGATGCCTGCTGGTCATGTGAGAATGAAAGGGGACCCTTCGCCTAGCGCTCTGAGTGAGGGACTGGAGAAAATGATTTGGGAGAAGGATCTGCAGGATCCGGGGGATCTCAGTACCTTGAGACGGCTGGTGGAGAGGTATCAGGATGCGTGGCAGGTGGAGGGGGAGCCTTTGGGCCGAACTGACAAGGTGCTACATTCCATCAATACCGGGGATGCACAGCCATTCAAAATGCCTTACCGACGCTTGCCGTTGAGTAAGAAGAGAGTTGTTGAAGAACAAGTGAAAACCATGCTGGAACAGAAGGTGATCGTGCCTAGCCCTAGCCCCTGGTCTAGTTTGGTTCAGATGGCTACGAAGAAAGACGGGTCTATTCGGTTTTGTATCGATTACAGACGTCATAACGTAGTAGCCAAGAAAAATGCCTATCCTCTTCCCCAAATTGATGAGACTCTGGACTCGTTGGGTGGGAATCAATGGTTCTGCACCCTGGATTTGCAGTCTGGATATTGGCAAATCGGGATGAAGGAGGAGGATACGGAGAAGACGGCTTTTACTAGCCATATTGGACTGTATCAGTTCGAACTGATGCCTTTTGGGTTGTGCAATGCCCCGGCGACTTTCGAGGCCATGATGGAAACTCTTCTGAGTGATCTATTGTGGCAAAAGTGCCTGGTCTACTCGGATGATGTCATTGTTTTTGGCAAGACATTTGAGGAGTGTGCATTGAACCTCGGAGAGGTATTGGAGAGAATTCGGTCCAATGGGTTAACCCTGAAGCCAAAGAAATGCAAACTTTTTAGGAAGTCCATGGTTTATCTGGGCCGAATCATCTCCACCAGTGGTGTGGAGGCTGATCCGGCCAAATTGGAAACTGTGGAGACCTGGGAGGTTCCAAAAGGACCGAAGGACGTGAGGTCTTTCTTGGGGTTTCTTGAGGTATAATAAAGGTTCCAGTAAACCTATATTGCAATAGTATATAGACAATATCTTCGGCCCTCTATGTGTATACACATGTTTTTAGGTTTGCCATGTTTAAAACTTACATCAATAACCTTTAAATACATCTCTACCATTGATTGTATACAGTAAAACCTCACGTATAAGCCTAACTCGCGTATAAGCTGCACCCCTAACTTTGACAGATTATATATATGCTGCAGAGGGGATCTGAAACTTGTTAATTTAGTACTTAAGTATACTTATAAAAACTCTCTTATAAGCCGCACCTTATGATTATAGGCATTTTTGGTATCAATAGAAAGCTGAGCCTGACTCGCGTAATAGCCACAGCTTATACACAAAGTTTTAAGGTACCTACAAACATTTTGAAACAGGATTTAATGAGTCCTGCAGTGTAGACACTAGTGCAACCTTTTGGAGTGGACAGCAGCCATAGTCAATAGTCTACTGTAGTTGTCAAGGATCTGCTATAATTAAAATGACCCTTGTCCACTCCATAGCTGGAATCCAGGGTATTGTTTACTTTGCATAACTCTACCTGTGGGTGGGACAGAACTCCGAGCCCTCTGATCAGAAGGCAGACATCATATATCCACTATACTACCAAACTTGGTGGACATTTGAGGAGCTGGTGTCCTATTGGTTCATAAATCACCCATAAGCTTATGACACCGGAGGGCAGCATGAGCCATGCACTGTAATGTAGTTTTCCTGACAAACCTCATAGTTCATCACACAAGGCTGTATCAATTTCCTTTAACAGGCCATATAGACCTCAATGGACGGTTGCCATAACATCCTTTTCAATAATGGCTGTGTCCAGTTCTATAGCAATGCATGTGCCTAAAACCAGGGTGCAACAGTCCTCCCCTATAGTGTATATGATGTCATCCATACATATTCTCTAAATGTTAGAATGATGACCCAAATATGCAGCTGCCAAGTATTGAGAGAAAGTCCTGGGGACTTACCTAAAATTACAGTTGGCTCTAGTCTGCTGAGACATACATGTGCAGTCAGACATAAAACGGCAGCAACGATCTGTAACAGAAATCATATCAAAACTTAACTAATGTCAGCACTCAAATCTACAGATGGATAAATCATCATCATCATCATCATCATCATCATCATCATCATCATCATCATCATCATCATCATCATCATCATCATTCTCTTCTTCTTCTTTTTCTTCTTCTTCTTAACCAAAAGCTGTCAGGAGCAACATGTGTTCAAAGCAGTTAAAGGTGCCATTATGCTTTCAGCAGAATTTGAACCAATATGTTTTGGCTTTTTTTATGAATCAGCATACCCCAGCTAGCAAAACTCATGTAAATTACATCATTTTTACATCATTTTCTGATTGGTCGTGACATCATTGGATGATGTCAATTGTCGTTCCCAAGATGTCACATACGCAAGAAGTTTTTACATGTCCCTTTGCATGGGTATTTTACATAAGTATATTTACATTAAAAAAAATACATATCAACGATATGTTTGAACTTAATAATAATGATGTATATAATTGACCAGCTGTAGGCCTAAAACATGTCTGAAACGTATAAATTTAGACATGTCAAAAAGATGTGATATGGAGATATGTACATGACATGTTGCAGGGATGACATTTATACCAGTTCTGCGTATACCCCCCTCCGAGTAGTGATTATAAATCAGATAGGATATTTAGGATAACTCTGAGAGATTGTAGACATCATATAGTTATGTCCATTTTATGTCAATGTATGACATGTACACAGGCACTCTGCATAGGAAGCAAACACCTGTTCTGTGAAAGACACTTTGCAGGCATTTTCCATTCCATACAGACACATTTATCCTAGCCAGGAGGCCCAGATGTGATATCAGCCCAAAGCCATTCTTCTTATACAATTTGAAAAGACACAGAAAAGGTGTCCCATTATGTGCCTTGGCTGTCCAACTATAATTCACCAAGTCACTGTAACACAAGTAACACATTAAATGTTACTGAAGAAATTTAGTCCAATTTTGTCTCTTATTGCAGTATGTAGAATTGATTTCATCCAACTTTTAATCAAGAATGGGGGGAATGCTGATCAAAATGTGATCACATTGCAAAATGAGACGCCTAGTGTTGGAGCTCAGAACTATGATAGGATATAGTAATGTCGACTTATAGATGTCATATTCTGATAAGATTGTGATGTCATAAATATGTTATATTGGAATAAATCCATACTCCTATTATTTTGACGTCACAATCTTGTCAGAATATGACCTATTACAGTTCTGAACTCCAACACTAGGGGTCTCATTTTGCAAGGCTGTCACATTTTGATCAGCATTCAGTCATTCTTCATTGAAAAGTTGGATCAAATTAATTGTATAAACTACAATGAGGGACAAGGTTGGACTAAATTTCCTCTGTGATATATAAGGTGTCACTTGTGTTACAGTGACTAGTTGAAATATAGTTGGATAACCAAGGCACATGGGTGGACACCTTTTCTGTGTTCTTTGAGATTGTATAAGAAGAAATTCTGGTTTTGGGCTGATATCACATCTGGGCCTCCTGGCTAGGATAAATGCGTCTGTAAGGAATGGAAAATGCCTGCAAAGTGTTTTTCACAGAGCAAGTGTTTGTTTCCTATGCAGAGTGCCCATGGACATGTCATACATTGACATAAAATGGACATAACTATATGATGTCTACAATCTCCCTCAGAGGTATCCATATTATCCTATCTGATTTATAATCACTACTGGGGAGGGGGTATACTCAAAACTGGTATAAATGTCATCCCTAGAACATGCTTGTAGATATCTCCATATCACATCTTTTTGACGTGTCTATATTTACATGTTTTAGACATCTTTTACAGCTAGTCATATATATATGCCATTATTGTTTAGTCCAAAGGCATCACTGATAAATATGTCTCTTTTATATGAATATGTTTATATAAAATACACATAAATATTGTTACATCAAGAACCCATGCAAGGGGACACGTAAAAACTTCTTGCGTATGTGACATCTTGGGAACGAAAAATGATATCATGAAATTACTAGTTATTTTTATGTAAGGTGCTAGCTGGGTACACCTATATGGGTCAGGGGTTTAAACCCATGATCACACCTCCTGGTACAAATAATTGAAGTTTACCCAATGGGGAAACATACATACCGTATGCAGTGTTGATCTTGTAGAAAGTGATGATTCCAGCAGCTTCAAGATGTTCCTCACATGCTGAATTCTTCAACCAACACCGGTTCCCATTCCACGTTTTTTTATAAACATAGACCCATCCAACACAGTCATCAGTAGAACTACAAGTCGCAGCACATTCTTGACTGGAAGCAGACAGGCCCGCTATATGGATGTCATTCCCTTGACAGTCGCCCCAGACTACCCTGTAGTGCCATCTGAAGGGAGTAGCTGTCACTGTAATAAAGTAAAACACACAGACCTATTGAATCAGAGATGGCTGGGTTAGTGAGACCGAGCCATAGCACATTATTTTCCATTTTGTTGTGGGAGGTTGCTGAATTGGAACCACCTGTTTTCAATCTGGAACAGAGAAATGAGTTAATAGACAGGCCAAAATCCCTCCATTAATCCCCATGGCTGCAGGACTGTAGGAGACTCCATGAGGTGAGCCAGGGAGTCACATAGGTTCCCTTTGTCATTCTGGACTCCTTTTTCTTTCTCTGTGAATGCAATGCAATGTGTTGAGGGAAGACTGATTTGGTCCATAAATCGGGGGAAATAGTAATCGCAAATAGATTTCTTTCTAGAATGGTGAATTTGGCAAGAAAAGTGTTGAAGATCGCAAGATCGATTTTTTTTTGGGAATTGATTTTTTTGTGATCGTCCATACTTATTTCGGCAAATTAGCCACATTTAAAACATTTTCTCACCAATTCGGCAATTAAAAATACATTTTCGTTGCTCAATCGGCCCTGGGTAACATAGGGCCGATGGGCCAATTTTCTGTAAGAGGGTCACTTGACAGGGGCATATATATATGCAAGGGTATCAAGATGCTAAATGTTTTTGCCTTATGCATTGCATGACAATGCTAGAAGATAGTCACAGGGTTATTGCTATCTAGTATATAGGCCATGGGCTAATGACACCCCTCGTGCACCCCCCCCCCACCACTTAACCAAATGACATTTTTCTTGTCCCTTAGGGTCCCTAGAACAAGATTCAAGATGTTAACATGGAATATCTTGGGATGCACTGCCAGTTTTGGCTTGTTATCCATGGGCGGAGTTATGCCCGTTTCCAGCCTTTTTTTACCTCACAAAATGTAGGAGGTGTGTTCAGGTTTTGAACTATAATAACCCCTTCAAGTCTGAGGATCTCTTAGGTAAGGGGCTCATATGAAAGAGGACACAATGTCTTATTGATTGATAACTGTATTGTACATCAGAGTTGACAATTACCTGGAACACAGCCTCGGCAACATCGGAGTTTGAAGTTGTAAATTGCACCCAAAAAGATATCACGGGGTACCACATACATACATATAAGAACACCTTGTCCCACATTTGGCCACCCAATCTCATATGGGATATTGAGAATAGACCCTTCTGATTAATTTGAGTCATAAAACAGCCTGTTCTGATGACCACAACTAGAATTATTGACTCAGGTACGCAGACACTCCCTTGATGCAATGGCGCTTCATTTCATGTTATTTTGGATACCACTTAATATAAAAGCACATCTTCTCATTGTAGGATGTTTAAAATGTTTAGAAGGGGTTATTATAGTTCAAATTATAATTATATAATAGACACAACTAGAACGACCAAACTTTTATTTTCAGGCTTTTATTTTAACCATGTTGAATTAATAGCGATCACAACGTTTCGGCAGAAAGTTGCCTTCATCAGGTGATATAATTCATAAGATTCATGTTACTGAGGTGGTGCTTAGAGCAGGCAATGAGGTCATTGCTATGGTTACACATAATAGGGTTCAAGGTCACAGGTCATGGGGTCAAGGTCAAATTCACAGGATTTTGACATTATAGTCATGTGACAGTGCTTGGTTGGTTTTTACGGTACATTATTTTAGTACAGTGTATGATACTTCTCATGATAATTTTATTTTTAAGAAATGTTTTAGAAGGTTACTTTATATAAAAAATATATAGTTCAAAACCTGAGCATACCTCCTATATTATGTGAGGTATAAAAAGGCCGAAAACTGGTATGACCCTGCCCATGGATAACGAGCCAAAACCAGTAAGATATTCCATGTCAACATCTTGAATCTTCTTCTAGGGACCCTAAGGGACAAGACATGTCTTTTGGTTGAGTGGTGGGGGGGGGGGGGGGTGCACGAGGGGTGCCATCAGGTGTCACAGGGGCCTGTCGCCATATAGCTAATTTTCTTGGATGGGGGCAACTCAACAAGCTAGTCGACACCATAGCCCCCCTCACCACAAGAAATTAATTTCTTGTGGTATAGCCCAACAGATTCAAATACAACTAAAACTGCTCTGCACTGCATTTCTATCTAAAATACAATAGGCTACTTTAAAAAATTCTGTCATTGGTGAAAACCTTCCAAATCTGGAATGTAAAAAGAACGTTTTGGAGCATAAATTGGGTTTCTTGCACACATTGGTTGCCATAGAATCATGATTTTTCTTCTTAATCATACAATTAGAAATGGCAGGTGAAAGAAGGCCTCACTAGCATTTGATTTCTATTCTGGAAACCGGATGTAAATATCATTTTGAGATAAAAAGCTGTGACCAGATGTTTGAAAAACGTTGGATATTTGATACGTAGCATAATTATGCTCATCAGATCTCATCTTTAAAACAAGAAAAGATAGAGCTTATAATGCATTTGAGATTGGACAGTGTCCCACATATTCAAGGGGCCAGACTCCCTAGACTGTGTCACACCAAGAACATTAGGTCATACTGTGAACAACATACACACTAGATAAACAACTCCTTGATAAATCATCCCTTGAGAACAGCATATGCAAGTGCCTATGAAACATACGCTCTGACCTGGAAGCACCCCAGTTTTTTTCCTAAACAGAAAGCCTAACCCGCAGGTATGAGTCAGGAATCTAAGTCAACTGCCATAATTAGCCACAGCTGTATATTCATATATTATTATATCACTATGATCATCATTATATCACAATGATTCCCCTACCACACTGAAAATCCATAGTAGATTGAAAGGGTTAGTCAGTTCAGACTATCCTAGGTTGGTCATATGAGTGTTAGTCATAATGGCGAAGTTATATTCAAAAATGACCGAAGGGTCAGTCAGTAGTGGCTAACCTAGGTTCATTATTGGTATGTTGTATTTCTATACCACTAGTTGGGGCCACCTGTCATGACCACTCAATGGCTCCCCCTGGAAATAAAAAGACTAAGGTGGGTTGGTCAGTACTGACCAACCTGACAATAATAACTGACCTATGTTGGTCGTATAGGGAGCCAAAAAATGACTAACTAGGTTAGGCACTAGTGACTGAGAGGTTGGGCGCATAGGGAGCCTAGGAATATCAGTGCACAGTCCAAGCAAAAGGGTAATACCTGCTGCACATACCTGTTGCGGAGACCATCCATAGGACTACCAGACTCAGCAGCCAGTCATAGCCTAGACTGTTAATTGCAGCCATAGTCAGACGTCTTGATGGACTAGACCTTATAGAGTAGCCTCATCATCTAGTAATTGTCTCTACAAGTAGTCTAGATATCTCCTTGTACCTCTCTGACAAGGGGGCACAACCTGTGTCTATATCCTATATTACTGTGTACAGTACATGTAGGTCTGCCTCCAGGTGTAGGACTGTCTCCTGGTGGCATGTGTACAGCTGAGGTGTGGTGGTGGTGGTGACACATCAACGTGCTCCACTTGGTATGTACTGATGTATGTAGTTTTACATGTACCATAAAACCCCTCCTTTAAGACAACTCTCTTTTATGTCTTGTATAAAATGGGCTCTAAAATCATTTTGTACCATGAAACGACTGGTGGTTTCGAGGATATAATTAGACATACGTATATGGAAGCGGGAAGGATTACCGGATGTGACCGGATAACAAGAAGACTTCCGCCTTGCTCGGTTATTAGTCGCCATAGTGATATAATGCGTGCACGAGAGCAGTCACCAGCAAGTTGTTTTTTCGAGAAGAATCTGTCTTAAAGGGAAAATAAGGTCCAAAACAAATCAGTCTTATAGGCAGGGTTTGACGGTATGTATATTGCAATGGTCTACTGGAGTCACCTGCCTCACCACATAACATACCACGCCCCCACATGCAGCGATTCTCAAAGTAGGAAAACAAGGAGCACCCATGCGTTACTTTCTTCCTCCTATGGTATATACAGTAAAAGGCCAGTCGTTGTGTCCTCTGGCGTGTTTCCTGGTGACATACAAAGCCTGCGCATGGAGTGTGGCCACTGGGGCTGCCCCTGTTTCACCTTCTTTCTGAGATTTGATGAATGGCACAGGAAGTTTAATGTCTTGGGAATTGCCCCACTAGATGTAAACGCTGACGCTGAATCAAATATACCTATTATTATGACTTTAAGTTCTGCATGCATATAAAAAGGCTAAATTAAAAGTGAATTGGGGTGGATTTTTATTTTCCAGTTACAAAATGTGGAATGTACATATTGTAGAGTTCGTCTCTGTGTAATTCGATTAAATAAGGACTCGAACTGCAGTTTTCATGTAGAGATGCAAAGGAAAGGGTTTATTGTAGCTTTACCCTGTACAATCAAGCTAATCCGTCTTGCTTGGTTCTTTCGAATAATAAAATGGCTCTTTCATATGATCTAACACAGTCTGAGACCTGAGAAGGTCTGCCAGAGCAAGGGGGTGAGGACAGCTTTTATACTGTCTGCCTCCGATAGGGGTGGCCCCTGGCTCTGGCTTCCCGAACTAACCGGTAGGTGTTCGATTACTTATAATATTAGTGTCCCTACACCACCCCCCCAGACAACACATACGCTTCCTTTATAAATATATGTACATTTTATATATGAACTCATACAATTGAGTTTATTTGTTAAAAGCGTTATGTTTACATCTCTGAACACAGTAGGGTAACTATTATACAAAACTAATATTATTTACACAGGTGGTATTATATTCGAAAGGCTAGACTCATTTTGAATTAGGACACATACATAGTATACGAACAAAGATAGTCAGACTGTTGACTAGAACACCTTTACATCTTACATAATTATCAAGAAAAAAAAACAGGAAACAAAAAAACGAAGATCCGGGCAGCCATCCTAACCGTTTAAATAATGGTCAGGCACGATGTTCCATCTTTTCTGAGGAACTCGGGTATTTGGTGCTCTCCTCTTCAACTGCTGCCCTGTCCCAAACTGGACAGGCACGTTCATTTGAACGGGTCAATGGCGCTCTCCTCTTCTTTTCCGGACAGTTCATTCTGTTCCTAACTGAACAG
This sequence comes from Harmothoe impar, assembly GCA_947462335.1. Classification (NCBI taxonomy): domain Eukaryota; kingdom Metazoa; phylum Annelida; class Polychaeta; order Phyllodocida; family Polynoidae; genus Harmothoe; species Harmothoe impar. The sequence goes on from OX381714.1 coordinate 62,073,498, forward strand.
ACACATTCTTCCGAACGGGTTGTTGGTGCTCTCCTCTTCATATGTTGTTACTTCGTTCTTGTTTTACTCGTCACCCGGTTCCTTCCTACGCATTGTGTTACTGTTGTTCGATAATCCAGTAGACATTCATATCCCACCAACTCATTCTCTTCCAAATATAACTTCTCGCACATTCTAATACATCTTCGAATTCACTCCTGGTCAGCCTGGTTCTTCAAGAGTTCCAGGGCTGACTCTCGAGTGCCATCCCACTCATCCATAAACACCCCGAACACCTGTTGAAACTTGACATTCATTGCCTCATTTCGGTCGGTGCACTCCTGCAATCTTTTATTAGACAATGCTGTCTTTGCTGCGGCTAACTTGGCCTCATTCCGGATCTTAGCTGTTTCGGCCGCCAAGAGTATGTCATTCTCCTTCTCCAAATTTGTTCGATACGCGGCTTCCTGTTCAACCAGTGAGCGTGCGAATAAGTTCGCCACCCCCTGGTTGTAGCGGACAGCCAGCTCCCTCTGCGCATCCTGGAACGAATCCACTGCCGCCTGGGCTGTTTCACACGCCACTCTATCTGCTGGATCAAAGTAGAGATCCACCGGTCGTGTACTCAGACGAGGCCTGAGTCATTTCAGGCTCAGTCCGCTGGGATACATTCGATCCACCCAAATCCGGGAATTCGTCCGGGTTCTGGACAGGGCCGGGTTCTTTCGGGCTGAACCAGGCCGGTGGGGTATCACCCTGCGAACTCGATCCTGTCGAGGTAGGGCGTGAGCCCGAACCCCCACTCACTGGTGACTGGTAAGTAGTCGAATCTTTCCTCCGCTGCTGAGTCGATCTGGAGTCTCTTCCCACCGCCAGTGGTTTCTTAAACTCCGGCTTCTCAGGCGATTCAGACCGGGACTTCTTACCCTTCCCACTCGCCGGGCTACAGCTAGCCCGCCTCTTTTCATCAATCTTTGCCTTTGGGGGGTCTCCCCGCCACTCACACACTCTCGAGAAGAGCGCATTCGTCATTTTGAATTTGCCTCTAGCTTTCACTAGAGCAATCCGGCCACTCAATCTACCCTTCTTGGCATCATGCACATTACAGAAGGATTCGGTCTTGACATTAATCCTTTTAAGGTCAGCTACTGTCATCTTGTTGTACTCGAGCATGACTTTATCATGCAGGGCTATCACCTTTTCCCGTGCAGCACTCAATCCGGGGCTGTGACAATACTTCAGATGTCGAACCATCACGCCCCTTCTCGGGGTAACGCAACCATCACAGGTCGCGCTATCCCTCTGTCCTTCGCAATTAGCACATTCATACACCACAGCGTGGTGCATGTGCCTTTCGCATAAATGACGCAGAAAACGCATCCGGGTTGGATACGTCCTGCTCGTTCCCTGCTCAATACACTTCTGGTCTCTTATATAATAAGTCTCCGGATATTTCTGGATCTGTCGAAACCATTCTTCATAAAAATCGGATGTCAGAGGATCTGCCTCGGTTTCCCGAAGCCAATCCTTGCCATCACTCTCCCCATTCATGTTTCGTGCGTCCGGGCAGCCATATGCCTTCTTTCCCTTGGCAAACTCTTCGAATGACCCTGGAATAGAGTGCGTAAACTTTGCAGCACTGTTCTTTCTCTCGTCATTCCCCTCCTCCTTCTCTTCCTCTGGTGGCTCCTCGTCATCCATTTTCTCCTCCGGATCCGATTTGGCCGGATCCGGATCAGTCTCCGGTGGTTCGGGACCAGATTCGTGTCCGGACTCATCATCCGGACTGTCCTCTGGGTCACTTACTTTCACCGGAGTCTCTTTCGTTCTGACCTTGCCGATCAGACTGCCAACCTTCACGGAGGCGGCAGCCTGAACAGCAGCCATGCGTCCCTTCAGTGGATCCTCACTCGGAGGTTCCTTCCTTCCTACAGTTTCGGTTACCTTAGCAACCACTTTCTTTGGCACAGTCATCTTGATGTCTTTCTTGGCATCCCATAACTTTTTCTTTTCCTTCACCGACAGGACAGTGTGGAACACTCCCTGGTCACTGTCGGATTCGGTGTCAGTCAGAGTCTTTTTCTTTCCCCTTCCCTTCACACTTTTTCCTTTCGATTTCTTTACTGTACCCTCCCCTTCGGTCTCGCTCTCCGTTGACAGGCTGCCCTTCTGTTTGGCCGCCCTCAGCAGAGCTTTACCTTTCTGGATGGCCGCCAACCGTTCCTTCTGCTCCGCAGCAGTTGGCTCCTTCTGTAACCCGGGTACGTACGCCCGAGTGGCATAAGTACCTTCCCGAATCATCGTGGAGATGACCTCATTCAGTAATTCATCCGGATCCTCACATTCCTTCAGACAACGAAGTAACTTGTCCCCATCTAGAGTGTAGAGTCGCGGAACTTTCGGGTTTGCGGCTCGCTCTTCCCAATCCTCTCAATTTCTAGGCTCGGGTTCGGTGTCGGGTTCCCGGTACAGGACATCTCCGGTGATATCCATTCCGGTCACCCCCATACCAGTATGGTCAGTCAGCACATACGGCACGTTCGGAAGCCGATGCTGAAGATGTGCTATTTCGCAATCAAATATTGCCCTTCGCAACGACTGGCTCACTTGTAGGCCAGCCTCAGTAGCAGTATAGTATAACAGCCAGGTAGATGGTATGGCTGCATAATCCATCGGCGTCAAGAAGTGCCGGACACAGTCTCTCGTCTGCGCATTCCAGCACTTTCGGTCACCATTCAGGATTCGAGCATGAATATGAACTTCACGGCCATCATACTGTGACACGAACCCGTCCAGATTGGGTTCGAGCAGCGGTGTGTCCGTTCGCTCCAGTCCTCCTTCAATCTCTATCCCGATCATACTCTCATCCTCCCCGGAGTTGTCTTCATTCAAAACATTCTCCTCTGTTTTAGTAACCCGCGACATCGCCTCAGTCTCCATGAACATTTCGGTCACCTCGGTGAGGGCCGATCTTTTGGAATGAGAGCCAGATGCCGAAGCCATCGTGACACTCGTTTTCTTTCGATTTATTTAGAATGACAGGTACCAGGACCCTTTCTACGGGCTCCTGGTTACACCACCCACCTCCTATATACCGATATCCAGTAATACAGTCTTTATAACCTCGCTTTTGTGTGATCTGCTACGTTTGCTTGCTCTCTCCGGCGAACCGTAAACAAATATGGCGGATCGCTGACCCGCGTCAACCTTTGCGCATGCGTGCGGCTCTCGCGAGATACCGCGCATTCCACGAGACTTCGTTCTTTTCCCGTGCTTGTCAAAAAGTAAACAACCCTTCACTTTCCCGCGCATCCCGCATTACGATCAGGTAATTATAGCACTGATATCCTGACTACCCTGTAGAATTCATCTCGAGTCTTTTATGGATTTAATACGGATAGCAACCACTAATCCGCCGGATTACCCATCCATCACCCCCTGGTACATTCACAGGTAAGTTTGTTGGATTTCTGGCTTTGCCGTGATCATTCCTACATATAGGACGAATTACCAGGTTACCCGGTAATTATGACAACATTTAACTGATTACATCGTTGTGTTATCAGGTTAGGTAACAGCACCCCTCACCCTCAACCTAGGGCTGCGACGAACCCCTACCAGATTCTCTTTATACCTGACATTCTGAGAGGTTTCCTCCCGCCCCTTCCTAGCCACAGAGGGAGCAGTCCTTCTCGTCCTGTCTACACCTGCCGAGACTTTCTTTGCTTTCTCTGATATTTTTGGAGATTGTTTAATTTGCACCGTTTCTTTCCTTAATTTCCTGGGTCTACCCGGACCCCTCTTCTCAATTACTCTATCTAACTCTCTTTTCATTTCCTCTTTCTCCTCCTGTCCCATCTTGAACATTTCGGTGGAGTACTCTCTCCCCTTCCATGGCTTCAACCGGGCTACACTCGATTTCTGATTCCTCCCGAAGGTATCCCTCATCAATACTGTATCATCACTTATTCTCTGGGTAATCCTCCACGGACCATCCCAGTTATCTCTCAGCTTGATGCCCACCAGAGGTTCGTCGCAGAAGTCTTGGTAGCTTTCCTTCCAGTTCTCCCCATTAAAGCGCCGGGGAGTTCGAACGGGATTCCGAGCGCTGTTATGACTCCATACCAGACGTTCCGATTGCCTCCGACTCCATTCCATAATCTCGGATTCATCCTCCCGAGTCCGGCTGCAACAGTCTATCCCCATGCCTTGAATACAAGGATCGGACTCTACTATCGCAGCAACCCTCGGGCCCATGGACTGGTGCTCGGAATCGTTCTCATTGGTGTATATTCTCCCGGAGTTCGGAAAACCAGACTTCTCTTTCGAGATCCTTTCTTGTCCGGGGTATGCATCCGAGCTGCCACATTCCATACCTCATTTATTTGGGCCACCGTAAGGTCCAGTTCCCCATCCTCCAGGTTGGGCCTGGATCCTTCTTCCCCCCCTTTCTTTGACTGAGCCTCTGCCAGGGTCAGTCCGCTATCTCTTCCAGAAAAATCCTGGTCACGGCACCAGTGTAGAGTTCGTCTCTATGTAATTCGATTAAATAAGGACTCGAACTGCAGTTTTCATGCAGAGATGCAAAGGAAAGGGTTTATTGTAGCTTTACCCTGTACAATCAAGCTAATCCGTCTCGATTGGTTCTTTCATATGATCTAACACAGTCTGAGACCTGAGAAGGTCTGCCAGAGCAAGGGGGTGAGGACAGCTTTTATACTGTCCGCCTCCGATAGGGGTGCCCCCTGGCTCTGGCTTCCCCAACTAACCCGTAGGTGTTCGATTACTTATAATATTAGTGTCCCTACAATATGAATATGTGTATAACCTTTTATGTCATTCCGATCTGAAATATAAAATCGATTTAAAAATAGCGTTTTAAACCTAATGCATCAGAACCTGTCTTTAAAGGGACATGCTGGTGGATACACAAAAGCCACCTGGTGGCATAATTCAAAACTTCTGTCCAAGTATTCTTTTAAGGTGGTTGCCAAGAGGGTTTGGTGCCATATCCAATAAAGTAAATTCTGAAGGTCTTGACTTGAAAGGGTGCATTCTGATTTATTTTGGCAGGGGTTTAGGGGTCTGTTGTTGCTGGGTTTTAGAGCCCCCATAGAGCAGGGCCAGACCCATATTGTCATCCATAGGCTGGGACAATTGTATAAACTAGGTTCTTGTATAAGCATCAGGGTAACAGCCCGCCAAAATGAAGAGCCCCCCTGGTGCTTTATCGCAATAATATGGAAGTCCAATCTGCAGAAATCTTTGGCTCAGGCTTTGGAATATGTTGAAGGTCTAAACTTGAAATAGTGAATTTTGGCACACAATATATTAAAGCTCAGACCAGTATTCATCCTCTGTTGATGGTGCTGGAAATTCATTTTTTAAAAGGAAAGATTTTAGAAGGGCTAGACTTGAAATAGGGCGATCTAGTGTAGTCCTATTTTGGTAAACATGACTGTAAAATGACGGGGCCAGAGATGATATGGACTATAAATTTGAAAACCGATCCTAGGGGATCTCCTGGCTGTGTGAGCTACCAGTGGGGAGGTACCAGGCAGGTTATGTGTGGGCACAAGACAGAGGTAGGTAGAGACTCATTACCCATTCTACCAGGCTTATTTACAAAAATGATAAGAGAGCACAGTTAGATATTTGTAAAGACGAGCTAGACCGATTGAAGGGTCTCAAATTAGGGTACATGAACTGTAGGAGTATGTTTTTGAAGCAAATTGACATACAAGAATTATTAAGTAGTGTGAATATTTGCTGCTTAGGAGAAACCTGGCTAGCAGATAAGCATAAAAATGACATGCTGCTATGGGATGGAAAATTATCTTACAGGCAGGATAGAGATACGTCAACTATTGGAGGAGGGCTGATGACATTTATTGATGCACACATTTACCCCTTCAGTGAGTTAATTCCGGAAGGAACAATGCAGTCAGATGAGATAGAAATTCTTACAGTCAAAATTGAGCAGGAAAAACATAAGAGACTACTAATCATGAATGTGTACAGACCCCCTGGAATCCCTGGTGAAGGCTTCATTGGGAAACTAAGGGAGCTGCTCACAAATTTAGATGATGGTTTTATTGAAATCTGGCTCATGGGTGACCTAAATATAGATATAGAGCGGGACTGGGATGAGGGTGGCAGTGACTTAAAAGGGCTGATGGACGCCAAAGGGCTACAGCAGTTAATATATGGAGTCACATATCCAAAGGGAAAGAGCTGCCTCGACCATATATTTACTAACTGTCCTGTCGTAGCGAGGGCAGGAGTGGTGGTGGACATGCTAAGTGATCACCACCCAATTGCAGCAAATAGGAAGAAATTGAAAATAAAGTACCCAATGACTAAGTTTATTGGTAGAAGCTATCGACAGTATAAACCCGTACAGCTAATGGAGGACTTAGCTGAGGACAATTGGGAGCCATACTATAATATGACTTATCCCTCCAAACAGTGGAATGTCATTAGGGAACGAATTTTAGATTATTTAGACAGAACTTGCCCATTGAAAAAGCTGAAGTATAGACTAAATCCAAATGAATGGATGACAAGTGAACTTAGAGATGAGATGTCAGATAGAAGAGCCGCTGTCCTGGATCACCGTCTCACCGGGGATCCAAGCAGTCTCAAAGAGGCCAAACAGCGACGTTGTGATGTAAACAGGTCCTGTCTGGCAGCCAGGGACAATCAGGTAAAGAAGAATCTAGAGAACAGTAGAGGTGACCTTAAAAGTTTTTGGAGATAACTCAATGCCATATTAGCTCCGAAGTCACGAGTTAATGTAACTACATTTGAGGTTGATGACTGTAGGCTTGAAGGGGAAGGAGCCAGTGAGTACTGCAATGACTATTTTGCAACAATAGGCCAGAAATTGTATACAAAGCTCCAAATAAGAGAACCCACCCTCCCAGACCCTCTATTAAGGCCAGAAACGGTGTTGAAGGATTTGGTAGTATCTGACCACCTGGACATCAGTTCTCATAAGGGAGTGTTCATTTATTAGTTACAGGGGGGGGTGGTGGGTTTGGGGGGGGGGCGTAAAAGATTCCGACCCCTCCCGAGGGGGGGGCGTAAAAAATTCTGACCCCTCTTGAGGGGGGGGGCGTAAAAATTTAAGCCCCTTTTTAGCAAAAAAGCCCGCGCGTTACTATAGTTCAAAGGGGGGGGGGCAAAAAATTTTCGCCGCCTTCGGCGAGGGGGGGCGCGAAACGTTCCACGCGCTCTCGAGGGGGGGCGTAAAAAAATTTCGCCCCTCCGCGCGAAATCTCACCACCCCCCCCCTGTAAATAATAAATGAACACTCCCTAACATAACACCAGTAGATTATGATGATATGGTGAAATTAGTTGGTGATATCTCTGAAGACAAGTCCTCAGGAATAGATGGAATATCAGCTAGAGTTATAAAAGATGCATTTCAAGTCTTGATATCACAGTTATGTAACATGTTTAATAACAGCATTAGACTAGGGATATTTCCCAAAGAATGGGCTACGGCCACAGTTGTCCCTATCCCCAAGTCAGGTAGTTTAACCCAGATCACAAACTGGAGGCCAGTCAGCCTACTACCGACCCCTGGGAAAATGATAGAAAGGGTCATGCATTTATAAGTGCCTAACTGCAGAAGCGTGTGAGTTAGGTTTAATATCACCAAAGCAGTTTGGTTTTGTAAAAGGAAAGGGCACAAACGATGCAGTGTTTGAATTAGTGGACCAGTTATATGAGAACAGAGACAAATCAGAGGTTACTTGTGCTATATATGTCGACTTCTCAAAAGCCTTTGACTCAATACATCATGGCCTTTTAATCGCAAGGTTAGCTGAATTAGGAATAAATGGTGTCATGCTAAAATGGTTGGCCAGCTATCTGCAAAAAAGACAGCAGTGCACTCTTTTAAATAATCACAGAACAGCCGACCGAGATATTTTATTCGGGGTACCCCAGGGCTCAATACTGGGCCCCTTATTGTTTATATTATATGTAAATGGGGTCACTAGCACAACCACTAAAACCAAGATGCTCATGTATGCCGATGACATCGTCCTGACAGCTAGTCATAAGAAGCCAGACAGAGCAAGGGAAATGGCACAAGCAGACCTTGACTCCTTAGTCTGCTGGTGCACTAAAAGTGGTCTTACCATTAATGCCAAGAAAACCCAGGTAGTGTGGTATGGCAGCACCACCAAAACGAACCAGGGCAGTTCTCTAGATATTAAAATAGGCAACACCCCACTGGAGGCACCAGAAGAATATAAGTATCTTGGGGTAAAGCTAGATAGAGGCCTGAAATTAGATAGTCAGATGAAAACCACAGGCACGACTGTTGCTCACTGTGTGTTTAAGCTAGGCAAGTTCAGGAAAAGGATGAAACAGGACACTTCAATCCTGGTGTATAAACAGACCATCCTTCCATACATGGATTACTGTAGCTTTATGATTGAAGGTGCTAAAAAGACCAGTATAAAAAGGTTACAGACACTCCAGAACAGAGCGCTCAGGGTCTGTACTAGAGAGTTTGATATTTTGTTCAGTACGGACAAGCTGCATGCATTATGTGACACAGAGCGCCTGGAGGATAGACGTAGATCACAACTGGCACTGCTGATGTACAAGAGAGCAAAAAGGCTGGAGCTTGGGCCTACAGTAAACACTAGGACGAGGGGTGATCTGAAGATTAAGTTCCCTTGTCATAGACGTAAGCAACAAAAGTGTAAGAGGGGGCCCATGTACAGGGGAATACGCCTGTGGAATAGGATGAAACCTGAGGTGCAACAGGCCAAAGCCAATGCTACATTTAAGCGGCTCTTTAGGCAGACGCCTTTAGATCCATCAATACCAGAACAATAGGGCTAGTTGAGATAGATATCCTGTGAATCCCTAGGTGATGTCTGCATTTATTTTATTTCAATTTTAAGAGTAGTCATTTAGAGTACTTATTACGCATATATATAGTTACACAGTTCAAATGTACCCTAAGCTTGCGCTTAATCTTGCGCTAAGTATATAGATTATAGTTATTGTGGTCACAATGGGCTGCACTGGAGTCAATACTTAATATTCTATGCGCATAATGCCTGGGGGGTCCCAATGATGGCTCACACACAACCACCGAACCCGAAATGACATGTATTCATACTATATAGCTGGCATCAACACACGCCAGGGCTCAAGACAGAGCAGTTAAAGATATGTGGAAATGATTCCTATTACAATAAGGTGTATTTAGCACCAACAGTCAAGGTGGACATTACAAAGTTGTACACTGTACTGTGGCAAGGCAGTGCACAACGTCAAGAACTCCCAAGGGTAACGAAGAGTTAGATAAATTATTTGCATATGTCTATTGACATCTAAATGTAATATAGAATTAATAACATCCATATTATATAAACCCATGATGCACGCCAAGGTAACCAGATTGTAATAACGGTTACAAATCTAATGAATATCATGAAGATGATTATGATTTGCTAAATAAAAAAATAAAGTAAAAAAAACAACCAAAAAGGCCCAAAACCTAATGGGTGTTGAGTAACAAATAGGAGTCTATTTAAGAATTTCCCCTTCAAATTGGTGCATAAAGAGTGGTTTGAATAATCGTTAGAGATTTTTGAGAATTTACACTTAATTTGATGTGTTCTGATGGAGTTTGAGCTTGCCATAAGATAAAGTTCTAGGAATTTTATCCTGAGATTAGTGTTTTCTAGGGGTTTCTGAGTTTGTTTCCCAAAAAGTTAAAGATTTTAGTTTTAGAGTTCTGCTGCCACTGGGCTGGGATACGAGGGAACACATTTTTTTCTGGAAATTTTGAAGGTCTAGAATTAAAATGGTGCAATCTACTGTCTGTTTTCACACATAGCTGGTGCCCAGCCGGGGCTGCCCAACCATGTCCCTTTTTGGTTCAAACTCCACAGACATGATTTTTTTTTGTAGTCTGGTCTGATATATCAGCAGAAACCATCAACCGGTAGACTGGCCAGTTGAAAACACACATATTACTGGCAAATGCAGGACTAGAGTGCACACTCTTTCCCCTCCCCCCCAAGTACAAATTTTTAAAATTCACAAAGTAAAATTGTAAGATTTAACGGGTGCGACACAAAGTGTGGCAAGACAATTTTATGATTTTCAAAGTAATTTGCTGCATTTTATGGCATTTCTACAGAAATAGTGAAGAGTTTAAGTATTCAGCGTCACGTCGCGACAAATCGCGCCCCCTCCAAAGGTGTGGAGTTATTTTATGCCCCCCCCTCAAGAGGGTCAAGTTATTTTACGCCCCCCCCCTCGGAAGGGGTCAAGTTATTTTATGCCCCCCCCCTAAACTCACCACCCCCCCTGTTGTTAAAAAATGAACACTCCCTAATTCCATAAAGTTGTGACAGTTTTGAACAGCACTATATTTTTGACTGTAATCTTATATCCACTCAATCATACCTCCCACCCAGTTGGAAGTGGCATCACAATCTGATTGCATCTTGGTTACAATGAACATAACATCCTTATTGGACATGATACAGCAAGATCAGTAGTATACTGATAGCACTGACAGTTGGGAATACACTCACAAATGGCATTTAATTAGGGAAAATAGCAGCAGTGGCCGTCATCTCAATACACAAAACACCTGGGGTTGTTTTATTTCCATAAATGTCATTTGATTAAGAAAAATAGCAGCAGCGGCCCCAAAACACATACCCTTAGATACACCACAATTTTAGTCTCACATTTCAACCATTGTTAACTTTGAACTTGGCAAGTCCATCAAGAGAATCATACTGTTAGCTGGGATGAATATAGAATTAACTGTGCATTTCATTGTGGGATATTTCTTCCAAACATTTATTGCAGTTTTGGCACATTGCAGCTTTTTCCTTACCAGAAAGCTTAACCTGCAAGTATGAAGCATGAAACTTAATTACCATAGCTCATCATATCATATCAAAGCTCATCATAGCTCCTCATAACCTAAAGCTGCATATATTCATATGTTCTGCTATCAAAATCTGATATAAAGATACTTGTTTCCATAGGTATCACAGAGATAAATGCAAGGACAGTAATCACTGTCCACCTGGATGTATAAACATTATTAGGCTTATGTACAAAGTGTTAATAGTTGTATTTACAAATGTAGAACATTGCAGTGTATACCATGAAATAATATCTGAGGCACTAAAATAGTGCCATCATTGATTAAATCCCAGTAAACTAAAAACAGTTGCCCCTAGAGTGGCAAATGTTATATATAATGTTAAAAACATTATTCTGATGAATAAACACACATTTTTTGTTAGCTGGGATAGATATTGAATTAACTGTGCATTTCCTTGTGGGATATGGCTTCCAACAGCTCGTATGGGGTCTTCCCACCAAGATTACACATTTCTGTTAGCTGGGATGGATATTGAATTAACTGTGTATTTCCTTGTGGGATATGGCTTCCAGCAGCTAGTATGGTGTGTCCCCACCAAATGTTGCCCCTTGATGGCTTTGATTCAAGTGTAACTTCTCAGACCGGCTTATTGCAAACACCACTGGATGGAGCTGCAGAAGGAGGCAGTGAAGGCAGCAAGTAGCAACAACAACAGGCCACCGGGTTGTAGGGAGGTGCAGGCTGTAACATGAAAAACAATCTTACATGTACAGGTCTGTATATTGTGAATAAGAAAAGCTATTTTTCATTATGGTATCAAAATAATATCCCATACTTATTCTCTTCTATAGTTACACACAATTTCGATATGATCCAGTGAATTATTTTCATATGTTGTATTTGAGCTGACAATAGCTTAGGCCACTTGTGCCCTATAAGTGCAACTGAATCTAAATTACTTTTTTTACTGTGAATAAATGAAATGATTATTCTAATACATATACAAGACCAGTACTGTTTTGACCTCAGTGCGTTATCACAATAACATGACATTCTAATAAGCCATACATGTTGATACTTACCGTTACAAGCTGCTTGTACATTTCCCTGTTTGTGCCTCTCACTTAACCAGGGACACAGGCCTCGTCTGCTGACCGCCTGTGCCACAACATAAGGGAACAGTCTCGTCTGTGCAGGACTCAACTTCTGGGGAACAGGAAAATGGCCAAATCAAAATGGACGGTCATTTTCAGCTGTATACTAGTGACTTTTTTTATTTTTTTATTTAGGTATTATAAGATCTGTTATGCCATAGACACCAATGTGAAAGTGGGGAAAGACACTGGAAACCCCTCTACAGATTGTACAGATGCCCCTGTACCCCTCAGTCTGTGTATCATTACATCATTCATATCTCTCCTAAAAACTCCATATGTATAGTTCTGCATTATATGCCAGTTCATATATAGCACATCTAATTTGTAATAATTTGAAATAAGAAAGCCTTACCCTGAACTCTGCTGGGGGTATGTGGTTGATAAAGGGCACAGTGACATGGTCAGACAGGTCTGTGCCCACACTTCTCAGGTCTTCCCCTCGCAGACCGGCTGGTCAATAGAAGATATGAAAGAAGAGAGTCAGAGCCTCTCGTATTCAAACATAATATACATACAATGCATTGATAACTGATAGGAAAACTTTTTTCTTTTGAGAAATCAATGATCGAGGTATTGTTTGCAGCAAAAGAGAGAGTAATCATTACACCAGATACAGGACTGGTATTGTCACTCCATTCATCCTACAGTGCTTAGACCAATGTCTGTTTGACCAAGATAGAATTCTGCTTCATTTCGAATAGCAATACAGCCAGGCCCTTACCCAGTATAATGCCAAACTCGCTGAAGTGGTCTTCTACCCACTGTCTCACAGGTCCATAGTGCCTCTGCAGATGGGCAGCCAGTTCCATCAACACACCAATATCACACCTCCGCAGGCCCCCAAGGAAGGTGGTCGAGTCACTGTTGAGTAAAACTTGTTGGATGTACATAAATGACATTAGAATCTATAGTTATATGGAATAACTATAATAATAGGCTAGGTATCTGCTTCAATAGAACATGATGCCACAAATGGGTAGAACAAACTCCTGAACCAAAAAGGTTATAGGATACACGGTAATAAAGTAAAGCTACCATGCAGTGTCTGAATTCTCCCCCCCCTTCAAGGAGTCCAATTATTGTTGCACCCCCCCTCCCCAATTTACCAATGCAACCCCCCCACTGCATGACATGACACTTCCATGCTAATCAATAAAATGTATAACATAAACATACTTGGGTGAGAAAACAGTTAACAAATTTATAGCAATAGAATTGTTTCAAATGGTACTGTAAACGGTTTATGATAAAGAGAGTATTAAATATTATAGGAAAATGATACTACATAGACAAAGGTGCACAAGTTTCAGTCTGTTGGCTGGGTTATTTCATAAGTTGACCTTGAGCCGTACTTCACGAGGCTGTAGGCTTAGTAAAATGTGGCCCAAGGGTCAACAAGTGAAATAACCCAGCCAACAGACTTAAATGAGTGCGCCTTTGTGTTTATTTTTTATGGTTTTGATTCAAAATACAAAAATTATGATAGACGCCTAAGACGGGGCCTTATATAGCTTTTTTCTTTGCTATTTGAATGTAAACAAATCACCATTTTTTCATGACATCACAGGTCGTGAAATACGGCCATGGGTTATTTCACAGGGCTTATGAAATATGGGAGTCCTTGGTTAAAGCAATGACTCTGCCATATTCTATAAAACTAAATAAATGACTTACACCACCTCCCGGCGGGGTATAGCTCTGACCTGGTCCGGCAGCAGCCCACACACGATGTGGTTGAGTTTAGCTAAGTGGATGGCAGTCAGGTCCTGAGGCTGCAGGTTTCTGTCCCTCAGATACCTCTCAGCCAACGCACGGCGCTGAGGGAAGGGAGGAATTTTATATATAGACATACATGGGTATGAAAATCTTCTAATTGGTCATTTGGAGGACAATTGGCCACTGCGCATGCTCAATGATCTACACTTATACCAAACAACAGAACTTTATAAAAAATTATATATCAAGTTTATGTTGTGAGGTGAAGCCAGTGCATGGGAAGGGAGGAAATAATATATAGGTCTACCATAGTGTCTCATATAGGTGCAGCAATCTCAATTAAAGTAAGGTCTCAAATAAGCACAGGGTAAATGGTAACATTGAAATCTATTAGCTCATTTTTGCTTATTCAAACTACAACGGTGCATGGGTAGGAACATGTATTATTTGTATAGCAATTGGCAACTGGCTTTTGAGCTAGACATCTTACTGAATAATGTATATACTAGGCAAACTACAGAAAGTGTTAGCATTAGTAACATGTAGGTATAGTAGCATCAACTGTAGATCTACAGCATATTATAAAGTAATTTCGGGTTAACTATTTACAGAGTAGCTTGTTTACTACTGTTAATACTACTATCATTGCTGCAACTATCACAATAATTCATCTACCCTTCAATTAAAATTGAAGATAACCTTCTGCACATACCTGTTGAGGAGACCATCCATGAGCTACACCAAAGATCTCATACACTGCATCACTCAGATCACCCAAGGTGTCCAACTCCTCCGGGGTGAAGCCAACTCCAATAAACCCCAGAATCTGAAGGTCCTCACTAGACCAGTTCTCTAAGGAATCAAAGGTTCCACTCTAATGATAAAAGTGAAATCATCCTATTAGAATCAGATCATACGCCACGTGTTTGTGTTTGATAGGCACAGGAACTAGTAATCAGGTGTAGCATCTACATTAATTTTGTATCTATCCTTGGTTATGCATCTCTTCATTATCATTAGTTTGCCATCTATGGGAAGTGTCATTTACTGCAGGACTGGATACCAAAAGTGTTCCATAAAATTTAGGATAGATTCATAATATAAAATGATAACACAAAACTGTCCAGTACGTTTTGGCAAATTCTGTATACATAATTAACCTTTCAGTAGTTTTTTTACCTGACGAATAAGTTCCAACAGTGCTCTGGCTTGCTCCACATCCCACCTAAACTCCCCCAGATCATTTTCCTTGACACAAGTGATGATGGTCGGACTCGCGCATGTCTCAATCTGAGTCACATCCAACACGTCAGGAGGGGAGATATCCACAGAAATGTCAACCCCCACGTCCTCACACGATCCTGTACATGACGTGGCTGGATAGGAGGTAGATAGGAGGACATTAACATACAGCATAATTATCAAGATTGACTGTAATGGCTAGTCACTAATTTGCATTGTTTGATTATACAGCAGATGGCTGCAGAGAAGTCACACTAATACAGTCAAGTGTCCTACTCAAAGTGTGCTGAAGTAGTGGACTGAATGGAACATAAAGACTGAATATTATATTGATGAATTTTAGTACAGGAAAATATTTGATTTGCATCATTAAATCTCAGAAAGAGTTTTAACAATAAAGGATATTGTAGATTTATAAGTTAGATACATCTCTTCTTTCGCCGGCGTTTGTTGTTTTGTGCCATTTTGAGAATCCTACTCCTTTGAGGACAAGACCCTGGTATTGCACTTGGAGCTACTGCTGGTCCCTGAGAGGCCATCCATGTGGAAATGAAGAAAGACATTCTATCTATTACCATAAATGTTACTATGGCATGAAATAAGTCACGTGTCAGTACTTGCATTCTATCACCTCTGATAGGCAACTCATTTTTAAGAAATTAAAAATGTTGTTAATATAGATTTCACCTTTGATAACCCTTTAATAATATTATTGTATGAAAAGTTCCACTATTGGAAACTTGGATAATATGTGCATAAAATACCTCCTGTGTATTGTCCCCAAGATAGGTCAGGCATCCAACATCTTCCTCACTGCAAAATAATGGTGACTCTGGTATATTTCAATTTAGACCGGTTCTCATGTCAGACGTTTTATTTTAAGATTGAGGTAACTGCTTCAAAAACGTCTGAAAGTACATCAATATTCCAAAATTTTCAGTTAACTCCCAAAAGCATGACCAAATAATTGCATACCAAAGGTTGCACTTACTGATCTTTGGCTAGAGTTTGGCGTAACGTGTCTAGTTCCTGCAATGTTAGACTACAGAGTCTTGTACAGAAGACATCCTTACAGATAGCCAGGTCAGTAGGAGACGGAAGGTCAGGCTGGTACGCCATCAGGGATGGACGCAAACCTGTGCACCCACCAGCCTGTACATATGTAGGAGAACATGATATGTATCTTGTAGGAAAACCTCAAAAGAACCTCATACCTGATTAAATTTTCCTGAACAGGATTCTTGTGAATCACAACTTACAAGCAAGTGTTGTATGTCTATCTTAGGTCAGCTTGATTGAATGCATGGGCACTACCACTAACTTCATACCTTCATCAAGTCTTCATACTATAATGACTGGTATACAATTATAAGTTAGTTTTAGGTGTCAGGGCTAATACAGTTGGAAACCATTTGGATGTAGATCAATGCAGTATTCAGTCCCTCAAACTACAAGTTGTCACACATCTAAGACACGGGATGTTTTTTCAAGGATGTTTGATTCTCACCCCTGAGGTGACAGTGCAGTATGCAGCCCACTCCCTGAGGTCCTCAGTCGTCAGGGCAGTACTGCTGCCTACTTTGTCACACACAGAACTCTTCAGTGCCGTGTCAGCCAAAACCATTTCCTTCCACTCTGGTCTGTAATATGAAAGTAAATTCCACGGTGAATACGATAATTAATTTAGCATATTTGTAGCCAACATAGATCTATCTCCAGGATTATAATTCTACTTACATCATGTTCAATGAGTACACGAGACACCATGGACAAAGATCCTCCAAAATAGCCTTGAAATCACCAAACTTGTCCTTGCTACTTCCATAGTAGATATTGCTAGCTATTATCTCACACAGGGCATCAATCTGAAATAAGCAAAGGGGAAAAGAGATACATTCATGTTATTCAGATCACCACATCAGATTTATTCACATTAGCATCCATTTGATAATACTAATTAATGTAAAATTGTGCATATAAGCCTAACCCATGTATTCGCTATCAAAAATCCTACAAGGCTTACAAGGGGTCTGAATATTGCTTTTAACTTTTAATAGTACTGCAGTATACTTCATAGAATAAGAAGCCACACACTCAATATAGGCATGTTTAGCATCAAATGAAAACTGACATTGACTACATGAGAATTTATGGTAACTGACCTTTGTGTATAAATTTCATTAAGCATATTTTTATGCTACCTGTACTCACCTTGGCTGGGGTTGATGCTACTTGTACTCACCTTGGCTGGTGTTGATGCTACCCGTACTCACCTTGGCTGGGGTTGATGCTACTTGTACTCACCTTGGCTGGGGTTGGGATGGGCTGTTGATGCTACCCGTACTCACCTTGGCTGGTGTTGATGCTACCCGTACTCACCTTGGCTGGGGTTGAGATGGGCTGTTAATGCTACTTACAAGTACTCACCTTGGCTGGGGTTGATGCCACCTGTACTCACCTTGGCTGGGGTTGATGCTACTTGTACTCACCTTGGCTGGGGTTGAGATGACTTGTACTCACCTTGGCTGGGGTTGATGCTACCTGTACTCACCTTGGCTGGGGTTGATGCTACTTGTACTCACCTTGGCTGGGGTTGATGCTACTTGTACCCACCTTGGCTGGGGTTGATGCTACTTGTACTCACCTTGGCTGGGGTTGATGCTACATGTACTCACCTTGGCTGGGGTTGATGCTTCTTGTACTCACCTTGGCTGGAGTTGAGATGACCTGCTGCTCGCTGCAGTCACACATGTCCATAGCTAACTGGAGGCTGACAATGCCGGGTTCCTCCAGGACCTTCACACTGACTCCAGACAACAGGGAACAGCGGGCACTACAAGGAGGTGTGGATGTGTTAGGTTTGATGGGGGCAACTAAGTCTTGCAATAAAATTGCGCCGATTTATTTTGCCTTTTCTAACTAAAATTACCCACATCTAAGTTAGCCTAAATAGGTGCCAGATCTTAAATTTTATCGCCCAACTCTCAGTTTTAGTGGAGGTATATGGAGACAAAAACTTTCATCCATTCCTCAAGCCTGCGGGCGATAATCGGGGGAGCCCACAAGAGCCAGGAAGTGGGTGATCACGTGATGAGACTTATAAGTTATTGTGTAATACATTGTACACTGCATGAACTGATCTACTTAAGTGTTACATGAAGGTCATTTTCATTACTGAAAATGTCAAATTTGAGTATGCTTAGGTAAAACTTAAATGTCCAAAAAAAATCGAGATTCAAGTAAATTTTGGTATACTAAAGGCCACTCTTTAAGTCAACATTTAGGTAAATTTTAAGTGATTAAATGACATTGAAAGGTAGAAAGTATTTAAATGATTGAACGTATGACAAAGTTGTAATTAAATGTGATTTAATGTGATATCAAGGTCTAGCTGCCAGTTACCTGGAAAATGACATTTAAACAAATTTCATGACCTTTATATAACTATGTCCAGAAAAAAAATGGTATAGAAAATCTTTTTCAATGTATATAAGTGACTGGGCCAGTCAAATATATGCATAGAGTTCCTAACATTGAAGTTTATAAACTATTTGCTCTGCCAAATGGTCAGTAACATCATTGGTACAATGAATAAATATAATGTACCATTTCCTGGTTCAGAGGGTTGGCATTTTGCGGGACATATCTCTGGGTAGTTTACAGTTTTATGGATAGATACTGACCTGGCAAAGTAAGAGGTCAATGTCGTGACTTTGTCCTGATGTTTCTCCAATTGAGCCAGTGTTTGGCGTACAAGTGCAAGATTCTGAATTTAAAAAAGAAATAGACTAGTTTGTGAGGTTGACACCAGAGGTCACCAATGACTCCTCATGACCCCTACAGGGCAATTAAGGCTCCAATGAAAAACAGGCCCTCGATGGGGGGGTGTAAGACTAGATATCGTAAAACCTCGCGTATAAGCCGCGGGTAGTACACAAATCATATCAGTAGTGTGCATTATATTAACAGCCCAGGGTTGGGGAGTGGCTTATAAGTGAATTTTTGCCACTATGGTAAAGTACTAAAATTAGCATCTTCAAAATGTATAGTGATAAATGATGTTTCTCCTAGGCCTATACGTAATAGTAACACTTACCTTAGGATCAGTGAATGTCTCCACATACTGTATCAGTCCATCAAGTGTCAGGTCCGAAATCCGCTCCCTCGATATGATCTTTGCAGCTGTCGGATATTTCATAACATCCTCTGTGTTTCCAGTATAGGTCTACAATAATGAAAGGGAGCATTCACAGTATTGCAGAACAAGTCTTTTGCAGAGTTTGAACTTTAATGATTTAATTGCTCACTTAAAGTTATAAGAAAGGTCTCATGTTACAAATAGGATCCATGCAAGAAAAAAACCAGTAATATCTTAGCTTATGATGTCTCAGCTGCAATATATCGACAGAAACTTTGATTATGGATTCTGCCACCATTTGAAACCTGTGAGGATTATCTCTAACAATGCTGAAGGGCCAAATAAAAGAAATGGCGTGTTTCAGGTTACCCAACTCTACCTAGCAAAACAGGGCTGACTGACAATTCTTTTATCCAATTTTGAAAAATCATTTATAGTTTAAGCAATTGTGGGGGTATTTCAGACTCAATTTGTCCACAAGTCAAAGCAGTCATCAGGGAGTCAACGCTGAAGTTTGCAAGTCAATTTCTGGAAATTTCTCAGGCCAAAGTAAAATTAAACACACACAAAAAAAAAGACCTACCTATCCTAGACTTTTGGACCATGTAACCTGAAACAAGCAACAGCCTTTTCAATTTGTTTTTCTGGCTGGAGAGATATTTGAAACTTGTCATGACCACATCTAATAACACTGAAGGTACACTTACCTGAACAGCGTGCAGAATCTGTGAGTAATACTTCTCCTCCACTTGTGTAGTGTTGACTAAGGCAGCCGTGGCCGTTACGTGCTGCTCTGTTATCTCTACATTGGAGCAGTTGACAACAAAGAAATGCCACTTTTCAGGGACATCCAAGCAGTCACAATTATCCATGATATATTTGATAGTATTCTGAAAAGCAAAGTTTGCAGACATGCTTAAAAAAATGCCCACATACAAAGACAATTGGTAAAATAAAACAGACTACTGGTTACTATCCCTTCTTTTAACTAGGTGTGACCAGGAGCAAGCAGGTAAACTCAAAGTATCTTGTCGTGAACAATCTAAATGATTGGAGCATCCTATATCACTGTTTAGTAAAATTAAAACTTACTCTTCTCTCTATTGGATCATCAACTTTACAGTTCTCGAAATAGGCAGGTTGACATGGGCCCTGAAAAATGGCAGAACAAAATCAGTACCTGACATAGATAAATTGCATTAATTGATGTAATAGGGGAGCCAGCATGTCAGATTTCAAATAGGCTTGAGTGGGCTGCTATATTTGGTCTGAGGGGCTACCCCCCCTATTTTTGGGCTGGGGAATATGAATCTGGTATGTGTAGAGTCATACAGGTGTCGGAACAAGGTCAAATATGAGGTCAAAGGTCAAGGTCACCCCAAAAATAGGTCAAATCAGAAAATGTACTTATAGGGGCAGTGCTCAGGAAATATAAATAGCAAGAGTTTGGTATTTGGTATCATGATAGATCTATGTGAGCTGAACATCCACAAAAGAGGTATTTGACCTTGGCCAAGGTCAAGGTCATATTTCCCAAGGTCTTAAAAATTCCAAATCAATATTGTCCCTAAGCCATGTCAGCATCATGTAAACATGAAAAGTCATATCTGGGATGCTTTTTCTATGAGTACCAGTTATTGAAAGAAAGCATATATGACTTTTTTTGTCAGTTTTGCAATATTTGACCTTGGGAAATATGACCTTGACCTTGGCCAAGGTCAAATACCTCTTTTGTGGATGTTCAGCTCATATAGTACTATCATGATACCAAATACCAAACTTTTGCTATTCATATTACCTGAGCACTGCCCATATAAGTACATTTTCTTATCTGACAGATTTTTTAGCTGACCTTGACCTTTGTAGCTGTTGCCATGGCAATATTATATATTTCTTAAACTTCGAAATCAATATTGTCCCTAAGCTATGTCAGCATCATGTAAACATGAAAAGTCATATCTGGGATGCTTTTTCTATGAGTACCAGTTGTTGAAAGAAAGCATATATGACTTTTTTGTAAATTTTCCAATATTTGACCTTGGGAAATATGACCTTGACCTTGGCCAAGGTCAAATATCTCTTTTGTGGATGTTCAGCTCATATAGTACTATCATGATACCAAATACCAAACTCTTGCTATTCATATTAACGGAGCACTGCCCATATAAGTACATTTTCTGATCTGACAAATTTGTTGGCTGACCTTGACCTTTGTGGCTGTTGCCATGGCAATATTACATATTTCTCATAAATTCCAAATCAATATCTTCCCTAAGCTATGTCAGCATCATGTAAACATAAAAAGTCATATCTCGGATACTTTTTCTTTGAGTACCAATCATTGAAAGATGGTATATATGACTTTTTGGTCAATTTTTCCATATTTGACCTTGGGAAATATGACCTTGACCTTGGTCAAGGTCAAATATCTCTTTTGTGGATGTTCAGCTCATATAGATCTATTATGATACCAAATACCAATCTCTTACTATTCATATTAACGGAGCACTGCCCCTATAAGTACATTTTCTGATATGACCTATTTTCGGGGTGACATTGACCTTTGACCTCAAATTTGACCTTGTTCCGACACCTGTATCATTCTACACACAGCAGATTCGAAATCAGCATACTCAAATTAGGGGGTACCTATCCTCAAAGTAAGTATAGCATTCCACTCAAACCTAAATTTAAATAATGACATTTTGCCTACCTGGCTCCCCAATTAAAAATAGTGAATGTGTCTTTAGTCCCAGAGTGACAAATTGAATGCCAATGTATAAGAGTTTTTACTAATGGAAATAACGAGAAATTCCCTTAAAATAGTTGGTGTACCTCTCAAGAAAAGTTGTTTGCACATTATATTTATAAAGTCTCACTCACTCAAATAACAATAAATTTACAGAAAATATGAAACGCATCAGCCATCCATACGTCGTTCTCAGTCTGAACATCTTTCAAAGTGGGTCAAAGTAATTGTGAATGTCCTTATTCCAAGAGTGTCTGTAGCGGGAATCACGCCCGCACCACGGGCAAAAACTGAAGTCGACAGCAGTATCCCAGCTTTCCACCTTCACTAATACACCATCACTATATCTAATCCCAACATATTATACATGTAGGGAATCCTTATAATGTCCCCTACACGTCTGTTATACTTATTTTAAGCATAATACATATTATATTGCTGTAATTACAAAAATTGTGTGGTCAGGCCTAGCTCATCACTTCACCAGCCGCTTTAAATTTGTGTAATTTGATGTCTTGGGAACACATCAGTATATGATAAAGTGTATTCAGACACGTATATATATGGGAAAATATCTCTCCAAGGAGCCTCCAGGGCACGGGGTCCGGCCCCCAGCTGTGCATGGGCGGCCCCCAGGTGCCTCTAGTGCCGCCCCAGTCTCGGACCCCGACTGTATGTATACAGTCTGGGAGAGTACTTATGTACTGACTAGTACTAGACTTAAGCAATCTGGACCTCATGGGTTCGAGTCCCACCTTGGCACATTGGATAGTAATTTTTATATCTGTACAATGCACCTCTATTACACTATTGTCCCTATCCAAATATGTAATATGTAATATTACTATGCCAGTATAGGGGTATTTATGCTTCAATTATGCCAAATAAATAATGTAAAAAAACGAACCTACTTTTCTGCCAAGGTGGGATTCGAACCCATGAGGCCAAACACAACATATCTATGTCATTCATGGTCATGTGACCATGGCTAACCAATCAGTAGTTGAGCTATCTCATTAAGAAATGATCCAGGATCCTGGATCATTTTCTAAGTAGGTCACAGTTACTAGATACAAATTCGTCCAGGCCCATTACACCCTACGGCTGCAATGGGCCTGGAGGGCTCGAGGCTGGTGCCGCCCATGCACACCTGAGGGCCAGCCCCCACACCTGACCCCGGTGGAGGGTCATGTGCGGGGAGGTGCCATGACCCTTATCTGCTTATCTGTTGTTTCTAGTTTAATGGAAATCGCCTAATCAGACACAAAATGAGGTGTTTCTTTGCCAATTCTGTTCTAAGTTTTATTCCGATTCATGAAATTCCAAAAGCATTTTGCTCCTTGGGTCTTGCTTATTGGAAACAGTATTAAATAACATGATTTCCGAAGAATATGATTTTCAACTCATGTAGCTAGTGTCTGCAAATTCTGTACAAATTTACTCCTGTATGAAGGAACACTGCATGAAGCATCTAATTTAAGCAACAAGATATTGGCAAATGCTATTAATCAACTAAAATTCTCGCTTATATTTGACTAGCAAAAGAATACTCACCCTTACTACAGATAGTTCCATGGCTTTACTGCAAAAGGCCCTAGAATGAATGGGATCAATAAAGTATGTTAAATGAAGTACATATTAAGTGCAAGTATTATTATTAATTGTCATCTGGTTGTCACTAACAAATATAACCATTGCATGTTCTAGTGCTAAATAAACATTTATTCTACCTCGCCTCAATGACTTCACCTAAGGAGATCAATAATGATGTACCTCATTCTAGTCTTTTCTTCATTAGACAAATGTAAGATAATGCCTATAATTGTAACACCTAATGATAGATGAAGTTAGAAAATGTTGCTATTTTATATTCTTATAATTACTAGTTGTGTCTTCACCACCATAAACACGATAATATCAAGCCTACATTTCTGTTATATCCATTGATGTTGTTGCTTCTGCTGTTGTTGCTTCTGTTG
Source organism: Harmothoe impar (assembly GCA_947462335.1). Lineage (NCBI taxonomy): Eukaryota > Metazoa > Annelida > Polychaeta > Phyllodocida > Polynoidae > Harmothoe > Harmothoe impar. The sequence continues at coordinate 62,097,345 of OX381714.1, forward strand.
TAGTTGCTTCTGTTGTAGTTGCTTCTGTTGTTGTTGCTTCTGCTGTTGTTGATTCTGCTGTTGTTGCTTCTGTTGTTGTTGCTTCTGTTATTGTTGCTTCTGTTGTAGTTGCTTCTGTTGTTGTTGCTTCTGCTGTTGTTGCTTCTGTTGTTGTTGCTTCTGTTGTTGTTGCTTCTGTTATTGTTGCTTCTGTTGTAGTTGCTTCTGTTGTTGTTGCTTCAGTTGTTGTTGCTTCTGTTGTTGTTGCCTCTGTTGTAGTTGCTTCTGTTGTAGTTACTTCTGCTGTTTTTGTGATTGTCTCCTCCGGGCAATCGTCTGGTGTACTGCAATAAGGAATAATTCTCAGTGATTAATTTATAAAGGCAAATGAATGACAGCAGCAATTTTACCCTAGGTGAAAGGAAAGCCTAGTGTGATACACTAGTGTACATTTGACCAATGAATCAATGTGTTGTCCTCTTTTTATAACAATCAGCATAGCTGTGTTCTATGACAGAGTTGGTGCGGTTGTTGTTGGCGTGGTTGTTGTTGGAATGTATTTTTTTGCTTTTGTTGTTGTTAGTGTCGTTGTTGCTGGTGCCATGCAAGGTAAACTATAATACATAATACAGTCAACTCCCTGCTAACGATCCTCCCTCTAGAACAACCACCTCCACATTGCGACCAACTTTCGAAAGTCTCTACCATTTTTCCCTTTGTTTCAATGTATCAAACTCCCCCTATTGCAACCATCCCTGTAGTGGGACCACCTCACCCTGCGAAATTACAGTCCCAACGTGTGTTTTTCTCCCTCTAATGCGACCACTGTGTCCAAGTGGGTGTCCAAATTTAACCCCCCCCCCCCGCCCTTACTAATTCACCTGACCAGATCTTGCACATCAGAGGGACAGAATCTGCCCACTCCACCCACTCACCTGACTAGTGGTCGCACATCAAAGGGAGGGCCAGAAGCCCTCCCCCTCCCCTCCGCCACCATCCACTCACCTGACTGGTGGTCACACATCAGAGGGAGAGCCAGACCCCCCCCCCCTCCCCAACCCCAACTCAAATTACTAGTGGTCGCATATTTGAGGGAGGGCCACCCGACCTTAGTTTCAACAGATTTAAATATTAAATAGATATTTTCAATATTCATGTTTTTCTAAACTCTCCCTAATGCGAGTTGACTGTAATCATTTAAAGTTACATATTCTGTCAATATCATAAGCAGCCAATACTAACCACAATTTGGGTTCACACAGCAAATTGAGATGTTTGAAATAGAATAGAATATAAGCACAAAAGAGCCTAATGGATTTGGATAAAACCTTTTGAAAACCCCCTCCCCTTCGCGTAAAAGTCCCTCCCAATACCGACCTGCCCTCTTGTGTTACTAAATATAACTAAATATAGTAACAACCTTATATATGATTGATGTATCTGACTGTGGAATCTCCTGGATTAATAACTTGTGGTCTGTTACAGAAATGTGTTAGTTAACATAATTCTCAAATATACTACAAATTATCTTTGCCACTCAACTTGTCAAAGTGGCTTGGTTGAAGCTCAATGGGTCAATATGGTACATTTATAAATGCAATTAAGGTGGGTCGCTACCCTTTGTTCAAAGTTCTCAGAATTTCTCAATTTATTTTTCTAAGGGCAGTTTATATCAAACTGCAGTTTTTTTCCATATCAACCGTATATATAAAGCATCACATGTAAAACGTCTATATAGTTTACCCTTAAAATATATTTTTTTATAGGGAATTCTGGGTAACAATGTAATGTAATGGGAAAGAGTAGGAATAAATCATTATTCGGCTATAGCTTTATTGGATGAAAATAGTTTCCAAAATTAACAGAATTTTTTTAACTCTCTCAGAAGAATGTTTAGATAATTTGCTAACATATCAAAGTAATTTTGATGGGCGGTCCCATGCATAATTCTAGGGTTTTGGGCCTTGGTTGTTTAAGGAACATGATAAGCTCTATAATATTTTTGAGAAGATTCATAAGTAAATAATGCCAATGCACTAATTCACATCAAATATAGAAAATATTATCGGTTACAAATATAGAAAAATATTTAAAGTTCCATAACATGCTGAAATTTACTTCAATTCTACTAGTTTTTGAATATAACATGGGGAACCCATATATATATGTATCAGACTATTCAATATGGGCTTCTTCAGATACATTTAAGCTATATGCCTATAAACCTGCGCAATGGGTTCATTTTCAAGAGGTAGCGATCCACCTTAAGTAATAGATATGTTACAAGGTAGTCACTGTTTAAAGACTAAATCAAGGACAGGATGAAACTATGGCTTTTGTATTTTGATAAGCTCTGGTCCCAAAAAAACACTGGGTGTAGGCGGTTCTTGAGAAATACTATAGGATAAGTGGCTGTGTAATATAACCATATTTACCCCCTATTATTATCATTATTATTTACAGTGCATGCATGTATTTACTCCAGGTATGGATGATTAATTGGTGTGTTTGTGTGATGTGCCTCTGCACCACCCTTCCCTCCTCCAGGTTCTTGGAATCAGTTCCAGACAGGAGGATGGGAGGGTGGTAGTGGTCTGATGAGGTTGACAGGGGGTGATTAGTGAGTGGCTATTGAGGTTGAACCAATCAGGGCAGAGGTACCACCATTTTGGGGCCTGAGGTGAGGGCTGTGCATGCTAGGCCCCTCCCTCTGGGCTGGAGGAAGGGCCAATATGGTGAGCTGCTCAGAGCTGGAAGATCAGAGGAAGGAGAGCAGGCCCTGTGTTAACATCTGAAGAAAGTGGAGGTGCAGTCAGTGGGTAACCACTGACATATGTTGGACTTGGTGGTCAAGAAATAAAGAACCTGGTTAATTCTATTTACTCTCAGAGTTGTTATGTTACAGCTGACTTGTATAATCATGCGTCTACCTCTACTAGTGCTAGGGTGCATATCCACAGAGTATACAGTATTGGGAAAGAATCATGCAGTCTTGGGGGCGTTGGGTCGTACCTTAACGTACATGTTGTGGCATCTATCGCATCTTGTAGAGCAGACATACATGTACAGTTGGCGCTACAACAACTCTCTGTAAAAGAAACTTTAGTATTGGACTTCTTTAAGGTCATATTTTAGTGCTTAAGAAAGATTTGAAAGGCCATATACCCCTGGCGCTTATTCAAGCTTGGGCCAGTGCCCTTTCAAGACCAAGCGTTTTAACGAGCTGGCAACTTAAAACAAGTATATATAGAGTGACCCTGGGGGGCCAAAATGTATTCTCATTTCAAAATGTAAAGTCCGAGTGTTGGATGAAAAGTGAGAAGTGATATCAACTATGTAAATAGCTGAATCTGTCAAACTATGCAGAACAGCATATGACAGGTATTTTCTAGCATGGAGTTTGTAATGAACTTCAAGTGTGATTTTCATTATGTATATATGGATATGTATGGAGGTTTGCCCCACGCTTAATTAAGAAGCACAATAATATAAGCCACACAATAACCTGTTACACTATGCTGTTCGGTAAATTCAGTTAGCATAAGTTACTCACCAAACTTTCCTGTAAATTTCGTGCACGTCATATCATTCTGCAAGTAAATTTATTCTAATGATGGAGTAAGTGCTACATATGACACGATACAGAGTATTGTGCGCCTATACATCATATCATGCATACTCTTTAAAGGGAGTGACCATTTGTAAAAAAACAGTCCACGAAATCCCTCCCCCCCCACCAAGGGGTCAATATACCCCCCCCCCCACTGGTGGGTGGAAAATTGGTGTGTACATTAGGAAAAACACGAGTAATAAAAGCTGGTGACGTTTCATTTAAAAAAGAAGAGGGCCCTTTGAAGCATAATAATGCAGGCTTTTTCACTGAAAACTCCCCCCCCCCAATGGTCAGGGAGTATTGTATTGTATTTGTAATATTTATTGGCTGAAAGATCTTGGCTGGTCGAACTTCTTTACCCACCACCCCCCTCCCTGTTGTTGAAAAAAAGAGATCGCTTGCCTAACATTTATAATGTTGGGTATTTAATATGGTACACTATAATACATGTCAAAGGTATAATCAAAATACTGAGTTGGTACACTTTGTTCGGAGTATAGACTTTGCTCGGCCGAAGTATGTATTTGCTCATAGAGAAGCAACAGTAGAGAATTTATGGTTATGACGTAAATGAATACCTCCAGCAAGGATTGCAGCTGGTCTTGGAGATCAGAGTACATGCAGTAGGAGTCTGGGATAAGGCAGGCTGCTATTGGGCTCGTAAACTGGTCCCACACTATGCCACCTGTAGACGGCCACAGCATTTCGATTTCCCTTTGGCGATTTTCAAAATCACATTCTCCATCCCATTCATTGACAATATTGTAAATTCTGAAAGTATAAGTACTCTGTCAATTCCTGCAGCACAGAATGGTTAGATGTGGTAAGGGGTAGGAGTAAGCGTCCTCCTTGGTAGGGTGAGGAATTATGAAGATATGCTTATGTAGGGGTTTCATATGCGTACAACACGAACACAGGTTCCAAATTCGGTTTGAATGCAACAGGTCTTTATTCGATCACAGCCTCAAAAGTACACGAAGGTTTCTCACTCGGTTCACTTGGTCTTTCAACCATTCGAAGACACACAGGATTCTATCGATAGTTCGAAGCATTAGCGATACCGGACAGTTAAGCTCTGTGCCAGCATGGCTGGTGCAGAGTCCATAACGTGGGAGGGGTGTAGGTGCCCCTGTCAAAGCGAAGGTACGAAAGGTGCGGGTCAGAGCTCGTCCTAGGACTAACTGGTGAGGTAGCCAACCTCGGCCTCTTATATACCCTGAGCGCGGACCAAGCAGTGTCGACGTGGCACTCCTCCGTAGCGCCGTCTGGAGTGCCCTGCCTGGCTCCGCTACCGGATAACCGAAAGGACATGGCTCAGGTGTTGCCACCTAGTGTCCGTTGGAGGCACTTACCGCTCTGACTCCACGGACCTTATATGTACACGTATTATTCGTGCCCCTACATCACCCCCACCAGATTATAACTAGGGTCGAAATACATCTGATATAATATAATATACTCGAATATGGGAGAATAATATCAGTGTACATGATGACAATACCGGGGTACATTTGAAGGTACGATATACGTTTTTACACTTACATGTAGAAAGTACAAATATAGATTTTAGATTTTACCTGTTACACAAACAACACTTACATCTCTATGTACAAAACAGGGATCTCATAGATCCAACACTATAACGACAGGATAGATGGGTCGGATCGGAAAAAAATGCTGATCTGGGGGTACATAAGGACAAAACACAAAATTCACAATTTCACTTAACAATTTTATTTTCCTGAAAGGGTAGCATCTTGACTCCCTGAAACCCCCGTGGAACTCTGTTTCGCCCAAGAATGCAGTTTTTATTCACCGTAGACCACATGCTACCCTAATCCCGAGGCGTCTGTGACGTTAATGAATAGTGCACTGCAAGAAACTCTTTTAAAGTGACCTAGGTATTCCAAATTTTGGCTCCTAGTTGGCTGACTAGGTACCATTAATCCTGGGAAATTTCATAGCTGTAAGTCGTAAATTAAAAGAATTGTGGCACTTTCAATTATGTAGAAAATAGAAAAATCCAAAGCATTCTATAACACTTTACCAACTTTAGCCTAGTTTCTTTAATCTTGCTTTGTTTACCATTAAAATTACTGTCTAATGTCTTTAGTACATCTAGTTGCCAAAGCAATAGGTTTTAGGTGTGAGTTTCCGACCGATTGGTCACACTAGTGTGTGCAACATGGTACCAAGTACCCAGTTAACGTCACAGACGCCTCGAGTTTCACAGTAATAAACTAGATTGGTTACAGAATCATTAAAAGTATTTAGAACATCTTAATACCTTACACACATGTACAGAACAGGTTGGTGCATTGTTTAGAACCTTAATGGAAACATTTTTACAATTTTTTGAGTATGCGCTCAGTCTTTAAACAAAAAAAAATCACTTTTTTACCGTGTGTCGGCACGCGCAGCACCACACCATCAAAATATTTACATTACAATGGAACCTCCTGGGCTCTATTCTACAAGGCAAGTTTACCTGTTTACAACCATTTAAAACAGTAATAAAGACCCTTCTAGCACTAGCAGGGCCATACTAGCTGTCTGGCTAAACCCATACATTTACTAGGTTAACGTCACAGACGCCTCGGATATCTCTACTATAACAGTACTTTACTAGAACGGTCACACAGCCATCAGAAGTGTTATAGGCCTCCTCGTCTTCTCTCTTCTTGCGGGCCCGACTTTCCGCCTTGCGCTGTGCGCCCGTCTTTACCATTCCAGGCGGCAGCTTCGGTCGTACCATACTGCAAAGTAGACAACAATTTATGATTATTTAAGGGAATTTCAGAACTTTTAAATAAATTTGCAACATGAATGATGATTGCTAATTATTGGCAAATGTTCACTTAAGTTGATTGTATAATTAGACACAGGTGTATAGCAAAAGCATGGAGGATTTTGAGCACATCAGACAAACAGAAGTGGGTCTGCCCCAGCATTTAAACAAAAACAGCCAGGGGACACAGAAGTTGGAAAAAAAAGTTTTAACTACTGCCAATACACCTTACTGGCTCTTTAGATATATAGTAGGGGCATGCTGTCTAAAAATATGGAGAGGTTGGGTGCAGGGGAACTACTATTTCCATTCGATTAACTGCTTTCGAGGCGTCTGTGACGTTAATGAAATGACCTATAAATATATGTAAACTTTGATAAATAAAAACATTTCTTGGTCAGGGCATTAGCTTACATGCCCCTGAAGCATGGTACGAAGTTACATTGTTCAAATCTATCATATAGTCACTGTACAGTGACAATTTCATTTTCGTCGGAGGCGTCTGTGACGTTAACCCGAAAATGCATAAATTGGCTTGCAGTGGCCAGAAAAGGAGTACCAGCGTAAATATAGCCCACCAACATGATGAGGGGACTTAGTAGGAAGAGAATTAACCATAATATATTAAGTTCAGATAGCTTTCAGCTGAGTGAGAGTGCATTTTCTGACTGAAAATCCAAAAGATTTCCAAAATATTTTTTTAAAAGGCATGAAACATAGCCTTAGATACATGGGATTGCTACTAGACTGCATAGAGGCATAGAGGAACATCTATTCTATTGAATCAAGTTGATATGTACCCTCAGGGAAAGATAGAACGATAGCCAGAATGATTTTTCGCCGAGCCCGCATTAACGTCACAGACGCCTCCGCCAATGGTGCACCGGTTAGAAATTGCGAAAACTAACATGGCGGCATCCATGACATTAATAAGCAAACACTCGAACGAAAATAAACGATCAAGTCTACCTAAAATAGACCGTTCTAAACGAAAATAAATGTATCAGCGCGGGCCTTGGTGCAAAATGAATCAAAATATAACATATTTTAGTCCGATCCCTTACCTTTCTCGGTGGAAATAGCTGAAAAAGAACTCTGAATTGTTGGTTTGGGAGTCGCTCCAGCAAGATCAGACGCTTCTTTGCTCGCTGAAACAGTACCCGGATGTGCGCCACTTCCGGTGGGTAACAGGGACGCCGACCATGTTCCCACGCCAAATTTTGGGTTAACGTCACAGACGCCTCCGCAAAGTATAAATACCCCTCCCGCGGTGCCTGTTCGGTACATATCGAATCAAATGCTGTTGAGGATCCTCAAATACAACCCAATAGAGTACACAGGGTACAAGAAATATATATAAAAACATAATTAAACGCTGGAGAGGCTATAATGCTTGGAGGCGTCTGTGACGATAACTCGAGTTCCAATACACTATATTGCCCATAAGGGAGAGTAAAAGTGGGCGTGGCTCAAATTTTTTTTTACCATGAGCTCACCCATTGGGAGGCTCTAGATTGCTGGTAGTAAGGATATTTAGTGAATACTATTAATAAAGATATGGGCCCTTTTATTAACGTCACAGACGCCTCCGAAACATGTAGTTGCTACATTTGAAGGTCACTGTTGACAAATTTGCTTGGGATATGAAAGTGTAACGAGCTGATTTGTTCACATAACATATATAGCTACTAGGAAATGCTGTTTAATGATAGTTTTTGATGTGTCAGTTGACATGAGGGCCTTGTTAAACATGGATAATTAGCTAAAAAACATGGATTTTAGCCATTTTTCAACTTTGGAGGCTCATAAATCAGCAAAAAATCATCGTATATGCAAAATTATAATTTTTTCCGAAAGCCTAGAGTATGCCCTCTTATGAAAAACCAACAAAGACCATACTGGTGAATGTATTTTTATTCTGTGGCTCTTGCAAAGCAGAAAATTCCCCAAAACCCAGATCAGCGTCTTTTTTCGATCCGACCCAGATCTATACGTGAGTATCCATCTTTAATAAAGATATGAATATATACGAATATATGTTCTATACTACTTCTAACTATAGTGATCACAGTTTTGTATGGTTTTCGTTGAGATATAATAATGGTTACTACATTAATCATTTTAAGGTAAGTTGAGATTGCACAATATGTGACTTTTTAGGACGGAATGACACAGAAGTAATGGCTCGAAAATATTTAAGTGGGCGAACCGTCCCTGGAGAGGTAATTACGTGAACTATTAGAGTTATGAAATACTCGGAACCAACATAGATGTGACATTAACTCTTATAATCAAGGAATGTAGTAATATTAGCCTCCATGTGAGGCAACCGATATATACCTTTATATCTTTAACAATAGATATACTTTCGAAATCCGAATACCAGTTGTTATGTCCAAAAAGAAAATTTTTGGAGATAAAGGTAGGTATCGAACATTATGTACAGTTTTGGTTCGAATCATAGTATGTAGTATCAGTTATACTACCTAAAGTATGAACACCCTTTTTTTTTTTTTTTTTTTTTTTTTTTTAGACAACGAAGACATTTCTTGACAATTATGCATTTTCCACCCGGCTTATGTTTACCTTCGAATCATGACCTTAATCATGGATGTTTTATAATAACAACACAATTATTACAGTATCATCGAAGCATCATATGCACAAGTCATCAATCACACAATCGAACAGCCGAACACCCAAGTTAGCTTATAAGTCCTTCAATACGCTCTGGAGTTCTTCGAGTGACCCACTCCATTGGGTGAGTCCTATACCGAATACCCAAATGAACTTAACGTTCAGGGCCTTCAGAGTTTTGGCCTGATCGTCAAGAGTATCTTCTGCAGCTTTCTGCAGACAACGAGCTGTTGAGAGTTCTTTCTTCGATTGTGCCAGCTGCTTGGTGAGTTCGATCACCTTATCTGGCTCCGATTGTTCGTCAATACGTTGCTGCTCGAAGATCTTCCTCAGCCTCTCGACCTCCTTGCCCTGCATGGTGATGGCATAGTCGGTTGATGCTCTCGCCACACCGGCTGCATATCGTTGCATGCCAGCCAGGTGTTCCTGCAACCATCGTTCGTATAGTTCTTAATGCACCACCGCATCCGGAGCCTTTGGAGGCTCGAAGTAGTCCTTCGGAATCTGTATCTGGGGCCGAATGTTTTCACCACTGATCATCAGATCATACCACTGGTTTGGATCCACTGCTGGTTCCTCACGAACTCTGGGCTTATAGGGCACAGTAGCAGTAGTAGTAGTGGTGGTGAGTAGGGTGGCTGCAACAGTTGCTGCCTTCCCTCCTCCAGCAGTTGTCGTTGGTGTGGTGGTGACTGGGTTCGAAGTGGTCACTGGAACCGGGTCCACCACAGGCTCAGCTTTTATGGATGTCGAATCCGCACTAGTAGCAGGGGTTTTACGCCCCACTGACTTTGTAGAACTGTCAGCCCTTGGTTTCACCTTGTCTTCTGCCCGAGGAGTGAGGTTGGTGGTCGTCACCACCAAGTCCTTTTTCCCAGGCAGCACAAAGTGATCCGAATCCGCCATCTCCACGTCCCGTGAGTCCGGTTGGCGGATGGCATCCATCACAGAGATGCCCGTAGGGAGATTCTTGTACGGATCCTTCTCAGTTTGTACCTCCGGACCAGGGAAGTCCATTGAAGGGTACTCGGCCTTACTGGCCAAGTTACCAGGAGTCAGAGGACTAAGGGTTTGCAGCTGGGAGCGACCCTTGGGGGCTGAGAAGTCCGGACCATAGTCAGGACGCAAGTCCTTCAGTGGAGACCGGTGCTCGATCGTTGTCGCGCGCCCTCGTGCTGCAGTTGGAGCTCTTGGAGCTGGAACCTCCGACTTGACCTTTTTGCAGTCAGGTTCGGAAGTCGCTGGACTCCTGTTCTCACTTCGTTTCCCTGGAAGGGGGTTGGCCGCTCTCCAGTCGTACAATTGCTGGTACAAGGTGTCGTTCAGGTCCAGTCGACCACGTCGATCAGTACGCTGGAAGACAGCTGACTGTTTCGAATTCCGGGTTAATTGGACCTTTCCGAATTGGAAGGTCTCAATCGTAATGGTTTCGAATTTGACTTTGTCCAGGCCTGCCACCAGGGATGCATGGAGATCTCCAACGTTCTTTCTGGCCAACATCATGGCTTGGCCATGACATTGTATCAGGTGCTCGATCATTCGGCCTCTTCTAGGGGTCCACATTCCCGAACACTTTTTGTTTGATTTGCCGATATCAGCGCAGACATACATCGCATGGTGGTGCATGTGCTTCTCCACGAGATGTCGCATGAATCGAAAACGAGTAGGCATGGGGCGGTTCTCGTGTGCGAAGTAGACACGGCAGGAATCGAATGGGCAGTCCTCCCTTACCCCTTCTTTGTACCGGGCCATCGCCCAACGTATTTTGGGACGGCCCTCATGGTTGTAGTAAGTCTCAGGGAACTGTTTTCGATCCAGCAGCCGACCGAACCAGTTTTCTGTCCATGACCAGGAACTGGGTGAGCCCATATTGGATCTCATCCATTCTTCGTCATCAGACAATCCTTCATGGTCCGGTTCTTTGGGACACGAATACATATCCCTCGATCGTTTGCAGTGTTCCATGCACTCGGGCCTAAATTTCTTGAAGCCCCCACTGGCATTACGCCAAATCATGTCCTCCACCCGAGAACTTGGGACGTCTGCCGAGGCACCTGCCCCTGCAGCTGGAGCTGGAGGGGGCGACGAAACCACTGGTGGTGTGTTCGATTGCCCTAACTCGGAGGACGTAGACGGAGATGCAGGTACCTTGACCTGCACTGGAGTTTTAGTCGGAGTTGCTGGAGGGGTCGAATGCGTCCGGGTGGGTGCCCTAGGAGGCGTCGAAGGTGTAGAGGCCGTACTGGATACTACGTCCACCAACCTCACGATTGGGGACATATTGATCGCAGTAGTTTGGGGAGGCGAAGGATGGGGTACACATGGCTGTCGTGCCTCATTCTTCTTTGCCTTCCGTTTCTGGCTCTTTGGAAGTTCGAAGGGGACCTCCTCCAGATCCGAAGCGTCGGATACGGACCGTCCTTTTTGTTGCGGATTGGGGTTCTTACGGGACTGGGCTCGAGTCATTGGCGTTCTGGGGGCAGTTTGCATAGCCTCCAGAGTTAGCCGTAACTGTTCATTGGCTGCCCTGAGTTCATCGGATTCTCTGACCACCTGAGCATAACGGGCTTCTTGCTCAACTGATCCCGAGGTATCCGAATGGATTTCCCACGGAGCCAACTCCACGCTAGCTGAATCTTCTTCGAATGGGACTGGTAAAGGTCCCGGAGCTTTCGGAAGGGATTCGGATGGGGACTCAGTAGTCCCGGTGGTCGTAGTTGGTTCTTCGAATGACGTTGAAGCCGACTGGGAAGTACTCGAAGAGCATTCGGACTGGACTGGGGCAGGTTCGGACACCTCGGACTTAGGCGGAGTATTGGGAGGAGTACTGCCATTAGAAGTTTTACGACTACCTTTGGTCTTGGAGAATTTCTTTTTCTTCCCCTTCGTACTGGTCGTGCTCCCATCACTTGAGGGCACTGCTTCCTCCCTAGCTTTGGCTTGTTGGAGATGCCGAAAGTTCGTACCACATCGCAGTAGGATTTTTCCAAAGATCTCATTTTGATATGCTCCCCGGATGGCTCCTTCGTAACTCTCTAGCCAAGTACCCTCATGGTGGTCGAATCCATGTTCCTCCAGCTTGTCTAGCACCATCGCCATGAGTGTGGGATGGAGCTTCAGCGAGGTGTCGAACGGCGGGTCACACTCCAGCACCTCCATGAGTTGTTGCCGGGCCAGTGATATTCGTACGAAGTCCTCCATTTCTTCGTCAGATACTGCATGGATAGGCAATTTCTGGCTTACCTCTTCCAACTCTGGCATCTCGTCCTCTTCCTCATCACCTGCTGCGTTCAGCCGGGTTGACGTCGAATTGTCTATGTCTTTCGAAGCAACACGTTTCGGGACATTGCGCCACGGCAATGGCCCTAGGTTGACTGTAGCCGGGGGTGGCATGGTCATGCTGTCCCGATCAGCCGTCGAATAGGAGCCGATCCCCGCTACACGAACGGTAACCGCACTCCCGGTGGATTCAGAGGCGGATTCATAATCCGACTCACGAGCGTTGTCGAATTGGCCATCGTCCATCCCGAACAGATCTATCTCGTCGGACTGGAGGCCCTCACCGGGGGTGTACTGCTCCTCCATTGCAGTCGAATGTTTTCAGCGAAAACGAAGTTTAATGATCGAAGATTTGCGGAGTACGAAGCTCCGCGTGTCCTAATGACACTAGGAGTGGGAACTAACCAGGTTGGCGCGTCTTATGATGTGGTTTTGGAGACTTTTGGTCGACTACAAGTCCCTTCTTCCTCCTCCTTTGCCCTGCAGCGTCCGTGCGTCTTCTTGGCACTGATCCAATATGGCGACCGCCCTTCTTGTCTCGTGATGCCACGCCCGCCGCGGGAGCGAAGGTCAACCAATCAGCGTTCACGCTTCACCGGATAGCCCTTTTCCGACGGATAACCCGGCGGGAGACGCTCGCGTTTCCCGCCACTAATCGAACGGGTAGCTCACCGGAGTGTAATCCTTTTTGAGTCAGTTCCACAGAACCAGGGGTACCGCTAATCATGAATTCTTCAGGAGTGTAGGCAAATGTCATTACGGGTAACATAAGAATACCCGCCGGATAAATCCGTCTGCCACCCTCGGGGACGTTCATGATCAACTCTCACCCTAGCTCTGCTCACTCGACAGCAATTAGGTCTGTACTACCATCATGGCATCGAAACTTCTTGTTGTGTATACAAATTAGGTCACAGCAGTCTCCGGATTATGCCGTGGACTGCGTCTTAACCCCACCTTGGGTTCTTTAGACCTGGTCGTCCGGGAAGATTCGACAGGATGTCCAGTAGTCAATTGGACAGCCCTCCTCCCCTTCAGACCTTCATTTGCCGAGACTTTTTTTACGCACTTTTTATCCTTCTTGCTAGAAGCTCGAATTGGTAAATTTCTTTTAGGCCTACCCCGGCCCCGCTTTAATTTACCAATACCAGGAGGCATAGGTTTTTCCTCATCTGAGGGTATCACTAGTTTCCTAGGTCTACCAGGACCACGTCGTTCCGGGGTGGTCGCTCTCCACTCAGTGTTATCTGACTTCGAATGCTCCCCTGGCTTCGAATGCGCTGAAGCATCACCCTGCCACCGGCGTAGGCGAGCTACATTGGATTTATACAGGCGTCCCAACAAGGATTTGATCACCACCGTGGATTCAGAAACAATCCGAACCACAGTAAAGGGACCATCCCATTTGGGTGACAACTTTAGCTGTTGTAGGGGGTCGTGTAGCCTAACTACTTCATCCCCCACTCGAAAGGACCTAAGTTTCAAACCTACGTCATAGCCCACTTTTTGCCATGAAGCAGATTTGCTTAGTTCACATCGAACCATCTCGTATGCGGACTTGAATTGATCCCTCAATGCCTCCACGAACATCACCTGACAGGGTGTTTCAGCGTTTATCCCAGCTACGCCAAACACCAAGTCAGCAGGCATAATCAAATCCTCTCCGAATACCAACAAATTGGGGGAACAACCGGTGGAAGCATGCACCGTACTATTATAAGCATGTACCACAAACTCGCATTGCTCGTCCCAATCATCCATCTGACTGTTGACCAGAGGCTTCAGGACTTGTATCAAGGTTCTGTTGAACCTTTCTACTTGACCATCAGACTGAGGCCGGTACGGATTCGTTCTTGTTTTGCATATAGCAAGGCTATGGCACATTGCTGCCCATAACTCAGATTCGAATTCTCTGCCTTGATCACTATGCAACATCAAGGGCACGCCTAGATGAAGCACCCAACCCTTTACGAATGCACGAGCACATGTATGAGCCTTGTGATCTTTCAGAGGAAACACTCTAGTATACTTCGAATAGTAGTCGGAGATCACCATCATGCACGTGTTTCCATCAGGAGTGGTTTTTAGGCCACTAATGATATCAACCGCTATGCGTGCAAATCTAACTCCCCAGAGCTCTTGAGTTAGTGGCAACTTCCCCAGGCCTTCACCTGGTTTGCTCAGACAACAATCTGGACAAGTAGAGATCCACCTAAGCAGATCTTTACTCATGCCAGGCCAGTAATACCTTCTGGAGAGTCGCGCAAGGGAGCGCTTCTTTCCAAAATGTCCACTGGTCTGATGTCCATGTACGAAATACATGATATCCCTTCGCATAGCGGTGGGTATCACGATTTGTCGAATTTTGGCCTTGTACGGTGTTATCTTCCACCTACATAAGATACCGTCAACAACAGTTAGCTCAGACCATTGAGCAAGTAGCTGTCTCATTTCCCGGTTCTCAATCGAAATGGTTGGTCTTTGTGGTTGGGCACCACTGGAGACCTGTTCTATTAGTCTCGAAATGACAGCATCACCCTTCTGGAATTGCCTGATGGTTTCGGTGGACCATTCCATTGCTTTAGAATGTCCTACATCATACGGCATTCGAACTCCAGCTATTACAGCATTATGGGCTCCACAATCATCGCAATCCATTCTAGAACATTTCCGTATGGGTCTTCTCGAAAGGGCGTCAGCATTGATATGCTTGCTCCCTGCTCTGTGTTGGATTTGGCTATTTTCCAACCCGAACTCGGACAAGTGGGTCAGCCATCGACCGATCATTCCTTCTGCTTCCTTAAAGTTCAACAGCCACCTTAAGGACGAGTGATCTGTCCGTAAAGTAAAGTCACCTCCCCAAAGGAAGTGCTTAAACTTCTTCGTATACACCACTACCGCCAACAATTCGCGCTTAGTGGTACAGTAATTCCTCTGGGCCTTATTGAGGGTATTACTAGCGAAAGCCAGTGGCACTTCTATCCCCTCTTGCATCTGGGATAGAGCAGCACCTATACTGTCATTACTGGCGTCTGTGTCCAGTATGAAATGTCCATCAGCTGTTGGATATTTCAAAACTGGGGTGGTTCGAAATAGGTTCTTCACGGCTTCGAATGCTAGATCTTGTTCCGGACCCCATGGAAAAGGCTCCTTCCTTCTACCCGGAGTCCAGTGAGCTAGAGCCTGCATAGGCTGAGCTATTCTGGCATACCCCGGTAGGAAGTCTCTGTAGTAGCTACAGAAGCCCAGAAAGGACCGTATGTCTTTAGGTCCCTCTGGCTTTTCCCATTCCGATACAACATCTAGTTTCTCAGGATCCGCCTTAACCCCCTCAGTGGATATTATCCGACCGAGATAGTTAATAGAAGTCCTAAACAGGTGACGCTTCCTTGGTTTCAATTTCAAACCATGGGTTATCAACCTCTCGAAAATTTTGACTAAAGTAGCCAGGCACGATTCGAAGGTCTTCCCGAAGACAATTACGTCGTCCAGGTACACCAAACACTCCTTCCATAACAGGTCACTCAACAGAGATTCCATCATGGCTTCGAATGTTGCAGGGGCGTTACACAATCCGAACGGCATCACATTGTACTGGAAAAGACCGACATGGCTCGAAAATGCTGTTTTTTCCTGATCCTCTTCCTTCATTCCAACTTGCCAGTATCCGGATTGCAAATCCAGCGTACAGAACCATTGGTTTCCGCCCAGGGAATCAATAGTCTCGTCTATACGGGGGAGAGGATAGGAGTTTTTCTTAGTACAACCATTCAATTTTCGATAATCTATGCAGAAGCGAATTGTGCCGTCTTTCTTAGTCACCATCTGAACAGGACTGGACCAGGGGCTAGTGCTGGGAACAATCACCCCTAATCTCAGCTGATCAGCGATTTCCTTCTCGGCCATCAATTTCTTCTTCAAAGGTAGGCGTCTATAAGGGATTTTGAAAGGTACAGCGTCCTCTGTAGTGATGGAATGTAGCACCTTGTCAGTTCGCCCCAAACCAGTGGGCTCCCCGAAGGCTGCATCATATTTCACCAATACCCGTCTCAACTGATCTTTCTGGTCCCCCGTCACCAAGCTCGAATCGTCCACCAACTTTTGGAGTTCCGGACGTAAATCGGACATCCCCTCAAGGTTCGGTTGGGTATCTTCTGAGAGTATACTGGTGCTTGCCTGTGCAACGATCACCTGCCCCACGGGAGTACCTTTCATCAGATAACGGACTTCACCACCAGGATTCGAAATAGGAATTAGATTCCTACTGCCACTGCCTACGAAAGTATCTGCACTCTCGAGTCCAATTGATGCAAGTCTCACCACATCGGGTTCAACCACCGCCATCTGGTCTCGGAAGATACTGTCACTCGAAAACAGGACATCACATGTCTGTCCTGGGGGTATCTTAACCGTCTGTACCACCGAGGCTACAGAAGATACCTTTCTCAACACGCATTGTACGGCCACCCTATATGGATGTTCTATCTTTAACATCCCCCTACAAGGTTCCAACATTGCACCGTACAACGCAGCGAAATCTAATCCGATGATGCCATCATCACTCAGATCAGCAATAGTAGGGGACAGGAGGTAATCCTGCCCACCTATATTGATTTCGAAAAATGCTTTACCAAACGTCTGCATGCAGCTACCGTCGGCCGAATGAGCTGTTACCCTCGTTGTGAAGTTATCTGGCTCATCGACTACAAGGTCATAGAACCTCTTCGAGATCATGGAGTGACTAGCTCCAGTATCCACTAGAAATTCTGCAGACCTTCCCCTCACTGCTACAGTCAAATACCACCTCTTCCCATCCAATGGTGATGGGTTGACGGTGAAACGTTCGAAATCCTTAGTGACACCAAGATCTACTCCCCGTCGTTTCAAGTGCTTCAAACAGGGGTGATCCGGGGACAATCGGGCACTGCTGACTACTTCCAGCTCCTGTATCCAATTCGCCGCTTCCCCAGTACTTCCTCCTCGGACGTCTACTATTCTGGGTTCATTGGACATACTTAGAAGGGACTGATCAGGCCCCTCCTCTAAGTTTCCAATCTCTACTGCACCTCGGACTTCATCGCTTGCACTGCTGGCGATATGTTGGCTTTCTTTCTCCTTAGGGGTTACTACCTTGCCATCCAGAGCAACCCCGTCTAGTTTTCCGTTTTCTTCTCTTCAGGCTTGGGTACCGGCTTTTCAGCTGGGCATTCTGCAGCAAAGTGTCCCAGGACCTGACACCTGTAACACTTCCTAGTGGTCTTGTCCACTCTCGGCTTCGAATTCCTCCCTGTTGATTGCTGGTTTCCAGACATCAAGTCAGTCAACCTTAACAGAAGTTCTTCCATAGAACTGGGAGTTGAGGAAGTAGTCGAAGGTGCGCTTGTAACTCCTGGGGTCACAGGTGGTGTTTTCCTGTCGGCCTTCGGATAGCGCTTCGAATTCGAATTGGAATAAGATTTGCCGCTGTTCTTTTGAGCAACTGCGCCAATCTCCTCCTCCCTTCCAGAATCACCTTCCTCTGTATCAGAGGCTGGTGGGTCTTGCACCACACTGGAAGTTCTCGAAAGTACTCTCGAAGATAGCAGATGCCGTTTCCTGTCATAGTCTTCTATGGCCATGAACAAATCAGTGAGAGAAGTTCCAGCTTTCCAACTATCACATGCAGCGGTCCGTTCATCAGAATCCCTTAATCCCTCAATGAATTGCGAGAACAAATCATCTAGGAACTGTGGGTCATCTAACTGCCATCTTGGTCTAGCTCTTTGCAAGAGAGATTGCAATTCTAGACCGAACACACGGTGCGACTCGTTTGGCTTTTGAGTCCGTTTCCGGAACAATCGAAGCGGGTCTTCATTACCCACATTACCTATCAGGTAACTGGCGCATTCCACCAATTGGGTAAACGATCCGGCACCATGCATCGTTCTCCATCTCGAAACCGCTAGCTTGCCTGGGCCATTTCTCAATGCCCGTAAAAGTTCGTCCAACGATTCCTCTTCTGACCATCGATTATACCTCATATCGTCCATGAAGTCTGCGAACCAGTCCTGCCATGGCTGTCTTCCTGTGAACGGACTCGGAGTGCTGGCAGTGCGTCTAGCAGCGTTGTGGTTGTCCCTGTGCAACAGAAACGACTGCTCGATGCTCCAGTCGACGATATCGGCATTATCAGCTTGTCTGCTAACACAGTCCACTCCCATCTCAGCAATGCAGGGGTTCGTGTCGTAAATCAATTTCATCCCAGGGGACATCGATTCGCGGCGAGATACTCGTCTACCAGCATGTGTAGGAGATCTCCCTGGCCTCCTTGAGGGACCACTCGAACGTTCATTCGGATCAGATCTCGAAGATCTCTCATTCGAACTCCTACGGCTCGGTCTCTCTCGAGAGCTGGAACGACTGGGAGAGTTCGAATGGTCGTCATCATACGACGTTGGGCGTTGGTCACGCCGCGAAGATCTTCCATCCGGATCCCCTGTATCAATGGTCACTCGTTTTGGTCTCCCTCCGGTTGAGGTAGAGGCACTACCCCCACCAGTTGATGAGTTGTATATGCCACCACTGACATGATCGAACCCTGAACGGCTACCTCGAGTTGCCTCTTCATCTCGTTTCTTCTGTAAATCTTCCACCTCCCTGATCAGACGATCCTTTTCGTCCATCATCGCCTTGGTAGCTTCTCGGATCGTATCATGGAGCTCGTCCGAATCATGTATGGTCTTATCCTGACGTTGTTCTAGAGATTCAGTACGTCGCCGCAAGACATTCTGTTGATGAGCGAACTGGTTTTCCATATGTTCCAGTTCTGCCTTCGTTGTGTCTAAGCGGTTCTGTTTCTCCATCGTTGCCCCTTCTAGATCTTCATTCTTGTTCCGAAGCTGTACCAACCGATGACTCAAAGCTTCAAACTCTTCATTCATCCTGTCCATCTCTGCGATCCTTGCTCCTTCGAACCGATTCTTCTCCTCTTCGAAATGACGACGTGTCACTTCCTGTCGCTGGTGTCGTTCAGCATGCAGTATGCTCATGCCTTGTGTTGGCATAGGAGCAATGTGTCTCTTCGAATCACCAGTTTCAAACAAAGAATCATCTAGGTTTGACCCCAGATCTTTTCGAATAGAATCAGGATTGCCTCTCCTTGGTTCTGGTGTAGAACTCGAACGGTTTGGCCCATAATGTTTCTCAAGGGCTGCTACCACCTCCGGATCTGGACTCGAAATAGGATGAAGGGACGCTCCACCCTTTGCCTGTTCAGCCATGTTAACCCACTGACTGTGCTATTCTGTGTTTCACCCGAACTGGTCACGGCACCAATGTAGGGGTTTCATATGCGTACAACACGAACACAGGTTCCAAATTCGGTTTGAATGCAACAGGTCTTTATTCGATCACAGCCTCAAAAGTACACGAAGGTTTCTCACTCGGTTCACTTGGTCTTTCAACCATTCGAAGACACACAGGATTCTATCGATAGTTCGAAGCATTAGCGATACCGGACAGTTAAGCTCTGTGCCAGCATGGCTGGTGCAGAGTCCATAACGTGGGAGGGGTGTAGGTGCCCCTGTCAAAGCGAAGGTACGAAAGGTGCGGGTCAGAGCTCGTCCTAGGACTAACTGGTGAGGTAGCCAACCTCGGCCTCTTATATACCCTGAGCGCGGACCAAGCAGTGTCGACGTGGCACTCCTCCGTAGCGCCGTCTGGAGTGCCCTGCCTGGCTCCGCTACCGGATAACCGAAAGGACATGGCTCAGGTGTTGCCACCTAGTGTCCGTTGGAGGCACTTACCGCTCTGACTCCACGGACCTTATATGTACACGTATTATTCGTGCCCCTACACTTATATATATATAATCTAACTGACTAAACCTTTAAAACATTTGGTCATAGCTTGGGGTATTGTTATATAGTATGTGTATATATATATATATAAATATATATATATATATATATATATATATATATAAATATATATATATATAAATATATATATATATATGGGGGTTATAATTATGTTGTTATTATAACTGTATAACTATCAGTGTATGTCTACTACTATACTCCTGCAGTGGTCTGCTACTCAGACGCTGCAGTTGGTTCCTGGTTTCCCACCTAGGGGTCACCGGGGGTGGCACTTCCCACAATCCACCCCTGTGACCCAGTTACCTTTCAAACACTGGGACCAGGTACAGCCATTTTTTTCTGCTGGAGTAACCTTATTTTGGATTAACCATGCCTCCTATACCAGGAGCGGCCAGGAACTGCAGCAAGTGCCTGTACAGGCATCCTCCCCCCACTGGACAGAACTGTGAACTGGATTTGCTGAACATGTCACTACATGCCAAATCCAAACTGGAGCCTAATAGGACTGTTAACCCACCTGAGCCTGAGCCTAAGCCTATACCTGGAGGGAGTGGGCTGGGGGAGGCCTCACAAGGGGAGGAGGAGGAAGAAGAGCCTGATGATGTGGAGAGGCTCACTGACTGGGTGGCCTCACAGCAGGACCAGTTAAGTGAGGTCCGGAGGGATGTCACTGATGTTCAGGGGGGCATCATCACCCTTCAGGAGACAGTCCAGGACATCAAAGGGACTCTGGACAGGTTGGTGAGAACCCCTCCTGGGGCCCCTGCTCCTGCACCTCAGTACCCCCTCCCACCTGGCCTCCCACCCACCTACCCACTGCTGGGTGGTGACAAGCCTCCTGATGGGCCCCTCCCCCTGTCATCTGATGACTGTGAGTTTGACTCAGATAGTCCTGGCACCAAGAAGATGAAGCGGCTCAGGAAGAAGAACAAGTCCCTCTTTTCTCTGAAAAGACATCTTCCAGTGGGGGTCAGTAGGATCACCAGGTTCGACCAGCTGATGGGGTGCCTGTCCAGGCTGCAGTCAGTACACCTCAAGGTGACTCCTCCCACTCCCCACTGTGGCAACATACAGGACCATGTGAGGTACCTGTGTGACAGGTCTGCTATGGACATAAACAGCCTGGACCAGCTGCTGGCATATGATGCTGCTATGAGGGGTAGGGCCAACCAGTATGGGGCTAGGGCCTTTGTTTATGGTGATGGAGCCCTCATCTCTGAGTTCCTCCCTGATCACAAGCCTGCAGGGGGAGGAGCCTCAGACCCCTCTGCCACTGGAGGGGCCTCAGGTGGGGGCTCTGGCAGAAAGAAGAAAAGCAGGCAGAAGTCCCATAAGTCTCAAGGTGATTCAGAGGAGCCTTGTGCCAGATGGAGCTTCTTCAGATGTAGCAGCGGTGCTTCCTGCGACTATAAGCATGTCTGTTACACCTGTGCTTCCCCGGATCACAAGGGTTGTGACTGCCCCAAGAGGCAGAAGCAACTCTCAAAGTGACGCCCCATCAGCACCTCTCTGCCTCAGTGGGGGCTGGGTGGAGAGACGACGACAGGCGGCCCCCCCTTCAGCGCCTCTTCGTCGGCGCCTGCATCGACGACAGCGGGGTCGTTAACTGGAACGCCGAGCGCCCCCATCAGTACCTCTTCGTCGGCGCCTGCACCGACGACAGCGAGTTCAATAACCAGAACGCCGAGCGCCCCCATCAGTACCTCTTCGTCGGCGCCTGCACCGACGACGGCGGGTTCAATAACCAGGACGCGGAGCGCCCCCGCCGGGGCCTCTTCGTCGGTCGCTGCGGGTGAGGATATTATTGAGCATTTCTCGCCGAGCGCCCCCTGCAGTACCTCTTCGGCGAACGAACTCATTAGCATAAATTCTAGTTTTTCCGCAGAAAGGTTAGATATTATTGCAAATACGGGTTCAATCGGACATTCTGTACCTGTTTGCGGACAATTTGAATCGAATTGTCCGGGTATAATGTCCGAAAACGCAAAAAAGTCGGCAAGTTCGCCTCTCTCGCGTGGCCGAGATGTTGTTCCAACATGGCGGCAGCGGGAGGGAGACGACAGCGCCAGGGTAGGCGAATTGTCTAAATCCATTGATTATAAGGTAAATACAGCTCCTACAGCTCTCTCTACTGTCGATATGGGTAGTTTATTGTGCGACCTTTCCGCCGAGGGGTGCGACAATGCTGTAGTCGCAGTAGAACCGGAGAAATTTGCTTCGGTTGGTACCAAAAATTCAATTGTTGACATTGTTTACTCTCAATCTGCTGAATGTGTGGGTCCCACGACTATCGTCGCCTCGCCCGTGTGTGAGATCGCCTCACCCGCGAGTGAGTATGTTCACCCTAGCATGTGTATTGGTACCTGGTCTGACACTAGTGTTGATGTTAGAGATGTAGACTGTGGCCTGTCATCCGCTGGTGATAGGTTTTCACCCTCTGGTGATAGGTCAGACTCTGATGTGGACTCAGGTTACTTTGATTACCTTACTCCTGTGTCACCCGCTGGTGACATTGTGTCACCCGCTGGTGATAAGGGCACTCCCCCCGCTGGGGTTGATATACATGTCTGTACTAGTCAAGCTGTGGTGGTTGAGGTTTCTGACACTGTTCCTGTATGTGGTAGACTACTTGTATGCTATGTGTACGTACCGAAGGTTCAAGAGCCCATACTTGTTTACAATGATTGTCTCCTAGGCATATGTACTTGTCAGCATAGAATAGGCCCAGTCAGGTCCCAGCTGCTCCCATGTAGGGTGGCAGCTGAGTACTATAGGTTTAGTCCAACCATGTGTGCTGAGGATGACTTCGTTCTAGCAGGTATATTCAATGGTTTCACCATAGTAGATAATGTTCATATTGACTCATACGATTGTCAGAATTACCGTAGTATTCTAGACGGTCAATTCAATATAGAAATGAGTGAGACAATTGTGAGGGAGTTACAAGAGGGTAAGGTGACATTGGCATTGGATCCCCCCATGTGTGTCCATAGTCTAGGGGCTATTGCTAAGAAGGATGGTACTCTTAGGCCCATCACCGATTGCAAACGGCCACTCCAAAAGTCTATAAATAACTTCATGAGTGACACTTGTGATACATTCTCTTACAAAGGTGTGGACTATCTAACAGAAATGTTGAACCCAATGGACTATGTCTGTTCTATTGATCTGTCACAAGCGTATCGTAGTGTCAATATACTACCAGACAATGCCACCTACCAATGCTTCCGCTGGGATCTAGGCCAGGGAGAGAGTATCTATGAGGACAGAGTTCTATCGTTTGGACTTAAGTGTGCCCCCTACTTGTTCACCCAAGTGGGTGACTATGTGGTGAGATGTATGCATAGGAGGGGTATCTACCAAGTCTCCAACTACATTGATGACCTGACAGTGATGGGGCCTACATACGATGACTGTGCCTACGCCCAAGGGCTCCTCATATCTATTGTCCGCGGCATGGGGTTTCATGTAAAGTGGCCCAAGGTCACGAGCCCCTCGAGGAGAGCGGTGTGTTTGGGAATCATGATAGACAGTTCAGCTATGGAGATTAGTTTACCTGAGGACAAGTTGTCGTCACTGTATGAGGTCCTCGCGGAGTTCTCCGCCAAGCGTGTAGCCACCAAGCTTGAACTCCAGCAGCTCGCGGGTATCCTGGGCCACTGCTCCACGGTGGTCAGGGGTGGCCGTACCTTCTCGCGTAGGGTCATCAACCTAGCAAACAGTATCCGCGAGTCACATCATAAGGTGCTTCTGAATGAGGAGTTTAGGGCGGACTTGAGGTGGTGGGTGGCCTTTGCCTCCGTCTTCAACGGCAAGGCCAGGATTCTGTGCCCCAAGGAGCCGTCGGCTATAATCTCTTGTGACTCGTCCTCCAGGGGTTTCGGAGCCTACCACCAGGGGGACTGGCTGTACGGGGTTTGGTTTCATAAATACGTCCCGGGCCTCCCCTACTACCCGGATCACTATTTCCCGGTGCCTACCTATGACGACCTGACTCATAACATCAACATTCAAGAGCTGTGGCCGGTCCTCATGGCCATAGTCAGGTGGGGTCCTAGGTATAGAGACTCTACAGTGCTCATTCTGAGCGACAACACGCAGGTGTGTCGCATGCTCCAGACAGGTAGGAGCCGTAATGTGGTCAGCATGGACCTCCTCCGTGAACTGTTCTGGCTGTGTTTCACATACAACATTTGCATTCGGTGTTCTTACATTAGGTCAGGTGACAATTGTGAAGCTGACTATGTGTCGCGCCTCGCTTACCCCCAAGTGGCTGCTGTCTTACCGCCTTTTCCACTGTGTTGCAGGACTGTCGTTGCTACGGGAGGAAACCAGGTTGCTACAGGAGCGTGCCCTGGCTGATAACTCAATCAAGACCCGCAGGTCCCAATGGAAACACTACCACGAGTTTTGTGCCGCATACGATGTTGTGCCGCTCCCCTGTACGCAGGAAGGAGTGTGTCTGTATGTCGCGTATATGGCCCGGAGGCTTAAGTATTCCAGCATTGAGTGTTATCTTAGTGCTTTGTCCTATCTGCAGCAGCTACATAGTTATGCGCCAGTTAATGCCAGTAACTTTTTAGTGAAGCGCACTATGCTGGGGGCGAAGCGCAGGCTCGGTTACTCTCCGGTTCAAGCCATGCCCCTGGAACCCGCACACCTGCTCAAGTTCTACGCACACCTCGATATGTCGAACTCCTTCCATTTGTGTTGGTGGGTGGCGGCCATCACCGCCTTCCGTGGCCTCTTACGTAAAGCCCACGTGACGGAGTCGTCTCAGTCAATTTCTGTACGGGATGTGAAATTCTATGACTGGGGCTTGCTACTGACCCTGCCTCGAACCAAGACTATCCAGTATGGAGAACGCACCTTGGAGATACCTTTCACCGTAGTGCCTGGATCCCCCCTTTGTGTAGTTTATTTTGTTCGTTGTTTAATCGAACACACACGTGCCTTCCCGGAAGAGTTGTTATTCCTGTACCGCCTCAAAGGCCGGGTTAGGCCAATGACTTATTCAGCCTTCTCCGGTGAGCTTCGACGCCTCACGAAAGCCACCGGCCTGGAAGGAAAGATCTCCAGCCACTCGCTCCGCAGAGGTGGAGCATCCTACTTGTCATCCATCGGGTTCGACTTGATTGACATTAAGAGTCGGGGTGACTGGAAGAGCCTCGCGGTTTTGTTGTATTTGGTCGATGGGTTGGACAGGAAGGTTTCTAAGGACAAGGTTGTCTCTTCCTTTTTCCGTGTTATGTAATTTCTGTGTAGTTACTATAACCATTTATGTACTTATTACTATAACCAATTGGTTTGGAGGGTTGGGTGTTTATTAGCACCAATTGTCACAAACATACATATCCTATGTTGTTATCCTTCATATTATTATTATTAGTAAGACAGTAGCGTGGGGTTATGGGGGTTATAATTATGTTGTTATTATAACTGTATAACTATCAGTGTATGTCTACTACTATACTCCTGCAGTGGTCTGCTACTCAGACGCTGCAGTTGGTTCCTGGTTTCCCACCTAGGGGTCACCGGGGGTGGCACTTCCCACAATCCACCCCTGTGACCCAGTTACCTTTCAAACACTGGGACCAGGTACAGCCATTTTTTTCTTTGGCTATTTAGAATAAATAAGGGTGTTTATTAGCACCAATTGTCACAAACATACATATCCTATGTTGTTATCCTTCATATTATTATTATTAGTAAGACAGTAGCGTGGGGTTATATATATATATATATATATATATATATATACACATACTATATAACAATACCCCAAGCTATGACCAAATGTTTTAAAGGTTTAGTCAGTTAGATTATATATATATAAGTGTAGGGGCACGAATAATACGTGTACATATAAGGTCCGTGGAGTCAGAGCGGTAAGTGCCTCCAACGGACACTAGGTGGCAACACCTGAGCCATGTCCTTTCGGTTATCCGGTAGCGGAGCCAGGCAGGGCACTCCAGACGGCGCTACGGAGGAGTGCCACGTCGACACTGCTTGGTCCGCGTATGGTAGTATAAAGACTCCCTGGACATGCTCCATTGCACCTACCACTCTCCCACCTATCCTACACACCTGCAACTATACCTGCAGTGTGGGGTGGTTGTGTTGTGGCAACCAACCAGTGACTCACCCTCCAGCAACCACACACCATGTTGGTTATGCTTGACTATATATATATATATATATATATATATATATATATATATATATATATATATATATATATATATATATACCGTAAAACCTCACCTACAAGCCGACCCGGCCTATAAGCCGAAAGTGAGTTTAAGGAAAAAATAATAATTAACTGATAAAGGGTATGTATCAGATAGAAATATTTTCATAATATTCAACTTGCCTTCTTAATTTGCAGTCCTCATCTGTCACACTCTCCAGGATGCCCGCTATATAATTCAACTGTGTACCTCCCATTTGGATCTTACAGTCATGTGTCCCATTTAGGAAAACTTCCACACACTGAAATAGATTGTTTACACAGGGTACAATACATAGAGAAAGGTCCTAGTGTTTTAGGCTGCCGACTGGCTTATTTCAGGCGTTGGCCCCTAGGCCGTATTTCACAAGGCCCTAGGCAGAGTGAAACGCATCCAAGGGGCCATCAAGTGAAATAACCCAGTCAGCAGCCTACAACGAGTGTTCCTTTGTGTTTATCTTTTATCTTTTCCAATTCAAATAAAATCATTAGGGCCTGTAGGGGGTGGAGGGCTTAAAATAGCCTTCTTCTATGCCATTCAAATGTAAACGAACCGCCGTTTTGATGGCGTCACAGGGCCGTGAAATACAACCATGGGTTATTTCACAGGGGGTGTTAAATACGGCACTCCTAAATCAATGACGCTGTCGTATTTAATAAAAAATAAAATTATTATATGTTCTTCTAATTACAGATTATACCACGCACTAAAAATGGTTGTTTCTCATCACCAAGGACTGAAAAATTTGATGAGGGAGTTTTTTCTTTATTTTACTCGCAGGCTAAAATGTAGTTTACAAGTGGGCAGATGAGAGATTTGGGCAATTGTAGGGACGAAAATCTTTGGAAAAGTTTGGAAATATTTCAGACTGCTAGAAAGTGGGAAAAAATGGGGAAAAAGTGAGAAAATGTCATCATGGGTAAAGTTTGGGTTTTCCTGAACGGTATATTTATATGTCCTCCAACTGATATTGATAGTAATAGGAAAATATAATACTGGCTGCCTGGAGAGCCTTAAGCTATTCCTCTGTCTGACCAGTCAGACAGAGGAACGGTCATCAACATAGTTGTTTTTCAATGGTTGACATGGCTACCATAGACATATATAATTACAACCAAGCATCCAGTAGTGTCCACCCACACCTCTAGTATACAAATATAGGAGTATTTGACAATATACCAATTTTACTCTGGGCACCCCCGACGACCTGAGTTGCATCACAATCATGAGAATCAGTCATAGGCTGATATATATTTTTCACAACCAAAATTCAAATTTTAGTAGTCAAGAATTTATTGATCTTTAAAAGTGGGAAAAATATTATTTCTATCTTACTGCTTTACTGGCAGCATTACTTTGATCTGATACCAAATAAGCCAATATTTGTCCATTTTTATCATATTTTTCAGCAAAAAATAGCAAAAAATAAAAAGCAGATTTTCATGATGCGCACGGTGATGAGAAACCATTTTATTTTTTAAGTGGCCTTAGTATACCGGATTCATTTGAGACCTTCTGTGGAAGACAATTGATATTTTTCGAAAGGGAGTCCAGGTTGCATCCAGAACGACTCCCCTCTTTAGGGGAGTCCAGGTGCTTATGTGACTCCCTTAGGTGAGTCAGGGCGCTATGTAACTCCCCCAGGTGACTCCCTTCGGTCACCCAGGCAGTCACCTAGGCTCCCTTAGGCAGTCTGGGCTCCCCTGAAGAGCACAGTCATTCTGGAGGCAATCTGGACTCCATTTTTACGCTGTTTCCTCTCTGTGTGCAAATAACCTTGCACAGGAGGGTAATATAGGGCACTAGCAGGATGCAGTAATTCTACCTTGTGAGACCTTTAGCTGAAGCTGGTTCCTGTCATGTCCAAAATCGGAGTTTCAGGGGTCATAAACCTTTCAGTTATAGCCCTCTATTGTGGGTCCTTAGGTCATCTGTTCAGATTGGGGGAGTGGTTAGGACTCTGGCCTACCAATCAATGGGTCATGAGTACAAATCCATGTCTAGGCTTTTTTGTTCACAGATAATTTTAAGAAGTATTTTTGGTATGTCAAAAATTTGGATAGTATACAATTCGGTTTTAAAGATCTTTTACACTAGATCAATATTTATAGTGTAATCTAATTTTGAATCAGTTGTATTTGAATATTTCTCAAGCCACCTGGTTGCATTGGGGGAGTGGTTAGGACACTGGCCAATCAATCCAGGGGTAATAAGTTCAAATCCATGCCAAGGCAACATAGCTTTTTTTATAATTGGTAAGAAATAGTAATATTATTTACAGAGAAAACCCAATGCAACAATACAAAACCATTTTAGATCTTAGATTTTAGGTGTTAAGGATCTTTACAACCGAGTTGTATACTATCACAATTTTTGACCTACCAAAATACATCTTAAAATTGTGTGTGTACAAAATAGCCTTGACATGGACTTGAACCCATGATGCATGGATTGGTAGGTCAGAGTCCTAACCACTCCCCCAATCTGAACAGGTGACCTAAGGACCCACAATGGAGGCCTATACTTGAAAGGTTTATGACCCCTAAAACACCAAATTTCGGTCATGACAGGAACCAGCTTCAGCTAATCAGCAGGCTTCTATAGTTAGCAGAGGAAAGAGCACTGGTACCAGACAAGATGGCGCTGTACAGTGATCATCTAGCTAATGCGGAATAGCATGTGTAGGCATCGATTGACAGCTGAGACAGTTTATAAGCCTTACCGGTTGAAGTTTGTTGACATTGACGTTCAGGGTATCCGATACACCGACACATAACAGTAGTGTGGCGGCCTGCGTGAAGGGCATTCCATTCGTATCCCTATTACTGAAATATACATATAAAGGAGATAATATGAATGCATATATCTAGTGCATAATGAAGATCTCATACCAAGATTTCTTTTACCTACAACACTCAATAGGCAATATGACACCATCCACGTAGTCGGATATCACAATACTTTCCACGCTGATTTGGGGGTAAGAAACCTTTTATTTGGAACACAGTGACTTGTGAGTGTCTAAAATTTCTCATTGTATTAGGAAACAATAGCCTATGATATAATTTTTGTTTACGTTGTGGTGAAATAAACCAACTGTCTTTTATTTTTATTTTCATGAATTCTTTGGAAAAACCATTCCCTTTTCAATTTTCAAGGTCAGTGCCCAATGGCAGTGGAAATACCCCTATTTCGTGTTTTTTTGAAACATGGATGGTGCGAAAATTTATAGAGATTACAGGACTGGGGATAGCTTTTGGACAAAGCACCTTTTTAACATAGGCCAGACAAATCTACAGAAATAAACCCACTTACAGTGAATGAGGGTGACCGGGGCAGATTTACCAATGTGGGAAAATCCACCAAGTACCCCCCCCCTTCTGTTAAAAAAGGACTCAATACTAAAATAGCTTTTTGTCAACAAGTAAAAGATAATTTCCTTACTTATTTTTGATCTCACACTTGACGGTGGCATCTGCAATCCAAGTATACAGCACATTAAACACTGTGTCTCTGTGAAGAAAAATATTTCATTTCATGTGGAGAAACAGTGTTACTATGCTTAAGTACTGAAATGGGCATTCTCCACACCCCCGTGGAGAAACTGATGCTCATTCTCCATGGGCTGTTTCTCCATGATGACGTCACCAATATAGCTATGCAACCAATCTTTAATTGTATATTTTGATTAAATCAATCAAGAATTACATAAAATGAATATAGAGATTAACTCTAATCAGTCTAAATTCCTGGTTTCTCCACTCGTGGTGCAATGGATCGTATCACACTCGGCTCTGCCTCGTGTGATATGATTCAATACACCATTCATGGAGAAACCTGCCATTCAGACAGAATATCATGGACCTCTGCTTATGTACTATTCATTATAGAGGCTACATCAAATGTTTCCACATTTCAACAAAAAACATCTTTCAAGGAGCATAACCTTGTATGATTTTTGAGGAAATCAATAGTAAATCAAATTTATTTGAATGGGAAATAATGTCTTTAAATAAATGTATCGCTCAGATCTTGTTTACTTGTAATATCATATACAATACCCTTGAGTGTGGACAAGCAATCGTTAGAACTTAGCATGGGGATTGGCATTTGTTATCATATCTAGTACCATGTATCATGCTTCCAGCCGTTGCTGTAGCCCCTTCTGACTCTGGCCCCGGTGTAGCAGTAGACACTACACTTGCTTGACTACCTCATCTACAGCATGAACGGACGCACCTGTTAGACGCGGCTCCCTCCAGGGCTGTGTATTGTGGCCAATAGGCAAGGATCAGCTCTAGAAATGAGTAGATTGGATTATGAACTACCAGCGTCCATCGAGAACATGCTGACAGGAGAATAATTAGGCCCACCTCTGCACCACGGTGGATACATCTCACCAAGCCGTGCTGAGGAGTCAGCGGCCATGTTTACTTTACACAGGTAACAGGTACAGGTGTGCGCACTGGAGCATTAAACACCACAGTACCATTACTCACTACTAGACTACACAGGTATGACACACCACTGAACTGTATGCGGCTGAGTCACACTGTCAACGTCAACAATAACAATAGTATGACATCCACTGAAGGTAACTCAAGACGCTCTAGTAGACTAAATAACATTGGAGACGAGTCTGAACCACATTTGTTATACTATAGTGAAAACGACTCTACCCCACCCATTAAAACAGGGAAACCAAAAGGTAGACCTCGTAAGCTTCCACACCCCGAACCTCAAATTTTCAAATCTACAACTGGTTCACAACAAGCAAAAAGAAGGGCTAGTACCTCTCCACCAGACAATAGCTCCAAAAATAAAGCTAAGAGAAACAAAAGGTCAATGCCAAAAAGTAACAACGGCATAGAGCTACCCCCTCGCAGTACCAGTATATATAAAACCACCATGTCTAAGCGACAAACCCCAATAAGCGCTGCATCTGTCATTGAAGAATGGGAAGACGCTGAATGGCTAGATGAGGATCTAGACCCGTCTGATGAGTCCCAATATGAAAACTGTCATGAGTCTGCCTATGGCGCGCCCCCACAACCAGATGATGATGACGACAGTGGGGTCACTAAAAGCTTCATGACGCAACTTGTCCACGGGCTGCATACATCTTTTAACACCAGAATGTCCGGCCTACAAAAGCTAATGGCTGGCTCCCACAAGAGACTCAATAAAAAAATGGGGAAACTGGAACAAACACACGAAGAAGCTTCCACAAAAACCACCAAAGATATAGCCGATCTACATTCGCTGGTGAAAGAACAAAAGGTAGAGTTTGAAGCGCTTAAGGCTAAACAACTCACTCTGGAGTCTTCTAAGATGATACTGACACATCGAGGCGACTCTAACCATGACAGAGGTCCCGACGATCGTC
This sequence comes from Harmothoe impar, assembly GCA_947462335.1. Taxonomy (NCBI): domain Eukaryota; kingdom Metazoa; phylum Annelida; class Polychaeta; order Phyllodocida; family Polynoidae; genus Harmothoe; species Harmothoe impar. The sequence goes on from OX381714.1 coordinate 62,129,116, forward strand.
CACCAAGGCGTCAAACCATCATAGTTGAAGGTCTAGAAGTAACCCCCGACGAGGTTCCCATGGATACAGCAATGTCCCTAATCAAGAAAATGGGCCTAAACAACACAAAGGATGATATCATTCATGCTTCGAGGCTTATCAGGAGGTACCCAAAGGATGACGCCCCGCCACCGCTTGTCATGAGTTTCAGGGAAAGCTGGATGAGAGACAACTGCATGAAATCCAAGTCGTCATTAGTCGGTAGTGAGATATACGTGAATGCTGATGAGGACCATGAAACACGCAAGATCAAATTTGTACTCAGGCAGATAGCAAGACACTGCAGGTCAAAGGGCATATCTGTGTACCCGCGCGGAACAGATATTGAAATTGCCAACACTCTATATGATGGCAGGCTCCCCTTTAGAATCCCGGAACGTTTCAGACCACCCACACTAGTGCTGCCAACCCAGAGGAACCGTACTACTGAACAACCACGACCCAACATTGGCACACCGGGACCTGCCGGTACTCAGAAGGCAACTTCACCAAACCCTACCGGTACTCCAAGAGCTATTTCGCCAGAAATACCCGATCCCTCTCTATCTGACGACAGAAACCGCAAGCAAAAGAGTGGTGGGATAATGCCCCTCTTTCAGCAATCAACCGAGTCTGGATTAACCTTCTGTGGCTCCAAAAGTGTGTTCAGTCCACTATACCCAGTCTCACTACATTATGATGACAATGACTTTCACTGTGCCGAACAATTATTCCAGTGGATGAAATGCCGTCTTTTGGATGAGGAGGAATCTGCAAAAGAAATCCTACTGGCAAAAGACGGGCTCAAAGCTAGGGAGATTGGCAACCTTTGTCAGGGTGGCAAAAAATGGAAGGATGGTAAATTCGATATCATGAAAAAGGTTCAATACATCAAGTTCAGATACAACAATGATGAGCGAACAGCGCTCCTTGATACCCAGGAACCCCTAATCCTTGCTGAACTGGACCCATTTTGGGGAGGCAACGCTTCATACAACAGTCAGAAGTATCAAGAATACAGCTGGGATGGCAGCAACGCCCTAGGCGAGATTCTTCAATCAGTACGAGACGAGTTGCGGGCAGCCGGGGAGGCTCTAGTCAAGGCGGGAAACCTCACCAAACATCCGCCGGGAGAGCGAGGAAACGAAGCGGGTAACCCGGAAGTCACCCCGACTGCTACAGTCGATCTCCAATCGCAGGAGGTATGCTAGAGACGACGCAACGAAAACATTCCCGATCATCGCTCAACATCGCCAAAACTGAATAACAATGTACATAATCGATATGGTAGGGGACAGAAGGGTGGAAGGCCTTCATGAACATCTATTGCCTCTATGCCCCGGACTCCGGTATGTTGAATCAGTGGAATCAGGACGTTTGGAGGACATCTCGACCGTTCTCAAATTCATGATTGACCCCAATGTGACCGATCACCCACCCAATGCAGTGGTGGTAGTCGGTGGAATTTATGAAATCCTCAACATTAAGCTACAGCCAACCCGGTCTGTGACACTGAGACACATTCACCCGGAGTATGCCCCAAAGCTTATAAGTGGGATGTTTGAGGCCCTAGTAGAATCCGCCTTCGTAATCAATCCCAGGGTCAAAGTCATAAACTGTGCCGTCTACTCAGCTGACATAAACAAAATGATCAACCCTGACTCCTGTGTCCGTCACCCTCATCAAGACATTGCTGAGGAGTTCACCCTCCAGATAAATCAACAGTTACTTGACTTAAATGCACGATTTGGCGTACATATTCCGTACTTGGATCGTGTTACCCATAGATACAATCCCAAGAAAGGACACTTCCACATATACGACCACCTAGAGGACGGTTTTCTGCCATCTGACACTGCCAAATTAAAATGTGCCAATCTGATAGCTACAAGTCTGGATAAAGACAGCGCTAACTGGTAGGCGTAACTGTAACTGCGATTATTTTATCTAAGTTCAGTTACTGTTGCAACGTGTGTCGGGATCCATTTTTGATTATTTTATCAATATGTTTCCTTGTCCATATAATGCAACCACATTGGTTCCAAACCTTGGCTCACTAAACGATTATTTTATCTGCTAGTGATTAACAAGTAAGAACCACCGGGCTCCACCACCACTGTATTTGCACAACACCTTTTTTCTGGATGTACCACTGCAATTATTTTATTGCCGTGTTATTCCTGAAATGGGTTGCCATGCTACATACATATACACCTTGTAATCCAAACAGACGCCTGACAGCATACCGGCACATAGATGTCCCCAAACGCGTTATTTGAACTGTACATAGATGTACATAGATGTAAAACCTGTTGTCATATTACCAAGATATGGCTAGGCTACTCTGCCCAGCAGGTGTATTGCCATTCACTTATTTTCTCTTTGTACCGTACATGCTACTCAAGCTACACTAACTCGCGTGTCAAGTTGTGTCACCGTATGCCCGACTGCTGCTAGAGCTCCCGGCCATACCCCCAGCCTGCCTGTCTTTATATCAAGTTGTAGGACCGTGAATGCTACATTGAACTGTACCTGTCAAAATTAAAAGTTACTACTACAGCAACAGAATGGTATGCGCCATGTGATGAGGACTGGGCAATCCTAGACGACACCATGGATGCTACTGGAAACGAGATTTTAAGAAACCAGGGAAATACAACTTACATCCCAGTATAAGCAAGAAATGGAAATACCAATGGTCAGGGTAGCTGTTCATAATACCAAGCCGTCTATGACTGACAAAGCACATGAACATGGAGGGAGCTGTGATACTCATTATACTATTATATAGTACATTCCACCAGTAAGGCATGAACTACTATAAAACAGAAGGCCTACTGTGTGATTATCCGACATGAAATAATAAAGTGCCGGATATATTATTTCTATTTCTACTTTTATTTTTATTTTTTTACTACAGAACTTTGTAGTCCTGGTACACCTAACCTCTATATTGAGACGCTCGGGAGTACCGGTAGTTTGAATAGTCATATACGAGCTGTGTTGTACATCCGGTACTACTTATAAGTTACGCTCAAAGACTTATATTGTGACATGCACATAAAGGGAGAGAGCGCCTGCACCTAACAGGAGCGCCAATTAGTTACCTGCACCTTTACATCAGCATCTGTGTCAACAAGTTGTTCCCACGGCAAACAGAACTATACGCTGATTGACACTTTATCGCATTTTTCTTTGTTGACACTAACACAACCGCTATGGTTAATCAACCACACACCACTGGGACTCGTGCCTACTGACAAAGGCACTGCAGTCTCACATCTAGATTGGACAAAGGGAATTACCCACAGTCCAACCTTTCCTAAGGTGTCGATTGTCGCTCGACGCTTAGGTTATTGCACCCCCTCGGCCTCCCGGCCACTACATGAACAGTTACTAATCACTGGACTTATTTTATGCAAAATGGCTTGCATCAGTTTTGATACTCTCAGAAACTGTAAAGGCCTACGCCTAGTGTCTATCAATGCCCGAAGCTTGGAAAAGAAGGTCACAAGGTTACATACTCTGACACATGGTATAGACTATGTGTGCGTCTGTGAAACCTGGCTCAACGACACCATCCCGACTGGAACTGTTAATATGCCAGATATGGCCTTATTTAGAGCAGATCGGCCAAACAGCAGGAGAAGGAGAGGAGGCGGTGCAGCGTGCTACGTAAAGTATGAGTACGCTGTATACACCCAACTCTGCCCGCAACTCTGTAAAACCAATAAGGATCTGGAAGCAGTGGGAGTCCTGACAACCTACCCGGGGCAACGTCAGAGAATAATCATCAGTGCGTACAAGAGACCAAGAGGTAATTGTAAATCTGCTTTTAAGCAACTGACAGACATGCTGAGACTGCCCCTGATTGGAAATCGAGAGTTGTGGATCCTCGGGGACCTAAACGTGAACTATCAAGCCCAACGCACAGCTAAATTTAGATACATGTCTAAATTTCTACGAGACTGCGGCCTACGGAGATTACACACCGGGCCTACCTATCGTCACCCAATTCACGGAAGCTCCACACTCGACCACGTGTTCACAAACAGTGAACATGTTGCCAGCCATGGCATACTGACTGACTCTATAAGTGACCACTGGCCTATCTACGCTGTGAAGAAACAAGCGAAGTCAGCTGTGGTGGTGAAGACAATTACTGGGAGGTCGTACCGTAATTACACTACAGCGGGACTTGTCACACACCTGCATGCTAGTGGGATACAGGATGCAGTGGCTCTACAAAGGGACCCTACTGTAGTGTATGACCTGGTGGTGAAAGGAGTGACTGCGTACCTTGATCACACCTGCCCTGTTAGAACCATGCGGATAAAAAATCCAAACAAACCGGAATTCACCCAAGAAGTAAACAAACTTGTACAAAGACGAAAACGGTGCCTGAAGCGGTCAAAAAGGATCCGTCGGGGCGTGTTCAATCTGCATCTAGCCCAAGCTAACAGACTGAATCGACTGATTGGATCCAAACTGGCTAACAACAAAAGGAAAGCGGTGATTGACAATCTCCGGCGCTTTGAGCACGACCCCAAGAGGTTCTGGTCTGTTATTAGCAGACTATGGAAAGGTGAAACGACACAACAGCAGATCCGATTGATTGACCCAGATACTGATCGTGAGATTCCTGAAAATGAAACTGCTGAATACATCAACCAATACTACTGTTCCATTGGTGACCAACTGGCCCGCGCCTTTGATGTGCCACCTGTTGACCACCAGCTGCAGCCGCAGCCGCAGCATCAACCACGCCCACAACAACCTGCACCGCAGCCTGTAGCTGGACAACCGCTACAACAGTTGCCTCCACTTCAGCAACATCCATGGCCGCCTGCACCACCGTTCCCGCAACCCGACCAGCGCCAGCTGGGGGGTGGCCAGCAGCTGGGAGGTGGCCAGCTAATTCATCCTGCAGTGCGACTGGAGGCTGGGGAAGCGGATCTGTGTGAACTACAAAACGTGGAACCGCGCGTGGTGAACAAAATCGTGGCCAAGTTAAAAGAGGACAAGAGCTCAAGTATCCAAGATGTCAAAACTAGGGTGCTGAAAGACTGTTTCATTAACTTCCCTGATGTTGCCGCTAAAATTGTCAACAGTTCTTTAGCGGCACAAAAGGTCCCAGACGCTTGGAAAGTCGGTACCATCATACCACTACCCAAATCAGGTAGATCCAGTGACGTCAGTAATTGGCGACCCATATGCTTGTTGGACGTATGTAATAAAATCACGGAAAAAGTTGTACATCAGCAACTCCTACGTCACCTACTGAATCAGAATAAGCTAGCTGAACAACAAAACGGATTCATCCCTGGACGCTCTACCAGTGACGCCATCAACGCTCTAGTAATGGACGTCTACTCCGCCCGTAACAGAAATCAAAGGTCGGCCGTGGTCTTCCTCGATATGAGGAAGGCCTTCGACACGGTCGACCACCTGCTCCTCCTCCACAAGCTACAGGCCCTGGGACTAGGCCCTAGCTTCATTTGTTGGATAAGGAACTATCTAACCGACCGACAGCAGCAAACACGTGCCAACAGCTCCCTCTCATCAAAGGCCACGGTCAACAGAGGTGTACCACAGGGGTCAGTACTAGGACCCCTGCTGTTCGTGGCCTACGTTAATGACGTCTGTGATGTGATACAACATGGCACTGCATACCTCTACGCCGACGACCTTGCAGTATTGGTGTCAAGTCGAAATGTGGACACCATCAGAACGCTAATGCAGGAAAACCTAGATGCCCTATCTGGTTGGTGCACGGCAAACAAGTTGACGGTCAATACAAACAAGACCAAAGTGCTCTGGACATACTCGACACGGGCCGTCCCAGACCTAGCAGACTGTATCCTCTCAATGAACAATGAACCCCTCGACGTAGTAGGAGAATTCAACTACCTGGGTGCTGTCATAGATACCCATCTCCTACTGACCCCACAGTTGAAAAGAATCATCAATCTGGTGCGGGTCAGACTCGACCAGTTAAGACGCATCCGATCTAGCTCCGACAAAGCTGCCACTGTCCTAGTATACGTCCACATGGTAAGATCCATCATTGACCAGTGCAGCTTCCTGAACGGAGGCGGTCCTGTGTGGGCCGTCCGTAAGCTACAAACCCTACAAAACAACGGATTAAGGATCTGTGACAGGATCAGGGACCCTCGGGGTGTAGATATCATGAACCTGCACAGTACTATGCGGGTCAATACAGTGGAGACCACTCGCAACAGACAACTCCTGAGTCTGCTGCACAAAAGGTCAAAGGTGGAGGAGAATATCCTTCATCGACCAAGACTCTTGCGCGGCAACGACAAGGTCCAATTGAAAATCATGAGAACGAAAAAGGACATCTATGAAAGGTCCCCCCTATACCGTGGTCTTCCCCTCTGGAATGCACTTGAGGTAGAAACTCAAAAGCTGGACAGCAGTGATCGGTTCCTGGATGCCGTGAAGAAACTCCCAGATGCACCCCTGCATGCCTAAACAGTGTGCGCGTATTGGTTACTTAGATAACACGGACTGAATTGGTCTATACGCCAATACTCTGACAATCATGAATATCAATGACGTATTGTATTATTGAAACAAATAACACAGACCTGTACATATTACACGGACTCACCAATGTTTGGGCGCATTAATGTTGATAGACACTTGACAAACTCTATAAATGCATAAATACAGTATAAGTATAATTACATGAACTCTTTCCTCTCTATGAAGTATTATCTTTTACTACTTCTTGGCAATTAGATTAAAATCGTCCCCTGTATGCTACGAACTTTTTGCCAGCAATAAAATTTACCAACAACAACAACATATATGACATTCCACTACTGGATGAACAAAAGACAAAGGCACAATACATTAAACAGTATACATTGTGTGATGGCATGTGTGTGCATTGCGGAATTGTCATTAAGGAATACGCTGTCATGACAATGATGGGACATAACAACCGGCAGAATGGTGTGATTTGGAATCGTGAGGTTGTTTTTGATACAAGAACTTGTAGTAAATATCTATGTTAAACACACTGAGACTGATGCTGGCGACATATAGGAGATTGATCGTCTTTGACCGAGTGCCATCTTTGACCAGCCATCTTTAGAATAAGTATTTAAGGGGAAAAAAGAATCTTCTTTGTTATGTAGGGCATAAGATAAAGAAAATGGTAATGTTTATTTCTCCATTTATGTCTTTCCCTGCCTTAGATAAACTGTTTTCTGCCAGATGGCATCCGGTCAAAGACGTTCACATTGACACGATCTCATGAGACACAGCCATAACCTTATACATGTTTTGGCTAATCAGGAGATAGGCAACAGCATATAGCTTTGTGGAATTATTATATGCATGGTCCAGAACGTCACTTTTGAAGGTATTTATATTTGGCAAATTATTTTTGAAGCTAATTAGGCCTATATGGTAGGCGATAATTATATGAATATAGTTTTTCTCGCGCAATATTTTTACACCATTACATAAAATTTATTCTACTTACCGCCATCGTCGGAGGAATCTACGCCTGCACCTAGATTAAAATTTGATTGATTCATTTTGAAACATTTCATTTCCACATCACAAAGGTAGTCTCCCTGTTTAATCCGCAATACACCCCTAGGAGGTGGTTTATATTTTAGAGGTCTTTTTTCTCTTTGAGAGCCAGGATATCCAACAGGATTCGTACCCACAACCTCAGAACTATTGAGCCCAACAGCTTACCAACTGCTCCATGGGGACTCATGCTATGATACTCCTCACCCAATAGTATATATACTACTTCTGCCTTTTGAGCCCAATGAGTAATGCTATCTAAAAATGTTGAGGGGTTTCAACCCCATTTGAGCCAATGCCAACAAGAAGTACCATGTGCCTTAGCAGCAGGGCCACACAGCCCCATGTGTCTGAGCCTGTTAGCTAGGGTCTATATGGTGGTGAGGCATTGTCCCATGAGACAAAGTTAAGAGTGTTGTGGCAATGGATAAGCACCTATTTTACATAATCAATCTATGACAGCGGGCTGTATGTCGGATATACTCCTGGCATCTCAAGTCAATGTCATTGATATGAGCCTTGGTCTTCGGCCTTGGCTTATGTCAATGATATTGCCTCTTGACCCCCAGGAGTATATCCAGTACATAACATTTACTCATGTGACATGCGTCATAAGGCCAAAAAGAATAAAGGTTTGTTTCAGGACCATGGTTTCACCCAACCGACCCTATCAAAACTGATTGAACCCTATATTTTTAATTCAATTTTGAAGAAATGTTCATACTTTTACTCATTTTTGATCAAATTGTGAGTCTTCAGAGAGATTGGCTGGTACTTTAACGTTAAAAAAAGATAAAATGAAATAAATCCGACCTACCGACCATACATTTCACTGCATGAAAATTCCTGTTTGAGTATATTTAAGGTTTACTTAAACATCCAGGAAAGGTCACGGCAATGTCATATGATATTTCCATTAAATTTAGGTTCACCCGAAATTTACCGGAAATGTCATATGACATTTCCGGTAGATTTAGGTTCACCGGAAATTCATTGGAAGTGTAGAGTTTAGTATTTTACGGTCGCAGAATAAACAACTCGGAAGGTTCTTTATACGTTCTGGATGCAAAGAGAGAGAGTTTTATTCACATTTCCTACTTTTTTTTTTTTTTTTTTTTTTTTTAAAGTGTTTTATTGGGTATAAGTTATAACATGTGTTATACATTGGATTCGGCGCATTGCCGTCCTGCCTACAAGACCCCTTTATCTTTTGTAGGGACCTGGGTACAGAAACAACTCACAGTCATGCCGGTCATAATACTTGTAAACCGTCACAGAGAAAGAAATCAAACATATATCACATACATCACATACTACCGGTGAATAAATTAATGAGATGAGGCGAGGGGATGATGTGTTCAAGTACATGTCCATATATAAAATGAGTAGGTCTAATAAAGATGCTATTCACATGAAGCAATTTTCATAGTTCTCCTTTATCTTAATTTTAAAGGTCCTAAGGTCTTCAATCAGTGTGTATTCAGCCTTCAGGCTATTCCACACATTGATTGCCCTCCAGAGACAACTTCTGATGACTATTGGTTTTAATGATCTTGGAACACATAATCTCCTGCCAACGTGTCTCCTTGTTGGTAACACTCTTCTATCTACATATCTATCTAATCTAGAAACAGCATATGCATAGAAAATTAAATGGGTATTTCTTCTAATTATGAGTTCCTGACATCCACTTTTGGCATGCAACTGTGCTGTAGTATATAATGGATGTTCCTCCAGTGGAACTTTATAAACAATCCTCAGACACTTGTTCTACAGTAATCTAAGTTCGGTTCTTGTTCGGCACGAGACCTGATGAGGTCTGTCTACCAGTGAGCCTTCCGGCCTTATATATCCCACCCTACCCGATCGCAGCGCCCCCTTATCAACACTCGCGCCCTCTGTATACGGGTCACGAACTAATATCTTATGGTGGTTTATATAACTGCGATCCGGGTGGGATTCGAGTCCCCTACATAACCCCCCCTAGACAAAACATACACATTTTTTTTTTTAAACGGATACCTTCTAGGTATACACTAATATATAAAAAAATGACGTTATGTCTATAATACACATAGGGGTATGCAAAGCATACGACTCGAATAACACTATACACACATTTGTTGTACATTAAACATGGCACAAGTATTATCAATACGAACGGCTTAACACGCTTCATATTAACTTAGTAACACTCATGCCTCCACGTGGGGATATATATACATATGACACATACCGAAAATATATATTATCACAGCTCTACTCTTTATCCAGAATAACAGTTTATACAATATATACACTGCTCCCTGATCAATGTACTAGTATTGATCAGGCACGCTTGTCAAAAAAATTTTTAGACAGCGGGTCCGTGGCGCTCTCCTCTTCAACAGCTTTCCTGATCGTTGTTGGCTTAGATCAGGCACACCAAGAAGAACGAATCTTATGGTGGGTGTAAAGGTGCTCTCCACTTCTTTCCCTCGAGTTTTTCCGGGTCCGCATCATATCGATTGTATCATCTCTCATATCCAGTCGTAGCTCCCCGTCCCCTGATCCTTGTTGGAATTGATGGATCAGGCACGCCTTCAGACTTACGTTTGTCAGCGGGTGTAAAGGTGCTCTCCTCTTCTTTTCCCCGTACGTCCCATTCGATTCTACTACCCCTAACATTCCGATTCAGCCCCAATACGGTTCATAACACCCTATCCGTCTAAAGCGTCCTTCTCCTCCAGGAGTTTTAGCGCGGCGGATCGGGTCCCATCCCATTCGTCCAGAAACACTCCGAAACATTCAAGGAACTTAACGTTCATTGCCTCATTTTTGGCATCGAGATCAGATAGTTTCCTCCGCAGTAAGGCGGTGCTAGAAGTAACGGTTTTACGATCCTGCTCTAATCTAGCCTTTTCTTCATTCAACATCTTTTCCTTGTCAATGTAGACCTTCTCTAATTCAGCCCGAGCCTCCTCCAATGCCTTGTCATTCTCTTCTTTATAACGGTCTTTATGTGTCTTCTGAATGGCTACAACCGAATCAGCAAACAGGTTAACGACCCCGGCGTTGAAACGGATCGCTAACTCCTTCTGTGCCTCCTGAAATTCATCTACTAATTTCTGAGCACCCTCACATTCAACCTTCTCAGCCGCTGCGAAATAGTGTACTACCGGTTTCGTAGACATCCGGAGCCGGTTATCGGGCACAGTGGTCATCGGAGTTGCTGGTGGTTTCAGCGAACTCTGAGGTGGCTGTAATTCCGGGTAGTCCGTTGTATCATCGGACGGAACCGACGGCTGTCTCCATACTAACGGATCAGCTGGACTCGGAGTGGGTTTACACGGAGCGGGTTTAGGAGGAGCGGGTGGGGTAGGTTTGATCGGGCCACGGTTCAAAGGTGACTGATACGCAGTCGTTGCGGATCGGTTGTAGGGTACCCGGAAGGTTGAAGGTGATTCGTCCCGGCCCCGTTTTGCATCACCTCGTGCCGGACTTCGGCTTGCCTGACGTTTAGTGTCAGTTCGATTCCTAGGTGGATCCCCTCGGAGCTCCGCTACCTGGTTCCACATTTCCTGGGGCATATCAAACTTCCCCCGATCCAGTAACAAGGCGGCTCGAGCACTCAGTTTACCATTACGGGCGTCGGCTACCTCACAGTAGGATTCAGTCATGGTCGATATCCCCTGAAAATCTTCCCTGCCCATTCGGTCGTATTTCTCTCTCCATATTCGGTGCAAATTATTGACTCGGGCCACAGTAGCACTCATACCCGGAGTGTGACAGTTTTTATAAAAGCGAACCATGTTCGCCCTCCGAGTCGTTACACAGCCATCACATTTCTGATTTTCTCGGGTCGCCTCCGTCTTCTGACATTCGTACACTACCGAGTGATGCATATGTCGTTTGGTTAGGTGCCGGAGGAATCTACGGGCCGTTGTGTAATGTTTCGGTCTCGGATTCTTTAAGCACAAGGCAAACGGACAGATGGTTTCCCCCTTCACCAAATACCACTCTTTGTAGGCCCATCGGATTTTCCAACGATGATCCCTACTGTAGTATGCATCCGAGTGATGCCGGATCTGGTCGAACCACCATTCGTAGTGGTCAGACGGTAGCGGGTCTTTGATAGTCGGTCGGAGCCAATCTTCATCATCCGATTCATTTTCCATGTTATAAGCCGTGGGGCAGCCATATTTGGACGGTCCTTTGGCGCATTCCTCGAACGAGGCGGGTACGAACAGACGGAACTCGGTGTTTGCATTTTTGTACACCTCCTGCAACCGCTCAAATTCCTCCTCAGTCATTGAGGACCCCTTTTTCGGTTTCGGAACTTTCTCCGTCGGTTCATCCCCCTCCTCTTCCTGTTCACCTTCCCCCTCACTCATATTTTCATCCTCCCCCGATCCGACGTTATCCTTCAGCTTCGTTTTCTCTATTATAGCCCCTACCCCGGCACTTGCAGCAGCCTGTATTGCCTTCAGCTGTCCGGGCGTCGGTTCCTTCTGTTTCAATCCTTCAGTTACCTTCTCTACTGTCTTCGGGTCGACTGTTAGATCTACTATTGTCGGTTTCGGGTTCTTACACTTCCCCCCTTTCTTAGCAGCTCGTTTCTCTTTCGGACTCAGAACTTTCTCAAAGTCGGACGAATCCGTGTCCGTCAGACTTTCCTCACTCTTATCCTTCTTTACTTTCGATTTCCGGAGCACTACCTTTCCTTTCTCTACCGCGTCTTTCCTTAACTTTTCTGCTATCCTCTCCTTCTCTTCCTCTTCGGACGGGTCTCTGTTCATTTTCGGATCATATCCCTTGGTTTTCTTCCCTTCTCAGATCAGAGCACTTATGATCTCGTCTCTGCGAGACGGATCATCGTCGCTCTCCTCCAATCGATCATAAAACTCATCGATGTCGATACTGTATACTTTAGTTTTCCTTCTCCGGTTCGCTAGCTTCTCCCATTCTTCTACGTTTCGAGGCAAGATCTTCTTTTCCGGTTCTCTAAAATATATATCCGCCTGGATGTCGAGTCCGGTTATTCCTACTCGAGTCGTTCCCGGAACACTGACTGGGATTACCGGTATTCGTTTCTCTCGGTACATCACCTCGCAGTCAAATACCGCCTTGCGAAAACCTTCGTGCACGTTCAATCCCTTCTGCATCTCGGGAAAGAATAGCAGCCAGTTTGACGGTAACGATTCATAAACATCAGCCCCCAATATTGAGATCAAACAGTCCCGTAGTTCATTCGGAAGAGTTCTCGGTACTCCTCCTTCTGGGTGAGGTTTTAGGTACCTGGTGACGACAGGGGCCTTTTCGGACGGTGAGCGGGCCACACTCAACGTCTTCCCCCTGCGCTTCCCTTCGCCTGCCGAGACTTTGGATTTCTTACTCACCGATCGTGTTGGTGAATTTTCGTCCTGCACCTTCCGTTTCTTCGGGCGTCCCACCCCACGTTTTACAGCCATATTCTTTATTTCTTTCTTCATCTGATTTAATTCATCCGATCCCATTTTGAACATTTCCGCGGAGTACTCCCTTCCTTTCCACGGTTTCAGCCGATCAACGTTGGATTTCTGATTCCTACCATGCGTATCCCTCATTAGCACAGTATTGTCACTGATCCGCTGTGTGATCCGCCAAGGTCCATCCCAATTATCACTTAATTTAATCCCTACTAACGGTTCATGGTACCTGCCTACCAATTCTCCCACTTCGTATCTTCTAGTCTTAAGATTCGTGTCATACCCGACCTTCTGCCATTTAGCATTCTTCTGTAACTCTTGTCTAACCAATTCGTATGCATTTTTAAACTGTTCTTTCAGAGCCTCCACAAACATTATCTGACATGGTACCTCCGGGTTCATTCCTACTACCCCAAAAACCAGGTCCGCGGGCATGATCAGATCCTCCCCGAACACTAGTAAGTTAGGGGAACAGTTAGTGCTAGCATGTACGGTGCTGTTATAGGCATGACATACAAAGTCACATTGTTCATCCCAGTCATCCATTCTCTGATTTACTAGTCCCTTCAATACTTGTATCAGGGTTCGATTAAACCTTTCTACCTGTCCATCACTCTGCGGCCGGTATGGATTAGTACGAGTCTTACAAATCGCTAACTGATGGCACATCTCCTGCCACAAATTTGATTCGAATTCCCGTCCCTGATCGCTGTGTAACATTAGTGGTACACCCAGATACAGGATCCAACCTTTCACCAGCGCTCGAGCACATGTTGCAGCCTTATGGTCCTTCATCGGAAACACTCGTGTATACTTAGTGTAATAATCCGTCACTACCATCATACAAGTATTACCTTCGGGGGTCGTAACGAATCCGGTTATAATGTCTACAGCCACTCTCGCGAATCTCACCCCGAATAGTTCCTGGGTTAGAGGCATCTTACCCATTCCGCTTCTCGTCTTACTAGTGCAACACCTGGGACAGGTCTCTATCCATCTCAATAGATCCGTACTCATTCCTGGCCAGTAATATTTCCTTCCTAATCGTTCTAAAGATCTCTTTTTCCCCAAATGTCCACTGGTCTGGTGTCCATGGCAGAAGAACATTATGTCCCTCCGCATGGCTGTTGGTATCACAATCTGTCGGATCCGATTTCCTAACGCATTTACCTTCCAACGGTACAGTGTATTCTGTACAATTTCAAGTTCCTCCCATTGTGCAATTTGTCTACGGATTTCCCTGTTCTCTAATGAAATTGCGGGTCTTGCCGGTCTTCCTCCTGCCTCTAACAATTCCTTCATTCGCTTACAATTCGGATCCTTCTCTTGAAATGCTCTAATCGATTCATCTCCCCATTCTAATACACTTGGTTCCATATTCCTATACGGATGTCTCACCCCAGCTAAAACAGCATTGTGTGCCCCACAATCGGTACAACCAGTGTTCTGACACTTCCTAATAGGTATTCGTGACAAAGCATCCGCATTGACATGTTTCGCACCCTTCCTATGTTGTATCTGACTATGATCCAATCCAAATTCTGACAAATGAGCGAGCCATCGTCCGATCATTCCTTCTGCATCCTTGAAGTTCAACAGCCACCTCAATGACGAATGATCTGTTCTCAACGTAAAGTCCGATCCCCACAAAAAGTGTTTGAACTTTTTAGTGTATACAACCACCGCTAGTAATTCTCTCTTGGTCGTACAATAGTTCCGTTGCCCCTTATTCATCGTGTTACTTGCAAATGCTATGGGTACCTCTTCCCCATCCTGTACCTGAGAAAGGGCTGCCCCTATACATTCGTTACTGGCATCCGTGTCTAAAATGAAATGGCCATCCCGAGTCGGATATCTGAGTACCGAGTTTCCTTGAAAAGGTTCTTTATCTTTCGGAAAGACTCCTCCTGCTCTAAACCCCACGGAAACACTTCCTTCCTTCTCCCCGGCGTCCAGTGTGACAGACTTTGAATCGGATAACTCAGTTTCGAATAACCGGGCAAGAAATCCCGATAGTATGAACAAAAACCCAAGAACGAGCGCACCTCCTTTGGACTTCTAGGTGCCGACCATTCCATTACCGTTCGAATCTTCTCCGGATCTGCCTTCACTCCATCCGTTGATATGATTCGTCCCAGATAGTTGATACTCTTATGAAACAAACTACATTTCTTCGGTTTTAGTTTCAACCCATTCGATATAATCCGCTTCAATACAACCCTCAAGTTTTCTAGACAATCTTCGAATGATTTCCCGAATATTATGACATCATCCAAATATACTAAACATTTCTTCCATAAGATGTCGCTCAATAAAGTCTCCATCATCGCCTCGAATGTGGCCGGGGCATTACATAACCCAAAAGGCATCACATTATATTGGTATAAACCAATATGGCTCGAAAACGCGGTCTTCTCCATATCATCCTCTTTCATTCCCACCTGCCAGTATCCGGATTGTAGATCAATCGTACAAAACCATTTATTTCCGCCCAGGGAATCAATAGTCTCATCTATCCGAGGGAGAGGATAGGAGTTCTTCTTGGTCAATCCATTCAACTTACGATAATCGATACAGAATCTGATGCTTCCATCTTTCTTGGTTACCATACATACCGGGCTACTCCAAGGGCTCGTACTCGGGACAATCACCCCTTCTTTCAACATCTTTCCGATTTCTTCCTCAGCCACCACTTTCTTGGCTAGAGGCAGTCGGCGGTATGGTATTTTGAAAGGTTCCGCATCCCCAGTCTTTATACAATGCAATACTTTATCAGTCCTCCCCAACGGTTCTCCTGGTTTTGCGAATGCCGTCGCACATTCCTCCAGTACGTTCCTTAATAAACCTTTCTGCTCGTCACTCTCCAACGCGGAATCCTTCAACAATTGATTCACTCCCTCTTCCAGTTCAGGTTTTTCACTTATACTGCATATGTCCATTCGACTACCGGTGACCGCCTCTGCGAGTACAACCTTGCCTATTATAGTGCCTTTATTTAGATATACAGTCTTCAAACCCGGATTGGTCACAGGAGTTACTGCCCATGAGGCATTTCCCACCAAAGTGTCTGCTGACTCCAATCCCTTCTCCTTCAACATTTCCATGTCCGGTTCGAATACTCCCGCTTGACCCCTAAAACATCGGATGGATGACATCAAGACATCACAGGCCTTTCCGGGCGGTATTTTTACGGTTTGTGCTACACATGCCATTCCACTAACATTCTTGGCTATACATTGGATTCGGTCTCTATACGGATGGTTCAACTTCAATTTGCCCGTAACCGGGGTCCAATATAGCGCCATATAATGACGCGAAGTCCATTCCTAAGATTCCCCCACTCTATATCTCCGCCACCGTCGGTGAAAATACGTATTCCCTTCCTCCCAATACTACTATCATACAAGTCCTACCAAATGTCGGTATTTTGCTTCCGTCGGCCCCACATGCATTTACCCTCGTTGTGAGGTCCTCATCCATGTCGGACACCAAATCGAAGAACTTCTTTGAGATAACGGAGTGGCTAGCCCCACTATCTATCAAAAAAATCTCCCAACCTGCCATTCACTGATACCGACACATACCATCTCTTCCCGTCCAACACAGACGGATTACTAGCGAATCTCTTGATATCAGTTTCCAACCCAAGATCGAATCCATGGTTCTTTAAATAGTTCAGACACGGATGACCTCGGGGAAGGCGGATGCCACTTACTCTGGTCAACTCCTCTATCCACCCGTCCTCTGTACTAGTGTCCGGTTTCCCGGTTCTGCTCCCCATGGCAATTTCTTCACTAGTCCCCCCAGCCCCACACGATTCTGGCCCTTCTTCTTGACCCGTGCTGCTGGGCGATTGGTCGGTACCTGATTCAAATACATTCGCGTCGAAGGTATCTTGGCAACTTTCTACAGGGGTTATCTGTTTGCCGTTACTAATAACCCCCTCTAATTTCCCGATTCATCCTCCTTACGTTCTCTCCATATGGGTTTCTCTGCAGTACAAGACGAGGCGAAATGCCCCATTTCTTGACATCTGAAACATTTAATAGTTGATCGGTCCGTTCTCGGTTTTCGTTTAACCTCCATCATATCTTTCATCTGTTTCAGCATGGCCTCCATGATCTTACCCATACTCGTTTCCTCCGGGGCATTACTGCTGGTGGATTCAACTTTGTTTTCTATGGGTTTCTCAACGGATCTGACGTGAGTATCCGTTGCAGTGGACCTTTTCTTCCATCGATTTTTGTTTTTCCCGTCCACTTTGACCCCAGCAATATGTTCGTCTTCCGAATCACCGGAGGAATCATCCCTGTCCTCCTCATGTACTGCATGTACCCGACTCTGAGGTACGAACCCTGCTAAGAGGCGACGTTTCTTTTCAAACTGGTTTAATGAAACAAACAGATCAACCATGGATGTGCCTCAAACCAATTCCTTTTGTACTAATTTTGCATGTGCCGGATCCCTCAATCCTTTAATGTAGTGCGTGAATAATTCGTCCAAAAAATATTCATCATCACGCCTCCAGTTCGGTCTAGCCTTCTGGAGCAATCGTTGCAGCTCGAGTCCATAAATTTTCGGAGATTCCTTCGGTTTCTGGGTACGAGATTGAAACTCCTGCCATGGGTCAGTTGCCACTAGGGTGCCGAATAGATAAGTCGCCGAATTGACCAGTTGGTCGTATGTACCGGTGTCTCCATATATCAACCGCCACTCATCAACAGCAATCCGACCCGGGCCCCCGTTCAGCCATTTTATCAATGGTCCCAATGAAGCATTCTTATCCCATCCGTGATATTTGTTATCATCACAAAAGTCCTGATAACTCTCCTTCCAGTCCAGCCCATTAAATCTCTTCGTTTCTCGGATCGGTTTCCTCGCAGCATTGGCACTCCAAACCAGGCGATCCGACTGCCTCTGACTCCAGTCCATTATTTCCGCTGCCTCATCCCCCTTTCGGCTACAACAATCTACGCCCATGTTTTGGATACAAGGATCCGCGTCATAAATCGCTGCTGTGGCGGGGGACATTGAAGCCCGTCTCGTAAGTCTTAGTTTCTCCGCAACCGATCCAGCATTCCCGCCACCACCCGTCGTGCCTGTTGTACCCTGATTGGTACCATTACCGGTGGTGCCCGTATTGTTTCTTCCGGGATTCTGAGTCTGACTAGGGTTTGTGGTCTGGCCGGAGTTAAAACTGTGCGGGTCTATCGGTGCTGCACCTGGCATAGCGTACTGGTACGTGACGTTATATATCGGGGCTTCACTTGGCGGTTGCGGACCACTTATTGTGTCATCCGCAACCGGGTTCAACGATCCGTAGCTGTGGTTCACCTGGTCTTTCGGAACTTCCCGCGGCGTAATGTCCGTCGTGTCGGTATGACCAATGGTCACTCGTCTATTTGAGTCCTGGTCGGTCTGATATCGGCCTTCCTTTACATTTGACATGCCTTTCTCACTAGTAAAAGGGTTGAAACCTTTCAGAATAGGCTTCGGAGTCGATTGGGCATCAACCTCCTGCTCCTTTCGTTCCTCCTCCAATGCCATCTGGTAGGCCAGAAAAGAATCGGTAACATCCTCTTTCCTTTTTCTCAACTCCTCCAACTCTTCTTTCGCTAACCTTCGTTCCTCCGCAATTCTCTCTTTTTCTACTTCATAATCTTTAAAAAATTGCAGCGCGTCCGCCTCTTTTTCCTTACGTTCCTTTATAATGGAATTCATTTTCACGGACTGTCGATTCACCTCAATTTCATACTGGTCTCTCAGACTTCTTGACTTCTTTGCCTCTTCTCTATCCTTCTCTAAAATCATTCGCTCCTGCTCCATTCGTTTTCGAATGGAGTTCTCCTCCCCCTTCTGCATTGCTAGAAGTCTCTGTTGCTCAGCCAGTTGACTAGCGATGTAATTTTTGTCACGGGATAACTGTTCCGTTCCTTCCCTTAACCCCATCGTGATCCTTCTGTTCGATTCAATCTGATCATCCCTATCTTTCATCAATTGTACCAACTCGTCATTCATGGCACTATACTGTTGCTGCATGATGCGTTGATCGGCCCGTACTTTTTCCTGGTATATCCGGTCCTCCTCTAATCGTCTCTTCCGATCCCTATCTTCTGTCTTCTGACCTATTTCGAATATGCCAGGCGTAATCAAGCCTAACGAGTCCATTAATTCCCGTCTCGCGGTTCGTTTTTCAGTTGGGGTTTGCATTTTTGATGCACTGGCCCATACTCGATCTATATTCCTCAGACTTCAATCCAGTTCCCCATCCTCTAACGATTCCTCAATCCTCGATTCCCCCTCCCCCTCTTTTGGTCGGGCCTCCGCCATGATGACCTGCTATCTCGACTGGTCACGGCACCAATGTAGAGTTTAGTATTTTACGGTCGCAGAATAAACAACTCGGAAGGTTCTTTATACGTTCTGGATGCAAAGAGAAAGAGTTTTATTCACATTTCCTACTACAGTAATCTAAGTTCGGTTCTTGTTCGGGACGAGACCTGATGAGGTCTGTCTACCACTGAGCCTTCCGGCCTTATATATCCCACCCTACCCGATCGCAGCGCCCCCTTATCAACACTCGCGCCCTCTGTATACGGGTCACGAACTAATATCTTATGGTGGTTTATATAACTGCGATCCGAGTGGGATTCGAGTCCCCTACAGAAGTGTCATATGACTTTTCCGGTGAATTTAAGTTGACCTTAAATTTATTGTCAATATCATATGATATTTCCAGGGAATTTTGGTTCCTCTTAGATTTACTGGAAAGCTACCTGCCTCTCCAGGGCTCGTAGAAGGGTACCAGAGCCACCCCCTGCCGGCCTAAAGTCACCCAAACACCGCCACACTTCACCCACAGCTACCTACCATCCATACCCAATGACTGCCGGTGCCACACTGGTCCACTTCAGTGCACATCAGAGGTCATGTGACAGCCTTAGCCAATCAGAGGGAAGTCTCGTGGCGGTAATGTGACCATGAGAGCACCCCCTATATAATTGTTGTGCTGCTGGGGGTGCTCCTCACTTCTCCTTCCAGAGACTGGCCCTACCTTCCAGGGGGTGGCCCCGGCCTCCAGGGAGCATTAAATGATGAAATTGATGAATGAATGCCTGTCTGTGCATAGGTGTATCCCTAGTTTCCCAGGTGCCTGTGCTCCCAAAAACTGATGAAACATCCCCGTTCTCAATTTAAGAAAATACTGCATTCCAAAATAGAATAATTCTTTAATGACATTTAGGTAAATATTTCAGAGCATTTAATCACATTTAAGTAACCTTCTCACAGCCTTCACATTTGGTTTACTCAAATTTAATGACATGTAGGTAAATATTTCAGACCATTTAGGTCAACTTAAATGTTGCTTAAATATACCAAAATAGTCACTTTTGGTATACCAAAATATGCTTAAATCTCAAAATTTTGACATTTAAGTTTTACCGGCAAGGTGAATTAAAGGTCATTATAGGTGCTTATCCAAGACATTTAAGCATATATAATGGCCTTTGGGGAAAACTTAAATGCACTTATATCGAGTTTTTCGTGCAGTGTTTTCTTCCCATGTTACTTGAACATACCTTATATTTTAGGCCTAAATGGACGGTCACGTGTTGGATCCAACCAATAAATGTTATACAGGATTGGCCGCAGTATTGACGGAAGAACTCCCCAGGTGGCTACATTCTCACCACCTACCTGGGCCACCTGGCCCCCTCACCCCAGCCAGTGCCTCATGTCCACTCTACTGGGTGTCAGGACAGAACTCAGTTTTTTTCGAATACCTGCCATAGTGGCGTTTCGTCAAGAAATTGAATACGATGTCATGTATGTTTAGACAAATAAAAATGAAAGCAATTATACACTGATAATAAAACCTATAGTCAGTACTGACTATACCATCATATTTTGACCCCCGTAGTCAGGGGACTATACAACTTAGTCACATATTAGTCATAAAGATAGTCAGGAGTGACTAAATGTGGATCACACAAATTGATGATGTCACAGGAATGTGTGCACAGGAAACAGTTAGGATTCAAATTTGAATGGTCCATGGACTTCAGGTAGGCACATCCTTTCCTAAACCACTGTTCTATGGATATCCCTGCTTGTTATATGTTATGTTACAGTTGACTATGACAACTTCAGATGTTACAGGGTGCATGAGTTCTCATGTTTGATAGAGTTATCATGGTAATTTGTTCCAATTTTGATAACATGGAAATACATGAACAGTGTATGTCTAGACTGACAGAGCATGATAGGCCTACACAGGAGCCTGTCGTCTGCTCTGCCTTATCATAGCCTGTCCCCTGGCCTGTCCTATCCTAGCTTGTCCCCTGCCTGCCTTATCCTAGCTTGTCCCCTGGCCTGCCTTACCGTAGCCTGTCCCCTAGCCTGTCTTATCCTAGCCTGTTCCCTAGCCTTTCACCTGCCCTGCCTTATCCTAGCCTGTCCCCTTCCCTGCCTCATCCTAGCCTGTCCCCTTCCCTGCCTCATCCTAGCCTGTCCCTGCCCTATCCTAGCATGTGCCCTGCCCTGCCTTATCCTAGCCTGTCCCTGCCCTGCTTTATCCTGGCCTGTCACCTGCCCTGCCTTATCCTAGCTTGTCCTCTGGCCTGCCTTATCCTAGCCTGTTACCTGCCCTGCTTTATCCTAGCCTGTCCCCTGCCCTGCCTCATCCTAGCCTGTCCCTGCCCTGCCCTGCCCTATCCTACTAGCCTGTCCCCTGCCCTGCCTCATCCTAGCTTGTTCCCTGCCCTGCCTCATCCTAGCTTGTCCCTGCCCTGTTTATCCTAGCCTGTCCCCTGCCTTGCCTAATCCTAGCTTGTCTCCTGGCCTGCCTTATCCTAGTCTGTCACCTGCCCTGCCCCATCCTAGCCTGTCCCCTGCCCTGCCTCATTCTAGCTTGTCCCTGCCCTGCTTTATCCTAGCCTTTCTCCTGGCCTGCCTTATCCTAGCCTGTCCCCTGCCCTGCCTCATTCTAGCTTGTCCCTGCCCTGCTTTATCCTAGCCTGTCCCCTGCCCTGCCTCATCCTAGCTTGTCCCCTGCCCTGCTTTATCCTAGCCTGTCCCCTGCGTTGCCTTATCCTAGCCTGTCACCTGCCCTGCTTTATCCTAGTCTGTCCCCTGCCCTGCCTCATCCTAGCCTGTCTCTGCCCTGCTTTATCCTAGTCTGTCCCCTGGCCTGCCTCATCTTAGCCTGTCCCCTGCCCTGCCTCATCCTAGTCTGTCCCTGCCCCGCTTTATCCTAGCCTGTCACCTGCCATGTCTCATCCTCACCTGTCCCCTGCACTGCCTTATCCTAGCCTGTCTCTGCCCTGCTTTTTCCTAGCCTGTCCCCTGCCTTGCCTTATCCTAGCTTGTCCCCTGCCCTGCTTTATCCTAGCCTGTCCCCTGCCCTGCCTCATCCTAGCTTGTCCCCTGCCCTGCTTTATCCTAGCCTGTCCCCTGCGTTGCCTTATCCTAGCCTGTCACCTGCCCTGCTTTATCCTAGTCTGTCCCCTGCCCTGCCTCATCCTAGCCTGTCTCTGCCCTGCTTTATCCTAGTCTGTCCCCTGGCCTGCCTCATCTTAGCCTGTCCCCTGCCCTGCCTCATCCTAGTCTGTCCCTGCCCTGCTTTATCCTAGCCTGTACATCACCTGCCATGTCTCATCCTCACCTGTCCCCTGCACTGCCTTATCCTAGCCTGTCTCTGCCCTGCTTTTTCCTAGCCTGTCCCCTGCCCTACCTTATCCTAGCTTGTCCCCTGGCCTGCCTTATCCTGGCCTGTCACCTGCCCTGCTTTATCCTATCCATGTTTACCCTGCTGAACCTTGACCTGCCTTCAGTACTTAAGTTTCCCTTATTTCTCATGATTGACTATATCTATTAGTCATAGTGACTACTTTAGACCATGAAACCATTAAATTCATAGTCACTTGACTATATAGCCCGAATCAGCCAATTTAATGGCTGACTATAGGTTGACTATATGACTAACTTACTATAGACATAAGTGACTAACTTGGTATAGTCGTTTTTGCTACATTCATGTGACTATAGAAATGTAGTCCATAGTGACTAACATTTCCAGGTCCATTATTATCAGTGTAGCTATGCACCCAATAAGAGATATCATATATGGTTAAACATATTTAATTGGTAATAATTTAAGTATGGGTATAAGTATGAGTACACTGTCAGAAGTTATATTTTTTTAACCCATTTGACATGCATTTCCACCAATATTAACATAGTTGTACAGTTACAGTACTTACTACTAACAGTGTAGGTCCACCCTGTACTATTACATAGGTAGCCATTAATATAAACGCGCTGACCCCGGAGCCAATGGCACATAATGATACATGCAGGCCCACTTCTTTTCCCCAAATAAACTCCCCATGGGTCCACAGCAGAGTTTATGAAATATTTGAAAGAAACGTGCATGACCACTTTGGCCATGTATTCTGTCATTGGAAAGGGGAAATTGCCCTAGTGGTTATGCAGGAAACAATGTTTTTTTGGTAACGGTTTTCCCATTAAAATCTTGGGCACACAGGGCCAGTTCACTACAGAAAACAAGACCATATCGGTTACTAAAAGCTGTGTACTACACGGGCCCAGAAGCGCCAAATGGATAGAAACGTGGAAAGTGAAAAGTGAAAATCAAAAAGTGGAAAGTGAAAATCAAAAATGGAAAAGTGTAAATCAAAAAGTGAAAACCAAAAAGTGAAAAGTGGTTTGAGGTTTGAGGTTTCCACTTTTAGTGTCACATCGTCAATCTGTCAACAGGTTGTGACAGGTATCTTTTAGCATAGGGGTATGGTTCAGAAGCCCATGTTTTCCAGGGCCATATCTTAGAATATACCGATAATTGAAAAAAACATTGTTACTATGGCAAAATCTCATCTAATCTTGATTCTAACAGACTAAATAGCTTGATCTTGATGTATTCTCCATACTAGTGTCCTAAAATGGAAAAATTGTCATTAATAAAGTGTTGACAGTAGTTAATACATGGTAAAATGCCATAATTTGGTCATTTCCCAAGTCAATTCTCATGACCTTGACCTTGGTCATGGTCAAATGGTTGTTTGTGTACATAGTGGGGTTAGTTATGTGCATCATATCAAAATTTCATGAAAGTAGCTCAAATGGTAGGAAATATACATAGAAAGTTATGTTTTACTAATAATTCATGACAAAGCCAAGATGGCCGATAAGATGGCCGCCAATGACCCTGATTTCACCTGTGGTATGAAGAAATTCCGAAAGTAGAGATATTCAGGATTCCAAAAAGGTAAGTTTAAAGAATATAGTCTTCGGGTGCATGGGACTCCCTGCTTCCTACCCAACTACTATTTCTGGGCTGGTAACCTGGTATGTTAGACAACCTTGAACCTATATAATTTATTTTATGACAGTCACTTAGACGAGTCTGGAGAGAGGTTTACTTTTTCAGTGTAGTTGTCTCAGTTGGTGGTAGTTCAGGTAGCTACCCCTCAATCCCTTCATCTGTTCCTTGTAATAAGGATCCTATATCTACAGCCTATGGACTTGTGGTAACGTGTGAATCTATCTAAGGAAAAGGGAGTGGTAATTTTTTAACAAGGGGGGGGGGGGTTGGGGGTCGGTGGATTTTCACACTAGCGGGTCAGACATCTTTTGCTCCCCCCCCCCCCATGGGAGGGGTTGAAATTTCTCACCCCCCCTCCCCCTCCACCACAGGCAGGTTGAAATTGAGCGTGGCCGACCTCCTTTTGCCCCCCCCCCCCAAATCCACCAACACCCCCCCTATTGTTTAAAAATGACCACTCCCTAATACTCGCCCACTGTGTGTCTGGGTCTGGGCAGGAGGAGGCCCAGGTGGTGAGAAATCAAAGTCTTACAGTCAGTGTATAGAAGGATAGTTCTAGTTTCTCCATATCATTGGCAGCCATTATGAGTTGTCCTCATATAGGCAGTATGATATATCTTTGTTCGATTCATATATATGCATGGCAAAAAACAACACTCAATTCTTTCGATTATTCAAAGTATTTGATAAACTGAAGCTAATGTGGCCTAAATGGTAGGCGATAGTTATATCAGTATAGTTTTTCTAATAATTCACATTTTTACATAGATCTCTAGGGTGTTTCACAACCAAATGATAGATACAATTGATATCAATAAGTTGTGACCAATGAGATACGAATGGTCGTAGTAGAATGAGGTGAAGTGTTTCACAAATTTATAGCTTATGATCAATTGTATCTCACCCATTGGTTGTATCTTATGAGCAAGATACGAATGCAGCTTGTGAAACAGCTAGATACAACTGATCGTATCTTTATAGAGGTAGATACAATCAAAGGCACCCCCTAAACTACCCATCTGGTATCAACCCCTTCCTATCTATAATAAAAAAGATCAATTATAATGTAAGGCCCACATAGATAATATGTTTTTAGTATATTTACAAGCAGATACTAGTGGGAGGAAATGCCTACGACCATAATGTGCACATGAAGTTTGATTGATTAAAGTTTTGATGTATTTTATTTCAACTCACAAATTAATGTGGGTCTTTTCTATACCATCTAGAAGGTATCCTTTCAAATAATATCAGATGATTAAAAATGATTAAGGGGCACCCTATCAGCCACCACTTAGGCAAAAAAAGGTATGTTTCAGGTAACATGGCAAGAAAATGTAAGGTTGGTAGGTCGGATTTTTTTTTAAACATGAAAGTTAGTCGCCAGCCTCTCCGAAGACCCTAGAATTGACCAAATAAGGTTAGAAATATCAAAATGTAGAAAATGTAGTGTTGGCCCTGTTTTGATAGGGTTGCTCGGGTGACCTGAAACAAACCCTTTTTTTTGCCTTAGCTTAGTTTGTGCAACAGTGTAACCTTGTTAGTATTAAACCAATGTGCTTTACTTGTATTCCCACTATGAAAAATCCTATATTTTGGTCGCAAATAGCTGTGAAACACCTAGAAGGACGCTCGCTTACGAGCAACAACTAGATTTACGACCAGCAATAGATCTATTCGAATGGTATTAGTAGTAGAAATAGGACCAACGATTGATCACAATTAATTCTACTTACCTTCTCCTGTGGGGGATTCAGCACTGGTTGAACCTGCATTGAGAAATAACAAATCTGGTTCAAGATATTTAATTGGTAATTATATTTAATTTCCACTACGGGTTTGTTGGTTAGACATGCACAAATAGGAGAAAATGTAGCGGAACTTCCTATACAAAATGTCAGGTGCTTAAAAAGGAAGAGGAGGGTGGAATTGCTATTCACCCTGGTTAGATTTACGCAAACTTGGTCCAGTTCAGGGACACAATGGATATGGAGTGGTGAGATCCCAATGCAGTGGTGACATCTATGGCAGGATGGCGAACTAGTTACTGTAGGCTTCTATAGGGCAGTGTGCTAATTGAACACAATCTAAAAAAAAATTCAACCACTAGCACTGAAGCTCCCTCAATGCTCTATTTGCCAGTTCATCCAGCAGATAGTATTCTACTCATTTCTGATTTTAGGTTCAGGTTAACTACCCTTAGAAAGTTCCAGTTACCGTCTAATTTTAGGCTTCATGGCCCAATGTGAGGCCAACTAGCAGGGTTTTCTCAAACATTTCATGCCTCTAATATGCAGGAGGCACAAAGGGGAAAGTCTTCTTGATATTGATGTATCATTGGTTAGTTGTCACATGTCGTAGTTCAAGAGACAGATGAGTATTGTCGTTTTATGCCTCTACTACTCTACCTAAACCACATGCCGATGTCTTGTAACATTGATGCACAGTTTTCTTCTTCAAAATAAATTCTTCATTCAGGCATCCTCAAATTACACAGGTACAGAATAATGCAATACTTCACACTTGGAACCTGCCATTCTTACTTCTTATTAGAACCATACCAGAACCACCATACACTCAAAAAATAAACTTGTCTGCAGACTCTTCAAAGTGACAGTCTTAAAATTTACGAGTCAAAAACTCGTCTAAGTGACAAGGAAGCGGGTCTTCTAGCTGGAGACCCACTTGGCATGTGCCAGCCCAAAACCCGGCATTTGCCAGCTCTAGATTCTATTTGTGGGATGGTAACCTGATAGGTTAGACAACTTTTGTCTTGTTTATTTTACGATAGTCGCTTCGACGAGTCTGGAGACAAGCTTTTTTTTAGTGTACCACCCTTATAATTATTTAACATATTCTCTTACGACTCAATTGATGACCCATTACATAAACTCAATTTTTGATACACAATGAACGATATACACCAACTGGCTATACCGTCATCGTCATGCTCTGATAAATCATGACAATCTGTATTTATATGTCATGAGCGATCAATAAAAAGAAGCTATGAATGCCTGGTCGGAGCACTATATATATATATGTATATATATATTTATACCACGATTCTGGCGTTTCCCGTGCCGAGAGTGGATATTTGCCGTGCGGTTATCTCAGGATATACGCACGCTCAGAATTAATTTTTTACACCAAGACGTCTCTATATATTTTAACAAGGTAATGAAAGATAGGCATAGCCATTTTGGCTACGAAATTCGTCCGGGACTCGAACCCGGTTCGCGCACGCCATAAGCGAGCGATTAACCCCCAGCGCCATGAGGGCTGGACAATATCTGAAGCTGAAACCTTAGCTTTGCTTACCTTGCCCCCATGATATCGTTCATTGTCCGGTCGATACATAATGAATAACATCCAAATGTGGCGAAATTAGACCATGTCAGGCTTATTCCTTCAATCCAGTACATAAATAGATATCCTTCTTGATGTTCCCGAGTAGAAATAGCCTTTTAATTCCGTAAAATCCTCATATTTCGACATTTTGTGAAGGCCACCAGCCGGTTAGAGTTGTAAACAGCGAGACGCATGTGATCATGTGACCGACTGACCTAGTTTCCACGGCCTGGCTTCGATCAGCTGATCGTCCTCCGCCCGCCCCAAATACAACTCTAACGGGGTTGGTATCGATCGCAAAATGTCGAAATATAAGGAATTTACGCAATTAAAAGCCTATTTCTACAGGGGAACATCAACAAGGAGACATATATATGAACTGGTTTGAAGGAATAAGCTTGACAAGGTCTAATTTCACCACATTTGGATGTTATTCACTACGTATGTGGTACCGCTGGGATAAGCATGGCGCTCGGCGAGTCTGCCACTAGATCGGCGAGACAAAATGGAGAATTGAAAAAGGTAGGCCTTATACGCTATAATATCCATATATTTGAAGAAATTGGCGTCATGCAATATCTAGCGCTATAGCAAACTCGTGCCTCTGTCCCCACCTGTTATTGCATCAATATATATATATATATATATATATATATATATATATATATATATATATATATATATATATATATATATATACACACCTGTCCTCTGTCACCGAGCCATATCAATTACTGAAGATACCTACCATACAGTACCAGTAGGCCCAATAGGAAGTAATATCCTAATACGCTCATCCCAGACATGATATAACGTCCTTGTAAACTTATATCCTATAGGCCACTGCTGTGATAGGTTTTAAACCAACGAAATAATTCCCTGCATTCACTGTGGAATTCTTAGAGTGCAACTGGTACCCATTACGTCAGCTGTTATCAGGGCCTATCTCACCAGTACCAGATTAAGGAATGGCGGCGCGCGCAGGCTAATAGGTCCGGCCCCTATAGGATCCTATAGTGTAGGAGGGTTGAGTAGTTGTCTCTGTGACTACTCCAGGTACCAACCGTTACTCCTTATTACACCTATATCTTGTGGTGATCCTACATCTATAGCCTGTAATAACGTGTAGAACTTAAACACATCTCCATATGCTGTATACGTCTGGGTACCAGCAGGGTACAGGCCAGGTGGGGTGCTGAGAAATCAATGTCCTCCATGCAGTGTATAAGGATGATTCTAGTTTCCCTGTAGGGTGGGGGTAGGGGGTGTATGAGTTCCGTCCTGCACCAGACACCCACACAGTTACCCGTTGGCAACTACAGTCCGCGGACAGAGCCAACCTGTCACGAGATGGCCAGCGTCTGTGTCAACACGGTGGTGATGGGAACACTCTCACGTCGCCTCCTGTCTCCTCAAAGTTACTGTGTGTTAGGGAAGGTGCAGATCTGTCTATAGCTGGGGCCCTTGATGGGGGAGGGGGGGGGGGTCCATATGTCGCATGCCGATTTTAAGAAATGACCATGTTGCACACCTATGTTGGTTAATAATGCTCATGTCCCATGTCGATTTTAAGAACTGTCGATGCCCCATGTCACTATCATTTTAAGCCTTATGTCACATGTCACTAGGCCTCATGTCGCATGTCGATTTTAAGAAATGCCCATGTGGCCATATCGAATTTAGGGGTCTAGAGCCATACGTCTAAGGGAGTGTTGATTTATCAATTACAGGGGGGTCGGTGAGATTTCGTGCGGAGGGGCGAAAAAGTTTTACACACCCCTTCGAGAGCGCGTGGAACGTTTCTCGCCCTCCCTTGCCATAGGCGGCAAAATTGTTTCGCCGACCCCCATTTGAACTATAGTAACGCGCTGGCTTTTTTGCTAAAAAGGAGCTAAATTTTTTATGCCCCCCCCCCAAGAGGGGTCAGAATTTTTGACGCCCCCCCCTCCTTCAGGAGGGGTTGGAATTTTTTGCGCCCCCCTCTCCAACCCACCACACACACCCCTGTAACTAATAAATGAACACTCCCTAAGCTGTATTTGAGAGCCCTGTGTAGAGGTCTCTGGGGTCCTGAATCCACCACCTCCCACCTCCCACACAGCCCCTGTTGTAAGAATGTGTATCTGTGTATCTATACAGTGATCAGCCAAGCAGCACCTTCTTCCTCCTACCTGACACAATAAGGTAGAACTCAATTGACAACAACAAGGAGCGGTAGTCGTGGGGGAGGGGGGGGTCGGGTAAAGAATTTCAACCGCTTAACCGGAGAGGCTGTCAAAAGAAAAAGCGCGCGTGTTATACTATGCGTCAAATGGCCAGGGGTGGATCTATAGGGTACTACTCGTATACATTTGGATTCTTTTTTACACTTTTCTAATGATATTTCGATCCGCAGCGACTCCCGGTGTGACACTTTTTGGTACTTTGGTGTTTGGTGGATCCCCCCTTTTTGAAATTCCTGGGTCCGCTCCTGTAATGGCCCATGCGCACGCCAATTTTCAATCTGTGACCCCGACTCCTGGTCAAGGGGGAAAAATCTTGCGCATTCTGTTCCAAAATCCTCCCCCCCCTCCCCCCCCCCACCCCCTGTTTTTAAAAAGTAGCACTCTCTGACTGACAAGGCGACAGGGGGAGTCCCCGGGAGTCTCCCAAGAAGGGGGTCTACATGGGGGGTCCCCATGTCACCTGTCGATTTTAAGAAATACTCATATCATTTGTCAGAATCTATGTATTTCTCCTGTCATTTGTCATTAGGCTCCATGTCACCTGTCGATTTAAAGAAAAGGCCATGTCGCCCTGTCAATTTTAGGGGTCCATCCCCATCAACAAGCCTGTGTGGTGAGTGTCATACAGCACAGATGTAGCTGGAGTGTGACCAATGGGACTAACCTGGTTCAGGGCCCTGGGCTGCAGGTAGATACAAGCTTATATAGGACACAGGAAGTATAATAACTGGGGAATTGTCCAGGGGGAGGGATGGATAGGTACAACACTTTTAGAGGTCTATTCCATCCATATTATCTGGCACAGTGTGGCGAGACTCTGCACTGTCAGAAGTTAGTGTACACTCAAAAATAAAGTTGTCTGCAGACTATTCTATGTGACAAGGTAGCGGGTGTTCTAACTATAGTTGTCAAATAAAGCACCTACTTGGCCTGTGCCAGCCCAAAGCTGATGTATGCCAGCCCTAGACACGTCAAACAGGGCCTGATTCAGGATTCCCCCTGTAGGTGGTGTTAGTATAGCATGCATTATATATAAAGCGAGGGAATGAATTGCATAATTTCTATGTTGATCTTAATCATAATTATGGAAATACACATTCATGCTTTGGAGAATCTTGAGAATTATCTATTGGGGATGCTAAAAAAGGTAAAGGATTCAACGTTTTGATATAATTAAGACAAGACAAATATCCGTAGGGCATAAGCCCAAAATCCACGGCGGCAGGAACCTGCGTTAAAACAGCGTAGCAATACTGTTTTAACACAGGTTCCTGCCGCCGTGGATTTTGGGCTATAGACACCCCTTTTGTGTTTACTTCAATAATACAATAGCTGCAAGGAAACTCTGATTTGTATGACACCTACATGCATTGTATGTGGCTCAGTCTCATGAGTTTGTAACAGTTGAAACGTCTTTGACCGGCGGGGTCTTTGACCGGCGTCGTCTTTGACCGGTGTCGTCTTTGACCGGTGTCGTCTTTGACCGGGTATATAGAAAAGTTCTTTTTTCCATTTTTTAAAAATATTTTATATGTATATGATGTGATGTACTTAGTGGCACTTCTTATTGCATAATACTTTGGACAGTGCAGCTGTTTAAAGTATTATGCAATAATAATAATAAGCTATTTAAAGTTTAAGTAAAATACCAAGTGACGTCTTTGACCGGCTGAAGAAAAAAAGCCCAAAAGGGACCCTTAATATGTGCATTAAAAAATTGTTTTTTAATGGGTAAAACAACCATAGACTGTTTATTACATGAAGAAGTTGAAGCTTAAATTTCTTTACTATACACTACTTTTTTCTTCATTTTAATCCCTACCCGGTCGAAGACTACACCGGTCAAAGACGACGCCGGTCAAAGACGACACCCGGTCAAAGACGTTTCAACTGTTACAAACTCATGAGACTGAGCCATATGTGTTAACAATCTGTTACTGAGGACTAGAAATACTCTCACACAGACTTTCAGGACATGGCAGGGATTCCCCTGACCTACATGCCTCTATGAATAAGCTATTACAAACCTGAGAATTAGAGACAAGGATAGTGATTATGCCTGGGCTCAGAATCCAGTGAGCTCCACCTGCAGTGAAGCAGAAGTTATAGTGCACAAGTTAACCCTTGAAGGGTTGCATAGTGCTTTAAGGTGCTATACTCTATGTGATCATAAAGCATGAATTCAGCCTTGGTAAGTATGCTCACCTAACTGTTAATACATTTCCAAAGGGTCGGCGTGATGTATGAATGCAGTCTTGATGAATACACTTGCCAGGTTTATCATACTATTCTAGGGTTATGAATTTTATGACCCTAGACTCGTCATTTGGAGTGGGCCACCACCTGGGCTAACATTGTCAGTTAGAAGAGTGTTGTCTTGTGGGGTGGTAACTTGGTAGGTCCTCAGGTAGACAACCTTTAACTCGTTTATTTCATGATCGCCACTGTAAAGATCCTAAACTCTTCTTATAAAGAGGACCATTTGACAATTTTGGATCGCTTCATTTTATCAGTGAATTGTGTCAGGTATCCAGCTAACAGAAAAACATTATTTTATGTTTTAAAACATTATTTAACGTTATGCCATAGTGAAGAGCCTTAGAGAAACGTTCTATAATGTTCTATAATGGTATGGAATGATGTAGAACGTTTACTGGGTAGGGGCCGGGCTGGTACAAGTGTACACTATACTACAGTTCAGTGTTTAATTCCCCAGATACCCAACACACCATGTATATTTTGTCCTCATGCCTGGATCATAGTGGATGGGGGTTTTGGACCGTGCGTCTTATGTGGTTGACCTTGACCTTGGCAGCCAAGGTCAACGAATAAACTGTGTAAAAGGTTAGAACCGATATTGTATCCTTCAAGATCTATTATAACCACAGTAAACAACAAACCCTGGGGGTCCACTCTTTGACTTTTGGCTACTATGTGCGTACACAAACTGAAGGAAACTGCCAACTGCACATCCAGGTCCTCTCTAAGGGGTACCTTTTTTGATCATTTCAGGCCAAAGGGGTACCTTTTCAGAGCCCATATTTGGGAATTTCTATAACACCTACCAGATCATAATATATTATGTACTTCTTCTTTCATCAAGGCTATCTTTTGGTAGGGAAAAGGGTGCTTTATTGATAATATCACTTTAAAAATGATGAAATTTCCTGGATTTCCCTCGTAAAATTGAACTATATTTGGGTGTTTTAGACAATCACATGCAAAAGAGTTCTTTTTCACAATTTCCTGCAGTTATAAGGGTACATAATTTGAGATGATGTACAAACATAATCACTACAGAAAATATAGGGAATGGACCCCCCGGGAAACAACTGTAATGGGGGTCTAGATGGGGGGTCCCCATGTCGCCTGTCGATTTTAAGAAATGCTCATGTAATTTGTCAGTATCTTTGTATTTCTCCTGTCATTTGTCATTAGGCTCCATGTCGCCTGTGGATTTTAACAAATGCTCATGTCCCTTGTCACTATCTCATTATTTCTCCTGTCATTTGTCACTAAGCCCCATGTCGCCTATCGATTTTAAGAAAAGGCCATGTTGCCCTGTCGACTTTAGGGGTCCACCCCCTCCTAATGGTACTGCCCTTAGCCGTACATCTGTATAGCGATGACTCGGGTTTCTCCGTATGGGCGGCCATGTTAGTTCTGTGCTCGCCAATTATCGTGAGACTTAGGCAGTGACCAGCCACTCACACACCATAGCTTCCGGGCAACAAGCTGCAGTACGAGAGCAGAGCCAAGGTCTCACGAGATTGCTGGTGTCAGTGTAAACACTGCAGTTGCGGGAACAAGTCCGCACCAGTTAGAGAGCTATATGGCCGTACAACCATGGGACTATTTTGTCTGACCCACACAAGGTGACTGGCCAAAACACAAGCTGGCCCCAGCTCCTCTTCGAATGCATCTGAGCAGCATCACTGGTATCTGAGGGGCCATAACACCCAGTGGATGTGGCTGGTGGCTCGACCTGCGGGAGATGTTGTGAACCAATGCCTGTCACGTCCCTGTGAGGAGAAAAGTAGATTGGTTAAGGTCTCATAGAGGGTAATCCTGCAGAAAGCTGAGAGTCATATACGATTCTGGTCAGAAGTGAATACTGCAGGAGCACTGAATGGTCCATAAATAATTTGGAAATGATGCCAATATTATGAAAACCTACACACATGCTGCTGAATGTCTGCCAATTCCAATCAAATAATAGGAAAGGGATTCTCAGTGAGTTTCCATTTTTTTCAAAGGCCAGATTGGGAATCAGTGAAAATGCAATTTATTCAGTGCAAATTCGGGCGAAATTCAGGTGGTTTTCCGATACAGACCAGTGTTCTGATTTTCCGTGGTCAGTAGCTAATTTTTGTGGGAAATGTTTTGAAGAAAGGATGTATCTTTCAGGTCAATGGTGATTTTCAGAAATTGTAAATGTCCTGGTTGCAGTTATTGGGTTTTCCGCTATATTAAAGTATATAGTAGAAGCATTTCCTTCTCTGAGACCTAAAGTCTATCCGTAATCTGGCTAAATGGATGTGGGGGCGATCATTTACTGTGACAGTTACTATGGAAAATGGCTAGAGCGAACCCTAACCCTATCCCTAACCCTAACCCAAACCCTAACCCTAACCCTAACCCTAATCCGCCTAACCCTAACCCTAAGAAAAAAAAATTCCTAGTAACTGTCGCAGTAAATATTCACTCTCACAACCATTTAGCCAGATTACGGATAGCATCTTCGAAGTAGATTCCTTCACAGTGTCGCCGCCTGGCAGTGAACAAAGAGAATACCCTAGGCTTTTGACATGGAAATAGGCAGGTTAGAATTCTACCACAGTTTGATGCCAGCGATGTATCTAAAGAGGGTCGAGAGACCCGCCCCCCCCCCCCCCATTCTTTTTTTTACCTTTTTTTTTCAAAATTTGTTGGGGAAAGATTTTTCCAACAGCGCCCTCCTATTCTTTTCAAAATCCTAGATCTACCATTGAATATTGCTGGGTTTTTTTTCTACATCTTTGATCATTCATAAAATATGTAATGTTGGCCATTTTCAAGACCCCCCTCCTCCCCTTTGTCACGCTTTTCCCCATACCTCTATCATTGGGGACCAAGACCCCCACCCACCCCCTCAGGTGTGACGTACTCTTTGGATCACCCCTCGGATGTTTTGTTGATATAAAAAATAATTGCATTAAAAAACCGTCTATAACTTCGTAGAAGCAGATTCAACCTCCAGAAATTCGTATCACCTGTATAAAGCTACAAAACCAATCGACCTCTACATATTCAGGAGTGATATTCTGCTTAAGTAATACCACATGCTCACAATGGTTGTCAAAGGTAATATGTTACATGCTATCACACGACTAAACATGATAAATGAATAAACAATGGTGCACCACATTGGACTTGTATTACTAGTATAATCATAAATAATTGTGATATGAATATTACAAATCCCAGCGACCTCTAGCACACATGTAAAACAAGGATCTACTATTTGTTAATACAGTTAAATTGTTCTTTAAAAAAAAGTTCTTAAAAAAACTTTCCACATACTGTATGAAGCTCAGAAATCGAACCCCTAGATATCATGTTCGTCTTAAACAACTTTCTGTTTTTTTGAGATTATAATCAGTTTTTTCTTGAGTTGGAGGTTATATAGAAAACAGGAAATATAAAAGTTCTTGATCAATAGATACAGGACTCATTTTAAACAGGCCTCAAAATTACACTAATATATTATATTAGTGTAATTTCTATCAAAACATTTTAAATGTTTTGATAGAAATTGATTTTTTAAAATATATTTTGAAATTCTTATTAAATGTTTTCCAAATGTTATAAAGAATCATATTAGGAGGATGGGCCACAATGAAATATCCTTGATGGGCAATAAGAAGTCATTTAGAGGGTCCAATGAGAGCAGATATATAGTGTTTTACAGTGTGTTTCAAATCTTAGGACTTACAGGGTGCACTCCAAAAGTCTCAAATTGAGTATAAAACTTGTGTAGTCCAAAAGTCTCAAATTGAGTATAAAACTGATAATTAGCTTAATTCTGGACTAAATTCAGGGAAATAAAGTTTAATAAAATAACTGGGACATGAAGTATTAAACATTCTGGTTCATCTTTAACCAGATTGATATTTGAGCTGTAATCATCGGACAATGCCACTTTAAGAACTACCAGCTACCCCACAGAGGTAGATGCTTTGTAGACTTTGTCCTCAGTATAGATCTACGTCACTTGTACTCCAGAGTTAATTGGATTAACCTCAGCTGTTCTCTTAGTATCTATGTCATACATATAATTGTCTTGATAGTTGATCAGCTGCACTTTAACCGGAGTAGTTCCTTACTTTTTTATTTTTAGTGACATGTAGCCTACATGTGTAGGATATATATGTACCCGTTGGCCCACCACCACTCAGACAGCGGCTAGTGTTACGGCTTTACTACACCATGATGTTGAGGACGGTGGTGGTGGCGGGGTGCATGCTGGTAGCTGGTGTGACAATCGGGGCTCTATTTGTTGGGCACCAAGTCTTCATCAAGGTAAGCATCTCATCTATTTACCATAGACTGCCAAATTCCCACAGGGAGTTGTAGAAATAGGTGTTTTAAGATATATTATAGTTTAGTTTGGAAATATTGCATTATTGATTTTAAATGGGTGTTACTTTCCATATATATATATATATATATATATATATATATATATATATATATATATATATATATATATATATATATATATATATATATATATATATGCATTTATTTAGCATTTATTTGCTGGACAAAAGTGGTTTGACCGATTAAGTGCAGGGACTCAGAACTCTTTTAGCATGATTTAAAGGGGGTAAAAAGTTAAAACAGCTCAAATAGGTGCAAGTTCTACCATACTGTATACCATCTCGTTAAGGCGCCTGGTCTTAAGGGAGAATCGGTCTTTTATAAGCACGAGGACCGTAGGGGTCTAAGTACTGAAACAAGATCTCAAAAAAGTGCCTCGGGTAACAGCTCTTGTTTAAAAAAATTCCCTGACGTATTCTGCCAGTGCCAGTTTTTACGGTTTGTAAATTGGAAAGTCATTAAGGATTTTAAAGACTGGTCCCTAAAAAGTGGAAAATATTTTTTTTAAAAGAAAAAAAAAAAGATAAATTATTTGCCTGGCCGGGCCTAGCTTCAACCTCAGAAAAGTGAGCGTCACTGTCGCCAAAAGCACTCTCACCTGAAGGTCTGGCAGTGCCTGGCTTTCAGGTGAGTGTGCTTTCAGCGAGAGTGACGCTGACTTTTCTGAGGGTGTTTCATGTGACCGGAAACCAACCTTCATTTTGTTGCCTAAGGGACTTCAATGCCAAGACATGTTATTTTAAAAATATATTTGTTATTATCATTTTATATTCATGTATACTAAGGCCAAAAAAAGGTGTGTTTCAGATTACTCGACCCTACCTAGCTAAAAAGGGCCGACCCTAGAAATGATTATCGAATTTTGGCGCTGAAATTAGAAAGTCAGTTTTTTGGGTGCTTTTCAGGTCAAGGTGAAAAAAGAAAATTAAAAAGAAGAAAAGAATTCTGACCTACCCTACCTAGATTCTCAGACCATTTAACATGAAACACACCTTTTTATTGGCCTTGTACAAAAGAAAGCCGATGATAGAGGGGGTACAGACCTTGGAGCAGTAGGCAGGGCCCAACGTTCTGTCGTCTCACTTCTCACCAATGGAGAAAAGACCCAAGGTAGACACCATCATCACTTTTACAACAAATATATTATAGGTATCATCAATCTTGTTCAAATATGCAATGGGTCTCATATTACAGTTGATTTAATCCCTGTGAACTAAGGGGTGATCCATTTAGTATGTCACGCTTTTTTTTGCCATTTTGAAGACCCCCCACCCCCATGTCACACTTTGTCACACTTGCCCAAACATCCTCCAGAAAAGACTGTCACAAATTTGTTGAACCCCCCCCCCCTAGAACCATATCATATAAAAGACCATACACATATTGTGATAAGCAATGCAATAAGGCCTATCATTATATTGAATATAAATTGTAACCCAGATTTAATACAATTAGATTGGTACTAAGGGAGTGCTCATTTTTTAACAACAGGGGGGGGTCGGTGGATTTGGGGGGGGGGTAAAAAATTTGGACCCCTTGACCGGGGGGGGTAAAAAATTTAGACCCCTCTTGGGGGGGGGTCAAAAAAATTCAACCTGTTTTGAGGCAAAAAGCCCGCGCGTTACTATGCTACAAAGGGGCACGATTTTTGGCCTGCCGGGGGGGGGGGTAAAAAATTTCGACCCCTCTAGAGGGGGGTGGGTGAAAAAATTTCGCATGCTCCGCGCGAAATCTCACCGCCCCCCCCTGTTGTTAAAAAATGAG
This sequence comes from Harmothoe impar, assembly GCA_947462335.1. Classification (NCBI taxonomy): domain Eukaryota; kingdom Metazoa; phylum Annelida; class Polychaeta; order Phyllodocida; family Polynoidae; genus Harmothoe; species Harmothoe impar. The sequence goes on from OX381714.1 coordinate 62,167,476, forward strand.
CACTCCCTAAAGTGTTGAAAATATGACATCAGATATCTGTCAAATCCTTCAAGTCCTCCTCGGCAGGAAAATTGTGGATTTTATCGACTAGAACCCTTTCAGATTACAGCTGTTCAAAGAAGCATTAACAAAATCACACAAGTATCGGTGGCACAATAGATTTTTGTGGCCTCTTTCCATGGATTCTTGTCTGTTTTCACAGGAATATAAGGTGTGCTGGAACTGCCTTCTGAGGAAGGGGCTCAATTTTATTTCAACATGGGTGTGCGGCTGGCCCTCCAGCTATCCTTTTCCCTGGCGAGGGAGAAAAGCGACCCCTAGTGCAGTGTCTAGTTTTTAGAAGATTCTCTGAGGAGTGAGCCTTGGTAAAAGGCATTTTAGCCAAAAGTGACCTTGATTGCGAGTTATTTTGGTGAGAACTCCAAAGTGACTTTTGTTTTGACAGGTTTTGTTGAAATCCCCAAAAAAGTGACCCTTGGTGAGGGAGGTTTTGGTGAAAATTGACCCTTGGTGATGGGGATTCTGGTGAAAAGTGATACTTGGTAAGGGGATTCTTGTGAAAAGCAGACCCTTGGTAGGCCCTAGGGGGGATCTTGCTCAAAATGTAACCTTGCCAGCCGCACACACATCTATATAAAATATACAACCCCTAGGCACTGCTATCCTTTCCTCTGATGTTGGAAGACCTAGCTGTGGTACCCACATACTGTTTCAAGTAGCACACATGAGATTATGATGCTGCTTAGTGGCAATGCATATGCAACAGTGCAGCATTTATTTAATATATGGTTTTAAAAAAATCTGAAAGTGTGACGTCACACAATCCTATACACACACCCCCACCCCCTTGTCACACTTTGTCACAGATAAAAAGACCCCCCCACCCTTCGGGGGTGACATACTTAATGGATTGCCCCTAAATACTAGCTTATCTGATGAAATGATTTAATATGATACAGAGCTAAAGTTGTGAAACAGTAGAACTCATGGGCATTCCTGATATTGCACATGGCATTTTCGACATGTTGCCTTTTTTGCAATTTTGTGATGTTAATTTCACCATATGACTTGCCATTGTTACTGTTGTTGAGTTGAGTTTAGTAATTTGTTTATTTGGCCATTAATATATTTGAATTTGGCGCCAAATTGTTGTGTTACATTTACAGCAGGTGGCGCCATCTACACCATCTGGGGGAGAACTCGGTGTCCACCTGGTGCTGCCTTGGTGTATAAAGGTTGGTGACCCAGCTAGCAAGGATACATTGGGACAACGTTGGTAATGGTTGGCACTGTCGCAGGCAATATTTCAACCTTGTGCCAACGTTGAAGTGCCAACGTTGAAGTGCCAACGTTGAAGTGCCAACGTTGAAGTGCCAAAGTTTAAGTTCCAACGTTGTACCAACGTTGGCAAATCTATGTTGGACAACATTGAAAATACTGCAAGTGATATGCCAACGTTGGTGCAGCATCAGATGGTTCATGTTGTGCCAACGTTGTCAAATCAATGTTGGACATACTCTTAGCGATGAGAAAAAGAACAGCGTTGTATTTCTAACGTCCACCAGGGGGCATGGAAGGTTGTATGGAGGGATTTTGACCATGATCCCCATTATTTGTCCACCATGGTGGGGCATTCCCAGCTATCAAAAAAACGTTATTTTACGTCAAAATAACGTTTAAACATTTCATCACGTTATGTCATACCAAAGAAGTAGTATAGTATGTATCGGAACGGGACTATGGTTAACTACTGTTTATTACTCAATCGACATGCAGCCAATCAGAGGCCTCCATTTGGTCACGTGACCGGAAGTGACCTACTTAGGGGATTAGTGGTGATGTCACGTGACCTAGTTAGCCAATCAGAGGCCGCCATTTGGTCACGTGACCGGAAGTGACGTCATATGACCTACTTATGGACCAGAAGTGACGTCATATGACCTACTTAGGGGACCGGAAGTGACGTCATATGACCTAATTTAGGATCACGTGACCGGAAGTGACCTGATGAGTCACGTGACCGGAAGTGACGTCACATGACCTAATGGCCAACCGGAAGTGAGTGACCTCATTGAGGATCACGTGACTGGAAGTGACCTGATTGATCACGTGACCGGAAGAAGAAGAAGAAGAAGAAGAAGAAGAAGAAGAAGAAGAAGAAGAAGAAGAAGAAGAAGAAGTGACGTCACGCGACGTCACGGGGGGCACTCTAAGGGGCGTTTGTCTCTTTTAAGAAAAAAAGAAAAGAAAAGATTTCAATCGAGAGACACGCTTCTTCCTCTCGAGAGGAAGAAGCGTGTCTCTTCATTTTTGTTTTTGTTTATCACATGCCTCGATGAGGCGATCAGCTGCGACTGGAGGAAGTGACACTTTAAGAGGACACGCGTCTTAATTGTTATAATATTTTTTTTTACTTACTAATAAAGAAGACGTATGAAAATAAAACACAACAATTCACATGTCCGTCGTTCTCGTTGTTTCTTGCTTGATAAAGTCAAGTAATATCGCGATGCCGAGGTCAAACTTTCCCATGTCCTCAGTCAACACTCGAAGGAGTTCAAAAGGCGTACCGCCGGCACCGTCAGCTTCAGCTTGCCACATTTTCAACACTCGGAAGGCCCACTGTTTGTTTGTATTTCTTTTATTTATCCTGGCAGGATGCATGGCCTGGAAGACCGTGTTATTACAACACCAGTATTTCCGATGAGCGGAGTTAATATGAGACAATTAAGTCTCAGTTCAATATGATATAGAAGAAAAAGGCACAATTATATTGCCCGTTTCTACTATGTATACCTTACCTGCTTTATAATAGAATAATATTAGAATTTTGATTTTAACTAGTAGCTTTTATAGCTAATTTTGAGGTTAGTATACATCAGATGTATGTTTTCTTCATAGAAGAATAGAAGAGGGAGAGAAAGAAGAGAGGAAAGAACCCAGCTAGGTCATAATAGGTGGGGGGGCACTCTAAGGGGCGTTTGTCTCTTTTAAGAAAAAAAGAAAAGAAAAGATTTCAATCGAGAGACACGCTTCTTCCTCTCGAGAGGAAGAAGCGTGTCTCTTCATTTTTGTTTTTGTTTATCACATGCCTCGATGAGGCGATCAGCTGCGACTGGAGGAAGTGACACTTTAAGAGGACACGCATCTTAATTGTTATAATATTTTTTTTTACTTACTAATAAAGAAGACGTATGAAAATAAAACACAACAATTCACATGTCCGTCGTTCTCGTTGTTTCTTGCTTGATAAAGTCAAGTAATATCGCGATGCCGAGGTCAAACTTTCCCATGTCCTCAGTCAACACTCGAAGGAGTTCAAAAGGCGTACCGCCGGCACCGTCAGCTTCAGCTTGCCACATTTTCAACACTCGGAAGGCCCACTGTTTGTTTGTATTTCTTTTATTTATCCTGGCAGGATGCATGGCCTGGAAGACCGTGTTATTACAACACCAGTATTTCCGATGAGCGGAGTTAATATGAGACAATTAAGTCTCAGTTCAATATGATATAGAAGAAAAAGGCACAATTATATTGCCCGTTTCTACTATGTATACCTTACCTGCTTTATAATAGAATAATATTAGAATTTTGATTTTAACTAGTAGCTTTTATAGCTAATTTTGAGGTTAGTATACATCAGATGTATGTTTTCTTCATAGAAGAATAGAAGAGGGAGAGAAAGAAGAGAGGAAAGAACCCAGCTAGGTCATAGCATGGGTAGAGGGAATAAAAGTTGTTCTTGAGTTTATCTAACTGCTTATATACATGAGTATACCTGATATAATCAGATATATTAATAAATAATCAAGGCCCATTTATGATGGTGTGTTTCATAAGAAACACACCTCCCCAAATGGGTACATATATGCAAGGGCTTATATTAAAGATGTTATCTTCCGTATATTTTGGTTTTTTGGGTACATTTGGTACTGGTGTGAGTGTACCTCAATTGAGGGTTGGGGGGTGTATGGGGGGGCCCGCAGGGGAGAAGGGGGGGGCTCATCTCTCATCCACTGGGATATCTGGCAGCAGCTTGAGTTTATCTTTATATATACCATCATTCCACTGCTTGAATTGACTTTCTTCTTGCATAGCTCTTGTTTCTTTTTCAAAGGAATTCCATCTCATGGCCAGTCTGTATTCTAGGCTTTTCCTATAGGGAGGTTGTAACGGCCTTGTGACTTTTAACAGTCTTTCATCATGGGCTCTCGTTCTAATGGGCCTTCTGTCTATTAAATTAATATTTAATGACTGCTTAAAAGCTTTCATTGAGAGATGTTGCTCTCTCCTATCTGACTGAGTATTTAGCTCAGCTACCTTCATTAGCTTTTCAGTATTTATTGTACCTCTATGTGCTAATGCAGTTCTCAGGCCCTTGTTAACGGCTGTTTGTAGCTTTGCTAGGTGGGTTTTGGTCGCTACCATATAGCAAATGTCACCATAGTCGGATACTGGTAAAATCATTGTTTTGAGTACGTCCAATGCAGCTCTTTCTGTCATATTTCTCCTTACATGCCTAAATAAGTAGGTTTTATAGTCTAGACTTTTTTCCAGTATGTCAATATGTTTTTTATATGTTAGTTTATTGTCTAGCGTCATTCCAAGGTATACATATCCCATGCTTGCTCTGGGAAATCACAGCGTAGAAGGTTTCCCCAATTTGAGTTTTTGATCCCTGTGGTAAAGCTATATGAATCATAATTAAGATAGCTTCTACCTCTGAAAGATAATTTTTCTATTGGAATGTGTATATGTTCCCTAGTTAGGAAAACCATTTCATGATCACTTAGACCTGGGGTTAAAATTCCACTAGCCTTAATATGTGGTGAGTTGGTAAATATGAGATCTATGATAGTTGGCTCTCCATTGGGGTTATAATGGGTATACCCCTTGATTAATTGGTCTAGACCTAGCCCTGCTGTCATCTGCCTAAGTTTTTTCCCGTCCCCTTCATTAGTGAACTTATAGTTTATATTAAAATCTCCCAGCATAATAATTTCATTATTTCTGTAGAAACGCATAAACTGATGAAGTTTGTTACTAATGGTATCCAGTGCTATATTTACTTTCCCGGAGGGGGGTCTATACACATTAAATATAGTGAGTTTTTTATTTTCCCCTTTTTTGACCGTGAATACCTGCATCTCCAGGTCTTTGTTGCTTACACTATAAGCTTCTGTTAGCTCCTGACCTATGGAAATATCATTTCTAACATAAGCCATAAGGCCTCCACATTTCTTGTCAACTACTCTATCCAGCCTTATGAAATTGTATCCCTCAATGAATAAATGATTATCTGTTACTTTTTCTTTAAGCCATGTTTCAGAGATGGTTAAACAGTCTACTGTCTGGTCCTTCATGAGAATCCTAAACTGCTCAAAAGTCTCTTCAGAGAAAATACTTCTGATGTTCAAGTGGCAGATATGTTGGCCGCCAGCTCCCGTTAGGTTAAGAGAAGAGACGCCCAGTCCCAGCGGATCCCACCATACACCCAGCACCCACACCGATGTTATGTACCAATGCACCCATTCCCATATAGCTGAGGTACCCCGGGACTTTGCTTCTGGAGCTACCCAGGGTGGTTATATGTTCTAATTGGGAAATTAAATTTATAGGGGGGGGGGGGGGGACGTGCAAGGGGGGGGGGGGCGCTCTGTTGTTTGAGTAAGTGGTTGGAGTTCCTACCGTACTTCCAGTATAGTATCACTTAGGGTTGGAGTTGGAGTTAAGGGAGGGCCCGTCATCATGCGTTATCCAAGTGACTCAGGCGGACTTGAGGAAGGAGTAAAGAGAATAGTAAAGTAAGTACAATAAGAAAAAGACAATTGGCAATTGAGTAACATAATCATTTTAGTGAAAAGTTTTCAATATGTATGTTACATAATTCCTGTAGGGATGTATATAATTGCTGCTGTAATGCTTAAGGCATTTTTTAAAGTCAGTTCCGGATTCTATGCAGCATCATATGATAAGCATCACTTTTCAATCCTTTGTGGATTAATGTCCATTATTGATGCATGACGACATTTGTTATTACCGGTATTGAAGTATATGTTACTATGTTCGACTACTTTACTGTAGGCCTTAAAGGCTTATTGTTACCGGTAATGAAGTATATATTACAATGCAGCTTTATAACATACATCTGTGATAACAATAGGTGCATGGGTTTCTTAAAGGATTTAATAGCATTGATCCATATGACTCCGGGCTAATGACCCTTGGTATGGATTTGGCTATTTGCCTTTCATGTTAACTATATAGGGAGGGGGGGGGATGTTAGTGTTGTATAGCATGATTGTTATTGTGGTATTTTGGAATATATTCTGCTCGTTTGATTTGGTTTCCATATGTTTATATTTATATTGGTAGTTTACATAACAATAATCTTTGCCTAGTGATACTTACACGATATAGCAAATATTGTTGTGCAAGTAATTGGGGTTTATATGATTCCAAAGAGGGCATATACGTATTTGTGGGTGTATTCTCCACATACAGAGTTTATTGGCTGTGTTGTTGAGCTGGTAGGCTGTCTAGTAGCACTTGTTACATCACTGTTCATGTGTGACCAGGGTGGTGTCGGGCTGATTGATTGACTGCCGCTCAGCGGTACCATACTGTATGTTCATTTACGAGACAGAATAGCATGTGAGGTTAGTTAGTTAGTTAGGGGTGGGGGGGGGGGGGTTAGTGTGCATCTTAATGTTAGTAGCTATTTTTCAGATATTTTTTAGTTATTTTCAGCCATTTTTCTCCTGTTCACTAGAATACTATTCGCAGCCATGTACCCCCAGATTTTCTTGGTACGTGTCTCGGCATGGAGTCCATCCCACAGCATTCTGTACCTATCGTACCTATTCTTGCCCTTTAGATGATGCACCGAGGATTGCCACCATGGACCCACGAGCCCTGATTCCTCATTAATGTTAACAATTGCTATATTGAGATGGCGCATTCCTTCATTTACTACCAATTGCTGGAGAGGATATGGATTGAGGTACACAGGTACGCCATTCGTGGGTTTTCCATGGACCTGGTTGTATCTCATAAATTTAACTCCTACTAATTGAGCTATGGCTACAGGTGGTGCATTTTGTCGTGCCATAATAGTGTTCTTTAGCATCTGATATTTCGAGGTCATGACGTCAACTAGGTTCGCCGTTTCCTGGAAAATAGGAGTTATCGTCCCATTAGACTTGAGGGTTGAGAGGTTGTTTACCCCTATGGCAGTTATGACTAGGTCATATGTCTCTGTGTCTAATTCCGCCTCTATTTCGGGTAGTATAGATTCTACTGTTGCACCTGACTTGACGATTAATTTGACATAAATGTCCTGCACAGTACCTTCTTTCGCTGCTACATTGTCTAGTCTTTCCATTATCCTTTTATAAAGGCCTGAGCCTCTACTATCCATGGCGATTAAGACTCGGTACATCTCCGTATGAGTTTATGTGCACAGGCAGGTGGTAGGATAGAGAGACGTGTTGACTACAGCAGTGGCGGCAGTGGACTGGAGCGCGCTGGGTGCTTTAGACGCCCGGGATACCGAGTAGGCGTGCCTAGAGGTGGGACCAAACCGGCCCTCGTCCAAAAATATACCGACCTGGCCGGCCATCGTAGGGGGTAACCGCGTCTCTGGGGCGTGTTAAAAGAGCTGGCTGGAGGGGCTGTGAGAGTACTACTAGTGTATTTTAGGAGTGTTTAGGAGTGTTTTTAGATGGGCTGAAGGGCTGTTATCGCTACCCTGACCCTCTGTAGGGATAGGCCACACAGATTACGGCCCGGCCTATTTGTTTCAAAGTTTTTCTCCCCGTCCATAAGGTTGTACCCACTACCGTATGTAATGTCCGTTGTGCTCTCAGCTAGGTCAAGGTCACCAGTGCTAATTAGGTAGTCCCTGCATTGCTTGTTTAGGGTGAACTTAGATAACTGAAGGGCCTCTAGGACCTCTATCTGTATCTCCTCTGTCCATCTCTGGTTGGCCTTTAGGCCCTTGGCATACCTTTTGGCCTCATACGGGCAGTCACTGGTGAGAATCTTTGATGCTAGTATTGGTTCATCTGCTGCCAGGGCTGCCTGGTGCTGGAACCCCTGCTCGACGCTACAATAATAGAGGCCTTGATATTTCACTCTGGCTTCGTACATATTAGAAAGAATGCTGTGCCTGGATTGAAAGGCTATGGCATTTTTCTCCTCGTATCTCACCGTTTTTATAGTTGAGAGTTTAAGGGGGTCAGGTAGGGAGCCAAGTTGATTATGGTTAAATGACTGATTGTCAATGGTGACAGCCTTGGTGGACAGTTTAACAGTGTGATTTAATGCCTTTGCATTGGCCGCAACCACCCTGAGGTCCTTGTACTCTTCCTGTTGTGACGAGGTCAGGTCATCCTCTACCGAAAGACCCTGCCATTGTGGCATGTTTTTGAGCTTTTTGACATTTTTATATAATGTTCCCTTGTGTTGTTGTCGGGTGAAGCTAAAGAAAATGGGTCGGGGGTTATCATCTCTAGGGCCTCCTGGGGGGGGGCGCCCCATTCTGTGAACTTCCAAACAGTCCGCACTGGTGAGGCCTGTTCCCAGGTCTGTCAGAAGGGCAGTGACAGCTACAGAGGGGGATGTGAACGTAGATTCTTTGACCCCTCTGAGAATAATGTTACATCGTTTCAAGGTCACCTGATCCATCTCCCTGTCCCTTTTCAACTGCTTGATCACTATACGATTTGTGTTATTCTCACAAATGAGGTCATCACAGAGCGATTCTAGTTTGTCTACTCGCCCCTTCAAGATATCTAGGTCAGCTACTTTTACCTTTATCTCATTTATCTCGTCATAGTTTTTTTCAATCTGCTCACTATGCGCAGTCACCCCCTCTAGCAAGGCTTTGACGTGCTCCCCCGATTCTTGGTGTGCTCCTAGGACCTTATTGGTATTTATTATCAAAAGGTTAAGGGTATCGGTCATTGCAGTGAATTTGGTATAGAAAACTGCCTCCAGTTCTTTGATTGTTTTTGCCCCTGGTATTGGAATGACTGAGCCATCAACGGTGGGTGGTCTTTGGAAAGGAGGCGTGAATTTGGGAGGGGAGGCCGATGGTATGAGGGCAGCAATCCTGTTGAAGAAGGTGGTCCCCTTACTCTTTTCAGGAGTAGCCTGTAAAAGTTCTCCTAAATCATCGTCAGCCATGTTTGTGTAGTGAGATGGATCTTATATAGTGAGAAAATGAGGTGATTAGTAAGCCTAGTACTAGCGAGGGTCAGACCAACTATAATGCGGAGTGGATTGTGTACTTAGTAGTACAGGCGAGCGGGCAGTCAGTGACAGGCAGGTATTAGCATAGCATTAACACACAGGTAGGCTACAGTGCTGTAGGTATGGGTGGTTGCTCCTATATACGCTCACGTTCAACCTGGTGTGCCGGCGTTGTTTAGAATGCTTAAAATACTCGTATAATATACTTGCTATTTCCTATTAGTAAGTGCTGGTGATATCCTCCTTGGGTTGTGTTGTTACTCCTCCAGTGTGGAGGTCGTCCCTTACGTAGGAGTATCCTTAAATCTAAGTTTTGTTGAGAGCGCCCCGTTTGCACGTCCGATCTACCTAGTGGCCATCTTACATTCACTCAGCGGGACTTCCTCCGTATTCGCATTCTTCAGCGATCTTATCTAACCTCTCAGGCGACAATTTTAAATGGTCCCCCACCTCTTTCCACCTGCTACCTAGACGTCTGCCGAGGGTGCCCAAGTGCTTATGCATCGCGCGCAAGTCGGGGTTTTCGAAATCCAACCCCTGTCTGTGGAGAAGGGACATCCACTGAGCCAACAGTTCCACGCGTCTAATGCGGGTGAAGACGCGACCGAGCTCTCCCCATCTATGACGATGCGGGGTTTCACCCCACCAGACTCGGAACATCGCCGTACACAGCTCCTCCGGTGTCTTGACACTGCGCTCTACTAGAGCATCCATACGGGCGGCGGTAACTTTTAAGCTACTGCCCAACTCTCTCCAAGATCCGCTCAACTCTTTACCTAGTTGACAAAGCAAGGCGTCGCTATATGCTAAGCGCCGCTGTCCTACCTCTCTGTTCTCCCCATCGGTCTGCCTCGCGCGTCTCACGTCGTCAAGCCGCATTAACTTTTTTTCAGGTGGACAAGGCGGTGAAGGCGAGCTTGAAAGTGGAATAGCTTGAGCCATCTCGTCTCGTCTTGGCGGCGGCGGCGGCGGCGGCGGTGGTGGCGGTGGTGTTGGTAGTAGACGTTACTGTGGTCAGAGGCGATATGGTTTTTTTCCAACAGAAATCAGAGCTTTTATACAGAGGGAGTTTAATCCTATTTCCAACAGCACTCCAGCTGTCTAGCAGCCTGTCCGCATGACGCTTTTTCAGCCGCTTCGCTCCTTAAGAGCTTAGATGACGAGGGGTATGTCATCGCTATCCGTGGAGACCAGCTGAAAACGGTGTTTTTTCCTCATCCATAGCCTTACCTCCTACCCCCTACCTGAGGACGTCTCCCTCCCTCTGACATTCATTGTAACAAACGTCAGAGGTCAGGTGAAAATCGGATTTTTTCATGCACAGCCTTAGTCAGCTGTCACCCCTCCCTATTGAACTAGCCGGCCGCCGCCGGCCGGCCCGGTCTACTCACCAGGGCAGGAGGCGGTGATTTTTTTTTGTCTTACACTTAAGTCGCTCACCACATGCACACGCCTCTACTCACAGACAGACACGTTCGTCTTAGGGGGTCCTGCTTCACGCCACACGCCTCCTGTAGTTTTTTTGTATACACACTCTAAGCTCATCACCGTTAATCCTTTATACAGCTAACGCGCGTTGAATTGCTGAACAGGGTGGTAAGTAGCTTAGCTCATGACAGTCGATCTCTCAAAAGGGGGGAAAGGGATCCAGCTGAAAACGTCATGCCTTATGTCTTTTGTTTCTCTTTGTGAATGGCCGGCGGCCAGCCGGCGGCAGCTGAACAGGGGCAGTAAGTAGCTTAGCTCTAGAAGCGAAAAGGCGTATATAAGGGGCCTGTAAACCTCCATTCACTCACTCATTCTTTTGCTGCTCTCTACAGTCACCACCATGAGCAAAAGACAACACCTAGCGCCGTCCAAGGATCTAAGCAAGTTCAAGAACAAGAAGACTACGTGGAACAGCGCTCGTTTAGCGTCAGTGCCTCCTCTTGCTACTGAAAATGAGACTACCGCCGCAGCCGCTTGGTCTTATCACCCTCCCGCTGTAGCGAGCGCTCGCAGCAGTAGTAGTAGTAGTAGTAGTAGTAGTAGTAGTAGTGGTAGTAGTACTACTGGTAGTAGTCGTCGTGCTAGCGACGTTGTTACACTCGCGACGGTACACGTTGCTGCTAAGCGCGCTGCCGCTGCTACTGCCGCCCCGCCTGCTGCTGCTGCTGCTGATGATCCTCGTGCTGCGGCTGCTGCTGCTGCTGCTGCTGCACTTGCTACTGCTGCGCCTGCTACGGCTGCGCCTGCTGAGGCTGCTGCGCCTGCTACTGTTGCGTCTGCTGCTGCTGCTGCTGCTGCTGCTGCTTCTGCTGCACCTGCTGCTACCGCTACTACTACTGTCGACAACGCTCCTGGCACAGCGCAGTACTGGCAACCGGGTTTTTACCTCCCCACTACTGTTTATGATTTTGATGACCTGCCGCACGTTGCACAGCCCCTCTCCACCACCACATCGACCGACGCCCTCGACGCCGCTCGCGCTGAGAGTTACAGCTATTCGGACACTCAGCCCCTAAACCAAGAAGAAGAGGAGGAGGAGCAGCAGCAACAGGGTGAGACAGAGAACGACGCTGACGACGAGGCGTACGAAGAACCCGAAGGGAAAGGGGCGGATGGTACGTTTTTTCGGCTCCCATCTTCCCCAGCTTTCGACCTCACTTCCACTGGTAGCGCGTCCGGTCCGTGGCGACTGCCCTCACGGCCACCTTACGAGGGCGGCGGCGCTTCATCTTCTACCGCTACACTCAGCACCGACGGCGTGTGGCTGCTCTGTTTCAACAACGAGGTCTCGGATACCACCAGCGCTGACGCTGCTCCTGTTATCGGTTCTGCTGCTGATTCAGCTGACGCTGATGGTGTTACTCTTCTTGCGGGTCTGAAACGTTCTAAGGTGAGTTCCAGAACAACAAGGCCTACTAAGAAGAGAAAAATACAAGAAAAAGAACGAGATGGACGAGAAGAAGCAGAGAAAACCTTCTCCCGTCTTCTCGGGTTAGAGTTCTGCTTAGACGGGGCTTTGACGCTGGAGATCTGGGAGGACGTGGCTAGACTGTCTAGGAGGCCGCGCTACACAAAAGACGGCCAGGTGAAAGAGGCGTCTCTGACCAGAAGCAAGCGAGTGCACTTCACTGCCGACGCGCTGCGCGAGCTAATAGCACGCATCGCCGATATCCGCGCAGTGGTACGCACTACTACAGCGGTAAGAACCTCGTCCACGTGCGCAAGTACGAAGGTCCTGACAAAAAACCCACACAGCAGGGGGTGACGCTGTCCGCCAGAGCGCTCAAAGAGTTGGATGACAAAACAGAGATTATTCTCAAATATCTCGGTATAGATTCGGAATGAGAGACGCTCAACGCTCACGCGCCCACACACACAGCGTTTGACGTACGCTGTATGAGACAGACAGACGGATACACAGACAGCAGACAGATAGATAGATAGACAGATAGATTGATAGATAGATAGACAGATAGATTGATAGATAGATAGATAGTTAGACGGCTAAGTAGTTGGTAACTGAGTGAAAAAACATGACGCAGTACGTATGCGAAAAGTGTTTCAAAATTTTTAAAAGACCGTACAACCACGAGAGACACGTAGAAAATTGTAGAGTAATACCTAAGTTTTGCCCTCTATGCGGCGAAGGCGATTGCCGAAAGATCGCCTGTCGACGCGAATCTCTGGACGGGGTGACCATCCCTCCGCGCATATGTGCTGTACCGAACGGGGAGGAAACGTTCACGGCGAATTGGCCTGCAATACAAACGGGCGTCAGGATGCACGGGACTCGCGTGAGTGTAACAAACTTCAGGCTACCAACCGGCGAGTTGAGTGACGCTGTAGATACTATGCGTCGCATTCACTTGACACAAAGATTCAGATACAAAGTGGGTTTCTCGATAGGCTTACTCTTACAACACAGAGAAGACAAGAGCAAACTGCGCTACTTTCACGCCTCCCAGAACAACGCAACTCTCATACAACCGCTCCCTACTATAACTAATTCAGAAACTTTGGAAGAGCTCCTCTCAAAGATGGAAAACACCGTCGCTTGCGAGGAAGTACGGAAACTTTGCGACGCTGACACCAAGTGGCACGTTCTTTTTCCTACCAATTTGAACATTTGCGTTTACATGGGACCGGGGGAATTCCCCATAGGCGGTAGGATCACTCAGGCCGGTCAAGTTGGAAAGAGAAGCGGCGTGTTAGATTTTCCCAACAAGGACAACCTCTGGATCTTCCGCTGCATTTCCTTTCACTTATACAACACCAGCAAGCGCGCTTCAGATTTGTTACGTCAGTTCTGTCCCGCTGCCACACCTGAATCCTTTCCGGGTCTGAACATCCGCGACTTACTCGCGTTAGAGAACTTGTTTGACGTACAAATAGCGGTTTACACCGCGTCGCGTCAAGTGCCGGGGCGGAAGTTGAGAAGACGCGTTACTCTGATCAGACCGCCTTCCAGAACTCTGGCCGCCCGAGGTAAAGTCAACCTACACCTGACGGCGAAAGGCGGTTTGCACGTCTCTCTCGTCACGGACTTCAACGCGTACGCGGGCATATACGAATGTTGCAAGTGTAAGGCGGCGTTCACCACCGAGTTCTTGCTGAAGAGACACAGGAACCAGCTTTCCTCTTGCCGACAAGTCAAGTTGCGCTACGTAGGTGGCATCTACCAAAATTCGAGAACGATTTTCGAAGCGCTAGCAGACTTCTCCATTTTTCCCCCCGACGGACATTCCGGAAACTACCCTTACAAGATCGCCTTCGATTTCGAGGCTTTCTTCAGACCGTGCAAAGAACCGTCGACGGAACACGTGTCCCTGCTGTGGGATCACGTCCCTTTGTCGGCTAGCGTCGCATCCGACTTTCCGGGGTGGGAGGGGCCCGTCTGCTTCGTCAGAGAATCCGACGCAGATTCCGACCCCTTGTTGGACCGAGTTTTAAATCACATAAACGAGAACGCCAAAGTCATCGGGGAAGCTGTGCTAGAACTTTACCGACCGACGTTAGCGAAGTTAGATGCGGCGATAGGTGAAGCTCTCCTGCTGGAGGAGGCGACATTCTACCCTTCTCCAGGCGGCTTCGCTGCGGCTCAGACCAGACACCCGTTAGTTCAACTGAAAAACCGTCTTCTGAGATACATCCGTCAAGCCCCAGTCGTGGGCTTCAACTCGGGGCGTTACGACTTGAACCTGATCAAAATACGCCTTCACTCGTTCTTTGCCTCCGGAGACCGAAGAAACCAAGAATTCAGCGTCATAAAGAGAAGCAATCAATACTTGGCGGTTTACACACAGCACACGGTTTTCTTGGACGTAGTCAACTATTTGGCACCCGGTTACAACTACGCGACCTATTTGCGAGCTTTCACCAGGAACGAAGAGAAAGGTCACTTTCCTTACGAATGGATGACGTCTACCAGGAAACTGGCAAACAGAACGCTGCCACCGAGATCGGCTTTTGACAGCGAACTGACGGGCGTCAAAATGTCCGAATCCGACTACGCCGCATGTCAGAAAGTTTGGTCCGACGAGAAGATGCAAACTATGGAAGATTACTTGATCCACTACAACAACAAAGACGTCAAACCTTTCATAGAAGCTCTGAAAAATCACGCTAAATTTTTCCAAGATCGCGGCATTGACATGTTGAAAGACGGAGTTTCTCTCGCCGGTTTGACTTTACGGTTCCTCTTCCAAAACCTAGAAGACGCGTTCACAACGTTCCCCCAGTTCGACGCCGTCCTCCACGCTCTGATCAAAGAAAATCTAGTCGGCGGTCCTTCCATCATCTTCCATAGATTTCACGAGAAGGGCACCACGCGGATAAGGGAGCACAAGTACGGCGAAGAAGCGAGACCGTGCCAACACATCCTAGGACTAGACGCTAACTTTCTGTACTTGCGCTGCATGAGCGAAGCGCACTGCACGGGCTATTACGCGGTGAGACGACCTGAGACCGAGTTCAAGCCCGAAATTAGGCAAAGAAACTCTCACAGCGCTTTGGAGTGGTTACGCTTCGTAGAGCACGACCGCGACGTGAAACTGCGCCACGCTTTGAACGGCGGCGAGATGGTTGTAGGCTGTCGGAGAATTCGCGTGGACGGGTTTCACGCGGCCTCTAATACGGTTTTCCAGTTTCACGGGTGTTGGTTCCACGCTCACTGGTGCATACCGTCGCACCGATATCAGGGCGCTTCACTGAGGGAGGAGAGACGCGACAGAACAACTAGAGTAAGCGCTTACTTGAAAGCGCTAGGTCACAAGCTGGTCGTCGTGTGGGAGTGCGAATGGAGAGAGATGAAGCGTCGAGATGAGCGGGTTAAGGCCTCCCAACAACGCTGGAAGGTTGCCGCTTTGAAAGTGTCTCGAAACGCGATGAGCGAGAGCGACATCCTTTCCGCTGTGAAAGAGGAGAAAATGTTCGGTTTAGTTCAAGTGGACATCACTACGCCGCCTCACCTACGAGACTACTTCGAAGAAATGACCCCCGTTTTCAAGAACGTGACCGTTTCAAAATCGGACATAGGACCTCACATGTCAGACTTTGCGCAGGAAGAAAAGCTGTTGAACACGCCTCAGAGATGTCTGATAGGGAGTTACCACGGAAAAAATATTCTCTTGGGAACGCCGCTTCTCAAGTGGTATTTAGAGCACGGTTTGATAGTCACCAAAGTGCAGCTGGTCGTAGAATACCTACCTAAACGCTCCTTTGCCGGTTTCCCGGACGAAGTAACGGCGGCGCGAAGACGTGGCGACGTGAACGAGAACGAGAAAATTCTGTCAGACTGTTACAAGTTAATGGGAAACGCTACGTACGGTAAAACAATCTGCAACAAAGAAAAACACACGGCGGTGAGATACACTGACAGTCGGAAGTTCGAACTATTGGCCAATTCGTGGCGCTTCAAAAAGGCGTCCGAGTTGAGTTCCGATCTGTTTGAAGTCGAACTACAACCGAAAACAGTCAAGAACAACCTCCCTATTCAAATAGGGTTCATGGTATACCAGTACGCGAAGTTGAAAATGTTAGAGTTCACATACGACTTCTTGGATAGATTCGTCGATCGGCGCGATTATGCCCTTTGTCAAATGGACACCGACAGTCTTTACATGGCTCTCAGCGGTGACACGTTGGATGACCTAGTCAAACCTCGCCTGAGAGAGACGTACTTCAGAGAGAAAAGAAAGTGGCTTCCGACAGCGGTGTGCGACGATCACTTAGAGCTTTTCGTGAAGACAAAAACGGAAAGAGTGCGAGAATGGTGTCCGCCGCCCGGCGGATGTTGTGAGAGATGGTACCTTCACGATCTGAAACTTCGGGGCTTATGAAAGCGGAGTGGGAAGGTGACGGGATCCTAAGTCTCAACCCTAAGACTTACATTTGCTACGATCGAGTCAGCGACACCGGTGAAAGAAAATCCAAAAAATGGAGTGCAAAAGGCGTACAGAAGAAACAAAACCCTAAGGAACCAGACGACTTCTTTGATGTTCTTCGCCAACGAAAAACTCTCATTGCTGTAAATAGAAATTTCAAAGTGGTGCGAAACAAAATGGTCACCTACACCATAGAGAAAGACGGCGTGCGCTACTTGTATTATAAGCGTCGCGTGCATTCTGACGGTGTGACAACGAGTCCTTTAGAGATATGAAAAAAAAAAAGCGTGTTATTGCTTGATTGAGTGCATCTTTTCAAAAATAGAGTGTTTATCAAGATTGAAAAAAAAGAAATAAAAAAATAAAATAAATTATTGTTGTGTTTTTATTTTCATACGTCTTCTTTTACTAGTAAGTCGCGCAGTCTCTTAAAGCGTCACTCATGTGACGACGTCGCTTCCAGTCACGTGATCCTAAAGACCCTCACTTCCTAAACAAAAAACTTCTTCTTCTTCTTCTTCCGGTCACGTGATCAATCAGGTCACTTCCGGTCACGTGATCCTCAATGAGGTCACTCACTTCCGGTTGGCCATTAGGTCATGTGACGTCACTTCCGGTCACGTGACTCATCAGGTCACTTCCGGTCACGTGATCCTAAATTAGGTCATATGACGTCACTTCCGGTCCATAAGTAGGTCATATGACGTCACTTCCGGTCCATAAGTAGGTCATATGACGTCACTTCCGGTCACGTGACCAAATGGCGGCCTCTGATTGGCTAACTAGGTCACGTGACGTCACCACTAATCCCCTAAGTAGGTCACGTCCGGTCACGTGACCAAATGGAGGCCTCTGATTGGCTGCAGGTCGATTGAGTAATAAACAGTAGTTAACTATAGTCCCGTTCCGATACATACTATACTACTCAAAGAGCATTGGAAAAACGTTGACATGTAACGTTATATAACGTTATAAAATGCTGTATAACATTATTTGTTTACTGGGTTGATAGGATCCCCCTGGGTTGTAGATCAAGGTGAAAATGCAAATAGAGGATGAAATGGCTGTCTCTAAAATGATGATTCTTGACAGCTATTGAGGGAAGTTGATGACATTTGAGGCTGGGAAAATATAACATTTTGATACAATATTGGGCCTACATCATGAATAAACATTGGGCCAAAGTTGGAAAATATATGTTGGAACAGCGTCATTTTCAGGCTCTAAATCTTGTTGGCTAGACGTTGTACCAACGTCATTAAACATTGGTACAACATTAGAAAACTGACGTTGGGCCAACGTCCTAATGCTGGGCCAACGTTGGGCCACATCATTTCTTTGCGACGTCAAGGCAACGTTCTGATGGACGGACAAATGAACGTTGGCCCAATGTCAGAATCCGACATCATTCCAACATTGCCTACTGTTGGTCCAACGTTGGCCCAACGTATCTTTGCTGGCTGGGACAGGTTCAGATGGGACAGTGGAGTCTCTTCTGAACGTTTTATCTATAACGTTTAGACACCATAACTTGTATTAGACCAATTCTAACCTGAAACATGTGATATCTGGATGCAATACTTCAAATTACGTTTTCCTTCGTTATTTCTTTAGCACATTTGATATGCATTTCCATCTATATTGTCCTAGAAATGTTAGGTAGTGAATATTTCAATATGTACATTTGTATAATTAAGATGCATATGTATGCATATTTCAATAGTACTACCTATTGTGTCAATTTGGGACTCAAACCCATGATCTCCAGATTGTGGTTTACAGTACAATGTAGTACAGTTTGCAGCTGAACAGTATGTAATACTGGAAACCAAAAATACCTCCTTTTATACTGTGCAGCTACACTACCTACTTGTAACAGTGTGATAACTGAATTAAATTAAGCGGTGACTTCCAAATATTAAGAAACACAGTAAAGACCTCTTAAATTGGTCATACATTACAATATCATAAATGCATAATTTTGATGGTAATGATGTTTGACTTGTAGGTATTATTGCTAGTGGACATACACCAAATGCAGGAGCTGGTACTGAGTACCTGTGCATGGTCGAGGAGCCCGTGTGGGACAAGACTATTCCCGGTGTCAGTGGTCAAGCCTACCTCGTGGGTACCGAGTATAAAGCTGGTGACGGATTGTTTAACATGGAGAACGTGAACGGTGCCACCATCGTGAACCAGAATGCTGTGTGTGCAGCGTGTCGCATTGCTAGAAGTATCCAGGTATGCAGGGGGTCCCCACCCACAGAGGAGGGGGGCTGAACATGTTTCCCCCCCCCCCCCAATATTTATCAAGATCTAGAAAATATAGACAAAGATGCACAAATTTTAGTCTGTTGGCTGGGTTATTTCACTTGTTGACCCTCAGGCCTCATTTTATTCGGTCTATGTGCCAAGGTCAAATGTGAAATAACCCAGTCAACAGAATTAA
Source organism: Harmothoe impar (assembly GCA_947462335.1). Lineage (NCBI taxonomy): Eukaryota > Metazoa > Annelida > Polychaeta > Phyllodocida > Polynoidae > Harmothoe > Harmothoe impar. Next base: position 62,186,550 of record OX381714.1, read on the forward strand.
ATGAGTCTTTTCCGATTCAAAATGCTGAAATTATGGTAGGGGGGAGCCTAAAAAGGCTGAAAATATTTCTTTCTACGCCGTTCAAATGTAAAGAAACCGCCGTTTTGATGATGTCGCAGGACAGTGATATATGAGCATGGATTATTTTATGGGGGGTGTAAAATATGGCACTCTTTGGTTAAGTCAATGGGGCTGTCATATTTCATAAAAAAATTAAATACACATAATTCAAAAATCTTACCTCTCCCACATAGGGATATAACTGAGAATCAAAGGGGAGTCAAACACTACTTTCATATACAATTCCAACATAAGCGTGTATGTGTAAACATAAATATATATATATGTGCACTATTATGCATAAAAGAAGTAGAATCACTGTGACTCCCGGCTAGATCACTGAGGTAACTCTCCCCAGGACTCTAAAGTGACTCCCTAACATTAGCAGCAATCTATTATATAGTAACTCTATAATGACTCCTATTCTGAGACTCCCTACTGATTGGGAGTCACTTTAGAGTCCCGGGGAGAGTTACCTCAGCGATCGAGTCCAGACTCCCATTTGAGAGTCAACTTGATTCTAATTCTTTTCTCTGTGCAAAAAACAACACAAAATCTAATTCCATGAAAGTCTAACCTTCCCCCTATACAGATGATGATTCCTGGCACCAACACCTGTATGGCCGGGTGGCATAGAGAGTACTACGGCTACCTGATGAGCTCCAAACACAGCGGTCCGAGCCAGAAGAACTACGTTTGTGTGGACATAGCCCCGGAGGCTGACCGGAGTGGACAGGCAGATGAACGGGCCGCCGAGCTGTGGCCAGCAGAGGCCTGGTGTCTAGGTCATGCCCTCCCCTGTCCTAACTACCAGCACGGCATGGAGGTCACGTGTGTGGTCTGCAGCACATAGAGGGGGTGTCTATGGTACATCTTGAATTACATCAATAAAGCTTTTATATGGTTGTTTTTTTATTTGATGACTCTCTGTTTATTATATCTTTGAGAAATGCCTGTAGCTGCACCTAATACACTGGACCAGAGAAAACAGGCAAAAAAGGGAGTAAAAAGCAGGCTGAGCAAGCAAGCATACAGAGAATTGGTTCTTAGAGAATTAGACGTCACAAGGGTATCAAGTGGGCCTGGAACATTACAGGGCCTATGAAAATAAACTTTTTTAGGTAAGGCCACTCAAAAGATAAAAATGTTTCTCATCACCAACCAGTGAAAAATATGATGAGGGCGTTTTTTTATCAATTTGTTTTTTTTAAATATTCGGGCCATAAATACATAGCGAAATTTCGATTTTCGCTATAAATTTTCACATCTTCACATTTATTACATGGTGGTATGGCCTTCTCTATGCTAAGCCTATGGGACCTCTGTACTCCATGCCCCCATGGAGTTCGGTGAGGCCATACTCCATGGTTGATTTTTTTCATTTTAAGATGAAATAAACATGTAATAAACACAAAACCCCACATATTAACATAAATGCACACCATACATCACTCGTTGAAGCTGGGTCATATCACACTCAGCCTACGGCATCGTGTGATATGACCCAGCTTCAACTCGTGAAGTATGACGTGCATGTATGTCAATGGCGTGGAGTTTTGTCTATTTCTCCAAATTTAATATATTTTTCATCAAAGATGTAAAAAACTAATAAAAAGTTTTCTCCAAAGGCCAAAAAAATAAAAGGTGTGTTTCAGGTTACATAGTCTAGGTAGGGTTTATAATTCTTTTAAACTTTGGCCTGAAAAGTACCCAAAAACTGACTCAGTGCCGACTCGCCAACAAAGGCGTCAACTTGTGGATTATCAACTCGACTCTGAAATAGCCCCAAAATTACTTAAAATATGAATATTTTTTCAAAATTAGATAAAGATTTCTAGGGTCCGCGCTGTTTGGCTAGGTAGGGTTGGGTAACCTAAAACACACCTTTTTTTATTTGGCCAAATCGCGGTGATGAGAAACAACTTTTCTTTTTTGAGTGGCCTAATTTGAAAGCCCACAGAGCATATAATCCATGCTTTAAAGGTTGCAATACACTGAATAACACTAGGTGGTGGCAGGGACACCTTTCAAGTCCCACACAGTAGGGTATTGTCCAAACATTATACATCTAAATTTGGCAGTTAGAGTCATTAGAGTGTAAACCAATTGATTCTAGTAGTAATAATGATCGATTCTGAAATTAGATTGGTCTGGTGAAGCAAGAATAAATTATGGAAATATCCCTAATGATATGCTGCAACTAATGAGTCGTAATATTTGGAGACAATGTATATCTAAAAGAAATTATTAGTGGCTATGCCAAACAAAATAGGGTTTCTACTGTGTTTTGATACCAGTGGTGGATTTAAAGGGTGAGGAGTGGGGGCCTCCCTCTATATTTAACTTTTTTTTGGAGTGAGTTTCTGTTGTTTTTTTTAAGGCTGAAAGGCCCCGGAGGGGCCCTGGTGGTGAGCTTGCGAACTACCAGGTTGAGGCATTATATTGTTTTCATTTGACAGGAAGTCAGTGCGGGTGCCGCCATTTTGTTTTAAGGGGTGCCGCCATTTTGTTTTAAGGTGTCACAACACAAATTTATGCATATAATGATAAAATCAACCTTCAACCTTCGATCCTGAGGTTGATCATAAGCATACCTATACCCCCTAACATTGACCCAAGGAATTCAATGGTTCTATTGGTTTGTTGCTAAGACAGCTGGTTGCCTAGCAACAGCTATTCTAATTGTTTATCTGCCTAGCAACACCAATTTCCATGCTCCTGAGGTTGATTATAATTGTACTTACCCCCCCAACATGGACCCAAGGAATTCAATGGTTCCATTGGTTTGTTGTTAAGACAGCTGGTTGCCTAGCAACAGCTATTCTAATTGTTTATCTGCCTAGCAACACCCATTTCCATGCTCCTGAGGTTGATTATAATCATACCTACCCCCCCTAACATGGACCCAAGGAATTCAATCGTTCTATTAGTTTGTTGCTAAGACAACTGGTTGCCTAGCAACAGCTATTCTAATTGTTTATCTGCTTAGCAACACCCATTTCCATGCTCCGGAGGTTGATTATAATCGTACCTACCCCCCTTAACATGGACCCAAGGAATTCAATCGTTCTATCATTTTGTTGCTAAGACAGCTGGTTACCTAGCAACAGCTATTCTAATTGTTTATCCGCTTAGCAACACCCATTTCCATGCTCCTGAGGTTGATTATAATCGTACCTACCCCCCCCCCCCCTAACATGAACCAAAGGAATTCAATGGTTCTATTGGTTTGTTGCTAAGACAGCTGGTTGCCTAGCAACAGCTATTCTAATTGTGTATCTGCCTAGCAACACCCGTTTCCATGCTCCTGAGGTTGATTATAATTGTACCTATCCCCCCTAACATGGACCCAAGGAATTCAATCGTTCTATTAGTTTGTTGCTAAGACAACTGGTTGCCTAGCAACAGCTATTCTAATTGTTTATCTGCCTAGCAACACCCATTTCCATGCTCCTGAGGTTGATTAAAATCCTACCTACCTCCCCTAACATCCAAGGACCCGAGGAATTCAATGGTTTCATTGGTTTGTTGCTAAGACAGCTGGCTGCCTAGCAACAGCTATTCTAATTGTTTATCTGCCTAGCAACACCCATTTCCATGCTCCTGAGGTTATAATCCTACCTACCCCCCCTAACATGGACCAAAGGAATTCAATGGTTCTATTAGTGCTGCTGCACTGGTGGCCACCTAGTGGCTGTATATTACACTAAATCCCTGTAATGGCACGTTTTCCCCTGTTGTGTAACATCTGTCAGTTATATCATCCTCCCACGCTGTTTATATGGTGTCTTGAATGGGTCCCCTACAAATATACCAACCATGTAGACATTATGTTCCTTCAAATGCAAGAATTGCGGTTGTTGCCGCGTTTAAAAATGCCTGAGGCATTTTTTTACGCGGCAACAACCGTAATTCTTGTTTTAAAAAGAATTTAGCCAAAATGTAGCTGGGGAAAGATCTTTTGCCAACAGCACCCTCCTGGTACATTTCAAAATCTTGGATCCTCCACTAAATCTGCTAGTATTACACAGAAGCTGTTCCAGTAATATTAGAAATAATTGTATTTTTTTAAACCATCTGATTTGATGCAGAATTGTTGTAAGAGTATAAGCAAACCATCCATGGATTAAATAGGCTACATGTATAATATTAAATCCATAAGAAGGCACCTACCAAACCAATTGACCTCTACATATTTAGAAGTGCATGTACTTAAGTATTACCACATGTTCACAATGGTGGTCCAGGGTAATATTTCACAGGCCTATCATACGCTAAACTTGATGAACTATTATGATTACAAACAAACAATGGAGAACCGAATTGGACTTTTCACATATAACACATATCCCGCAAATACAACTCCCAGATACCATGTATATACTGACTTCTCTGTATATCAACATTAAGATATTTAATAGATCATAAATATGTTTCATAGAAGCCCACTAAATTGCATTTTTATAGATATTTAAGATTGATTTTATTGACAAAAACAAGACTAATACTGATTTATACATATGATCATTTCCATTAGGCACATTTTCAAGGTTGGAAATTAACAATCAGCAAAAAGAGAAAAAAAACTAGTTCGATTAATGAAACGTAACAAAGTAAAAGACTGAAACTGCTTCATGATTAACATATTCAACCGAATAAGTGCCTAATAAGCTCCCCCCCCCCCACTTTTTTCAGATGTTTTCCTTCTTCTTCTTTTTACATGTTCCTCTGATTTTGTAGACTTGCTCAAGTCCTAGAATTTGAATAAAGACAAAAGAATTACTTTTCTCAACTATACTTTTTCTCAACTGTCTAATTATAGAGACTTGTTAGACTGGGACGATATCCATTAAAGCCCCCCATGCATAACACCCCCTGACCACAACCCCCTCCCCTCTGACCACTCCCCCTCTCCAGTACCAAACTTGTAACATGAACAGTGTGGTCATCCCAATAATTGGCCTCAGGCCAGAGACCAGATGTAACTGTCATTAAAAAATTATTTCTCATTGACACCCTACCCCCATCTCTTTGAAGTCCTGCCTGTGGTGGCCTGTGGTGACAGCCTTGATAAGAGCTGATTAGGGGAGAGCAGCTCACAATACCAACCTTCTTGCCTCCATGTTGACATATGCCATATAAGGGATCGGTGAGTCAAATTCCCAGTCCATCCAGTCAGTGGGAACAACCAGGGGAGGGAAGGAGGAGGGGTAGTGCGTGGCGGAGTGGAGTTCTCACTGATGCAGGCCAGTCTACTGAATTTGTTGCTGTTATTCACACCGTTGTGTGACATGGAGCCCTTCATACCTGCGCAGGTGTTATGGCGAAAAGGGGTGATTAAAGCCTTTTGGAAGCCTTGAAGAGCCAGTAGTATAAGATTAAGACAGCCATGGGGGAACTAATTAAAATGGATATTCAAGGCCGATTTTTCCACTCAAAATCATTGTTATTACATCAATTACGGAATTATCTCCATGTTCATACCAACCGGTGAGTAAGGTTTGGAAGTCAGATTCTAAACTGTCTTTTTTTACTCAAACTTGCCAATACTTGTACTCAAATATCATAAATATCATCTTAACATTATGCAACCCACAGTGACCAGTATATCCATATATGGGATTTATATCAGAATCTGTGTATTCTGTATACTGGGGTCATACTTTATTTTGGTGGGTATACATTTTTGCTATATTCACAGAAATTGAAAATCCGCGAAATTCTTGTATGCTTCAGTATGGAATAAATACCTGCGAATTAGTCTTTTGTGCCACATCCGCGAAAATGTATACCCGTGAATATAAGTACTTTCACAGTAACATGTCTTCAGCTGACCAATCTCAGGGCTGGTGGAATCCATGTTTCTCCTATGGTATCTACGTCATTGGTACTCTTGATTTGGTGGTTGGTCAGCTGTACTCTAACACAGCTGTTCTCTCCCCTGTAACTTCACACGACATGTAGGATATAACAGCCCCGGGGGCACACCACCACTCAGACAGCAGCAGCTAGTGTCCTACGGCTTTACTACACCATGATGTTGCGTACGGTGGTGGTGGCAGGGTGCATGCTGGTAGCCGGTGTGACAATCGGGGCTCTGCTTGTTGGGCACCAAGCCTTCATCAAGGTAAGCATCTCATCTAACCCTGTAAGGGCTGCACAGTTCTACATGTCTTTTGCCATCTTGAATGCAGCCCTGGGGTGTAACTTACAGATGCTGCATTCATGCATCATGCTGACCCTATAGGGTTAATACACTCCAAGAGTTTTTGCATGCTGCATGCATACAGTCCTGGAAAGTCTCACCAAGGTTGCATTAATGCAGCATGATGGACAGAAAGCATCTACCACTTTATGCAGCCCTCAGTCGGGCGATTTCTTATGGTGGTTGGTACAAGCTCCTAATTTCTGGAAATATTTCTATACAATCTTGGTCATTTCTATACAATCTTGGCTATTTCTATACAATCTTGGTCATTTCTATACAATCTTGGCCATTTCTATAATACAATCTTTAATTTTAAATTAATTTAAAAAAATGCATTTTGTGGAGAAGTGCTTTGATTACATGCATAACCATGCTCTCAATGGCAGGGCGAGCTATAAAATATATTTCTAACAAGTTTTTTCCCCCTTTTGAAACACAGAAAGCAGATGATGGAGGAAGTACAGACATAGGACCTTTAGGCAGAGCAAGGCGGTCTGTCATCAGGCTACTAACAGATGATGAGGAGACCCAAGGTGGACATTTAGACTTCATAACTACATAACTTCAAATAAATAGATATGTGATCAAGTGATAAAGTCTCATATTGCAGTTTAATCCCTGGGTACTAGTGCTAGAGGCAGATCTATTGAAATGGTTTAATTTGATACAGAAGCAAAGCTGTGGTGGTAGAGTTTCACATGCACTTAGATAAGTTGTAGATTATTATTGTACATGACATATATGATCTATTGGTTGCATGATGATTCATCCCCTTCCCCTTTTCTTTGAATTTGATCATGTGACTAAGCTCCTGTTGCTATTGTCTTACAGCAGGTGGCGCCATCTACACCATCTGGGGTAGGACACAGTGTCCATTTGGTGCTTCCTTGATATACAAAGGTTGGTACAGTTTGACTTGCCAGTATCGTCACGCAAGTGGGGAAGAACCTGCCAAGTGACTAGATGCCGTCCATTTTACCTGTAATCTTAAAAAGCCCACTTTTCTGGTAATCTTAATCAGTTCCCAGGCCCATTCTCTAGATGGCACCACTGTAAGTTGGTAACACTGCTGTATATATCGGGGGCTCTGCCCCCGCACCCCTCTCTTCTTTCTCTCCTTTTCTCTCTTTTTCTTTTTTGAAACTGTAACATAACTATAGCCAAACCCATTTACCTTCAGACTTACAGACTTACAGTGGTGCCATCTAGGGAAGAGGGGGGAATCATTAAGATTACTGAGAAAATGGGTTTTCAAGAGTACAGGTAAAAATGGGTGGCATCTAGTTACTTTGCAGGTTTGTCCAACGTCCTACACACAGTAGGTGCGATTTCACTTGACCCTGCAGTTTAGCTTTACTCACAACATGTGGTCTGTCTGTCCATTCAGCAACAATTACATGCAATCCGAGCATCACCGAGCCTCACAGAGGGCCGATGAGTGTGGTTCTGGCATTAACAAAATAATAACATTTAATGAAGTTGTATTTGGTTAATGTTAAAACGAAAATTGCATTGATGAGTAATGACTAATTGAAGAAATTAAAAAAACAAAACAGTAGTCTTGTTTTCCAGAAATCAATGTCAAAATGGCGCTGACCATGCAGTGTAGGGTCATGTAACTACCTTTTTGCTGTCCACTGGCCCTTAGGTGAAGGTGACATTGTGTGATATATACCTTATGAAGCTGTGGGTACCGAGACAATGTACCCAACTGGTTCAAGGACATAAGACACATGTATACTAATATAGGCCATTAAGCACACAATTCTATAATATATAGATACTGCTAAATTGATAAAGTTAATTGTGATATCAATATGTGAGATGTTTGACTTGTAGGTGTGATCGCTGGTGGAACTAAGACAAATCCTGGAGCTGGCAGTGAGTACCTGTGTTTGGTCGAGGAGCCCGTGTGGGACAAGACTATTCCCGGTACCAGTGGTTATTCCTATATTCATGGTACTGAGTACAAAGCTGGTGACGGATTGTTTAACATGGAGAACGTGAACGGTGCCACAATAGTCAACCAGAATGCTGTGTGTGCCACCTGTCGTATCAATAAGAGTACCCAGGTATGTGGATGTTTCAACCATTCAGTTTCTGAATATTCCTGGTGTTGAATATTTTAAGATTGTGATGCCCTCTATAATATTACATGAGAGAATTGCAACACTACACTTGGAGTGTAGTGTTGGCAAGATCTATTTCGTCCCAATCCTCTACAATAGAAAATAGTCAGCATTCTCTTATTGTGCTGCCATACAACTGCTGAGATTCTGATGTGATCCCCATCTAAATAACCAATTAATATGGCTATTGCTGGCAACTCCTTAATTGGGGCCACTTTGACGGAGATTGGTATTATTGGGATTGAGCTAGGGTTCTGTGAGTCCTGAGCTATCCAGGCAAATGAATAATTGGATTGGCTGTTGCTATAGAACGTCTTCATTGAGGGAGAAATAAATGACACAATCAAACTACTAGGGGCCTATAAAGTGGGGACAACAAATGTGTTGGGATTGGGTTAGGAACCTGATGAACCTGAGTTGCTAGGCAAATACATATTTACAATGTCTGTTGCTAGGCAACCATCTACATTAGCAACTCATGAAGAGTACCATTGATATCCTTGGACCTGATTTAGTGGGGGCAGGTAGTAGTCCATAGATTTACTCCAAGGTCATTACCTTAACAGATGGCATAGGAGTATAATGTCAGCAATTCTGTCAATCCAGTAATGAAATCCCCAAGGATTAAAGCTAAGCTACAATTTTTTAGGCACTCACCAGCTAAGCAAGGAAAATGCGATCTAGATCTTAGTTTGGCCTCAAATCACAACAGATTCCAGTTATAACTCACTTTTGTAGTTAGATCAAGAGTTGAAGACACTCAAGTTAGTTAAAATCGCAGTCTATACAAACACTTTTTCATCAGATTTTCTATTTTACAGGCCAAGCTTCATTTTTGCAGGTTTGGGTGTTGGAGTACAATTTTTGTACATAGAAATTAAGTACATAGCAAGGGTTTATACTGATTATAATATTGAAATTAGTGTGGACCCTGCATGTTTCAATCATATCCAAAATACATACAATTTTGAAGAGCAATGTAGAAAATGTGTATGCCTTCAGCTATATGCTGTAGAAACATTAATAATGGTCCAATTTACAAGCAGTGAAAACTGGCATGACGGCAAAGACCCAAAAATTATAGCCTGTCATTTGGGATGAGTACCTGTTCTGGCTCCACTCTGACTGTTACTGTAGGTATACTGACATTTCAGCCATTAGCCTGAACGTTAACCTTCCCCCTACACAGATGATGATCCCCGGCACCAACACCTGTATGGCCGGGTGGCACAGAGAGTACTACGGCTACCTGATGAGCACTAAATGGGATGGTACAACCCAGAAGAACTACATCTGCGTAGACATAGCTCCAGAGGCTCAAGTTAGCGGACAGGAAGCTGAAGGGGGGGCTGAGTTGTGGCCAGTGGAGGCATATTGTGGTTCTTACGCCCTCCCCTGTCCTAACTACATACACGGCAAGGAGATTACGTGCGTTGTCTGCAGCAAATAGACCGTGTTTCTATTGTACATATGCATCTTAAATTCCTTGAATCGTCTATGAATAAAGATTCTGCTCAACTTCCTGTCCTGTCCTTTATTGCATTATATAGTTATGACAAATGAGAGGACATTCTCTTCCTAGCACATCACAAGAAAAAATGAGGACATTTTGGTTTCACTCACCACTAATCATGAATTTCCAATTCTGTCATTCCATTTTCTCATGGAAAAAATCAAACTAACCTTGATTAGCACAAAACCAAATATATGTAGATCAACAATTTGGCCACCAGGGGGCTCCATAGAGCCGAAAAGGACAAAAAAAGAGCAAAAATTTATCTATACTACTTTTAACATAGAATATGATAGGCCACGTTAAAGGATTCCACCTTTGGTGGAAACATCAAGGATTCTATATGACTAGGATGTCTGACTCCGTAGACTCCAATGTTATAGCCCCCCCCCCCGCCCTCTACCCCCCCTCCTTGAAAGTTGGCGACCTTGTGTGCTCAGCATTGGGAACTATGAAGAATAGGGGGTTTATGTGGTTCTCTTGGGTCTTGATCAGAGTGATACCAAATGAAGGATTTTCTAGACCAAAGAATCTTGCTGAATCCAAATATTGTGGTCTTGATTCACAAAACCTGACCAGCATTACTCGAAATTGAGGTTTGATGATGCAAAGTATTGACAAAATGTACAAAATAATGTTGAAAATGTTTGGAACAGTATCTATATATAAACCTCTCAATCAAAATCAGTACCTCAATCTACCTATTCAAAATTGACCTATCCCTCAATCTGATAGGCACTTTTCTACATATCCTGCACACTGACTATCCCTCAGCCTACCTATCCCTCAAGCTGCCTATCCCTTGGATAAGAAGCTTCTCTTAAATTAGCTCATCCCTCCAAAGGCTTCAAGGCTAAAGCTTACCCCTCTCCTTGCTACTCTTGCCCATTTTCTGTGCCTACCTATCCTTGAGTCTACCTATCCCCAATCTGCCTATCACCCAGACTACCTATACCTCATTGTGACTATCCCTCACTCTGCCTATTGGTCATTTCAAATCAGCATTATCAATCTTTTTAACTATGCCCAACTGCTGAACATGACATTCCTCACCATGTCCACTCTAATTTACACGTCTCGATACGCCCAGCTCGTATGCGGTCATGGAACAACTATCCTCCACTCGTATCTAGACACCTAAGAAAGTAGATACATATTTTTGGCTCAGATTATTTGGGTGAAATAGATTTACATTTCATGTATGCTGCTATGTCATGGTATATTAATGTGTGTTTTTAGGATAAGGTATACTATATGAAAAGTTACTCTCTATGTATCCAGGTATATGATTTTATAGCCAATTTGGTAAGTGATGGTACCTCCAACGTTGCTTGACATTTCCAATGACTCGCTCCATCAAAGATCTGGTTTTCCTGTGCCATTTATTGAAAGCCACATCTCAGTCCTATACTCTACTTTGGTTGGAGTAAGGAGGTAATCGGTCAACAAGAACCTGTGGTAAAACAATGTCAATGTATGTTATATGCTATGTATCAAGCAGAGAGATAAAACACGGGGTTACGTGATATTTTTGTATCTTGTACATGATGTAGGAGAAGGACAAAGTATTTTACTGCTATCCGAGATATAGGTGATAACAATTTTTTTTTTTACCTACCCAGAATCTCCCAAGAGAAAGAACCCTTTGAAGTCGTTCCGCTCCCCTAGAAACTTGATTTGTCTCCCATTCATTATGTAGATGTCATTCTGGGAGCCTGTGTTGGACGCGTTAACATGACGAACGATGCCATCTATGTCACAGATGATCTAAAAAACATTTCATTTCATTCTTTGTTACATTTTTGTTTACTTTTATTTTTACCCGTCCAAAGGTAGCATTAGCATGTAAGCGATATGTTATTTAGTAATAGGATTGTGCTCTATTTATGCTTTACATTGGGAAATAATATATTATGCACGCAAAGTTTCATGATTTTTGTGTACTTTGATTTTACTCACCATGGCGTTGATGCTATAATATCCATTATAGCAGTAATACTGATTCTCATGAATATCCCCTAGGGCATGTTATCGGCATGTGTGTGCCGTCCACCAATCCAAATAATTTAGGCTTTTTGGTCTTCTTGTCCCACAGGTAGGCCAGGTTTGCCTTCTCATGCTGTCAGGCCAACTCACATACCGAGACAAATGGTTGTGGAAAAAGTCTGATACAGACTTTACTGCCCTACACACGGTGTTACAGGGAACGCCGTGCACATCTGCGATGTCAGCGTAGTTTGAACCCGTTGTGAAGTACCGTAACGCGTCGCAGAACTGTTTGAAAATAGAAAATACATTTTGTTAAAAAAATGCAGACTCCTCTTTATTTTGGTAATTTAAAACAGAGGGAAAAGGGAGACATGAAATGAATTAAACAGGTAACAAATGTAGCTTTAAATGCACCATAGTAAACATGGGATATGATACAGTATAATTAAAGCAGTGTTTAAAGGGGCCGATCTCTGAGAGTGGAGGAGAGTGGATCATGTAGTTCATGTAGTAGTTAGTGGTCTGCACGGATCACTAGCCACCCCTGTTGTTATAATTACTTCGAACCAGTTCACCCAGCCTGGTCAGGTGAAATTGGTAGGGGGACCATGAATTAGGCTTGAGTTGGTATGAAACATTCTATAAAACCAGGATAAAGCTATCATGACCTCCTTAAATTAATCATTGAACTAGGCTTCTAGGGATACACAATGCAGAAAGGAATCCTTGTGTATTTAAGTGTTTATTTTTAACCGAATCCATGGGATGTGGTCTATTCAAGGGGTAGTATACAGTTTTCTGTGGATACACAAGTGGTAGTCTAGACAGTTTGTACACTGGTGGGTATCAATATATTGTATACTACCACTGGCATAGTCTAACTGCTGGTCACACCAGTGCAACTTATGGAGAGCAGTGAATTGCTGGAAGGGAACAACCAGCATCCTATTTCTTGGTTGCCTGAGCCATTATTTTTGGGGTACTTTGCTAGGGAATACGATCCTACAGGGCTGGGACATGCCTGGTTCTCAGGGATTGTGCTTGGGCGATTCTAAATTTAACTGAGGTGTTATATAAACTCAACAACCCTGCCAGAGGATTTTACGATTTGGTTTAAGAAGTCTTAGCCTTTAAGAAAGGTGTAAACATTCCACATGTGTCTACAACACAAAGACGTGGTGGTAGGATGGTACGTACCCTGATTCTATGGGGTACTGCATGTTTTCCCCTGAGGATTTGGTCCTCCAAACTAGTGACATAGTCCTTGATCAGGCATTTCATTGTCTCTTTACTGAGCCGGTAACGCTGGAGAAACTCCTTGTCCCCGTACTTTACAAAGGGATCCACCCTTTTGTAGAATTCCGTCTCGCTTTGGAGTATATACCCAATCCTGGGCCCTATGTCGTAGTAAACAAATAGTGCACCAAAACACAACTGGGTCAAGGGTCATGTGGGTACATGGTGAAGGTCGTTCAAATGCGGCACTAATCTGTCACATATGGATCAAAATACTACATACGGTGCCAAGAATTAAGAAGTGTAAGAATTTTGGTTAAAAGTGACACTTATTGCGAAGAATTCAGGCAAAAATTACAAAATGTGATCGTTTTTTGGGGGATTTAGTTGAAATCTTCGAAAAGTGACCCTTGGTGAGGGGGATTTTTGGTGAAAATTGACCCTTGGTGAGGGGGATTTCGGTGAAAAGCAGACCCTTGGTGAGGGGGCAGTCAGCTTACTTATCTCAGGGACTACCACCACTAGCACCATCTAATAGTCAGTCTGTATTCATATGCCTGGATCTAACCTGAATGTATCATGAACATGTAATCAGTAACAACCTATCGCGTCGGTATATCACCAGACCTTCTAACTGTATCATGAGGTTTTGAATAAACTTGCCATGAAATAACCTTTTTTACTTATGACATCTATGACCAAATTGATATCCCAATTACAGTATTAGGTACGACCGGTTACATATACATTCAACCCTAGGAGGTGGTTATATTTAAGAGCTCTTTTTCTCTTTGAGAGCCGGGGTTTCTAGCAGGATCCGCACCCACAACCTCAGAACTGTTGAGCCCACCAGCTAACCAATTGCTCCATCGGGACTCATGTAATGATTCTTATCCCCCCCCCCCCCATACTACAATGTATACAATAATGACCACTCCACTCCACAGGTAACACAGGTGTACGGCAACTGGTACACAGAGGTCGCTTCAGGTGACCCAGATTATTAGGTATTTTGCATACTATGACCAGCAGTGACCTGTGGGCGGGATCCACTATGCTGTGGGCGGGATCTACTATGCAAAACAGGGTCAAAGGTCACCTAAAACGGCCAGCAACAGCGGACAAACCCACGTATACACTGTCCCTTTAAAGGTATAACAGGTGGTGTGTACATCTGGAAGAGATCAAAAATGGGTTAAAATCAAGCATTATACATGATTTAGGTAGTGCATACATACCATAGCTCCCGATAGGTATGTGGGTGGTCGCCGATCCTCTGCCTTTAGGTGGATGAGTAACCTCCCCGGGGCGTCTCACCTGGGTGTGTTCGTATAATTCGTAGTGGGTAACCTGTTAGAAGATGCTTTTGTAAGTTCAAATTAGTGTTGTGGTCTGTATCTCAGAGATCATGGTCATGACCTCATGATACTGTAAAACATGTTTCTGCAAACAATAGATGAGATTCTTACTCACATTTAGGAGAACCTCTACTGATTAGTGTTACCTAGTAGACTTTACATGTTCTGCATGGGTCACTACAATGGGGGCAGGAGCTGCCTCATGTACAAATATCCCGGGGGAGGGGCACTTCATATATTTTGTATACACAGGTGTGCGGCTGGGAAGGGCACTTTTTGAGCAAAGTCCCCCTCACCAAGGGTCTGCTTTTCACCAAAATCCCCCTCACTAAGGGTCAATTTTCATCAAAATCCCCCCCACCAAGGGTCACTTTTCGGAGATTTCAACAAAATCCCCACAAAAAGAGTCACATTTTGCCAAAATTCTCTGCAACAAGGGTCACTTTTGACCAAAATCCTTACACCAAGGCCGACTCTTTGGGAAAAATTGCTAAAACCTAGGCACTTTTGTCCAAAATGTCCCTCAGCAAGGGTTACTTCTGACCAAAATCCCCCTCACCAAGGGTAAGGGTTGTCAAAGGGCCAGCCGCACACCTGTGTCAAATTTCTTTTGAGTAACCCCCCCCAGGACAAATATACAGTATTCATCAGATCCAGGACCTGGTGCAGGGTATTAAGGAATACACCATTGTTTGGTGCTATGGCTTAGTATACAGTGGTATAGTAATTTTCCAATCTCTCTATGAATAAGTGGGAATTGGCTTTCCAAATACCTTTGCATACAGTTCAGAATATAGATTTTACTGGACATTTCTCAAAACATGTAATGTGATTAACCACGGATCCTAGGATTTAACCCACTTCAGAATGGGGGTCTTAATTGGGGAGAGGGCATGCCGAATGTCGAATTTAAGAATTTAATGGCAATGTCACCTACCACTTAAGTCCCATGTCACATCTAAGAACATGTCATGTCCCATGTCGAGTTTAAGAACTACCCTCAGTCAGGTCACTAAGCTCCATGTCACCATGTCGAGTTTACTGGTCCAACCGTCCATACCCATACAATGGGCTGCTTCCCCCATTGTCTAGACCTCCCTGTAAACTGCACTACTCTTATGTTAATTATTTTTCCGGAAGGGTTTTAATCATTTATCGACCACAAGTCATACATATGCATATGATCAGTGTCCATCGTCGTTAATATATCACAAGAGCCATAAATATCACCGTGTATTTAAAATAAGAAAATATCACGGACGGTGTCGTATTTTGATACGAATAAACCTGTCTTTAATGACCACAAATATAATCAGTTGTCACCTAATAGATTGTATTGATGACATTATTGTAAGTTTAACAGTTGTCTATGTGATTTTAATGTGTCAAATTAAAAATGTAATGTCTACTAGTACTAGTATCTCAACCTATTTTGCTAGGCACTTTAGACTTCGAATTCATTATTATATAATGCAACATGTTAAATATGCATGGTATCTTACTTAACTAGTACTTTTACCTTTCGCTAACCGCTTAGGATTTTCTTATTATATGGAATGCATCCCCCCTGTACAACCGTGATCTGCAGTAACTAACGTGATCTGCAGTAGTGCAGATAGCGGCAGACCATCCAACCGTGATCCGCATCAAATGAACGTGATCTGCATCAAACTGTTCTTATCTGCTATAACCTCCAACTAGTATCTGCATAGTTTTGTCAATTTCGCACAGTTTTATACCCAACTTGACCATTTTTAGAACAAGAATTGCGGTTGTTGCCGCGTAAAAATATGCCTCAGGCATTCTTATACGCGGCAACAACCGCAATTCTTGCATTTGAAGGAACATAATGTCTACATGGTTGGTATATTTGTAGGGGACCCATTCAAGACACCATATAAACAGGGCGGGAGGATGATATAACTGACGGATGTGACACAACAGGGGAAAACATGCCATAACAGGGATTTAGTGTAATATACAGCCACTAGGTGGCCACCAGTGCAGCAGCACTAATAGAACCATTGAATTCCTTGGGTCCATGTTAGGGGGGTAGGTACAATTAAAATAAACCTCAGGAACATGGAAATGTGCGTTGCTAGGCAGATAAACTATTAGAATAGCTGTTGCTAGGCAACCGGCCATCTTAGCAACAAACCAATAGAACCATTGAATTCCTCGGGTCCATGTTAGGGGGGGTAGGTAGGATTACAATCAACCTCAGGAGCATGGAAATGGGTGTTGCTAGGCAGATAAACAATTAAAATAGCTGTTGCTAGGCAACCAGCTGTCTTAGCAACAAACCAATAGAACCATTGAATTCCTCGGGTCCATGTTTGGGGGGGTAGGTAGGATTATAATCAACCTCAGGAGCATGGAAATGGGTGTTTCTAGGCAGATAAACAATTAGAATAGCTGTTGCTAGGCAACCAGCTGTCTTAGCAACAAAATAATAGAACCATTGAATTCCTTGGGTCCATGTTAGGGGGGGTAGGTACAATTATAATCAACCTCAGGAGCATGGAAATGTGCGTTGCTAGGCAGATAAACAATAAGAATAGCTGTTGCTAGGCAACCGGCCGTCTTAGCAACAAACCAATAGAATTATTGAATTCCTCGGGTGCATGTTAGGGGGGGTAGGTAGGATTACAATCAACCTCAGGAGCATGGAAATGGGTGTTGCTAGGCAGATAAACAATTAGAATAGCTGTTGCTAGGCAACCAGCTGTCTTAGCAACAAAATGATAGAACCATTGAATTCCTTGGGTCCATGTTAGGGGGGATAGGTACAATTATAATCAACCTCAGGAGCATCAGATGTGCGTTGCTAGGCAGATAAACAATTAGAATAGCTGTTGCTAGGCAACCGGCCGTCTTAGCAACAAAATAATAGAACCATTGAATTTCTTGGGTCTATGTTAGGGGGGGTAGGTAGGATTATAATCAACCTCAGGAGCATGTAATTGGTGTTGCTAGGCAGATAAACAGTTAGAATAGCTGTTGCTAGGCAACCAGCTGTCTTAGCAACAAACCAATAGAACCATTGAATTACTTTGGTCCATGTTAGGGGGTATAGTTATGATTATGATCTACCTTAGGATCGAAGGTTCATTAATATTAATTTTATCATTATATGTATAAATTTGTGTTGTGACGCCTTAAAACAAAATGGCGGCACCCCTTAAAACAAAATGGCGGCACCCGTACTGACTTCCTGTCAAATAAAAACAATATAATGCCTCAACCTGGTAGTTCGCAAGCTCACCACCAGGGCCCCTCCGGGGCCTTTCGGCCTTAAAAAAATTACTTTAAAGTTATATTTTTCAATACTTTTGTCGCCATGATGGCCATTTTTTAGGAAAATTGATCTTTTGGCGATTTTTAGGAAAGAAAGGAACAATGACAGGTCCTTACTTCCTAGGTTGACCCTGGGCAATGTGAAACACTGCACGAGTTTAGGGGTTTACAATGGTTTTACATTTGATGTAAAGGCCTATTTTACTATCAGTTACAGACAATTACAGATATTTACAACAAAATTTACCTCAAATGTAAAGCTGATCAAGAAAGCTCTTGGCATAGGCTTTACACCCTGATCAAAGTTCGTAATGGCTGTATTGACACATTATTCAAAACGCTACAAATGCCTGTAACTTTCATCTTTACATCCCTGTAAAACCATAGCAAACCCCTACAAGCCTCATCTTTACACCAGTGTAAACCCATAGCAAACCCCTACAAGCCTCATCTTTACACCAGTGTAAACCCATAGCAAACCCCTACAAGTCTCGTTTTTACACCAGCGTAATTCCATAGCAATCCCTTACGAGCCTCATCTTTACACCAGTGTAAACCCATAGCAAAGCCCGACAAGCTTTTTCTTTACACCAGTGTAAACCCATAACAAACCCCTACAAGCCTCATCTTTACACCAGTGTAAACCCATAGTAAACCCCTACAAGCCTCGTTTTTACACCAGTGTAAACCCATAGCAAACCCCTACAAGCCTCGTTTTTACACCAGTGTAAACCCATAGCAACCCCCTACAAGCCTTATCTTTACACCAGTGTAAAACCATAGCAAACCCCTACAAGCCTCATCTTTATAGTGCTGTAAACCATGGTAAGTTAGAACATAATGTACACTATTTTTGGACCATCGATTTGGGTTAGTAGGTATGCTCATCAATGGAAAACACATCTTTATTTTATATTCATCAATTAAAGCATCATTTCAGAGAGGCAAGTGCCCCTGTGAGGGCAGGGGTCCTCCCCCAGGGGCAGGGGTCCGCCTCCAGGGTCAGGGGTCCGCCCCCAGGGGCAGGGATCCGCCACCGGGGGCAGGGGTCCGCCTCCAGTGTAGAAACCCACCTTCAGGATGGTCACTGCAAAGATTTAAGTCAATTAGATGTACATAATCATGGGGGATATTCTTGACATGTCTGCATAGTTATGCTAAAACCTATTCTTTGAAGAATCTGATAATGGATATCAGTTGGATATGTGTGTATAGTAATACAACTAAATTGAATCAAGCATTCTTACGACCATGGGAGCTACCAACTGTCCCTGTCCGTTTCCAGCTGCCTGTAGACTAGTTTAAAATGCCCACTGGGAGCTGCTACCGTGTTCTCATTGGCAGATATTATGTGTTGTACCATTTGCGGGCAGCATGGTGGTTTAATTGAATATTACCTTTGCATCATGCTGACCATAATTATATCTTGTATTTTATATTTCTTTTAAAAATACTTCAAGAGATGCATTTATAAATGTGCCATTAGTAAATAAAGACCCTGGGAATGTTTAGGGATTATATCACATTAAAAAAATGTGTTCCTCATAAAGCGTTAATGCTACCTTCTCCATGCAGACCCACCCCACCTCCCCCCCCCCCCCCCCCCAGCTAATGGCGACATCCACGTCTGGGTCAAGCTGTGAAGAAGCCAGTGTGGCGCCTTTTGTTGAAGGAGAGGCTGCAGGAACAATAGATGCAGAACGTGGGGGGGGGGGGGGGGTATATCTACAGCAATGTATGTGTGATGTGTGTGTGTGTGTGGGGGGGGGGGGGTTGGGGTTATTAGTACATGGCAGTCTCTCACAGCCCTGATTCATTCTCTCCCAGTCTGATTCATAATATTTCTTTAATATTATGAATCAGACAGCAATGGTAGTATTATCATATACATTGTTAGCATTATGGACCTACGTTTCCTTTCTGCCTGTAATAAAGAGAAGCAATTATAGTGTTCTATAGTATAAATATGTGCGGGATATACCATTGGATTTGTAGTTTTAAACTAGGAATGGTGGGAGTGGCCAGGGGAGGTAGTCCAGCTTATCCAGGGGGCATTTATTGATGCACCATTAGTAAACAAAGACCCTGGAAACGTTCAGGGATCATAGCACCTTAAAAACGTGTGTTGCCCTTAAAGTGTTAATGCTACCCTCTCCATGCAGACCCTGGTCCTACCCCGGCCAACACAACCCTGAAAACCCTGATGTCCGTTCTTGGCCCTCTCACAGCTTCCTCATGCTCCTTCCCCGGCCTACACACCTCTAGGGCTGTATGGAACAAGCTCACGGCTTTGATAGGAATCCCATAAGGCAGGCAATAATTCTAGAAGAAATGTAGGGCCAGGAGGAGGCCGTGAGAGCAATGTAAATTAATACAAAGCAGGGGTCCGTCCCGTGGGGCAGGGGTCCGCCCATAAGGACAGGGATCCGTCCCCAGGGGCAGGGGTCCGTCCCCAAGGGGCAGGTGTCCGTTCCTAGGGGCAGGGGTCCGTCCCCAAGGGGCAGGGGTCCACATCCAGGGGCATGGGTCCACCTCCAAAAATACACCGTAGGCAGAATTGATAAGCTCTGAAATTACAGAAAAAACATGGTGTGCATGCCAATAACAACAAAAATGGCAAAGTTGATGGCTGGTTTCACTTTCTCTCATCCTGGCGGTATTACTGTAGGGTTCTGTAATAAATCAAAATACAATCAGTTTATCATATATCTATTTAAACGAGATAGACAGTGGAATATACATGCATTACACATTATAAAACATTATTGTACATCCAATCAGGACAATAGTTAACAATCGTGTATAGTTTAATCGAGTATCATATCATTTACACTTTTTTTTATCTCAATATTATTTTACACTGAATAGCCTTGATAAATACTGGAGCATATGAATGAGAATACTAACCATGTGTACAGTACAGAGCCCCTACCCAGATGTACCATGTGGTTCTGTCTGTTTCCAGCAGTTGAATGATTCAAAACACAAACTGTACGCTGCTCAAGGCATCCCATTGGTTTGTGTATGTATGTAGGTCACACACCAACCATTGTTTAACTGTGCACATGTAGACAGAGTGTCTGTACCAGGGCTGGATGCTCA
The DNA here is from genome assembly GCA_947462335.1 of Harmothoe impar. Lineage (NCBI taxonomy): Eukaryota > Metazoa > Annelida > Polychaeta > Phyllodocida > Polynoidae > Harmothoe > Harmothoe impar. Next base: position 62,207,442 of record OX381714.1, read on the forward strand.
GTCGCACCTCCATTGTTACCTGCTGCAGTGTGTTGGCAGCATTCACTCACAGATATCTTAGTTATAATTATGTTTAACATGACGGCCTTCCATCCATTACATACAGGGGATCTAGGGGACCCTCAACCCGTAATAATACATTATTATGAGGCCTTCAGGAGGGATAAAACCTGTGATACTAAACAGGGGATCTAGGGGACCCTCAACCCGTAATGATACATTATTCCGAGGCCTTCAGGAGGGATAAAACCTGTAATACTAAACAGGGGATATAGGGGACACTCAATCCGTTATTATACATTATTCTGAAGCACTCTGGAGGGATAAAATCTGTGATACTAAACAGGGGATCTAGGGGACCCTCAATCCGTTATTATACATATTTCTGAAGCACTCTGGAGGGATAGCACCCGTGATACAAACCATTATTCACAAGCCCTCTGGAAGGGTAAACCTGGGGAGCTAGGGGAGCATAACCCTATTATTATACATTCTTAAGGCCTCTGGTCTGAAAAGAAATTATGTAGCCCTTCTCATAGTGTGCCCACCCCACCCCCTTGTGGCATCATGGTTGTCTGGATAGAACTTTGACCAGACTGTATGACACCGATTATGATGAGGGTACACGTTACATTTACAAAAGGGGTAAATGCATTTAAATATTAACTGATGTAAATGTCAGGTAAATTGGTGTGAATCTTAAGCTTTATCTTTGCACAGATTTACAATGACACTTGCACACGTTTACATAAAATTTTACTTAGAAATTACAGAGGGGTGAATCCATGTAAATATCAATGGATGTAAATGCCAGGTAAACTTGTGTATCTTTTTACAGTAAATATTACAAAGATTTACTTAATTTTTACATGGATATTACTGAAGTGAAAAATCCGTGTGAATATCAATCAATGTAAAGGCCAGGTAAATTAGTGTAAATCTCCATCACCAACTTTGCAGAGAATCTCGAGAAGATTTACACCTATTTACCTGGACTTTACATGTTGTAAAACCCAAATCTCGTGCAGTTAAACAATCACAAGTCCTTACTTCCTAGTTGCCCCAGGCCGCCCCTGGGTAATGTGACCCAACCCCAAAATACTTCCTAGATGCCCCATATGTCCTTCTGCATAAATAACATTATCTACTGTAAACGTATTTTATTTCGCGCTGTACATATTTTCGCGGATTTCGCAGATTTTAAAATCCGCGAAAATATGTACAGAGCGAAAATTTGTCCGATGTAGTTGTAGGTATACCATATGTCAAAATCCGCGAATTTAAATCCCAGCGAAATGGTGCATTTGATAAAATCCGCGAAAATTTATACCAGCGAAAATATCTATGTTTACAGTACTTCTAGATTTCCAAAGGCAAACACCACATAAAAGGCCTACATGTCTTGATACTGATAGAGGATGAGTTCATTTGGTGCAGAACACATATTTTTGAATCACATGAATTGATGCAGATCACGTTTATTTGATGCAGATCACAGTTGGATGGTCTACCGTTATCTGCACTACTGCAGATCACGTTAGTTACTGCAGATCACGGTTGTACAACCATTCAAACGTGATCTGCATCAAATCAACGTGATCTGCATCAAAATGTTTTGATCTGCTACAACTATCCAACCTGTATCTGCAGATTTTAGTCAATTTCAGACACTTTTCTAGCCAAATTGACCATTATTCTAAAAATTGACTTATGATTTTAAGTTTCCAACACTTTTCTCACTGAGATGGCCAATTTTAGGAAAATTGATCTTTTGGTGATTTTTAGGAAAGAAATGCCCATAATGGACCCTGGGCAATGTGAAACAATTACAGGCCTATACTTCCTAGGTGCCCTAGGTCGCCCCTGGGTAATGTGACGCAACCCCAAAATACTTCCTAGATGTCCCTTATGTCCTTCTGCATATAAATAACACTATTTGCTTCTAAATACCTAAAGACAAACACTACATAGGTCTACATGCTTTGATACATATAGCATCAGGAAGAGGAAGAGTTCTATTGATGCAGAAAATGGATTTTTGAATCATGTAAATTGATGCAGATCACGTTGATTTGATGCAGACCTCGTTTGGATGGTCTGCCGTTATCTGCACTACTGCAGATCACGTTAGTTGATGCAGATCACGGTTGTACACCCCCCCCCCCCCCAACAATTTAACCTGGGTCATAAGTAGCAAATCCCTCACCACAGATTCCCGAACGCCCCCGTCCGGTCGGGGCTGCGTGAAACTCGGTCAGTGGCCTCCAGTGGGTCGGCCTCCCAGTGGTGTGTGTCAGTAGAGGTGTGGAGGTAGCAGGGACCACATCTACACACAGGAGGAACACTAGGGAGCTGTGGTAGTCACTGGTCACTCACCCTACTGGGACATCTTCCAGGTACCTGTGTATAGCCGTAGTGGAGTACCCCCTGTACCACCCAGGTAAGTGGACACGTTAGGGGTTCAGGGGTACAACTGTATGCTCAATGTTAGCAGTGAACTTTGGGAGTTTGTAACTGTAGCCATGTCTAGTGTCTACTGGTGGTCTACCCACCTACTGATAGAAGCCCATAGACCCAGGCCCAGGCCAGCACACACTCTGGGGATGGACACTGGCTGGGGAGGATTTGTTTACTCCACAGAGTTTGTCAGCGAGGTATTTTTCCTGTGTATAAACTAGGACTATGATCCTGGTGGCGTGTAGCTGTAACTGTTCTGCTGGTAGCCTTTAAATGGCATGGCTCTTCTTCCATAATCACAAACAACAATAACCACACAAGGCTACTTCTAGACTTTAGTAAAGTATAACTAAGGCTACCACTGGGTCACACCCCCCTGAAGGACCTATGTAGGGACTTGTATGCTGAATACAGAGTGTAAAGGAAGGCTATATTTACCTCTCTGCCGGGCCTCTCTGTCACAAGAGATTTTCCTATAAAGTAACGTACGTAATGATGTAGGCCATGTGTTTGTGTATGCTGCTGTTGGTGAGTCTGAGTGTTAGTTACAATACATTGTTTGTGCAAAAATACTTTATCATCATATTCGTCTCTAATATCCACTCTAAATTAGAGGGGCGGATCCAGGGGGTGGCCTGGGGGGCACGTGCCCCCCCTAGACCCTCTGAAAAGGGGCCCTTGGTATGACTCTTAACTATAGGAAATGTGGTACAGGACCCGGCCTGTGCCCCCCCTAGACCAAATGTTCTTGACTGTGCCCCCCCTAGACCACCCCTTCTGGATCCGCCCCTGCTAGTAATAGTACCAGTAAGCTATGAGGGTTGTTTATGTTAATTGGGAGAAGGGGCGTGGCCAAATACTATTTAGTTCAGTACTGTTTATATCACTGGTTAGCACTGTCATTTCCGAGATGGGGAATTCCAGTTAATGTTATCAGGGACTATGAGTGTCCATGCCATATACATTACATACAGGTGTGGGAAGAGGTTGTTGAGTTATTAGATTAGAGAGGGGGAATGGAAATCTGAGTTTTCTAGCCCCACAAGGCTTATGCATGAGACCTAGGACACCTAGAATCTCCAAGGATGTGAGATTGACTTTATGACCATGATTACAGTTTGTCATCAGCCTTGACCTTCCTAAGCTGCAGTCCCCCTGCCCTTTACCTGACACACACGCACTTGTAAATTACTGTGGGGGACTTCTAGGTTGAGATTTACATGTATGTAGGCCTCTCTGCCCACAGGCACAGAAACTGTGAGAGCTCTCCGTCATGTCAGTAGGCCACCACCACCACCACCATACCATGTGCACAGGCTTGAACTGAATAGCACCCTTATGCTTGGAGTAGATGACTGTATATAGGACGAGGTATGGCACAGCTAGATACTTATCATCTTTATACTCTAGCTGGCCCTACTGTATCATGGGTTTGGCCATACAGGGTAGTGCCATCTAGCTAGTAATATATAAACTGCTTAGTCCACCATCATCTTTAGATTTCAGATGGTGCCACCAGTCTATGCCCAAATACATGGTACAATAGGGCCATCTAGAGTATAAAGATGATGGGCCTCTAACTGTGTCATACCTTGTGGTATAAACAGTCATCTACTCTCGGTATAGGCAGGCTGATCAGTTTAAGCCTGTGACCATGTGTGTGTGGGAGGTGGGAGGGGCAGGGTCAGGCAGGTCCCGGGTACAGCCAGAGGGTTAGAGCTGAGGTAGGCCACCCCCACATACACCCCCCCCCCCCCCCACACCTCTAACAAAGTAAACTCTACTCTGGTATTTTGCTGGGTCATCTAGAGAATGGCTCTGTCAACCGGAAATACAGATACACAATGCCTAGTTGGTAATCTGAGCTGACCTGATAACTTTTGAGTATCTGAATATGAGGAATGCTGTGGTGACCGTCTATAGGGCACCTGGCCGTCGATAGCAACGCCACTTGTGGTAAATTGAGAACCTGCAGTATGGGCCCTTGGCCAGTAGGTGGAGCAGCTAACCGGGGGTTATGATGTCACAGAGCAGTACTGAGTCTATAGGTGTCCACCTAGTGTTACCTGCTTGAACTTCTAACCCCCGAACATGGAAGCCCCCATGGCCTAACCCCTAGGAGCCCTATAGCTCCAGTGGTGGGTAATGTTGGCAAGGTTATATTTTTCTAAACCCCCTACAGATGGAGTAGCTTTTAGCTGTACACTATGTCTTTATATATCTGCATGGTACGTGTTCATGAATGTCTATCCTACTAGTCGGAATGATGAAGCCTTGAGGTGTTATGCAGTTCTTAAATGGTGAAGATGTGCTAGCAACTGGTAATATGAAACAAGAAAAAGGGCAGTGCATTGTAACATAGGTAGAAGAAACTGGTATTAAAACTGTGCTAAAGACATTAGAGAAAGGGGTCTGATAGCTGCCAGAGCCTTTACATGGTAATCTTGGCTGAATTGAAAAGTCACGATGGGAAAGGCGCTGGTAATCTGCCAGTGTGTAAGTAAGTCCTATTATAAAGTCTAGTGTGTAAATGGGAGGATATCAGAGCCATGTTAGGAAGTGATCATTTTTTATCAACAGGGGGGGGTGGTGGGTTTCCGTGCGGAGCGTGCGAAATTCTTTACACCCCCCCCCCAGTCGAGGGGTCAAATTTTTTTACCCCCCACCCCTAACGGCCGAAAATCGGCTCGCGCGCGGGCCCTTTGAAGCATAGTAACGCGCAGGCTTTTTGGCTCAAAACAGGTTAAATTATTTTGACCCCCCCCCACGAGGGGTCCAAATTTTTTGTGCCCCCCCCCTGTTGTTAAAAAATGATCACTCCCTTAGAAAGGCTCTGGGAGCTGCCAATGTCGAAGCTTACACCTTTACTGACAGCCTGATGCCTGAAGAAGGTACTTTCATTCGTCGTCATGGTGCATCAATGCATCACTGACATCACTGGTGTGGGCCTGCCAGCGTTGCATTGGTGCATCATATCGACCCTCTAGGACAGTTGACATGATGCATGAATGCAGCAGCACGATGGCAAGAGTGCGATGTATATCAAAGGAACGCGCTGACATTAAAGGGTTAATTAATATATAGCATTAGGGAAATTTACTCCTACTTACTCTCAATTCTATTGCCAACTGACTCCACCACATGGGTAGGAAAACATATTTGGTAGGTTAAAACTACTCCCACAATACTAATAACGGTATCCAACGAGACAAGAAGTTTTACCAGTGGTATTGTGTCGCACGGGAACCATTGTACCATACACTGGAGACTGTACTGGGTTGTAAATAAAACTTGAGTGGCTGACTGGGACTGACTAGGGTAGACTGACCTAAAGATAACCACGTACCATGAGATATCCACCTTGATTTTGTAGTTATTTATGTATGGTATTGTCTTTATTTGTCCTTTGATGGAAAGAATATCACTTATAGTGTACTATGATACACATAAACAGGGTTTATCATGCATGAATTACCTCAAAATTAAGGTGGACATCTCATGGTACGTGGTTACCTTTAGGTCAGTCTACCCTAACACCCTTACACTAACCCTCAGACACAGTCTAGTCCTACCACTGGGACTACAGGTATACAATTAGCCACCTCACCACAGAATGTCAACACATGCGTGGTTGAGTGCTTGGGGAATGATATCATATCTCTTATTAGCAACAGATCAGAGAGATGTAAGGAATGCACAACATCCGTCACATAAATAAGGTCATTCTAATTTCAGAAAAAAAAGGTACATGGTGATTCACCAAATAGAATCCTATCATACCATCATATAAACAGTTTAATACAGTTTATTCCTACACTGTCATGTGATCAATATGGTGTTTTGTTATCACTGACAATATGTCCTGTGCATGATAGTCGATTGGATAGGTGAGGAGAGAGTAGTACTCAGCAGTATCCTAGTTCAGATAATTAGGTGGAGTACTGGTGGAGTGTTCAGAATCCACAATTTCAAACACTGAACAGTATGAAGTTATAGCGCTATCGGTTCAGTAACGAAGGGGGTGAGAAGTTATACCTTCCACTACTTTACTCCATTTTAATCCCTTTTAATCATACATTATGTAACGATATTCTGACAGCATTTGTCCACAAAAGAACTAGCATTGCAGGAAACATTGAACAAGGTATTCTCCTGCCATAAGCAATGATATAAATATACATTCGTGCATATATAGCTAGAACTGGACATATCTAGCCCACATTCCTCTACCTGCCTGTGTGACAATCAACCAACATACTGCCTAAAGCAAGGAATGTATATTCTATGCAGCTATACCTAGACCATGGGAGTGGGCAGTTCTTAATGTAGGGGGGTTAGTGCCCTCATGGAGGGCGGGGTATTTGATAATTCCTCTTGAGGGTGGCAAGATCGTTTCCCCTCTCTTGAGTGAAACGCTTCTGCATTTATTACCAAAGGCACCCCCCCTCCACGTTAAATATTGCCCCTTATTTTTTGGAAACACAAGATATCCTATGCTTAAGCACTGGAAGGCCGTATTCAATGCCCCCCATTGAATACAATGTGGCCGTATTTAATGGGCTAAGAAAAAATAGTTTTTCCTTCATTAAATGGATTCAAATAAAAAAATAAACACAAATGCCAACTACATTGATACCGCTCTGATGTATTTCACTCGTGGGGGCTGGGGCATATCTCACTCAGCCTGCGGCTTTGTTGGATACTGCCCCAGCCCCCACTCGTGAAATACAACGGAGACGGTATCAATGGGTGTTGGCATTTGTCTATTTCCCCATGTAGGTAGGTCCCTAGCTGACAGCCTACAGGAGCCGGCAGCCCCTATACTACTCTCGTTCCCAAATCCTTCTGAAGGAAGGCTCTGGTAACAACCAAATGACCTTGACCTTTGGATTTTGCTGGGTCTGGGCAACTCCTGCTGGTAGGCTGGAACCAGTGGACAGCAACCAGAATGTATGGTGGTAGTTTTACTGTATTTTACCATCAGACTTTCTTGTTCCATTTCCTGTTCCTGTCCACTGGTTCCAGGCTACCAGCAGGGGTTTCCCAGAACCAACAAAATCCCAATGTCAAGGTCATTTGGCTGTTACCAGAGCCTTCCTTCGGAAGAATTTGGGAACGAGAGTACCCCTATACATTCATGTAGCTGTTCAGGTTCTGAGAACTAGTCCCTGAGGTACATGTAGAGACCTGTACACGAGTCTACCTGCTGCCCCTGTCTGACTCTAACATGTATGTGTGTGTGTGGGGGGGGGGGGGGCACTCTCTAGCTTTGCTATAACCATGGTTTGGCCCCCACCTTAAATCCGCTAACCCCTCAACCGGCCCTGGTGTTAGGGAATTACCACTCCGGTCCCTTATAAATTATAAGGATAATATCATATTAGAATCAATTGTATCAGTTGTAATGTGGAATCATTGTAAGCCTCCATGTAGCAGTGCCTCCCCCCCCCCCACACACACACACTAACTCTATACCTGAGGTACCAGAATACAGCACCATCTGGTGAGTGGTATAACGGGGGTATAGAGGGAAGTAGTTACAACATCATACACTCAGGTCACGGACAGCAGAGGGGGGTTATTTAGCATAGGGAACTTTCTCCATTCTCTAATTATTTTTAAAACTAGAAGTGTGTGAGAGGAATTACATCCAGCAAAATACAGCAAAACACCAATGTCAAGGCCATATTACTCCTCCACAGTCCAATTATATTTCATCTAACAGTAAGGGAGTGTTCATTTATTAATGTGACTATACATGGGTGGCCAGAATTATTGTGTCGCCGTGTCGTTTTTTAACTAAGGTGCCGTGTCGCCGTGTCGATTTTTATCCAATACATTATGGCCTATAATTTCGTGTCCGTCGATTTTTAAAAGAGCCGTGTCGCCCGTGTTGATTTTTAAAAGGGCCGTGTCGGCGTGTCGGCCGTGTCGAATTTTAACCCATGTAATAACATCACATTAATTACAGGGGGGGGGGCGTAAAAATTTCCGACCCCTCCTGCAAAAAATTCTGATCCCTCTTGAGGGGGGGGGGGGTAACAATTTAAGGCCCTTTTTAGCAAAAAAGCCCGCGCGTTACTATAGTTCAAAGGAGGGGTGAACATTTTTCGCCCCTCCGCGTGAAATCTCACCACCACCCCCCCTGTAATTAACAAAAAAACACTCCCTAAATTAAAACCAGATATTACTTGCAGACAGCCTGCAACATTTAATAAATCATATCAGGTACTAAATACTATGTCATATTAGCCCGTTAACACTGTTAGGCCATGACTGCTCGTGTTGTGTCAGGTGCCGCTCTCGTTCCCAAATCCTTATGAAGGAAGGCTCTGGTGACTGTCATATGACCTTGAACTTGGGATTTCACTTGGTTTGGGCAGTCCCTGTGGTTAGCTTGGAACCAGCGAACAGGAACCAGCAAGTGAAGCAGAAGGTTTGATGGTAAAACTACCATCATACCTTCTGGTTCCAAGTTAACGACAGTGACTGCCCAAACCCAGCAAAATCCAAAGTTCAAGGACATTTGGCAGTTACTAGAGCCTTCCTTCGGAAGGATCTGGGAACGAGAGTAGTATACTACTGGAACCAATATGTATTCTTTAACTAATTTTTCAAAATTTATCAAACTCCCTACTGCCAGTGGTAGTGGTATCAGCACAGGACCCCGTGTAGTAGACTGGTCACCTGGCGGGTTATGTAAGGGGCTATAGGTCACGTGACGTAACGTCCAGGTGTGTATAAATAGCTGTGTACCTGTGTCCAGCTGCTGCCCTATACACCGTCCACTACCTGGTGTGGTTTTGGGTATAGGCCTTTTTTTTTCATATTTTATATCCTACATAAATTCCAAATAATAACAGGGGTGTTGGAACATGCCCCCCCCCCCAATCCTAGACATGGGGGGGGGGGGGCAGAGTATCTTTTGCCCCCCCCCCCCCCCCCCAAAAAAAAAAAAAAAAAAAAAAAATTCGGAAATACTAATGAAATATATTATTACTCTGTAGTTATATAAAGAAATGCCCACAAACTAACCTTAAAATGCAATAAATCATGTAAAATTTGTCAAAATTCTCCTTTGGGGCCATGCCCCAGACCGCCAAATTTTATCCTGTGTGTCGCTTTTAATGCTCGGAAGCACGCACCCTTCTGAAGTTTGTTTGGTTCAGCCGTTGCCCCCCCCCCCATGTCTAGTTGCTTCCAACACCCATTTAATGATGTTACAGTATCATATCTGGAGGATGGGGTTCAATACAATTACCTCTCTGGCCAATAAGAAGGTAGAAGGGGACCATTATAGCCTTTGGCTGTGTAGTTTTTGATTAGTGGACTAGAAATATAGTGTGCACTCCAAAAGTAGTGAATCGAGCTTAAAACTCATAATCATATGAATTATCAGCTAAATTTTAGGGAATGATTCCAACTAAAGTACGATGAAGATGAAGTATGGTTATGGGTATTATTTTTTGGTGAAAATTTCTCACTCTCCCAAGCCTAATGTCTGACCTCCCCTGAGTGGTACCGGGTACCGGGGAAGCCATGCATCAAGCCCTCTCTTTTGGAGTTGAGTGGCTTTCCGCAAAAAATTAGCCACAGCGTCGACCACACCTGTCATCGTCTGCCGGTCCCCTTGGACGGCACAGACATGAAGTATGGTTATAGCGAAAATTCACCGCCTTTAAAGGGTTAACAACAGGAGCATCAAAACCCGGGGTAAAAACCGTTGTCCGATGATTAGGGCTCAAAAATCAATTTCATTCAAAATGAACCAGAATTTTCCCTATGGCCATACTTCATGTGCTAACTACTTTATTTAATCTTATTCCCTATAATTCAGCTTAGAATTCGACTACCGTAAATTCTCGCGTAGAAGCCGCGGCTTGTACGTGAGTCAGACTTTTGATACCAAACATGCCTATATAGGGTGCGGCTTATACGAGAGTTTTTATTAGTATACCACAGTACCAAAATCGTAATATTCAGACCCCCTCTGCGGCTAATATAATTTGTCAAAGTTAGGGGTGCGGCTTATACGCGAGTTAGGCTTATACGCGAGAATTTACGGTAACTATCAGATTATGGCTCCATTTACTAATTTTGGAGTGCACGCTATAATTCCCCCATTGAAAATACACTGTAAAATGCTATACTTGGGCCACATCTTAACGTCTAATTAGGCTCTTATTGCCCATATAATAGATAACATTTTATCGGGCAATCTCCTCCAAATATGATATTGTACTAACATTTGAAACACATTTAAGCAGGATCTAAAATTTAAAAAAAATCGGACTATGTTACTTTAATGCAGCCCTGGTGAGTTACTCGCCAGGGCTGCATTCAGGAATCATAGATATGGTTCATTACTAATTTTGGCAAATATGTTATAACTCGATATGTAATCTATTAAAGTTGAACTGGAGAATGTTAGTTCCCCTGTTAGTCTGTCCCTCTTGTCATAACTGTTAACCATTTAAGGCATGCATACTCATTTGTTATCACGATGCTCTGGTGAGTAACTCGCCAGTGCTGCATTCAAGCATTCCAACCCTATGGGGCTGAAACCCTCCCGACAGGTCGGCATGATGCATCAATGCAGCACCAGTGAGTTACTCGCCGGGCTGCATTGGGGTCTCATGACGACAAATGTCATCTTTTAGTGACATGTCGTTGTTACAGGCGCAGATCTCGATACCCCTCCAGCGACAGTCAGAGTGGAGCCGGGACAGGTACTCAGCCCTATATATAGGGGCGCTGGGGGTTTAAAGGGCTCCCAATCACAACACACCCTGGAGGGGTATCATGTGGTTATGATGGCTGCCTGACAGTGGGATTTATGGGCGCCCTGACACTGTTTACCCTCTAGTACTCAGCACCACTTATCTGTGATATAATGCCTGATATGACTCTACATGACTGCCCCTGACCAACTAGTGTCTAGTATACACATGATAATACAACCAGGGGACAGGTCTAAATGATAATAGGCAGCCGTACGGTCACTCATACTATATCATGTGTAGGGGCCATGTTGTTGGGTCTGCCCCTCTGGCTCTGCATTGCCAAGGCAAACGAAAATGTGATTAGAAATGGTTTCTATTAGGACTTTCCTGTAGTGCTCAGCTACGCTAGTCCCGCGCCTAGTTCAGTTTCTCTTCATAGGCGCAAGTGATGACCAATATATTGCCTGTCAATCATCCAGGTTCTAACCCTTCCTACTAAATGGCAAACATATCTGCCACAGGGTGACACGGCAACACAACCATTTTAGGCCCTTTAAAAAATCGATGGACACAGGAAAATTAGGGGTAAAAATCGACCCACAGGGATTTGTCTCTAAGTTTGTATATAGGGCCCTATACATACAGCGACATATGGCCCTTTTGCTTAAATCCGACACGGCGACACTGTCAAAAATTGTGGGTACCCATGTAGGGGCACAATGCAGCGGCCTTATGTGTCTGCAGGACTGCAGTCTTTAGGGGGGGTGTATGGGAGGTCCCGGTGCCCTGCTTGACCACTGTGTTTGTATGTCATGCAGGTAGCCACCTGTGGCAGGATAAGGAACTGTGGGTCAGATTGTGGCCAAGCCCAGCCTCGAGCTCTCCAGGCCCATTACAGCCGTCAGGCTGTAATGGGCCTGGACAAATTTGTATCTAATAATTGTAACCTACTTAGAAAATGATCCAGGATCCTGGACCATTTCTTAATGAGATAGCTCAATCTCTGATTGGTTAGCCATGGTCACATGACCATGAATAAGGTTGTGCATGGCCTCATGGGTTCGAATCCCACCTTGGGAAAACGTAGGTTCGTTTTTTTACATTATTTATTTGGCCTTTTTGAAGCATAAATACCTGAATGCTGGGATAGTGATAACACATATTACATATTTGGATAGGGGAAATAGTGTAATAGAGGGCCATTATACAAATATCAAAAGTACTACCCATTGTGCCATGGTGGGATTCGAACCCATGATGTCCAGATTGATGATATCCATTACAACCCAATACATAAGCATTCTCCCAGACTGTATACATACAGTCGAGGTCCGAGACTGGGCCAAGCCAGGCCCACACTAAGCCGGTTTCGTAGCAGCTTTGAGTACTTTACTATAGTATTCACCTGGACTAGTGAATATTAACTAATTATCAATCCTCCAACACGCTAGGGCCCCTAATGGATTATTCTTAGGCCAAAGTCGAGCTATTCCCTATTGACATGTAGAGATCTCCTGTATACCTATATGTAGGCCTACTTAGCCTAAGTGTAGGTTTATCTGTAGCACTATACTTACAAAACACCTAGTGCTATTACACTGAGCAGGGGGAATTTGTCTGTTCGTGTTTGGAGGGAGTTTGTGCAGCTTACTTATTAGGGAGTGGCCATTTTTTAACAGAAGGCGGTGGATGGATTTTCACACGACATTTATCCTGTACCTCCACAAGAGGGATCCAAATTCTTTCTCTGCCCCCCCCCCATCCCAGGGGGTTAAAATTGATGGCTAAATTGATGAAGTGAACGCTTTTTAACACAAAAAGGTGAACTGGTGAACTAGTTTTGGTCCCCGCCCCCTCTCAAGGTGTCCAATACATTGACTGAAAATGTTGACAAAAGAATTCATTTTCTGAAAACCTATCCTGGTGGCCCATATTCATATTAAAAACATAGACCAATGCCCATAGATACCGTCCCACAAGTAAAATACGGCAGAGAGGTATCAATGTAGTAAGCATTTGCATTTATTTTTCAATTTTAAGTCATGTAATGAAGAAAATAAAGTGTTTTCTTAGCCCATTGGATGCGGCCACATTGTATTCAATGGGGGACATTGAATACGGCCCTTCCTATAGTTAAGCATAGTAAATCTTCAAAGAAATGAGAATGCATTCCATTTATTCAAACAAGAAGAGTTTCATGGTATGTGATGTATACCTCTGTAGACAGTAAACTCACAGAGGGCCTCAGAGCCTGGTGTAAACTCCAGCTAGACCTCACTTGTGTCAGTCTGGTATCAGCAGTTGGCTGTTTTACAGGGTGCGAAGATAAACATGTAAACTCTTTACAGCCAGCATACTGTTTTAAAATACCCTCTTTTGTCGTCATGATGCATGGAATCAGCAATGGTCAGTGACTTGCCAGTGCTGCTTTAATGAATCATACCGACCCTACAGCACTGACCTTTCTGGACTGGGGATGCTTCAATGAAGAGCTATTCACCAACATGAAGGCAAAGGTGCATGGACCTAGAGACATCATGTCGCCCATAAAGGGTTAGGGTCCTCTGTTGCCACCCTGTACAGTGATCAGTAGCCGCCCCAGTGACCAAACCCCGGTGTCTGACGGCTGAGGACGTGTTAGGTACATAGGGAGGTGCTGGAGCAGCCAGAACACCATAGAACACAGCCCAAGGCTCAACTAAATCTAGGTAGCACAACGCAATTTTAGAAAATGCTCGGAATGTATCCTATGACATCTCAAAATGAAGGGGGGATCAAGTGGAATCCAGATATGTAACCATTATTGATGTGCTATTGATACTTTATTTTCTATGATTTTTTAAAATAGAAAAGTTGGCATCATGCACCTGTCAGCTTCTACCACTTTGTTACTCCTTGGATTGATCCCAGGCTCTCCCCTTGGCTATATACTGAAGATACTGCCAAAGCTCTCCCAAGTTTAAGGGGCTCTCTAGCATTAACTTGTATAGTTATCATTATTCTGTTTTTTATATTGGATTGGTAACAGTCTTTTCTGTTAGATCCACTAGATAAATATGATGTGAGGCGCTTGAATAATATTGTATGAGACATTCTCTTGAAAGTGTCAATTCTAGAGTAATTACTCCATTCCAGGAAAACCCCTGTCGCCAATTTTCGCCAGCATATTTCTATGCCAAACCAAAAATATATTACTCACAGACCTATATTCTACCTAATAGCGGGGGTTTTGGGGGGTTGTAGGAGGTACTTGACTATAAAAATCACCTGCAAAAGTGATCTATCTAAATCACGAATGGTTTATATGGTAATTGTTGTGACAGAAATTAAAATAAGATACCTACAAGATCTGCTCTTCAAGGAGAGACCATATGTATGGGACCCCACAAACACAAATGAAATTTTATATGATTAACCCCCTTTTCTGTGAAGGTGGCACCCAGTGCTTGTCCTAGAAAAACCGTTCCAATCTACTTATTGACAATGCAATTATATTTGTTTTATCAATTAATTTCTCATTATTTGTAAATGGGAAATCTAAAAATAATTCAGGAGGTGAAAGACAAACTCTTTCCCTTACTCTTCATATGTCATTTTGGTATGGTACTATATTATGTAACAGAATAAACAGCCATTTCATTTAGGGTGTTTAGCACTGTGACACATACATGCTCGGGATCCCGGGCTGTGATTGACCTACCTACTAAATCAACTCAATCTGAAGACAAAGCATCAAAATTACAGTAGGCCTATATATCCTTCCACTGCCCATAGGATACCGAAATGGACTCTGGGGATGGACTCTTAACCCTTTAAGACCCATATAGTGATTTAATCTGCTATTCCCTATAAGGCCAAAAAAAGAGGTTTGTTTCAGGTAACCCGCCCGACCCTATCAAAACAGGGCCGACCCCAGGTTTTCTTTATGCAATTTTGAAGAAATTTTTGTATTTTTACCCTTTTTTGGTAAATTTTGGGTTTTCGGAGAGGTCGGCTAGTACTTTCATGTTAAAAAAAAAAGGAAAGAAAAAAATCCGACCTACCGACCCTACATTTTCTTGCCATGTTACCTGAAACAAACCTTTTTTTTGGCCTAACAGCATGGCAAGTAACTCACCAAGGCTGCATTCAGGCAGAATGTAACCCAATGTGGTTGATATACTCCCCAAGGGTTGTATTGTTGCAAGTCACTCGTCGACACTGCACTCTTGCATCCTACCGAAAGATGTTGCATTAATGCAATTTGCCATCCTTAAAGTGTTAATAGAGGAGTAACAGGAATGCTAGATCACAATAAACAAGAGAACCTGCTCACTGACTGAGTTTCTAGTACATTTTATATTAGCAAGGGTCACAACTTTGATCCCAAACTAATGTTAGAATATGCACCATGTACGAGGGAAGTGTTTCATGGGCAAGGAACCTGGGCTAAGTAGGTTACATTTCTGATAATTTACTCATTGCATAGTTTCTAAAATTTGTCAAAATAAATAACAAAATTTGTGGGAGAAGTCGGTTTTATTTTGCAGGGAAAGAAGTGGGCCCTGACTTGCTAGGTGCTGAGTTACGGGGGTGTTTTTTTCTCTCCAAAATACACTGTTTTGGCCAAACCAGACACGTTTAGGCTGTGTCTCACGAAATTGGACCAATGTTTTCATCTATGACCGGGTGCCGTCTATGACCGGCTAGCAAGGAAAAGGCAAAGGTTAACATTCAAACAACCCCACAAACTGCATGGGGAGTATAACAACCGCCATAATATTTTTTTTATCCCCTAACATATCACAGTGTAGAGTTCGTCTCTATGTAATTCGATTAAATAAGGACTCGAACTGCAGTTTTCATGTAGAGATGCAAAGATAAAGGGTTTATTAGAACGTTACCCTGTACAGTAATGCTAATCGGTTTTGCTTGATTCTTTCGGATGAAATGGTTCTTTCTTTATGATATCACACAGTCAGAGACCTGAGAAGGTCTGCCAGAGCCAGGGGGTGAGGACAGCTTATATACTGTCCGCTTCCGATAGGGGTGCCCCCTGGTTCTGGCTTCCCGAACTAACCAGTAGGCGTTCGATGAGTTATAATATTAGTGTCCCTACAACAGCACAAAAAAAAACCCACAAAAAACAACTGTTTTAGATAGCCGGTCATAGACGACACCCGGTCATAGACGACACCCGGTCATAGATGGCAACCGGTCATCGACAAACACATTGGCCCAAGTTCGTGAGACACAGCCTTTAGTGTTTGATCCACAGTGTAGGATATGAGGTGTGTTGACGGGTACTGAGCAGCGAGTACCGGGACGTCGTGCTAAGACGACATATCCATACAAGTATAATATCAACCCTTTAAAAACAGCAGCATGCCTCTAGGTGTGCCCTCCATCTGCCGTCATGATGCATGAATGCAGCACTGGCGAGTCACTCACGTGCACTGCATTGGTGCATCATGCCATCCCATCGGGCATGTATAGACCCCCGAGGATCGGTATGATACAACCCCTTGGTCGGATGATGCATTCATGCACCCTGACCTTGTATTGCTGCTATAGTGCCTCATGGATTAAAGCACCATACTGGCTACACTTGTTTTTTAAACCCATGTTTTCTTTGTCTGCCAAGTCCTACTAGAGGTGGCACCGGTGTCCGACTTGTGTCCAGGTGATATTAACCCTTTAAGGGCCGCATACTGCTTTCATATGCTATACCTTTGTTGGCATGATACGTGGATGCAGCCCTGGCGAGTAAGTCACCAGCGCTGCATTCATACATCATCCTGGCCATGCTGGGTTGATACACTCTCCAATAATCGGGATGATGCATGAATGCAAGTAGACTAAACCCCTGTTACACGTACGGCGGGTGCCTTTAAGTTTAATCAGTGTATGCATGGATCATGACGCCCACGGATACAGCACCTTAAATCACCAAGCGGCCCTTAAAGGGTTTAGGGAGTGTTCATTTATTTGTTACAGGGGGGGTGGTGGGTTTGGGGGGGGGGGCGTAAAAATTTCCGACCCCTCCTGAGGGGGGCGTAAAAAATTCTGACCCCTCTTGAGGGGGGGCGTAAAAATTTAAGCCCCTTTTTAGCAAAAAAAAGCCCGCGCGTTACTATAGTTCAAAGGGGGGGGGGGAAAAACTTTGGCGAGGGGGGGCGCAAAACGTTTCACCCGCTGTCGAGGGGGAGGGCGTAAAAAATTTTCGCCCCTCCGTGCGAAATCTCACCACCCCCCCTGTAATTAATAAATGAACACTCCCTTAATATACCTGGCCATATATGAAGTAGAAAGGCCCCACAATATTACAGTAGCCTTCAGTCAGTCACTGAGACGGGAACACACTGGTACAGTCAGAGAAACCTGTAGTTAGGGAACCACTCCTTATCTAGGGTTTGCTGCTACACCAGGCATACCCATACACAGGATTCATACTGATATTTATCTATTGATATCGATATTTACCAATTGATATCTCGATATTTATCAATTGATATCGATATTTATCAATTGATATCGATATTTACCAATTGATATCGATATTTATCAATTGATATCGATATTTATCAATTGATATCGATATTTATCATTTGATATCGATATTTACCAATTGTTATCTCGATATTTATCAATTGATATCGATATTTATCAATCGGTATCGATTTTCATCAATTGAAATCAATATTGATCAATTGAAAT
Source organism: Harmothoe impar (assembly GCA_947462335.1). Lineage (NCBI taxonomy): Eukaryota > Metazoa > Annelida > Polychaeta > Phyllodocida > Polynoidae > Harmothoe > Harmothoe impar. The sequence goes on from OX381714.1 coordinate 62,225,318, forward strand.
CAATATTCATCGATTGATTGATATAATCAAGTCCCAGTAGGAGTATGGGTAACAAGGCGAGTCGGGAGGAGGCTCCTAAGATGGCCCCTAAGGAGGACAGTCCCACGGCCGACGTGGACGATGTAGACATCACCTTCAAGGTACGTGACATCAGGGGGTACGGAGGCCGGGAAGGGCCAACTCTACCCCCCCCCCTGAAAAAAATGGAGAAAACTTTTTTTTTTTACTCAAAATATAAAAAATGAAAATAGAAATAAACTTTTTTTTTCTCTAAAAGTTGATTTATAGCTGTCAACTTGATTTTTTAGCTGTCAACTGTCAACGTTTCGACTGTTAACTGCCAACGTAGGGAGCAGATAGTTATTGGTTTGTTTCCCATTTTTGAGTAGGGGACAGTCCCCTCCCCCAAAAGCTACTCCCCCAGTGTCAGCGGGTTTGGAGGGTTCAAGGAAAGCACGATGCATCAAGCTTTATATGTATTTGTTGTCATGATACACCAATGCACCAAGGTAGCACTGTGGTCACAGTGCATTAAATCACTATGTTTTCCCTATAGAGTAAACTGTAAAAGAGCTGCATACATCAAAGACAATGCAGCAGGTATCCCAGTGCTAATCCTATGGGAGCCAACCCCAGGGGTGGAATAACAAGCTTGATAGTAAAGTAGTAAATATCGGCTATCGTGTCTGTAAAAACGGCAGCAGTTCTTGTATCTAAGTACATGCCTCCCTCAGGTGTAAGAAACTGACGGCAGAAGTCAAGGGTCCCACAACATTAACACTTTATGGGCAGTATACTACTGCAATGCCATTTGTCGGCATGATGCATTAATGCAGCACTGGTGAGGGCTGCATTCATGCATCATGATGATGATGTGAGGTTGATGCACTCTCGTTGGATCAGCGATGTACCAATGTACTGGCTGGCGCTGCATTGATGCATCATGACGACACATGTACATGAAGTGTTAAGGCATGATGCTGCCCTTTGAGGGTTAGCGTCAACACCCCAGCTGGCAGGGCTGAGGTCCTGGTTATCTGGGATGCTTGCAGCTCTGTGAGCTGAAGTGGGTGAGGAACTTCTCCTCTCAGTAACCCCTTTAAGACCCGCTGAGTGCCTTAATGCATCATGCCATCGGTCGGCATGATGCATGAATGCAGCCCTGGCCAGTTACTAACCAGGGCTGCATTCATGACACATGACGATAAAGGTTACAGTGCTTTCATCAAGGCACTATGCACCACCTAAAGGGTTAAACTTAAATGATAACAGATATATTTCTTTAGTCTGGGCCCTCATATTATAGAAAGTCTACCAGAGGGTATAGCCTACTTTCATCATGCAATAGGTTCCTAAACCTGTTAGAATTAATTTATTTTTGAGTTATTGTATTACAGAGGAATCTTCTTAGTTTTAATTGCAGACATTGCCAATTGTGTTAGAACTGTCAGTGAATATATAATGGCACCTTCCAATTGATTATATGATTTCAATAAAAGTAGAACACAATAGAGAAACATGCTATGTATCGATCTGGGGTTTATTTGCTATATTAGTGCCTTCATATATACCTGCTGATATTAAGCTTGGTGTTTAGCACTAATAGGGCTCAGAACCAACTAGAAGCCGAATCTTGCTCTAGGAAAAGTAAATCGTATATATTGCATACTAATCTCCTCTGCTTCCAAATACCAAAAGCTACTTGTGCTTTCTGTGTAAATGCGTTATGTAAGATCTGAAAGAGTACTAATTGTATGGTGGTGTGTTTGGCAGATATTGTGGGATACATTATAGTGTGTATAAGCATATACTTAGAGAATGTCTTAATTGTGAAGTTCCTAATACAAGGGAACTCTATTTCCTCATCAAGAGGGGACGGGGAGAATTAGCAGCGTGTATTGGTAAGAGGAGGACCAAGGAAAAAGTCTGCATTTTCAGTGAAAAGAATTAGAACTCCTCTTTAGGGGAAAGAAATTAGTCTTGTGAAGCTCAAATATTTGCATATATATGAATTAAGATTTGTGACAAGTGTATGAGCCTTGGGCTGAGATTAGATTCAGATTCAGGACTGCCACACATACAAGTGGTGCAGTGTGATGTGGGTTAAGTGCTGCAGTGTGGCATCTGTATAGGGGACTGGTCATTATTAACAAGGGGGGGGGGGGGGGGTGCATTTTAGAGGAGGGGGGGGGGGAGGAATGTTGACCCCTCTATAGAGGGAGGCCAGAAAGGTTCTGACCCCTCTGGATGGGGGGGGGGGCAGATGAAGTTCACCCTTGTTCAACCTAAAATCCTGTTCAGCCCAAAAGCCTGTGTGTTACAATAGTTTAATGGCAGGGGAAATAAAAATTTAGACCCGTCTCCGGAGGCGGGGGGGGGGGGATTTTTTGCACACTATCCACCAACCACCCCCCCTTTCATTAAATAATGACCCCTCCCTCACACACCCTGGTGGGGTTTATATGTACCACACAAAAAACACACACCTGGGGTGGCACATCAAGAAGAGCTAGGGGGAACACCCCACTTTTTGTCAGTGAGGCTGTGAGAGGGTATGATGAAGGGAACCCTGTTGACTGGGTGCACGAGTACCAGCCGTTCAGATACCACTTTTCCTACTTTTGTAGCAATACCTGTTATTGTCAGTATTAGAACATTTGAATCAATTAATTCTGATAAAATAAATCTGCTTAATGCTACACGTATGTATATACAACGAATGCCCTCTTGTCAATTCAGCAATAGAATCCACACTTATTATCAAATTTGTTTTTTGTGTAGCTAAAATAAATTTCCTAAAATAAATTGAAAGGTTTCCCACTTATTTCACTCTACCTACTGTTATAGGAAGTCCCACCTTTCCTGATTGTATTGCTCAGAATTTAATCTTTGGATTCCGTGCAGAATATTTACTAATTTTCCCTGGATAATTTCGAATTTACTTCCCACTGTTTTGTTGACCAGGGTGTGACATCTCCGTAGAGAGACGTGAGTGCTATATTCCTGGTTAGATATCTCACATAGCACACACCTCCAGTATAGGGCAGGTCTAGAGGCTGTAGTTTATACAAATCCACAGCCGGATTTGCCGTTTGTCACATGACTCCCTCCCCTGTTATTACCACTTACCTGGTCCGGTGCCAACTGAAGGCTTCAGTGAACAGGGAAATGGGAGAGTCATACCATACAGCAAAACATGGGGTGGGCCTGCCTTAACCGTTATACTGTACTGCAGGTTATCAATGTATGGTATACCATACACCAAAACACGAGGTACCTTCAGGATAAACCTGCCTTGAATCTTGTACTGTACTGCAGGTTATCAATGTATGGTATACCATACACCAAAACACGAGGTACCTGCAGGTGAAGTGATCATATGTGTACAAACTGAAATTACTACAAGAGTGGTTGAGATGCATAGATGTATTCCTGCTAGCGGGACCCCTAGCTCATGCGGGCGGCCATGCAAATACGGGATAGCTCTCCCAGGTGCGCGGACAAACGTTAACAGCGTAACCTTGATCTTACATCTTAAAATGTCTTAATCTAAGGCTGCCCTGTTTTGTATATAATAGTCCCAGATGAGACAACATAAACATCTAAAAGAAAACGAAGAGGAAAAAAAGGGGGGTTGGGGGCTGAGCCCCCCATTACATACTAGCCAACTAGCCTATCCTACAATGGACTGTCTATTCTTACCCCTACTAGTGGCACCGTATTCATTTGCTTAGTAACACTTGACACTTAAGATAGTCTAAGATAGTTTAAGATAGGATTAAGATAGGTTAAGATAGATTAAGATTGCACTCAGAACATTTGAGGAATTACAGTACTAATTTTAAGATAATTAAGATGATCTTAATTCTGTGTTAAGATTGCGCTGTTAACGTTTGTCCGCGCACCTAGGAGAGGTATCCCTGGCATGCAGCGGCCATTGCTTGATCTGGTACTGGCGAGATTGCAAATAAAAACGCCAGAATAAGCTCGGCTTATAAGCTCGGTTTTACTTATGACATTTGTACTGAGTCTCTATATATGCTACTGGTCTACTTATACACAACGAAAGATGTAACAATTCCACATTAGCAAGATGATCACTGTACAGCGCTATTTTATCTGGTACCAGTGCTCCTTCTTCTGCTAACTTTAGCAGCCAGCTGGTTAGCTGAAGCTGGTTCCTGTCATGTCCAAAAGTTTAGGGGCCATAAACCTTTTAGTAATAGGCCTGTTTTGTGGGTCTTTATATCATGGGTTCAGAATGGGGGAGTGGTTAGGACACTGGCAATTCAATACAAAGGTCCTGACTGCAATCCATACCAAGGTTGTTTGGTTCACGCACTATTATAAAATGTCCTTTTGCACAAAGTTCAAAAAGTGATGACTCCTACAACTGTCCATTTTGGACATGCCAGGAACCAGCTTTAGCTATAGGTCTCACCAAGGAGAATCACTGCAACTCGCTAGTGCGGAATATAAGTAGGTCTGTTATTTGTGCACCTAGAATGGGCGTGTAGTGTTCACGGCTTGACATTGACACAGATTATCAGACCCTTTAACCCTTTAAGGACAGATGTCGCTAAAGGATGACATTTGTCGTCATGATGCACCAATGCAGCCACAGTGAGCAACTTGCCGGTGCTGCAACAGTGCATCATTACGAAGTGAGCTCAGTATGATGCTTCAGTGCAGCACTGGTGAGTTACCTGTCAGGGCTGCATTCACGCTTAATGACGACCAAGGCATGATGCATTAATGCCGTCCTTAAAGGGTGTTTCAGTGCTTCATGCCCATTGCTCGTCTTTATGTACAAAAAGTAATGCCGCAAAATATAAATACCCTCCCGCAAAAATAGATTTGGGCATAGTACTTTAAAGCACTACCCTGCCCTTAAAGGGTTGGTCTTCAAGTTACAACAGGGATAAAAAGGCTGCAGTATTATGATGCTAACCTAAGCTGCCCTAGATCCCCCAGACATGTGGTACTCCGTGCTCTGGTTGTCACTAATAGTGCGGCCTTTGGAGGGGTGGGGGGGGGGGGGGGGCAGAAGGAGATCATATGGGGAATAGGATCTAGACATTGTGTCTTTGTAACAGACACATCCCTAACTAGACATAGACTGTGTTCTCATGTGTAAAGGGTGGAAGGAGCATTGGTTCATTATAAATGAGCCTTTCATTTACTATACTGGGCCGGGTAATAATATAATACATTTGTCATTTAAGATGTCTAGATATCATTTTCTATTATTCTAACCATTCTGTATAATATACGAATTGTGATTCATTCAATTATGTATCAGCACAGGTGAAATATCTATGCATTATTTACAAGATTGAGGGTGACCATGTCACAACCTCCAATCAGTATACTATTGTCCACTCTTCTACTGTGTGCCTAGGCATAATATGTCTACATATTATATTCTAGCTTGCGAGTACTCCTTACGTAGCCCATTGTACTTTCTAGCTATACCCTTCTATTGATTTGCATTGTAACCATTCTCTTTAATATAAGAATTGCAACTTATTCAATGAAGTCCCAGTACAGATCCATAACCATATCGTTGTACTATGTCCATGATGTAGGTGACTGAGGTAGACCATGTTACAGCTTACATGTGTTTCTGTACTCTAGTACTACATGTAGTTGGTGTGCACCCCTTATGTGGTTGTATATGTACACAGTTGTGTATTTGAATAAGCATTACTTCACACAAACTATAGCTTGTAGACACACACAGGGCTTGAGAGGGGACCCAAATATTCAACACCATGAATATGAATATCTCAGGGCCCTAGATGAGGGCGATCTCATGTCCTCCGTCTATCTTAAGAAAAGTCCCATGCACATGTTTGATGAGGTATTACACATGAATACTTTTAGTGGTAGGTGGTATAGCAGGTCTAAGCATATTCCTTGGAAAGAAAATGAAAATCTCCAGCACGAACTGGCATCTACGGCTTGTGACAAGGTGGGTCCTATTGTGACTTCTTAGAAAGATTCACAGGGACAAGAAAGTACCTCTTAGGCCCTGCAGCAGCTCATGCAGGTACTTCTACCTCCCCCCCCCCACCCCCCTCCCCACCGCCAGCTCTCATGTGTTAGGGGTACTAAGAACTACCGTGCATACAGGGATCCCCCCCCCCAAGCCCCCAGCCCCCAGCCCCCCTGTGAATAGTCTGTATTGTGGTGCAGGGTTCAGCTGTGACAGCTGTTGGTGGTTGTTGGTGTATGTCCACACAACAGAGGCACCTGGGGCTTATCTTATCTTTTCTACCCACCCTGTTAACTATAGACTATAGACCTCCACAACAAACACCGGCATAAAGCTATCTATGAGGTATCTGAATAAGGCTGAAACTAGAAATACTGTCTACTCTATTAGCATTCCTACCACACACACAAGGGAGATATTTTTGATCTGGATAGGGAATTTACAACCTCTCTGCAAAAAAAAAATACACATAGGGGTGGGAGGCATAACTTGATTATGGTGCACAGGGTGGCCTATTACAAATCGATACATGTGTGCATATTGTAATGTAACATTAGCATTCCCCAGCTGCTGGTGGACTCACTGATGGGGTAATAGTGTACATACTGGACCCTGCTGGTGGCTAAACGGCACTAGCGCATTAGACTATGGGGGACGCCATCTTTACTCAGAGCAATACATTCTGGTTAGGCACCCAGCCCCAGAGCAGTGCATTATGGGTGAATTTCCTATCAGTCCCTTTTCCAGGTATGAACAAAAGATATTAACCTGATAAGGAGATGGGGGTGTAGCCCCCAACTACCTGAAGTACCAGGATATGCTCGTCCTGTATAGTGGGACCCTTGATGGGGGTCCCCATGTCCCATGTCGATTCTAAGATATGACCATGTCGCCATATCGATTTTAGGAAATGGCCATGACGCCATATCGATTTTAAGAAATGCCCCATTTCCAATGTCACTTTTTTCCCTCCTGTCCCATGTCACTAAGCTCCAAAATGGTCCAATCTGCATGTCTCTCTCTGTTTCTCTGTCTGTCTGTCTGTCGGGCTGTCTGTCTCTCTCTATGTCTGCCTGTCTCTGTCTGCCTGTCTCTGTATGTCTGTCTGTCTCTGTCTGTCTGTCTGTGTATGTATGTCTGTCTCTGTCTGTCTGTCTCTGTATGTCTGTCTGTCTCTGTCTGTCTCTCTATGTCTGCCTGCATCTGTCTCTGTCTGTCTGTCTGTCCCTACCTACCTATCTAGGGCTCTCTAGCTCTAAGTATGTATCATTCTGTCAGTCCACCACCACTTCCAGATGGTCCCCAGGTTTCTCCTGAGTCATACCTACAAGTCTCCAGGTCTGAGTTACCCATCACCATGGTTACTTACCTACCTACACAGTTAGGTTGCTACCCTAGCATCATGAATCATGGGTGTACCCTCCAGATGCACCCTGGGACATGTCCTGTACACCCACTTCCGGTACACTCACTCTCCAACCACCTTTTAGTGAGTTCTAGACAGTGTTAAGCATGGTAAAGTATTCTGGGTGAATGTGTTGGGAGAGTGATGGCTTAAGTGACAGATAGTAGAAAAAGTACAAAACAAAAAGCATTGAAGGAAAGAGAAACAAAACAGAAGAAAGGAATTGAGGAGAAGGTTTGGGACAAAAATACAATTTCTAGGGAGGCATTCCAGGAACACACAACACCTCTAAACTACAGGTCTGTATAACATGTGGTCCTGGGGAACGGTGATTGATTATAATAGCCTATAGGAATGGTTATTTCCCAACAACAGGGGGTGGGGAGGGGGGCGGAAATATGTAAACCCTTCCTTTGAATGCTAAAAAGCTTCATTAGGACTGTGTGTTATTAGAAAATCTTGAAATCTATGCAGATAAAAAGGGGGGGGGGGTCTGATATTGGTTATCAATTCTCTACTTGTTTAATTAATTATTACTAATAGCAATAATTATTCAATAATATTATGCTGATTCTAATCGAAACATAAAACTAAAATAGTGATTTGACACTGACTTTGTCCCAAGGGTCCAAACCTCAAAGTTATTTTTCTCTCTAAATAATTGACCACTTTTACATGTCCAAATATATTTGATAATATATTGCACATTTGTTGTTGTGAATAATGACACATACGTTTATTACTTAGGTCATATTGTTCAGGGGGTCATCTTTATATAATCCAAACCAAGTGTTACCATGACTACACATTATACCATTAAACTCTAATTCAACTATAGCTTATTTATTGAGATTGTTGAGATCACCTGCTTATATTTATAAGAGGGTTTGAGGGAATACTTTCAGAATTTAGTCATAAAATATAAATGATTAGACTTGCCTCCTCTAGTAGTCTTTATGGCTAGTAAGTGACTTATACATGATTAGTAGACAAATGCCAATGCCCATTGACATATTTCATGAGTGGGATATGCCCCAGCCCCACAGGGTGAAATACAGCAGAGACATTATCAATGTAGTTGGTATTTGTGTTTACTTTCTTATTTGAAGTGGCATTGAATGCAGTGCTTCCAGTGCTTAAGCAAGGTAAATCTTGTATTTCGTTCAAAAAAATAAACAGCAATAGTTGAAAAAACATTACTCAAATATTTGTTCGCACCAGGGTTCACCTTGATCGAACCTGGTACAAATATTGACTAGATTCTAATCAATACAACAGGCTATATGTGATACATGCTAGCAGGTAGACAGACAAACATTCAGGACATTGTAAAGTGTGGCTATAGTATGGATCAATGTGTGTGTGGGTCAGGTGTTGTGTATAGTCTATGCATCTAAATGATGCCTTGTACTGGACGCAATAACCAGGACGTATTATACATACCTACCATGCAGCCCTATGGTAAAGGAACAGCAAACATGCTTAATGCCTGCACATGGCTCTAATGAAGTATATTGTACACCTTTTATTGCCATAAATGCAGCGCTGGCGAGTACCTCATCAGGGCTGCATTTATACATGATGCACTCCCAAAGGTTGTCATGATGCACCAATGCATTGCGGGCAAACTACTGGGCTGCACTGCATCGGTGCATCATGATGCAAATAGAGACGATCATGAATAGAAGAGCTTCCTACACTTATGGAGTAAGCCCCACAGGGCTGCAGTGTCTTCTATAGGAGGCCCTACATGTAGAATATAATAACCTAGATACCCTGTATATATGATCCAGCACTAGACTTGGCCAGGTCTCTGAAGGTTTTGATGATTCTCCAAGGATTTGCTTCCTGTGACTTGGGTGTAGAGCCCTCGGTACATATTGTACGTCTATACATAGCTATCTAGCATGTCTGTAGCTATAGTTTTGTACATAAAGGTTCAATATAATTGCAATTTGATGTTAAAACTGACTTTTTATAGGCGCTGGACCTTACAAGTTGCAGGCCTTTTGTAGGTTTTATTACCAGCAGTATGTGACAGGTTATCATTTACCTGATGTAACCTCTAGCAGCTTCAATTTACCTTGTTTACACCTTGGGCAAGTGGCATACTCTATTTCCTTTACCAAACCAAGTGAGGACTTTATATGTCCTAGAGAACAGTGACTCCCAACTCTCGGTCTATAGAGTATACTCTAGTCTCCGTGTGTTTACCATTGACCTGGGTTTACCTACGGTCTCATTATACCGTGACCTTTGGTGTCTGACCTCTGACCTTGACCCTGCTGTGAGCTACAAAAAATGACCACTAGGGGGCCTGATGATGACCCAGAATGCCTAGCGCGAGTCACGTGGGTGTCCACCTGGATCCGCCGTCTGCAGGGCAGGTGGCGCTCAGCCAAGTAGACGTGGGCTGGTCTGTTAGTTTGTATTAACCCTGTAAGGGCAGCAGAGTGCTTAAACTCTTAAAGCCCGAGCGCCCCTATATATAGGGCTGAGTACATGTCCCGGCTCCACTCCGACTGCCACTGGATGGGTACCGAGATCTTCAGCTTTAAGGGCAGCACAGTGCTTTAACCATTTAAGGGCAGAAGAGTGCTTTAAATCCCCAGTGCCCTTATAAATAGGGCTGAGTACCTGTCCCGGCTCCACTCCGACTGTCGCTGGAGGGGTCTGGGCCTTTAAAGGCCCAGCGCCCCTATATATAGGGCTGAGTACCTGTCCCGACTGCACTCTGACTGTCACTGGACGTGCAGTAAGATCTGCGGGTTTAAGGCCGGCATAATGCTTTAGTCCTTATGTACTACTAGTACGTCATTTTGTCAGAACCATGCAGAGCCAATATGGTTCGGCCTACTCTACACTTATTGTTAGTAATGTTACTGTAATAAATTAGAGTGAACTCGGAGTAGACAATGTCTTCATCTGTGTGCCCCCCCCGTAGGCCCAGACGTCGATGATTGCATAATGGCCATGCAGCAGTTGTTGTATATGGATTATTATTATACGATTGGGGCTCTGATCGTGCTTTTATTGGATAACACAGTTCTGTTATCACACGATAACAGCACGATTGAGGGGAATATTTTGAGTTAAAATCCTGCGTTTCGTCGTAGGATCGAACCCGGGGCCGCAAGACTACGAGTCTGACGCCCTATCCACTAGACCGTGCCGGCCATACCAAACAAGGGGGTAAAACAAGAAGTCTACAGACACATTCCCAGCCCTCTAGCCCTTATATTAACAGAGATAGAGCAATTTTTACCCTTTTTGTTATAACTTCTCCTAAAATCAATTTTTTTTCATAATTCTTTTTTTACTATAAAGGTAGTAGTTGGACTTTACTTATCTATTCGTTAAAATGATTCTAAGGATTTTTTTTCACATAAATATAGGCATTTCAGAATTGGTACGTTTCCACTCGGATTCGAACCGGGGATCTCTGGTGTGTGAGGCGAACACTCTGGCGCCCATTCATTTCTGGCAGTGGTAGAAGGGTAGGGAAATGCTGGCTATATTGAAGTATACAGGGGAGCAGTTAGTAACCAAAACGGCAGGTGGCGACGCGGGAGTACAGTCGTATAAGTTAATACTGAGGGTATGTTCGATTTGAAATAATGACTGCTCCCTCACCTCCGCTACTGAAGATTTCCACAACATGGCGACTGCACCCTCTGTACAAGACGACTTAGATATCATTCAAAATGGCGAAATTAGGACGTTTTAAAGGTAAATAAGGACATTTGAGTCAATAAATCGTATAATAAACCTAATAATATATGGATAACAGGCACACTCGGGCCTATATGCGTATATAACACCCTCGGTGCTTCGCACCTCGGGCGTTATATACGCATATAGGCCCTCGTGTGCCTGTTATCCATATATTATTGGTTAATTAACATTTCAAGTGAACATGACACAACATCATGAGGAAATCGATTTGATCGATTATGTAACAGTAGTACATGTAGTAGGACCTGGGCCCAGTTTGACCTGTTCAGACCCAGCTTTGTGAAGGGTACGGTTATACAAGATATCAATATATACCTTTTATAATGTGTACAGTCTACATTAGATGTGTACTTGGACTTAGGGCTAACCCTTTAAGGACGGCATGGTGCCTTAATACATCATATCATTGGCCGTTATGATGCATGAATGCAGCCCTGGCGAGTAACTCGCCAGGGCTGCATTCAAGCATCATGCCGACCATACGGTGTTGATACCCTCCCAAAGGGTTGATATGATGCACCAATGCGAGTAACTCGCCAGGGCTGCAGTTGTAAAAAACAAATGTACAGTTAAATATGTGTATCACCTTAGGGAGTGATCAGAATGGAGGTTGGTGAAATTTCGTGGGGCGTGCGATTTTTTTAGTTTATTCGCTCGCTCGCTTTTTTTTTGCTGAAAAAATATTTTGCTGAAATTGGTTTGCTCTTCCTCACCCCCCACAAATGATCTCTCCCTTAATCACTGAGCTGAAGTCTCACTGCAGCATGTATGTTCACCTTTGCAAACTCTGCAAAACATATAAAACCAGTAGCTGCTAGTGCAGACTCCCATATCCTAATTGGACACAAGACGTTACCACATGATATATATAACTAGTTCCTGAGTGGGCAGGCAGTTCCCTGACAGCCCCTCACACTAGTAATATAAGTCAAGTCATGAGTAGACACTAACATTTTAGACCATGGGCCACCCGGGCCCGTAGCCTCAGAAAGTTGTGGGCCCGGAAGTAAAGCTGTGGGCCCGGGATTTTCATATAAAAAATGTGACATGCACATAGGGGCACTCAATTCTTTTTTTATCCTAGGTTGGCATGACGATAAATGACGATATTAAAGACTTTATTTTGATGAATAACACTCCCCTAGAAAGGATGTGATATCAAGAACTTATGTAGGCGACATTAGATGAGATGCTTTGTTCTGCATGAAATTCTGCATGAGATTTCCTTTCCAACGGTATGCAATATGCAATACTTTGTAGCATAGAGGTGTATTTCACATTTACAGCCACATTCCCTTGAAAACATGAGTGGACATACCTACGGGCCACCCGGGCCCGTAGCCATCTAAATATACTGAAAACTACGGGCCCGGACCCAAGATTACGGGCCATTGGCTCCCGGGCCAGCGTTAGTGGCTACCCCTGTGCCATGCCTAATTAATTGTATGACCTCAGGAAATTGCTTTTTAACAAGAATGTCCAACGATTGCATGATATTCTTAGCTATTGTAAGAATCGGTGAGTCGTCCTGATGACCCACGAGTCGATGTGGCAGTTCGCGATTTATTCCAGGTACCTCCAACATTAAAAAAAAACAAAAAAAAAACTAACCTACCCTTATTTACTGGACCATGTTGCCTGAAACACACTTTTTTTTGGCCTTAGGGAGTGCTCATTTTTTAACAACAGGGGGGGGGGGGGGGTGGTGGATTTGGGGGGGGGGTAAAAAATTTGGACCCCTTGACCGGGGGGGGGTAAAAAATTCAGACCCCTGTTGGGGGGGGGCAAAAAAATTCAACCAGTTTTGAGGGGAAAAGCCAGCGCGTTACTATGCTACAAAGGGGCGCGAACGCACGCGATTTTCGGCCTGCCGGGGGGGGGGGGTTAAAAAATTTCGACCCCTCTAGAGGGGGGGGGGTGAAAAAAATTTGCGCCCTCCGCGCGAAATCTCACCGCCCCCCCCCTGTTGTTAAAAAATGACCACTCCCTTAGTCAGCTGGTTTCCCCTCCCGTGCTGTTGGTGTGTCGGTGCAGCCTCCTCCAGGGGTGTAGGGCGTATGGGGCATGTTTACTGGGCTGTTTACACCGTGCTCTGAACTGATGCGTTAGAAAGTGGCAGTGGTAGGACTTATGATGTTGTTCGAATTCAAATTTCAGTGGCTACTAATTATTTGTTAGTATATAGATATAGATATATACCAGTGTACTATTCTATACTCAGCTTAAGCCACAGATCTCGTAATTAAAAGGGTTTCTTCCACCTTTAATATAATCCAACTGACAGGTTCAAACGTGTAATATGATATATACTACCTGTATGAGGGTGTGTGTTTTCTAAGTTGGTCAAAGTGAACAGCCAGTACCCCCTACAACCTTCATGTCTCCAGGATTCATGTTTTAGTTAGGCCAAATAAAAAAAGTTTTGTTTCAGCTAACATGGGAAGAAACTCTAGAGTCGATAGGTCGGATTTCTTTTGATTTTTTTTAAAACTTTCCCTCTAAAATTGACCCAAATAAGTGTAAAGATGGGGAATATTTTTTCCTAAATTTTGTAAACCTAAAATTGACCCGAAAAAGTATAAAAATATAAGAATTTCTTCAAAATTGCATAAAAAAACGTAGGGTCGGCCCTGTTTAGATAGGGTCGGTCGGGTGACCTGAAACAAACCTTCTTCTTTTTGGCCTAATAGACGTCCTGGCGAGTGCATTAGTGCATCATTCCGACCCTACGGGAGTGTATCAACCCCTAGTTGTTGGTATGATGTATGAATGCAGTAGTCTAGCTATACTCACCAGGGGTGCATTTATGCATCATGACCACAAAGGGACATTAAGTCACTCTGTAGCCCTCAAAGGGTTAAATACGTGAATAGACTTTGACAAGTCTAGTGTCCAGACCCTACACAATGCTACATCCATCAGATGGACCTGGTGGGCTCTAGTCTATTCATGTGTAGGTGCACCAAGGCCTGCTATATTCAATATAGCCCAGGCCAAATAGATATAGTGTACAACAAACTCTAAAACTGGTGAAATAAAGCCCGGGGGGGGGGCACTCAATTTTTTTTTGACAGGGGTGTCCGGCTGGACCCCTTGCAACCCTTGACCCTTGCTTAGGGAGACTTCCAAAATGAACCAGTTCATACGGAGATTTTGGCCAAAATGATTTTCTGCTAAGAGAGATTTGGGAGAAAATGAACCCTTGCTTAATTAGGGAGATTTTGGTAAAAATGGACCTTTTAATTGGGGTATTTTGAAAATGAGCGGAGATTTTGTTAAAAATGGTGTTGATTCAGAGGAATTTTGGTCAAAATGACCCTTGCTTAGGGAAATTTTGCAAAAGGTGACCCTTGCCTAGGGAAATTCTTCTCAAAAGTGGACCCTTGCCTAGGGAAATTTTGTTGAAAAAGTACCCTTGCCAGCCGGACACTTGTGTATGCAAAATATACTAAGTGCCCCCCCCCCTGGGAAATAAAGACATGATTGTAACTTTTGAATCAAGATGGGAAGGAAATTATTGTTGCTCAGGCCCATACACTTTGAAGATATTTACACTTGTGCAGGGAAGATAACGACCTGAAATGAATTGAGAACCACAAAGACGATGTTAATAGTAGTATGACATAGCCATACAGTATATCCACTGTAAGGTCGACAATATAGGAATGCAGCCCTTACTAGTAGATCCACCAGGTCTGTATCCATGCATCATGACGACCATGGACATGATGCATTAAGGCACTATGCGTCCCTTAACGGGTTAATTAAGCTGCATTGTAAGGGAGTGGTCATTTTTTAACAATGGGGGTGGGGGATGGGGGATGGTGGATTTTCGCACGAGTGTTGAAACATTTTGGTCCCCCCCCCCCCCCACGGGAGGGGTTACAATTAGTTTGACCCCCCCCCCCCCTCAGGCAAGTTGAAATAGAGCACGGCCGACCCCTTTGAGTTATAGTAAAGCATAGTAAAGCTATGTTTTGGTTCCCCCTAAATCCACCCCCCCCATGTTGTTGCCTATGGCCACTCCCTAAGTACCTACCATATGCTACAGGTGCATAACGTCCCTGTTAAGGATAATCCAAAGTTAAAATAGCCACTACCCCCCCCCCCCCCCCCCCCCGACCTCTTCACCCAGATTAGAATCAGAGTCTACCGATGCCGAGAAAATGATACTAATGCAAGGTGTGAACCGGCATTCCAAATTGAGATAAGGTTGCTGAGATTGAAATTGTAGATTTAATATCCATGATATATTTTACAGCACCATCATAAAAAATGGCATAAAAAGCTTATCCTGATACAGCGAATTAAACGAGGGCCAACTATAATGGTCTGCACGATCCCAAGGCATGATGCACCAGATGCACCAAAAAAAATGCTGGCGCTGCATTAATGCATCAAGACGGCCAATGAACATATATGGAGGTACCGGTGAGAGGTATACTATATTTAAACCACAGCGGAGGGCTACGACAAGGGAATTCACACCTTGGTTATTTCCACTGAGACTCACATAACCTTACAGCTGTGGTTTAAAACAGATAGACATAAGGGTGCCAGCCAGTTTACTGTGGTTATTTTGAGTTAGCCTCTCATAACCATAGTCCATCTATTACATATCCATTAGTATCTTGAGTATGAAAAAGGACACATTCTCCTCTCTCTACTTCCAAAGTAACAGTAACAAAACAGAGAGCATCTACGTAACAGTAACAGTAACACAGTAGGGGGGTAGCTGGGGGCTGAGGTGTGTCTCTACATACCTCCTACATCACACACCATTCTGTACCAGGGGTGGCGCCACGTGACACAAACACCTCTCTGTACGGACACGGACATCTTTAGCTAATGCAGGATCATTTATGCAACTAGGTTTGAGCCTCGACTAAAACTGTGTTAGGAGAGTGACGATGCCTCTGTGGATTTAAAAGCTGTCAGAGAGGGAATTCCCCAGACGCCGTCTGACTCAGAATGTCCCACACAGTCTATATCTGCGGTATGCCCTGGGAGGGTGTGTGTGTGTTGGCACTGCATGCCCTGGGGTGTGTGTTAACCCTTTAAGGACAGCATCAGGATGTCTCAGTGCAGACTGGGGCCTGGCTCTATGACTAGAGACAGGAGGTAGCCGATTTGACCGACCTTGCACTCTGGTCGCAACTGCTCATTTGCATATACTTTAACACTTTTTGTTCATTGGAAATATATATACTAGAGCAGAGCAGAGCTATAACAGGAGGGTGGTGTGAGGCATAGAACGCCAGTGTAGGTTCTGTGACCAGGACGGTGACTGCGCGTCATCAAAAGATGGCGGCTACTCCCGGTCTCTAGTATAGTGACCGGGGCTCAGTCTGGCCTCAATGCTTCATGTTCATCTGTCGGCATGATGCACCATTACACATCACAAAGCCAACAGGTAACACAATGACTCTGCGTTGGTGCATCAGGCCCTCCCATCAGGAGTGTGTTTATTTGATTTGATCGACATTATCATGGTGAGTTACTCACCAGGGCTGCATTCATGTATGGCCCCAGACCCTTAAATTCGACACGGCGACATGGATCTTTTTAGGCCCTAGTGACATGGGACATGAGGAGAAAATAGTTAGTGACATGGGACAGGAGAAAAAATAGATAGTGACATGGGACATGAGCATTTCTGAGGATCGACACGGGACATGGGGACCCTCCCATCAAGGGCCCCTCATCTATTATACATGGCGACAAATAAAAGGGGCATAGCGCTTTAAAGCACTATGCAGTCCTTAAATGGTTAACCAGAGTGGGAGTCTCCCCATGTAACTAGCACTTCTGTGTGTAAACACAGCCTATTTATAGCTATATATCAATGTAACCCTTGATTTACAAGTGTTACCTTAGCTTGTTGGGATTTGTCAGAAATGCTGATGAACTTTGAAACACAATACACATGGTCATCAGGATTATGCTAGGAAACCATCACAGAGCCCCTGTAACTGAATAAGTGAAAGGTTTGTTTCAGGAGAATGTGACCCTTTTGGCCTGCACAAAACTGAAAACCCGGAAGAAAGATAAAAAACCTCATGTCCAATAAAAAGATGAATTGTTCATGTTATGCATACAATTTTCTTTCATTTCCATATATATAATGCATATATTATAAGGTCTACATTATCACTTTTCCCTGTTCCAGGAAGCTAAGATGGCGTTCGGACGTTACCACCGAGGCTGGATGCCCACCTTCGATGACTTTGATGATTTCTTTGGTGGACGATCAACAATCCGCGACACTGGCCGAGGATCCAGCAAAAAGAGCACGCTAAAGTGAGTAGCTCAATATATAAGTTCAAATGAAATTAGCCTGAATAAATATGCATTTGACTTTTTTTTGCTCTGATAATGTTATGAGGGAAACTCTGAGAGGTGGTCTGTACTGGGGTTAACCATAAACCAGTCTAGGGAAATTTTTTTCTCTCTAGGGTAAAGATAGACAGAAGAGAATTTCCAAAGTGAATTTTACGAATAAGAAAATGTTAAAATATATTGTAAAAATATCTCTCATAAAACAGATGGTATTCAGAAGAACCTCTTGTGAAATGCAATTATAACGAATACCGTAAAACCTCGCGTATAAGCCTAACTCGCGTATAGGCCGCACCCCGAGTTTGGTGCGATCCTATAAGCCGCAGAGGCCATCTGAGAATTGTTAATTTGGTACTGTCGTATACTTATCAAAACTCTCATATAAGCCGCACCCCATATAGGCATGTTTGGTATCAAAAGAAAGCTGAGTCTGATTCGCGTACAAGCCGCGGCTTATACGCGAGGTTTTACGATACCTATAGGACCTTGTGATTATAATGTCTCTAAGGGACGACTGGATCATTTTCCATTTTAACACGCATTACTGGTGGAAAACAGGGAGTGATGAACAAGGGAAAACATGTACATATCTACAGGTGGCCAGGAGCCAAATCTCGTAAAGGCGATTAATAAAAAAGGTGTTTTAGAGTAGAATTGTTTTCTGAGCTGGAAGACGTCAGTCTTTAGGATATGCCCCAAATTCAAGATGGCCACCCCCGGGGCATTATTATTGATTAAAATGAATTTCATTTAGCATACCAGTCATGGCCATCTTGGATTTGGGGCACTTGCCAAAGGCTTCATGACATATGGCAGCTTTGAATTTGACAAGCCCAAATCACCCTATTCCAACTCAGGAAACCATCTTCTCAAAAAACTTTAACCTTTCACATATTCTCCAAGATAGTGCTCCTGTACCCCTGTATAGAGTGTCAGACGTTGTACATGCAGGGGTAGAGAGTAAGTAATGGACTACCCGGGCCCGCAGCTTAAAAAATCTACGGACCCAGACCTAAATCTGCGGGCCCAACGACAGTATTTACTTTTTCCCAAAAGAAAATCATAGTTATAATTGATTATGATACATCAAAATGTAATAAAAATATATAGAATCCTGCTAATTTTCTCTTTCCAACATTATATTGCGTGCCTGTAATGATACGAGGATATTTTCCATGGGTTTCCTCTCCCCATTCCTGTGGGCCTCGCGGGCCCATAGGAAGCTAATTCTGTAGAAAACTACGGGCCCGGACCACAAATTACGGGCCATTGGCTCCCGGGCCAGCATTAGTGTCTACCCCTGTACATGTATCTAGAACCTGCAGGAATCAGGATCAGGGAGTCCCTGGTAATATTACATCATCAATCGTGGCATACCAGACATTGCCATGTACATGCCGCCTGTGCCCCACTCAGGGTTAGTGCTGTAAGTCCCTGTAAGCCCCACCAGCACCAGGCACCAGCCCAGGTACTCCAGGTACTGGTGTACAGGGAATCCAACCCACCAAGTGGCTAGTGCCTACCTGAAAACTATAATCGCAGAGCAGCCCTTTTGATACTCTATAAAACCAACATAATGCGCTAATGCAACATTTACCATGCCAAGCAGCAGCCTTTTCACCATATTATTATCACAAGGGAAAAATGACGTGTAAAGGGTGTTTAGATTAATTTTGATAACTTTATTGCTGTCTAAAATGAATCTATTGGAGAAAATGAAGGTATAATACTTTATAAATATTGTAAAGTATGCTATTACAAATCTATTGTAATGTATTGATAATAATGTGATTATATGTGAATAAATGCTTAAAACTTGAAATTTGAAACTTTATATACGTATTATACATACTATGAAGCCATGCTAGCATGGAATAATTTAAAGCCCTTCTATACGCTCATAGAAGGCACTAACTCCTTCAAAATCGCCATAAAGAAGGATTACCCAAATTGTTTTATGTAGAATTATTTTAGAACTGAGAGTTTCTCATCTTAGAAAAGTGTATGACAATCTCATTACTCATCTCATCTCATCATACTCCTGTACACAATGTAAGAAATTTATCTCAACCATAGATACAACATATGACTAGATTTCCAAATGCACGTCATACTGTATATAATTACGACATAATTGTAAACAATGTTCTCATTAGGGGTGCCAGCGGAGGGAAGGCAATGCGCCAATATGCTGGTTATTAATACATTTCATATTTACTACGTATTTTGAATGTATTATAAGACCAAATAAAAACCTTTTAAAAAAAAAAAAAAAAATAGAAATTGAGGTTGAAATTTCTTTAATTTATTCTGGATACTTGCTATCCTTCAAAAAGAAAATATCAATCAATCAATTCTGGACATTACAATATGATGTTTAGGGCACGTAGGGCATTTAATGCAACATTTATGTTAACCCTATAGGGTCAACACGATCAGCGAATTCAGTGCTAGCGAGTTACAAGTGAAAATCGGAATTTTGGGGGTGTCTATGGCATACTGTAGCATACAGTTGACAGACTTCTAATTTCCGGGGATTCCGTAAACATATGTATTAAATTATGACTACCATATATTGTATTGTAAATACCATTATGGCACTGAAATTATGCCACAAGCATATTAATTAAAACATTTAACATATTATAACGAGGCACATATTTCACCACTCCCCCTGGTGTGTGTTTCAGGAAGCGTAAACCGGCGGGTTACGAGGACGCTAAGACGTACGCAGAGGTCAAGGCCATGTGTCTGGAGGAGGGCCTTCTGTGGGAGGACCCGGACTTCCCGGCCGAGGACGCCTCCATGTTCTTTAGGGAACCCCCCTCCCCCTACCCAGACATCCAGTGGCTCAGACCCCATGTAAGTAATCCATGTTCTTTAGGGAACCCCCCTCCCCCTACCCAGACATCCAGTGGTTGAGGCCTCATGTAAGTAATCCATGTTCTTTAGGGAACCCCCCTCCCCCTACCCAGACATCCAGTGGTTGAGGCCTCATGTAAGTAATCCATGTTCTTTAGGGAGCCCCCCTCCCCCTACCCCGACATCCAGTGGCTCAGACCCCATGTAAGTGATATATACATGTATTTTATTTGACCTGTTTATCTTCGAAAAATACCAATACAGCATAAAATGATACAGGACAGAGTCTATGGTAGATTTCCACTGATTGCCTGCCTGGTGTTTCAACAGTACTAGTATCATGGTATTACTAGTGTAGCAGGACTGAATGTCCAGTCACATGTTGGGCTTTTCTGAACGAGAAGAATTCAGCTGGGTTTCTAAAGCTGAAATATGTTTGTCAATATACTGTGTTAAACTAAGCATCTATCCTCATTTGGCCATAAATGATTACAAATAAAATGTATTTTCAATGAACAAAACTATTTTTACTTAAAATGCATAAACTGTCAGATATGTGGCTATCTAATCCTTTAAAAAATGTAGACGGTCCTGCAGCATTGAAAATATGCAAGACCGAATGTCCTGGGGGATGAAAAGCTTTTCACAAAAACTGGGCTTTTATTAAAGGTATAGGAATATATCATCTGGATCTTAGAAATTTTTAGTTTTTATATTTATATATTTATAGTGGTATTTCACCCCCCCCCCCATATAAAAACCTATGAAGCATGAAATACTAGTACCTTTGTAGATACATACATAACTAAGTAGTCACAGATATCACTAACATTATCGTACACTAATGTTGTCTGTATACCCGTACAGGAAATCTGTGAAGAACCGCACATGTTCACCGGGGAGGGCGCCAGTCGTATGGATGTCGTACAGGGAGTTCTCGGTACGTATAAAGTAGTAAAGGTTACCTTTACAAAGGTGGATATGGTCAGACAACTCTAGCTCATTGTGTTTTGTGTTTTTGCTGTATTAATCTTCTAAAGTTGACACAATATTGTGGTTTTCCTTTTCCCTTCTCATATTCAGGGACCATGATCTGATTCTCGTGACGATATAAGAAGACTTGTGTGTAGTTAGAAAATGCAAAAAGAACAGCATGTACGGCAAATAACCCAGCTGGGCCAGCATAATTGAAAATCCATTGCAGGGTAGAGGACAGTTAGGATAGACTTTTTTCGATCTCTTATTATGAAATCTTCGCAAACATAGCCACTAGCAACCCACAAAAATACCACCTTGTTATTGTTGTGCCTCTACATGGGTAAAAATCGACACGGGCGACACGGCGACAAGGCCCTTTTAGGCCCTTTTAAAAATCGACGGACACAGGAAAATCGGGGTTAAAAATCGACCCACAGGGGGTTTTCTCCATGTTCTTATATAGCTACAAATCGACACAATGCTACTGCCCTACTGCTAAAATTCGACCCAGCGACACGGTCAAAATTGCGGGTACCCATGTAGAGGCACATTGTTTACTCATAATTTGTGGTCCAGTTATACTTTCATGGCTGCTACTTGTTTACTCTGAATTTTAGGCAATAAATTCAGTTTCTTTGAATTGTTATGAAGAAGTCGCCCTTTCCTGCTGCATTGGTCTAACCCTGGTGTATACATATTGCAGGTGACTGCTGGTTGCTGGCGGCCGTGTCCTGCCTCGCGACCAATGAGAAGCTGCTCCACCACGTGGTGCCCCGTGACTCCACCCTGCAGGAGGACTACGCCGGTAAGTGCACAGCCGCCATCTTGTTTCCCCATCCTACATTCCGGATATTTGTGTATCTTCAAGTACCTAAATTCCCACGCACTACCCACTGTTTTACAGGAACCAAACTCAGCTTTCATTTGATACCAAACATGTCTATATAGGGTGCAGGTTATACGAGGGTTTAAGTATAGCACAGTACTAAAATAGAATTTTTTGGATCCAAAAACGGGTTTTAGAATTCTCCTGAGTTGGGGGTTTCTGTTGAAGCCATGCTGCATGTGGCTTCTGTTGAAGCCATGCTGCATGTGGCTTCTGTTGTAGCCATACTAGATGTGGCTTCTGTTGAAGCCATGCTGGATGTGGCTTCTGTTGAACGCCATGCTGCATGTGGCTTCTGTTGTAGCCATACTAGATGTGGCTTCTGTTGAAGCCATGCTGGATGTGGCTTCTGTTGAACGCCATGCTGCATGTGGCTTCTGTTGTAGCCATACTAGATGTGGCTTCTGTTGAAGCCATGCTGGATGTGGCTTCTACTGAAAGCCATGCTGGATGTGGATTCTGTTGAAGCCATGCTGGATGTGGCTTCCGTTGAAGCCATGCTGGATGTGGCTTCTACTGAAAGCCATGCTGGATGTGGATTCTGTTGAAAGTCATGCTAGATGTAGCTTCTGTTTTTGAAGCCATACTAGATGTGGCTTCTGTTAAAGCCATACTAGATGTGGATTCGGCCTCCCTTGCAGTTTTTTCCGTGAGTGGTCTATAATAAGGTTCCCAAAACATCAGGAAGTTCAAGGTCCCCCAATACATAGATACCACGGTGGTGATTGGCTGCAAGGCAAACAAATCTAGATGTATTAGGATTAGTATCACATCAGACCACCCGCGGCAGAGTCTCTGACCAGGATTGATATCCTTTTAATCCTTTAAGGGCACATGCACTAATCCAGGTCCTCTCTGGCACTGTATTGATGTGTCATGCTGACCCTTTGGGATTAGGACAATCGGGTAGGGTTGGTATAATGCATCAAAAAGGCAAAAAAGGGCTAGTACATTATATATACATCAATTAAAAGTAAACATATTGGCGTGATGCAGCCCTACAGGGTTAAACCACACATTGTAGACTCTGTGATTTGACCTCCTGATCCGTGTGTATTACCATTAGATAACAGAATCACAGCCGTTCCCTTTATCTCCTCCCTAACCCATGGTAAACAAACTGCAGAACGCTATCTCCGCACCTAGACACTATAATGCACTGAGGCTATGCTGTATCCGCAGGCTCTTGGCCGACCCTGAAGCAGAACATTGTATTCTAGGGGGAGGGGCATGATTTTTTTTCTAATCTACATTAATATGTATCTGAAATAATCATCATGAATATGTATCTGAAATGTCATTAATGGCTAAAAGGTTATATCACCACAAAGTGGTAAATTATGGCATGGGGGACCAAAAAGGTTTATCCTCTCTTTAGAAAAAAAAGCCTCAGCATTACTGTAGTTAAAAGAGTTGTAATGAATTTGCTGGGGGTTATGGAAAGAATTCGGACCCGACTGGCAGGTGAGGTGGTGGCAAAACAATTTTGGTCCACACACACACAAAATCCACCAACCCCTCCCTCTGTTGTTAAAAAATGACTACTCACAAACTGTGAGCATTATACTATATTGAAATATAATTTTCTTAACTGATGCACTTACCCTAAAATGAAATCCCTGCATGGAGCTCATAAGGGAGTGGCCATTCATTGATAACAGGGGATCTGGATTTGAGGAGGGACCGAAAGAAATTGACCCCTTCTTTTGCAAAAGAGTCTGCACTTTACTATAGCCCAAAGGAGTTGGCCGTGCTCAATTTCAACCCACCAGGGAGGGTGAGAAATTGTCCGACTTGCACAACCCCACCCCCGTTGTTAAAAAAGGAGCAGTCACTAATAAGCTTTAAGCTTGTATTAGTGATATCACAATGACCCTGTCTAGAGGCCCAGTAATCCTGGGGGAGTGGTTTTCTGAATGATAACTTCCTCACCTGCTGGTCTGGTCTACATGGTTAGATTCTGGTGTGATAACAAGGCACTATAGCCCTCTACAGTATGTCAGGGTTACTATATAGAGAGTTGCTGAATATTGAAGATATCTTTTAGTACTAATATATTTGTACAGGCAAAAGTTGAACCACATGAGTGAGCAATCACTTCATAATTGTTATTATAGCTTCTTTGATATAAGATTTCTTCTTTAGGCCACTAAGTAAATTCTGGCTTCTCATCACCTCGCGCATCATAAAAACCCTGATTTAGGGGAACATTTCATTTGAATCTTTTCACATTTCTATTAAAAACTATGTTAAGATTTTGAAAAATATTGGCATGTTATGTATCAAAATAAAGCCTATGCTTTCAGTGATGCAGTGAGCTAGAAATAACTTGAATCATAACAACTTTTGTGGATCAATATACTCTTAACTACTAAAATGTGAAAAGTAAATAAATAAGTAAAAACGCCATCGTGATGAGAAACCACTTTTTCTTTTTTGTGTGGCCTTATGAATATTTTTAGAACATGAGAAATTCCTCCTATTTTTCTTTTACTTTAGCCCAAAGGGGTTGTTCGTGCTCAATTCCAACCCACTTGGGATGTTGTGTTACGGTTCATCTTCTGGTCTTCTGGCAGTACGGGCGCTTGGTGGGGGGGTGGGGGGCGGTGTGGTGGCAGGGTGGGGGCGTAGTGGTGGGGGGGGGGGCAGTGTGGTGGGGGGTATGGCTGATGGGTGGGGGTGCTGTATGTAGTAGATAACCTCTGTGTCTCTCTGTCCAGGTGTGTTCCGGTTCATCTTCTGGCAGTACAGCCGCTGGGTGGGGGCGGTGTGGTGGCCGGGGGGGGGGGGGGGGGGATGAATGGGGTATGGTGGCTATGTGGGGGTGCTGTATGTAGTAGATAACCTCCATGTGTGTTCCTCCAGGTGTGTTCCGGTTCATCTTCTGGCAGTACGGCCGCTGGGTGGAGGTGATGATTGACGACCGGTTGCCGTGCAGCAACGGGAAGCTCATCTACATGCACTCTGAGGACTGCCAGGAGTTCTGGTCAGCACTCCTGGAGAAGGCTTATGCTAAGTAAGTACACGACTGTGGTGGTTTGTCTTCATGATTCTACTTAAAGGATAAATCAATATGGCAGTTATCCAAATCTGAGAATAGGGTGTCTTTAATCCAAGGATAAAACTCAGCTTCCAAATCTGGGATATATCGGTATATCAAAATATATACTCGCTGTCTGTTGGGAGAAGTGAAGTGTACTGTATTGTCTAGGTAACTAAGGGCACACAGGGATTTTATATGACCCTATAAATTGCCTCTTATTGCACATCAAGGATATTTCATTGTGCCCGATCTTTCAAATACATGTATGATATTGTAATAACATTTATCCAAAACAATTTAAGTAGGATTTAAAATATGGGAAAAAATTTGACCATGCCACTTTAATGCATGTCGCTAAAAGATGACATTTGTTGTCATGATGCACCAATGTAGCCCTGGCGAGTAACTCATCAGTGCTGCACTGGTGCATCATGCCGACCCTATGGGAGTGTCTCAACCCCAGAGGGTCGGCATGATGCGTGAATGCATCATGACAACCAAGGCATGATGCATTAATGCACTATGCCATCCTTAAAGGCTTAAGGCCACACCAAAAAAAAAAGTTGGTCAACAGATTTTCTTTTCCAAAAATTGGTGCGGTAGGGCGTTTTTTTTTGTTTTTTTTTCAATTTTTTTTTTGTCAATGGATTTTAACCTTAAGATAGGGGGCGGGCGAATTTGTTATTTTTTTTACTGAGGGAAAATCTCTTTTTAAATTTACAAATATATTTTCTGGTTAACGATGACAGAAATGGCCACAAAAAAAAGAAAAAGAAAAAAAAGAATTCCAATTCTTCAGAAAATGATGCGGGCGCTGTCCGTAGACACTTTTTTTTTTCAAAAAAAAAAATTTACATTTTGAAAAATATGGTGCAGGAAATCCGTAGACCAACTTTTTTTTTGGTGTGGCCTAAGCGGCATCTAACAAGTTGGCCTGCTTGGTGCTGCAGGTTGAATGGTTCATATGAAGCCCTGAGTGGCGGCCTCACGTCAGAGGCACTGACTGACTTCACCGGGGGCGTTGTGGAAAGGTTCAACTTGGATGACGATCCTCCAGATCTACTCAACATGATGCTCAAAGGACAGAAACGCGCACTCATGGGCTGCTCCATCGACGTAAGTGGCACCAGCTTATCTACAGAAGCCAAGGAGGGCCAAAACTGAAATAAGTTTTTCATTGGTAAAGCTTTGTTGTAAAAAAGAAATGTTGAAAAGAAAAAAAAAGTGAGTTGGGACTCAACTAGATGTGTGGTATTTTTTTTTTCCAAATCCAAAAAAGTTTTTTTTTGTGATAAAACAACGATTTTGTTTCAGTTTTGGCCCTCCTGGGTTTCGGTAGTTACCACTATTTCTCAGTGGCTTGGCAATAATAGAAAATCCTATTTAAACATGACCCTATCTTTGCGGCACCCAAGGTGGCTGAAAGTAACTTTACATGTTTAAGTGAATGTAATTTAATATCTAAGCCGTCCATGACATTTCTCAATCAAACTGTAAAGAAAAAGGTCTATTATGTTTACCAATTTAGTTAGTATGGTAAGGGAAGTGGTCACCACCCCCCCATCCATGCACCGAACCGACCCAGTAGCATACGGCGTGGTCAGATTGTCAACCGGGGAAGTACCTCAGTTGGTAGAGCAGTAGGTTACGTGACCTGAGGGTCGTGGGTTCGAGTCCCGCTTTTTCCAGATGATTTTTCCGTGGCCGTTACAGTATGTATGTAATATTGGTGTAAACTGAAACTACTAATGTGCAGTACTGAGTGAGTCTATAAATACATCTGTCTTTAACTCCAGGCCTCACCCGACCAGATGGAGGCCAGTCTTGACAACGGACTCATCATCGGCCACGCCTACAGTATCACCGCCGTCCGCATGGTACGTGTTTTAACGCTACTCAAAATAAAAAGCTGCTGTCTCAACACTGTGTGTGTCACAGAAATCATGTTTTTTTATGGGGGAGGGGGGGGGGAGTTGTACATTTGAATGAAAAACAATGACAGAAATTGACAAATATTAGCATATTTGTATAAAATCATAGCTTATGCTGTCAGTAATACAGTATGCTAGCATTATCACTTTTGTTGATCAATAAAAAAATTATGTACTGAAATGTTAAATTTGTGTGCAGAGAGTCAAATTTTCCCTATATATTTTAGCCTGCCAGGAAAAAAACAATTAATAAAAGAAAGCCCTTGTCATATTGTTCACCACCCTACCCATCATGCTTAGTGCCTATCCGTAATAACAGCTGGTCCATTTGAACAGTTTTCCTTGTTTAGGAACCATATTTTTCCTGTAATAATTTTATTTCTAACAATTTCATTTTTTTAATATAAAGATATGATATTAATATACGAAGTACAATTTCTACGAATCATTTCATACTTTAGCATTCTTCTGCTTAGTAACCACCTTAATTTTCAATGGTTTAATTTCTATATAGCTAATGGTTTATTAATGCCTAGTCATACCATGCTGTACATGTTATAGGTGGACATCGTGACACCGCGAGTGACAGGTCGTATACCCATGGTGCGTGTACGTAACCCGTGGGGGAACGACGCCGAGTGGAACGGACCCTTCAGTGACAAGTATGTACACACACACCTTTAAGCCACACTCTTTATATTCTTTGGGTTATAGGCCCAAAACTGCACTTAACTCGCTATATGTCAGTCTTTACGGCGTGTAAACCAGACCATTATCAAAGCCTTTAGGTAGTAAAATGTGAAAGACTAAATTTTATTTCATTTAATATATTGTTATTTCGTCCTTCGCACAAAATCAGAGGTACAGATTAAAAAAGTCTGGGAAAAAATCTGAAAAGGGGGTGGGGGGGTGGCACCTATTAGGAATAGGGCTCTTATTATGACCATTACAGTAAACAATATAGGTACATAACCAAAACTAGGTTAGATAAAAAAATACTTAAAATTGTTGTCACATGGGTCCCGAGAGGAGTCATTGCTCCCACCTAGAGGGCAAACCAGGCACTCGTCAGTCAGGCCTGGATACTGGGCGTCTTCCTCAGTCTTGATTCAAAACGCATCGTGGAAGGTTCAAATTCCCACCCACCCACACCTAATAGCATTTACTAAATGAACAATCAACATGTAATAAGAACTGTGATTATTTATTTTATTGTATTTCATCCATGTTTATTTGTAAATCATGGTTATATCATCAATTCTTAATATTGTAATATGTCTTTATCACATCACAAAGGTTTTAGATGTATATACGTCTACATTGAATTTACTCATCAAATACATTTTATAAACTGCGAACACTCAAATCAATGTCTTGTATCTATTAGGCTGGTGTAGTAATGGGTTTGTGGTGTCCCCAGGTCTGAGGAGTGGAACTTCATCCCGGAGGAGGAGCGGGCGGAGATGGGGCTCACGTTTGACGCGGACGGAGAGTTCTGGATGGCGTTCAATGACTGGAAGACAAACTTCAAGAAGCTGGAGATCTGTAACCTCAGTCCCGACTCCATTCACGGAGGCGGAGAGGTAATTGTTGATTTATTATTTTTTATGGAACACAACAGTGATATTAATTACTGTCAACGTACTTTCTTTTGCGCTGTGAGGGACACGGTTTCTCCGAAAGTGACGTTTTCTGAGACATCGGGACTCGAACCAGGGGCCTTCCGCTTGCCAAGCGATTGCTCTACCACTGAGCTACATCCCCTTGTCCTATCAGATAGACCGTGTCTCACGTTACTGGATAGGTATGGTACAGAGGGGAGCGGATACCCCCTGCGGGTTTACCACCAAGGCACGGGGAATCCGACCCCTACAGCACATATATATTTTCACAGATTGGCTGTAAAATAGTTTCACAGGGATTTAAATTTGCGCATTTTGGAATGTGGTAGTTATACACTACATATTTTCGCAGATTTTCATTTCTATGAACATTGCGAAAATATGTACAGCAAAAAAGAAAATACGTTTACAGTAACCAAAGAAGGCTGTATTTCACAGCCCTCTGACGTCATCAAAATGGCGGTTTGTTTACATTTGTACTGCATAGAAATAAATGCATTTTAGGCTCCCTATCATTATTTAGAGAATTTGAATCGGAAAATTTGGCCTTAATGGCCTCGTGAAATACGGCCTCCACCTTCAACTCTTGAAACAACACAGTCAGCAGACCAATAGTCATGAAACTTTGTCGTTGTTTTTGGGGCTTCTTTATTATAGAAGTTGCACCATCATCCCTCATGGAGTTAAAGTGGCATTCTCACCGAGCGTTTCCCACTCCCTGTTCTAGTCTGCAATGTGGTGAGTGTGAATGGTGAGAATGCCCCTTTAATGTACTAGACTAAACTATTATCAAGCCAAATAAACCATCCCTTTATGACTGTGTGTAGGTGGACGAGGAGGTGGAGGAGGAGATCCGGAAGTGGGAAGGCACTCTGCTGGAGGGGGCCTGGAAGGGCAGGATCAACGCCGGGGGCTGCAAGAACTATCCGTGTATGTAGACTTTTACCACTATGTTTGTTTGTTTGTTTGTTTGTATTTCATTTATTTTTCCTGGCAGGAATGATTGACCTGGTAGGTCGTATTACTCATACACCAGCATCTGTTCCGATATGCGGAAATTAATAAAGGCAAATAAGCCTTATTCATTTGTTTATAGTAGGGAAACACCCGTACAGGGGCATGTTCCTACTATGTATAACTTACCTAGACAGTCATTATAAAGTATATGGGATTAGAATTTGTTACTATAACTAATGATCAGGTTGACCATACTAAGGTTAGTATATACATGATATACAGTGTATTTTCTTCTTATGAAGAAAATAGATAAGTAGAGGGGATAGAACCCATGCTAGGTAATAGCTATGGGTAGGAGAGAAAAAAGGGGGGATTGCAATGGTGTTTTAATGCAATCCTAATATACCAAGGCTTTGCCTTCATACTCACAATTGGTGGGTTATGTGTTTTATGTAGTATTGTATTGTCATGTGTTGAGTCCTTGTTAAGTGTTCAGACTATAATTGCCCCACCGCCTTGGGGGAACGGAGCCTTCATATTACAAAGGGGCTCCCCTTAAGGGATTCCTTCATCTCCAGTGCTGTCATTAATTTGGTGCAATTTCTAAATTGTCAATAGTTAATAATCTGGCTTTTCCTCATCGTCCTCTCCTTCTCTAGTCCCCCACATCCCTCCTTGTTGGCTCCTGGAGAATCACACATTTGTTAGTCAAGTTATTGTTCTTTAGGCATAGGCTCTAAATGCCGTTGTATGCCTGTCTGAACCTCCCAAGAGTTTACATTTTAAAATCTAACAACAACAACAACAACCAGTGTATGTAGACTTCAACTCTTGACCCTTTAAGGACGCATGTTGCTAAAAGATGACATTTTGTTGTCATGATGCACCAATACAGCCCTGACGCGTAACTCACCGGTGCTGCATTGGTGCATCATACCAGTCCTTTGGGAATATATCAAATCTGTAGTGTCGGCATGATGCTTGAATACAGCCCTGGCGAGCCATCCTTAGAGGGTTAATTTCTCAAGAATTGAGAGTGATCAATATATTCTGTCATACTATCTTAAGTACTGGGTTTTGAAAAATAAAAATGTATGTTGGCTTCATGCCTTAATGACTACTGTAAACGTATCTAATCTGCACTGTACATATTTTCGTTAACTTTATGCAAATGAAAATCCGCGCAAAAAATATGTATACAGGCTAAATATTTATTGAGTATTGAATTAAAGTGCCAAATTTCTGAAAGCAGCAAATTCAAATTATGTAAGCTTGCTAAGAAATCAAACATTTTATTGCGAATATTACATTGCATTATTGTATTTTAAATATTCTAACCATTTCTGGACCAACTAAACAGTTGCAGGGTGACATATACTGATATAATAATCATATTTAATGATTTAATATTTCTGCAGCCTTCTGGACCAACCCTCAGTACAAGATCCAGATTGACGAGCCAGACGATGACGATGAGGACGGAAAGTGCTCGGTCATCATCGGTCTCATGCAGAAGGAGCGCAGGAAACTGAAGCGTGTCGGGCAGGACAACTACGCCATTGGTTACGCTGTTTATGCTGTAAGTCTGTCAGGGCGTTAATACTTGCTATACTAACCCTATAAGGTTTTTCGATTTTGCAGTGTGTATTTATTCACGTAGTGATTTTCAAAATACATCAATCAAAAAATGTGTGAGCTCCATGGAGTTACATATCCACTTTGTCACAATCATCAATAAGGTCTCGTGCCCATGAATTAAAGCTGACATTGCATTATTGTCAGAGGACAACGGACTATGCTTTCATAGCATTTAGTCCAACATATACCGATAATTATTACCTTATTACCATAAATTGTGTAATATTATGTATGCAGAGTCAAAGTACTATGTTGCCCTGTCGAGTTGGTATGCACACTCGCAGGCTGGATTTGTGGATTGTAATAACATTGAAGGGTTGACACACTCCCAAAGAGTCAGTATAACGCTCGATGGGACAGACGCATGAGGGAGCGTCAACATGAAATTCTTTCCAATCTTAAAGACCTTAAAATGGCTACTCTTAAAAACGTTACACTCTTCAAGTCAATGGCGAATTTCATGGAAATGAAAATCCATGAAAATATGTACAGTGCAAATATTCATCCAATTCTGTTATACAAGTACCCAATTCTGAAATTCGTATATCTATATACACGCAAAATTGTACTTTGTAGCAAATTCACACGCACGAAAATGTCTACATTTACAGTACCGTATTCTATGTAATAAGCACACAGTGCTCTTAATAAATGATTATGGACACCCTTTAGTAGTTTAATTGGGGTCAAAACTTGAGATAATTTTGGCTATTTGTAATATATCAATCGGCCAAAATCAAGGGGTGTGCGTTTATTAGGCGGTATGCGTTTATTAAGTCGAATATGATATGTCTAATTTTATTGTTTACGTTCAGTTGGACAACCCGGACTGTGGTAACCTGACGCAGCGCTTCTTCCGTACCAATGCGCAGTGTGCGCGGTCCTCCAACTACATTAACACCAGGGAGGTATGCGACCACCACCTACTGGAGCCCGGACACTACGTCATCGTACCCACCACCTTCGAGCCCAACCAGGAGGCCGAGTTTGTACTCAGGGTGCTCTCTGAGAAGTCGGACCCCATATCGTAAGTCTCTGATTGAATTATTCTGATAAAGAAAAATAATCAATAATGTCCCTTTTTGGTTGGAATTTTCTTAAATATCCTCATTTAGTTTGTACTGCCGGTGCTGTCTGAGAAGTCCGACCCCATATCGTAAGTTGCAAAAATAAATTATAAACATTAAAAAATTCTATAGAGCAGCTTATTTCTGCATAGAAAATCCTCTATTTTTGTTGGAATTTCCTTAAATATTGGGATGTCACTGACATTCACTATATTGACAATATATTGAATAATCGTCATCGACATAAATTGGGTGTCGATGACATCCCTAGTTAAATATCCTCATTTAAGCTGATTTTATTAAGGGATTGTGTACCTGTTCATTAATAAAGGGCAGGGGAAGATGTGGTTGATCTTTATGCTCGCAAACCTTTTTATTGTCTGCAATACTGTTAAAATTGATCATGCAATAAGGAGATATGTTCAGTTTGAGTGTCAAATTGTTTATTCTCATGTTCACAAATGCAAACATTGCTCCTTCTTCTTCCTGACAGGGAATTGGATGATGAAACTGAGATGGGTGAGGGAGAGGTGAGTGACTGCCTTATTTACTCAGCCACTAGTTAAGATGCTCTGCTACCCATATATAACGGAACAAAGATTAATAAACATCTCTTTTTATAAAATGGTATTCTTCACAAAAGTGTCACCACTATGGTAGTTTGTGATAAATGCTAAGTATCTGTTTGTAATGTTCATCTAGGTATGACAATATAATTATAACGAGAAAAGTATTCATTTTAAACACTTTCTTTTTTGTAAAAAGGTAGTACTTAATAGTTGCTACTGCTGCTAGTTGCTCACTTTCTTTTATGCCCATACAACGTTATTTTTTTATTATTATTTCAAATGAAAGATTGGCAGATTTCTCCAAGAGCTTGTAAGCTTGCTAAGGCATCAAATATAAGACAACTAGTATTGAGGACAAAGTCCACTATTCTCCATAGTTAAGAATCTGATGTCAGTCCACTTTAATGTTAAATAAAAAAAAACATGTGATATATGAGGTATAGAATAAGAATGGAGGAATGGGTGAGATATGCAAGATTGTAGAACTAGGTACCCCTATGTAAAACCCTCCTCATAGTACCCTATAGACGATTATAAGCTTCCAATATTTAGCATTGATAACCCAATGTCTATTGGATCAAGCTAAATTGATATTATGTCAACAGAAGACTTTGTCGTAACTAGGTGGCACTGTGATGAAATTTTTTATCTTGAGCTTTCTGACTTATGTGAAATTTGATGTTTATATATAGAAAGACAAAGTAAGTATATAGGCCCCAATTCAGGCAGTGTATCATACAACCATGACTGACCCTAATATTTTGTATACATTGTATCCAAAATTTAACCATTGAAGCTCATTTGATTAATTTCTGCAATTCTAATTTATAAATTGCTGAAATTAGAACTCTCTCAGTGAGCTTCCGCTGATGTTCCCTTTGGAAAAATCGACCAAAATCCACCCTTTTGAATGCATGACTGAATTATTTTGCTGTGTTATGCTGTCGCGAACTGGAATCATAATTTTCAGGTTTTTCTTTGAAAAAAGGGTGCGCGCCTTCCCATTTAACATGACTCATCTGGATACATACCTCTATACATGTCTGAACAGAGGAAAACAACCAAGATTTAATATACATGAAATGATATCAAACAAAGACATGGGACTCAAGGGAGCAGCTATTCATTGTTTCTCCCCTGAGAGTGCTTGCTAATCATCTCCCCTAGAGAGGTCCAAATTGACCCTAAACTTCCGTGAGTGATATTTTGATGGATCTCCTCACATGTTCATTATATATGTATTGTAATACAAGTACCTTATTTCCTCATGGGAATGATGTTTTCCAGTCCCTTCACCTCTCCGAAGACGGTCAACATTTCATTAGACTATGTGGGCTAGTAGTATAGTATGTATCGGAACGGGACTATAGTTAAGTACTGTTTATTACTCAATCGACATGCAGCCAATCAGAGGCCTCCATTTGGTCACGTGACCGGAAGTGACCTACTTAGGGGATTAGTGGTGACGTCACGTGACCTAGTTAGCCAATCAGAGGCCGCCATTGGGTCACGTGACCGGAAGTGACCTACTTAGGGGATTAGCGGTGCATTCTGGGTAACCCTGCAGCCAATCAGAGGCCTCCATTGGGTGACCGGAAGTGACCTACTTAGGGGATGGTGCATTCTGGGTAACCTACTGACCTACTTAGGGGACCGGAAGTGACGTCACATGACCTAATGGCCAACCGGAAGTGACCTCATTGAGGATCACGTGACCGGAAGTGACCTGATTGATCACGTGACCGGAAGAAGAAGAAGAAGTGACGTCACGCGACTTAATGAAGAGATGAGCGTCTTTAAGGGGTCACGGGCTTTAAAATGTGATATCTTTTTTTTGGAGGAGGAGGCGAGTCTCTTATTTTTTTTCGGTAAACTAATAAAAAACACCACGATATAAGTTTTTTTTCATTTTTTATTGTTTTACGAGCGACTGGAAGTGACTTATTGAACTAGTTAGAAGCGTTCTTTAGAGTGTATAAGGGGGAAGGAGGGGAAGGAGGGGAGGGGAGGGGGGGAGGGGGGCCCTTTTAACATGCATGGGGAGGGGGGCGCTTTTAGGATGCATGGGGCGAGTGGTGGGGGGGAGGGGGGGGGCACTCTAGGGGGGGGGGGCACTCTAAGGGGCGCGTTTGTCTCTTTTAAGAAAGAAAAAGATTTTCAATCGAGAGACACGCTTCTTCCTCTCGAGAGGAAGAAGCGTGTCTCTTCGTGTTTTTTTTTTGTTTATCACGTGCTGCGATGAGGCGATCAGCTGCGACTGGAGGAAGTGACACTTTAAGAGATCGCGCGTCTTAATTGTTATGATATATTTTTTTTTTTTTACTTACTAATAAAGAAGACGTATGAAAATAAAACACAACAATTCACATGTCCGTCGTTCTCGTTGTTTCTTGCTTGATAAAGTCAAGTAATATCGCGATGCCGAGGCCAAACTTTCCCATGTCCTCAGTCAACACTCGAAGGAGTTCAAAAGGCGTACCGCCGGCGCCGTCAGCTTCATCTTGCCACATTTTCAACACTCGGAAGGCCCACTCAGCGGGACTTCCTCCGTATTCGCATTCTTCAGCGATCTTATCTAACCTCTCAGGCGACAATTTTAAATGGTCCCCCACCTCTTTCCACCTGCTACCCAGACGTCTGCCGAGGGTGCCCAAGTGCTTATGCATCGCGCGCGAGTCGGGGTTTTCGAAATCCAACCCCTGTCTGTGGAGAAGGGCCATCCACTGAGCCAACAGTTCCATGCGTCTAATGCGGGTGAAGACGCGACCGAGCTCGCCCCATCTATGACGATGCGGGGTTTCACCCCACCACACTCGGAACATCGCCGTACACAGCTCCTCCGGTGTCTTGACACTGCGCTCTACTAGAGCATCCATACGGGCGGCGCTGACTTTTAAGCTACTGCCCAACTCTCTCCAACAGCCGCTCAACTCTTTACCTAGTTGACGAAGCAAGGCGTCGGCATAGGCTAACCGCCGCTGTCCTACCTGTCGGGTCTCCCCATCATCGGACTGCTGCCTCGCGCCGCGTCTCACGTCGTCAAGCCGCATTAACTTTTTTTCAGGCGCACCGGGCGGTGAAGGCGAGCTTGAAAGTGGAATAGCTTGAGCCATCTCGTCTCGTCTTGGCGGCGGCGGCAGCGGCGGCGGCGGCGGCGGCGGCGGCGGCGGCGGCGGTGGCGGCGGTGGTGGTGGTGGCGGTGGTGGTGGTAGTAGCCGTTACTGGGGTCAGAGGCGATATGTTTTTTTTCCAACAGAAATGAGAGCTTTTTATACAGAGGGAGTTTAATCCCATTTCCAACAGCGCTCCAGCTGTCTAGCGCCCTGTCCGCATGACGCTTTTTCAGCCGCTCCGCTCCTTAAGAGCTTAGATGACGAGGGGGTGTGGCATCGCTATCCGTGGAGACCAGCTGAAAACGGTGTTTTTTCCTCACTCATAGCCTTAATACCTCCTACCCCCTACCCGAGGACGTCTCCCTCCCTCTGACATTCATTGTAACAAACGTCAGAGGTCAGGTGAAAATCGGATTTTTTTTTCATGCACAGCCTTAGGCAGCTGTCACCCCTCCCTATTGAACTAGCCGGCCGCCCGCCCGCCTGGCCGGCCCGGTCTACTCACCACGGCAGGAGGTGGCGATTTTTGTCTTACACTTAAGTCGCTCACCACATGCACACGCCTCTACTCACAGACAGACACGTTCGTCTTAGGGGGGTCCTGCTTCACGCCACACGCCTCCTGTAGTTTTTTTTTGTATACACACTGTAAGCTCATCACCGTTACCGTTAATCCTTTATACAGCTAACGCGCGCTGAATGGCTGAACAGGGTGGTAAGCGGCTTAGCTCACCACAGTGGATCCCTCAAAAAGGGATCCAGCTGAAAACGTCATACCTTATGTCTTTGTGAATGGCCGCCGCCGGTCAGTCGACGGCAGGCAGCAACCGCTTAACCCTTTATACAGCTAATGCGCGTTGAATTGCTGAACAGGGTGGTAAGCGGCTTAGCTCATCATCACAGTCGATCTCTCAAAAGAGGGGGGGGGGAAAGGGATCCAGCTGAAAACGTCATGCCTTATGTCTTTTTGTTTCTCTTTGTGAATGGCCGCCGGCCAGCCGGCGGCAGCTGAACAGGGTCGGTAAGTAGCTTAGCTCTAGAAGCGAGAAGGCGTATATAAGGGGCTTGGAAACCTCCATTCACTCACTCATTCTTTTTTGCTGCTCTCTACAGTCACCACCATGAGCAAAAGACAACAGCTAGCGGCGTTCAAGAACAAGAAGACTACGCGGAACAGCGTTCGTTTAGCGTCAGTGCCTGCTCTTGCTACTGAACATGAGACTACCGCCGCAGCCGGTTGGTCTTATCACCCTCCTGCTGTAGCGAGCGCTCGCGGCAGTAGTAGTAGTAGTAGTAGTAGCAGTAGCACTAGTAGTAGCAGTAGTAGTAGTAGTGGTAGTAGTACTAGTAGTACTACTGGTAGCAGTCGTCGTGCTAGCGACGTTGTTACACTCGCGACAGTACACGTTGCTGCTAAGCGCGCTGCCGCTGCTACCGCCGTCCCGCCTGCCACTGCTGCTGCTGCTGCTGCTGCTGCTGCGCCTGCTACTGCTGCGCTTGCTACGGCTGCGCCTGCTGAGGCTGCTGCTGCGCCTGCTACTGTTGCGTCTGCTGCGGCTGCGCCTGCTGCGGCTGCTTCTGCTGCACCTGCTGCTACTGCTACTTCTACTGACGACAACGCTCCTGGCACAGCGCAGTACTGGCAACCGGGTTTTTACCTCCCCACTACTGTTGATGACTTT
This sequence comes from Harmothoe impar, assembly GCA_947462335.1. Classification (NCBI taxonomy): domain Eukaryota; kingdom Metazoa; phylum Annelida; class Polychaeta; order Phyllodocida; family Polynoidae; genus Harmothoe; species Harmothoe impar. The sequence continues at coordinate 62,263,143 of OX381714.1, forward strand.
GATGACCTGCCGCACGTTGCACAGCCCCTCTCCTCCACCACTACATCGACGGACGCCCTCGACGCCGCTCGCGCTGAGAGTTACAGCTATTCGGACACTCAGCCCCTGAACCGAGAAGAAGAGGAGGAGGAGGAGCAGCAACAGGGTGAGACAGAGAACGACGCTGACGACGAGGCGTACGAAGAACCCGAAGGGCAAGGGGTGAGCGGTACGTTTTTCGGCTTCCCTCTTCGACCTTTCGACCTCACTTCCTCCACTGCTAGCGCCCCCCCGTCCGGTCCGTGGCGACTGCCCTCACCGCCACCTTACGAGGGCGGCGGCGGCGCTTCATCTTCTACCGCTACACACAGCACGGACGGCGTGTGGCTGCGCTGTTCCAACAACGAGACCTCCGATACCACCAGCGCTGACGCTGCTCCTGCTATCGGTTCTGCTGCTGATTCAGCTCACGCTGATGGTGTTACTCATCCTGCGGGTGTGAAACGTTCTAAGGTGAGTTCCAGAACAACAAGGCCCACTAAGAAGAGAAAAATACAAGAAAAAGAAGGAGATGGACGAGAAGAAGCAGAGAAAACACTCGGGTTAGAGTTCTGCTTAGACGGAGCTTTGACGCTGGAGATCTGGGAGGACGTGGCTAGACTGTCTAGGAGGCCGCGCTACACAAAAGACGGCCAGGTGAAAGAGGCGTCTCTGACCAGAAGCAAGCGAGTGCACTTCACGGCCGACGCGCTGCGCGAGCTCATAGCACGCATCGCCGATATCCGCGCAGTGGTGCGCATACGCGACACAGCGGCCGCGCAAGGAAAACCTAATCACACCCCCTGGTTCGCAGTGCTGGATGAGGCGGGCGAAGTGTACGCAGCTGTGAGCTACTACAGCGGTAAGAACCTCGTCCACGTGCGCAAGTACGAAGGTCCTGACAAAAAACCCACACAGCAGGGGGTGACGCTGTCCGCCAGAGCGCTCAAAGAGTTGGATGACAAAACAGAGATCATTCTGAAATATCTCGGCATAGATTCGGAATGAGAGACGCTCAACGCTCACGCGCGCACACACACACACACAGCGTTTGACGTACGCTGTATGAGACAGACAGACAGACAGACAGACGGATACACAGACAGCAGACAGAAAGATAGTTACATAGACGACAGATTGATAGATGGCTAGATAGATAGATAGATAGTTAGACGGCTAAGTAGTTGGTAACCGAGTGAAAAAAAACATGACACAGTACGTATGCGAAAAGTGTTTCAAAATGTTTAAAAGAGCGTACAACCACGAGAGACACGTAGAAAATTGTAGAGTAGTAGCTAAGTTTTGCCCTCTATGCGGCGAAGGGGATTGCCGAAAGAGCGCTTGTCGACGCGAATCTCTGGACGGGGTGACCGTCCGTCCGCGCATATGTGCTGTACCGAACGGGGAGGAAACGTTCACGGCGAATTGGCCTGCGATACAAACGGGCGTCAGGATGCACGGGACTCGCGTGAGTGTAACAAACTTCAGGCTACCAACCGGCGAGTTGAGTGACGCTGTAGATACTATGCGTCGCATTCACTTGACACAAAGATTCAGATACAAAGTGGGTTTCTCGGTAGGCTTACTGTTACAACACAGAGAAGACAAGAGCAAACTGCGCTACTTCCACGCCTCCCAGAACAACGCAACTCTCATACAACCGCTCCCTACTGTAACTAATTCAGAAACTTTGGAAGAGCTCCTCTCAAAGATGCAAAACACCGTCGCTTGCGAGGAGGTACGGAAACTTTGCGACGCTGACACCAAGTGGCACGTTCTTTTTCCTACCAATTTGAACATCTGCGTTTACATGGGACCGGGGGAATTCCCCATAGGCGGTAGGATCACGCAGGCCGGTCGAGTTGGAAAGAGAAGCGGCGTGTTAGATTTTCCCAACAAGGACAACCTCTGCATCTTCCGCTGCATTTCCTTTCACTTATACAACACCAGCAAGCGCGCTTCAGATTTGTTACGTCAGTTCTGTCCCGCTGCCACACCTGAATCCTTTCCGGGTCTGAACATCCGCGACTTACCCGCGTTAGAGAACTTGTTTGACGTACAAATAGCGGTTTACACCGCGTCGCGTCAAGTGCCGGGGCGGAAGTTGAGAAGACGCGTTACTCTGATCAGACCGCCTTCCAGAACTGTGGCCGCCCGAGGTAAAGTCAACCTACACCTGACGGCGAAAGGCGGTTTGCACGTCTCTCTCGTCACGGACTTCAACGCGTACGCGGGCATATACGAATGTTGCAAGTGTAAGGCGGCGTTCACCACCGAGTTCTTGCTGAAGAGACACAGGAACCAGCTTTCCTCTTGCCGACAAGTCAAGTTGCGCTACGTAGGTGGCATCTACCAAAATTCGAGAACGATTTTCGAAGCGCTAGCAGACTTCTCCATTTTTCCCCCCGACGGACATTCCGGAATCTACCCTTACAAGATCGCCTTCGATTTCGAGGCTTTCTTCAGACCGTGCAAAGAACCGTCGACGGAGCACGTGTCCCTGCTGTGGGATCACGTCCCTTTGTCGGCTAGCGTCGCATCCGACTTTCCGGGGTGGGAGGGGCCCGTCTGCTTCGTCAGAGCGTCCGACGCAGATTCCGACCCCTTGTTGGACCGAGTTTTAAATCACATAAACGAGAACGCCAAAGCGATCGGGGAAGCTGTGCTAGAACTTTACCGACCGACGTTAGCGAAGTTAGATGCGGCGATAGGTGAAGCTCTCCTGCTGGAGGAGGCGACGTTCACCACCCCTTCTCCAGGCGGCTTCGCTGCGGCTCAGACCAGACACCCGTTAGTTCAACTGAAGAAGCGTCTTCTGAGATACATCCGTCAAGCTCCAGTGGTGGGCTTCAACTCGGGGCGTTACGACTTGAACCTGATCAAAATACGCCTTCACTCGTTCTTCGCCTCCGGAGACCGAAGAAACCAAGAATTCAGCGTCATAAAGAGAAGCAATCAATACTTGGCGGTTTACACACAGCACACGGTTTTCTTGGACGTAGTCAACTATTTGGCACCCGGTTACAACTACGCGACCTATTTGCGAGCTTTCACCAGGAACGAAGAGAAAGGTCACTTTCCTTACGAATGGATGACGTCTACCAGGAAACTGGCAAACAGAACGCTGCCGCCGAGATCGGCTTTCGACAGCGAGCTGACGGGCGTCAAAATGTCCGAATCCGACTACGCCGCATGTCAGAAAGTTTGGTCCGACGAGAAGATGCAAACTATGGAAGACTACTTGATCCACTACAACAACAAAGACGTGAAACCTTTCATAGAAGCTCTGAAAAATCACGCTAAATTTTTCCAAGATCGCGGCATCGACATGTTGAAAGACGGAGTTTCTCTCGCCGGTTTGACTTTACGCTTCCTCTTCCAAAACCTAGAAGACGCGTTCACAACGTTTCCCCAGTTCGACGCCGTCCTCCACGCTCTGATCAAAGAGAATCTAGTCGGCGGTCCTTCCATCATCTTCCATAGATTTCACGAGAAGGGCACCACGCGGATAAGGGAGCACAAGTACGGCGAAGAAGCGAGACCGTGCCAACACATCCTAGGACTAGACGCTAACTCACTGTACTTGCGCTGCATGAGCGAAGCGCACTGCACGGGCTATTACGCGGTGAGACGGCCCGAGACCGAGTTCAAGCCCGAAATCAGGCAAAGAAACTCTCACAGCGCTTTGGAGTGGTTACGCTTCGTAGAGCACGACCGCGACGTGAAACTGCGCCACGCTCTGAACGGCGGCGAGATGGCGGTAGGCTGTCGGAGAATTCGCGTGGACGGATTTCACGCGGCCTCTAATACGGTTTTCCAGTTTCACGGGTGTTGGTTCCACGCTCACGAGTGCATACCGTCGCACCGATATCAGTGCGCTTCACTGAGAGAGGAGAGACGCGACAGAACGACCAGAGTAAGCGCTTACTTGAAAGCGTTAGGTTACAAGCTGGTCGTCGTGTGGGAGTGCGAATGGCGAGAGATGAAGCGTCGAGATGAGCGGGTCAAGGCCTCCCAACAACGCTGGAAGGTTGACGCTTTGAAAGTGTCTCGAAACGCGATGAGCGAGAGCGACATCCTTTCCGCTGTGAAAGAGGAGAAAATGTTCGGTTTAGTTCAAGTGGACATCACTACGCCGCCTCACCTACGAGAGTACTTCGAAGAAATGACCCCCGTTTTCAAGAACGCGACCGTTTCAAAATCGGACATAGGCCCTCACATGTCAGACTTTGCGCAGGAAGAAAAGCTGTTGAGCACGCCTCAGAGATGTCTGATAGGGAGTTACCACGGAAAAAATATTCTCTTGGGAACGCCGCTTCTCAAGTGGTATTTAGAGCACGGTTTGATAGTCACCAAAGTGCAGCTGGTGGTAGAATACCTACCTAAACGCTCCTTTGCCGGTTTCGCGGACGAAGTGACGGCGGCGCGAAGACGTGGCGACGTGAACGAGAACGAGAAAATTCTGTCAGACTGTTACAAGTTAATGGGAAACGCTACGTACGGTAAAACAATCTGCAACAAAGAAAAACACACGGCGGTGAGATACACTGACAGTCGGAAGTTCGAACTATTGGCCAATTCGTGGCGCTTCAAAAAGGCGTCCGAGTTGACTTCCGATCTGTTTGAAGTCGAACTACAACCGAAAACGGTCAAGAACAACCTCCCTATTCAGATAGGGTTCATGGTATACCAGTACGCGAAGTTGAAAATGTTAGAGTTCACATACGACTTCTTGGATAGATTCGTCGATCGGCGCGATTATGCCCTTTGTCAAATGGACACCGACAGTCTTTACATGGCTCTCAGCGGTGCCACGTTGGATGACCTAGTGAAACCTCGCCTGAGAGAGACGTACTTCAGAGAGAAACGAAAGTGGCTTCCGACAGCGGTGTGCGACGAGCACTTAGAGCTTTTCGTGAAGACAAAAACGGAAAGAGTGCGAGAATGGTGTGCGCCGCCCGGCGGATGTTGTGAGAGACGGTACCTTCACGATCTGAGAACTTCGGGGCTCATGAAAGCGGAGTGGGAAGGTGACGGGATCCTAAGTCTCAACCCTAAGACTTACATTTGCTACGATCGAGTCAGCGACACCGGTGAAAGAAAATCCAAAAAATGGAGTGCAAAAGGCGTACAGAAGAAACAAAACCCCCAGGAACCAGACGCCTTCTTGGATGTTCTTCGCCAACGAAAAACTCTCATTGCTGTAAATAGAAATTTCAAAGTGGTGCGAAACAAAATGGTCACCTACACCATAGAGAAAGACGGCGTGCGCTACTTGTATTATAAGCGTCGCGTGCATTCTGACGGTGTGACAACGAGTCCTTTAGAGATATGAAAAAAAAAAAAAAAAAAAAAAAATAAGCGTGTGCATCTTTTCAAAAATAGAGTGTTTATCAAGATTGAAAAAAAAATAAATAAAAAAAAATTAAAAGAAAATATTGTTGTGTTTTTATTATCATACGGCTTCTTTTACTAGTAAGTCGCGCAGTCTCTTAAAGCGTCACTCATGTGACGACGTCGCTTCCAGTCACGGGATCCTAAACAAAAAAAAAAAACTTCTTCTTCTTCCGGTCACGTGATCAATCAGGTCGCTTCCGGTTGGCCATTAAGTCGTGTGACGTCACTTCCGGTCACGTGACTCATCAGGTCACTTCCGATCACGTGATCCTAAATTAGGTCATATGACGTCACTTCCGGTCCCCTAAGTAGGTCAGTAGGTTACCCAGAATGCACCATCCCCTAAGTAGGTCACTTCCGGTCACCCAATGGAGGCCTCTGATTGGCTGCAGGGTTACCCAGAATGCACCGCTAATCCCCTAAGTAGGTCACTTCCGGTCACGTGACCCAATGGCGGCCTCTGATTGGCTAACTAGGTCACGTGACGTCACCACTAATCCCCTAAGTAGGTCACTTCCGGTCACGTGACCAAATGGAGGCCTCTGATTGGCTGCATGTCGATTGAGTAATAAACAGTACTTAACTATAGTCCCGTTCCGATACATACTATACTACTTGGGCTCGTCATCCCTTATGCATTACATAATGAATACATTGTAACTACAATTCATTGTGATAAACATCATTTTACATTTTACGACAACTCTCCAACATGTTACTCACACAGTTAATAGAGTATGTACATACCAGTTAATATATTAGAGTAAGGAAGTGGTCATTTTTTCAACAACAGGGGGAGGGCAGGGTCGGTTGATTTTTCTGCGAGAGGAGTGTTTTTTTCCTTTGGTCTCCCCCTAGGATTAGAATAGAGGTTGACCGGTCCCTTTGAATAAAGTAACTCAACCACTCCCTAATACAACGAATGTAACACAAATTTAGTGATAGTAAAGAGGATATGTTTCAACACATTGGAAAACTCAATTATAATATTTCACAGGCAAATCTAATGCTAGCAATGACGTCATGTGTTCCTCCAAATAACATATTTGGTGCCAAATGATGTTACGTGGTGACACCTGTCTGTACCCCTGTTGTGTTTGTGCCTATTACTGGTGTGTTTTGTATGTGTATGTTTTCCTTCAATTAGCAAAATGAAAATTAATGGTATTTACTGAATAGCTATGACCCTGATCAACAGCTGATCAACTCAGATTTACAAATAAAGCATTTGAAGTGTTTATGGCTATGTCTTATGAGATCGATACAAGTTGATAGTCTTTGACCAGGTGACATCTTTGACCGGCAAGTATCAAAAGGTTATAATTATTTATATAAAATTTGTAATATATAGTGTTAAATTATGCTTTAACTCACCCCCTCTCATTTCTTTCTGTATAGGCCCCATGTTAGTGGCTTTGACGCTTACTGGTCAAAGAGGTCACCCAGTCAAAAACGTTTCCCGGTGAAAGACGTCGACTGGTCAAAGGCGTCACCCAGTCAAAGACTATGAACCGGAATGGATCTCATGAGACACAGCCTTACATAATATATATGATAATAATAGGACATATATCGGTTTAGGTACCCAATATCTAGGATAAGTTCTATCAGCCAAGTAAGATGGTATCAGCATTTTCAGATTTTTTTAAAGTCAAGAATGACACCCCAACCCTTATTGTTTGTTTGTAATCCCCTCAATGTTCTTGTCAGAGTTTACCTCAATTAGTTTTTGCTTATTTAAAAAAAGAAAATTAGGGCATTTAATTTGTAGTGTTAAAACTGAAATGGATATTCATCCTTTGGCCCATATGACTGTGCAAACAAGCAATGTAAACTCATAGTTAAGACACAAAGCTAATATTTTCCTTTTGAAATATTCAAATGACAATAATTGCACTGAGGAATAATAGTATGTAAATAAACGTTTAAATGAAAATTCAAGGGAGAGATCATTTTCTCAAAAGTCTCGAAGTGTCAATCTGCTGTACTGAAATCAAAGAACTATAAATATGATGACTGAACAGATTCATATTTCATTTAATATTATCTAATGTTTTGTGTTGCTTTAGATTGATGAAGAAGACGCTATTCCCGATGATGATGACGATGACATCGGCAAAACTGAGTCAGCCTGGGAGGCGTTCAAGGGGGCCGTAGGTGACGATGGGGAAGTCGATGCTTACGAACTCCGCGACATCCTCAATGAAACATTCACTGGAGGTACATAGTTTTATATCGTTGAACCGAAAGTCCCTCAGAGACCTTTATGTGCAGGGTCTACCAGGAGTGGTGCATGCAGACTACCCAGTGTTAACACGCCTCAAGTCACATCAGCCTATATTATCTAAATTTACCATGTTTAAACTAAAATAATAATAAATAAAGTTTCATACAGGCTTTAAATGATCTGTGAGAGAAACATCCACTGTGAGATGTTGTGGTATAGCATTTTGAGGGATGGGGAGGGGGTTGCAGGGGGTATAGGGTGGTGCAGTTAGCTGCGCTGGACTGAGACTTTTTTCGTTTTGGTTACATTTCATGAAAAAAAGGGAATCAGAACCAACCTATTCACCACCAAACAGTAATAGACAGCACTATCATCTATATATTTCAAATCAACTCTAGATAAATGGAAAAAAGATTTTTCATCATTTAATAGGGGTAAAATTATGTAAGGTCTGAGATGAAACTAGAATTGGACCCCAATCACTATAACAATGATTTATAGTTGGTTCTAAAGATTTAAATACTATGTGAAATGAAGTTTCTAATTCATGATTATTACATATGATATACTCATAGAAACCACTGGTATGTATGTCTGTTCTGACACTGTATTATATAACATATTAAAACCTTGACTGACCCTGCAATGTATAGATTATATAGGATTCCATGACTGTTTCAAGTAAATAGGAGTCATAAAAGAGCTTTTGGATTTTTAACACATATTGTCATGTTGCACTATAATCCGATGTATATGACTTGAAAGAACAGTCAAAGTCCATATGACCCTCTCTAAGACCTAACCTCTTATTTATTGTTTGATAAACAAAGATAAGGAGAACAGTGTTCATTTCCTCAATTGGCTTTTGGTTATGTTGAACAGATTCAGGTACAGTAAAACCTCGTTTTAAGGAGGACCTGGGGACTAGTACAATTTGCTCCTTATAACAATGTCTCCCTATAAGCAAGGTCAGCCTTAACGGAAGGTCCAGAATACAGTACACCCCCTTCAGATGTCAGTTATACCCTATAGACCTGATTTTAAAAACTTAAGATGGGTGCATGATTTACTTCAAGTCAGTTGGTGGGGACTGTATTTATTATAAGGTTAAAAATGTTATAATGACCCTGTTCTCATCATTAGAATGATAAGATAGCACCGGATGACACCAACCCCCTACCTCCTCCCCCTGTCCCCTCCCCCTCCTCCTCCAAATAAAATTGAGTTCCAAACGTGTTAGAAGATATCCTTTTTACTACCAATAAATCTGTGTGTAATATTTGAAACAGTTATTGTATAACTTGTATATATTTGCATACTCTATTAGATAATGAGTGTAGTTTGATAGAGGTGTCAACCTTTTCCTGTGAATAACATGATATACAGTTGTAATGTGTCATGTGTGATATATGTTTATTTCTGCACCATGACTTGGAGTTTTCTTTTGAAAGGAGTGATTCCCATGTAGGACGGAGTATGGCCTACCTGTGGGAGGTCATTAGTGGTGGATTGAATATTTTTATGGCTTGAGTAAATATGTTTTTCGCGAATAAAACCAGAGGGTTCCCTTGAATATACAAATGCATCATATTTGTATTGGCTTGATAGTATATACATGTAGCCCAGAATAGTACAGTATTGGTATACCTCATGATAGCTTCGACCAGATATGAAAACTTTCGGTCTGATATTGGCCAAGTTGTTCAAATGTTGCAGTATCATACACTATTGATAATTATGAAGTTGGCTAGATATATTTTGTTCCCATATATTCATGTCTTTATTTTATTTCAGATTTTGCCTTTGAGGGATTCAGCACAGATGTTTGTCGTGGCATGGTCGCGCTCAAGGACGTATCCTTTTACCTTCACAAACAAATATTTACTGAAGCCCATCTTTTTTCACCTTCCAGACTCATAATCATGTACCTCTCATTTATACTTAATAATCCAAGACGGTCATCAAATGTAAATTTACTTCTTTATATAACCATATATAATTTGTACCCGGTTGTACGTCTGGCATAAACTTTATCTGCTAATTATGCGTCAAAAAGATGGATAACTTCTCATATCTCTCCATGATTATTGTATTATGTTAGAATTTGTTACTCTCTTATAACTCTATGTACCAATACAGCAATAAAGGGTGACTTTCCAAGTTTTTTAACATTTGTGAAGCGTAACTGACAGATGCATAATTATAACCTCAAAATTCAGTATTCTAATATACACTTCTTCAATGATAACTGTCCTGTGAATCTCCTCATGTGAGATGCTGGCAAACATGGCTATTACAGACAATGTTATAAGGATTCTGCCAAATCCAATGTAACCACAACTTTATTATCAAAAAGTCAGCTTTTCTTGCTGCATTGGTCTATACCAATCATCAAGTAGGCTGAATAGTTTATAGATCATTAATTTCATCAATTTCTTCAATATTCCCAAAATCCATGTTCCCGTTAACTTCCTTCACCAACAAACAGGTGGACATGTCAGGGAAACTCAACTTCTCAGACTTCCAGAGCCTGTGGACAGAACTGTATTTATGTAAGGTAGGATGAGAAATGTACATTTTTACCATTATATGTCATATTTAATCCTAGGTATTTTGATTCAAGTCATAAAGTATGATGAGCCTCGCAGTAAGAAGGTCTGTAGATTATATATCTAGTGTAAATCCAATTTGGTCACCATCAACATCTTTTGGTAGTAAATTTCTTATGTTAAAAGAATTGTGTGCAAAATTATTATACATGTCGGAAAAAGGATTGTACACATAAAAAGACAACTCACTGGTCCTTAGACATTTCTAGAAAAAGATGGCCATGGCATTTACTAGCCTTTTGATTTGACATATCTATCTGTATTTTTAATTAAACAGAAAGTGTTCAAGTCTAAAGATGCAGATGGCAACGGATACTTCAACTGCTATGAATTCAAAACGTGCCTTAACATAATAGGTGGGTGAAATAATCAATTATAATTAATCATAAATAAAATCAATATATTCTTTACATCATTTATAACAATGATATTTGTGTATTCATTTCTAAATTGGTCATTGCTGATATCGATTATAGGTCTCAGAGAGATAGGATGGTTGAAATACTGATTAGGTATCACATGTAAAATAGCTGATAATGGCCCAAGGATATAGCACCTGTGCACACAGAGATATTTCAAGGGTTGATTTTATGTCATATTTATTATTTGAAAAAGAGTGTTTTAGTTAAGTTTTTGTAAGTGTAGTGGTGGTTTTTGCTTTCCAGATTCATATGATTCTTTCATGAATTTTATGTCAATTGTTTAGTTCATACACTTTAAGGTAGATGGATAAAGATATTCCATATCTAGTACCTATAATACAACGCTCCCCCCCCCCCCTATTCTATATGCACGTCCCAATTTCAATGAAGCATGCATGCTGATGTCAAAGTTTCTGAAATATCCCCTCATGTCTCATACTGTCCATGTTTTGGAAATAGCTGTCTTGCCCTTAAGAGGTTTAGAAAACAAATTTTGTCCATGGTTTGAGAAATATTGTCTACAATACTGTCTACAATAGCATATCATTTTTAATATAATGTTTACTGTTTATTGGGGATCCCATTTTTGTGCCATTTCCATGTTTGTACTGTCCATGTTATTTGTCACTAACATGTCAATATGTCACCTGTTCCTATCAAAGGAGGTTTCATTGTTGATAATGTATACATGCAAAGAGCTAAATTAAATAATATATTTTATCTGAAAAACTATTAGTAATGAATCTATCCAACCACTTTATCCAACTACCAGGGATTAGTTTTGTAGAATTTTTCCTCAGAAATTAAATTTGTGTTTGCTTTCATTGTGCATGAAATCTGTCAAAACAAAATCCTCAAAAATGTCTAGTTCTAGATTTTATAGATATTATTCTTTACTGTTTGTTTTGGATGGCAGCTGTTTTATTGTGGTTTATACTGTCTTTACTTCAGCCTATTATATACCTGAACTTAAAGGTACCAGCTTCATGTGACTAGTCTCTGCCCTCAGCAGGGTGCCTTGTTGTTTTTGTCCTGCCATGTGATTGTGGACCTCTCACTGCTTGCCCCTGCTCTCTCTTACCCTGTATACCTTGGTGTTAGGCCGCAGGCACCTCTGGAATATGAGTCCTCTGAACCTAAGACCTCAGAACTTTAGTTTTGATTAAAACGCAGCAGCCTTGCCTGTGGATTTCAGCCTGGCAGTACATCAGTTTCTGAGAACCGTTGCGTCTCAGCCCGGCATGGCAAGACGCTTTCTGCCATCGGACTTGGTGGCTCCAACTATACATAACTATATATACTATGTTAGAACCAAAATTGTATCCTTCAAGATCCATTATAACTACAATACACAACATCCCTAATGATTCTGTCCTTAGCTTTACGTACATTATACATTGTGTATTGTAGTTATAATGTAGCTTAAAGGATGCAACATTGTTTTTTTACCTTCTATATAGTATATACAGTTGGAGTTTGAATTGATCGATCCAGTGCTGCCACTGCTATTTTACGAAAATTGGTAGCCGCAATGAGAATACCAAGAACTGCCGTACAGTGTCAGCTCACACAGATCGCAGTACTTGGGCCCCTCCTTTTCAGTACAAATTTGTGAGCTCAGCTGGAATTTCTGAGGAATGTAACAGAAAGGTGCAGGCACTGACAAATAGGCATTGGTTTGGAAGCTGAGTTCTGGGGAACCTGCCTTTGTGCACCCCAGTTCTGAAGTCCCTGGTTCAGAAGGACTACAAAGAGGCCTGAGGTCTGACATCATACCCCTTTAGCTAACATTTCCCTGCAATATTAACAAGCCTTGCTTTTTACCATTTACTTCTCTTCCCTGAAGAATCCCTCTTTACCCCTCAATCATTTCCTTCCACCAAAATCCCTTTGCATTACATCATTCACCTACATTGCCAGACATTTGGAAAATTCAAAGACATGAAAACATCGGTAAAAATTACGGTGAAATTTAGAAAAGTTTCATTATCAAATATACAAAATCATCAACATTTATCTATCTCTGTTATATCCCTTTTCCTCACATAGCCCGTTTCGTATTTTGTCTATTTTCCTCCAGCGTCTGTTAATTCTTTATGTTAGGCGGACTAGTCAGGGGCTATGGGAACTAGTTTTCTCACAATGATAGTCAATTTGCATTAACTCATTTTGTTTGTATAAATGATACTATATGATAGCCACTAAGCCTTGAGATGATTCCTTAGTACCTATCCTTTCCTCTGGGGCAAACTATCTTTAGTGGACACAGAAAATATACATATAAGTTAGTGTAAGGATATTTCACTCTGTTGTTAAAGAATAAGTAAGGTAGTAAGACAAATGTTTACACCATCTGAAAAGGTTTTATTCTTATTTAGTGAAATTCCCTCATCGCAATATAATTTTAAGCATACTTATGTACTAAAAAAGCACAAAAAGGCATCAACATCATAGGTTGCTATGACCAGACATTCCTGGAAATCCCTGGAATCTCAAAAATCTGCCTTAGATCAAAGCCATGTGATATATTTCTATCACATTTTTTCACTCAAGATTGGCTGATAATGAGTCTTAGCTAGTTGCTAAATAGACCAGAAGGCAATTGTAGTTCTTTAGATATAACTTTGGGAGACAGTACATTTGGGTGATATGGCTTAGTGTTGCTGCTTACATAAACATTATCATATTAGATACTAGGAGGAATACTTTACACCACAACCGAAATAAAGTCGCTACAGCTTATAACTGCTGGAGGGATGCTTGTGGCCTGCCAGTGGTTGCAGTTTTCATATGTTATAGAAATATACAAACTCACACTGTTTTATAGTATTCACACAGTCACAGAATAGAGTATCTCCAGGAAAAATCTCTTTTCCTCACATTTAAACTATATGTAATAGTAGTATAGGTTTGCAGCCACTGCATGAGAGCCCCATGGTGTATTTCCTTCACTATATATTTATTAACTTGTTCGAAATATTCATTTCACGTATTGTGTTTTTCCGTTGTCTATTAAATATTGATGTTGTGTTAATCCTATCATTGTGAATTGATGATTGCATAATATATGGATTTACCACCAGAGTTATTTACCTTAATCATATTTACTATTTACCATTACAGTTCATGTATTTGGATGAATTAGGGCATATTTCCCCATATTCAACTTACAAACAATTTAAAGTCTCTGAGGTAGACATTTCAGAAAAGTTTCAAGCAGTTTTATTTACACATGTGTAACTATTCAAATTAATTCATGATAATTTTTATTTCTGATTAATGTGGGAAAATAGTGTTCTATATTCATCATATCTTTATGTGTGGACGTTCTCTTAATGTTCCATCTCTGTACACAACACCCTCCTTAAGAAAGAGAAATTACTTTTTATTTGTATCTTTCTAAATGAATGAAATTTGTATTTGTTTGAATTTATTTTTTGATGTGTGTGATCAAATGTCTGTTGACTTATCTGCATTAAACAAAATTGTCTTTTATATCAACTTATTTTAACAAGCTATTCCCCATTTAGATATATATTAGCAAGACTGTTAATTCTATTTGATATGCACTTTTGCTATAGGTTAGTAATATAATTTGAAATGACATAACTTTGAGGTCATTGTCATTTATGTAGTTACTTTTGCACATGTCATTAGATATATATATATCAATTATGATAGTAGTTCGTTCCCAGTAGAATTATACGTTTTGTTTTAAAAGACATGACTTGTCAGTGCATATGTGACTTGATTACTTTTACATTACATTTCCAGACCCCTAGACTAGACAGTGCGTTTTACTGCAATGCTATTTCAAATAAAATTAGCTGAATTCTTAAAATTTTACATTTTATCTATAAAAGGTCTGCGTGTCAGCAATTCTACCTTCAATGCAGTCGTCCTACGGTACAGTGACAAGGAGGGGCACGTGGCCTTTGACGACTTTGTCGCGTGTGTCGTCAAGCTGAAGGGACTCTTCTGTAAGTCATTTTCTCTGTGTTTTGAGATGTTAAATGGTGTCAATTCTCAAACTCTTGGCATTGTCAGGATATAGCAATGCATCATGCCCATTTGTATTCATGATGCACCTGTAATAAACGAGACCTTTGTCCTTTATAATACTGGTATATTATTAAGTAAAGAACAAAAGTCGACACAGTTCGGATCAAGTGTACAGGTTACAAATCAAAGGTTTATTCAGCAACCTAGACAGGCAAAGCTATATCAGTGCGAACTCCCCATAGAGTTCGGAGCGGGTCAGTAGGCTCGTAGCCGATACGATCACAGGGCCTCTGTCCAATATGGATCCAGAGTGACAGACGAGTTCTATTGGATGCTGGCTATATATAGGCAGCCAGCCTGCGCGCGCACACGCAGACCGGAAGCGTATAGCGACCTCTGTCCATACCCCAAGCCCGAGACAGGTGCTACCACCTGCCGTCGGGCTGAAGGGTTTGGACTGAGTTCGCAACACAGCATCCAACAGAACCCGCCATATAAACCCTTATAACCCTAGCCCCTACACAGCAATGCAGCGCCGGCACGTAACCCACTAGCACTGCATAGGTGCATCATGCCAACATGAAGCACTTGATGATACATCAACATATGGACTGCTGCATCCAAATGCGGCCCCAATGTCAAAACTCAGCATGCACAGACCTTTGAGCTGAAACCTAATGTTGAACAGATATGTAATCATGTGTAGTATTGTCATATCGGGCCATCTTCAATTAGCATTGGACTAATATCTGAGATTTGATATGCACGAAAGTAAGTAACACTACAATCAGCGGTTAGGTGTGTAGTTTGGGTTTATGGTACATTAGGTCTACGATGGTATGCACCTAGTACCCTACCCAGCTCTCTCTGACTGGCTAGTAGCGTGTGCCCCTTATATACAATAGGGTGGTGCAGCGCCACTGGTGGTGGGTGTAGGTACTAGGTAGCAGGTGTTCGTGTGCTTTGTCCTTCATAATATCACAGTATAGCCTAGCTATGCAAGTGTAAAAGAAAGGGGCGTGGTAGGTTTGTCTTTGCGCTGGGTTCTTCCCCTGATTGTGGGTACCACTGATGGATGCTGTGGTTCTTTTTGGCACAATGGCCATTCTGCTATGTCTCTTTCTATTATACTTGCATAGCTAGGCTATACTATACACAGGGGTAGACACTAAAATTTTCAGCCATGGGCCACCCGGGCCCGTAGCTTCAGAAATCTACGGGCCCGCACCTAAAACTGCGGGCCTGCATATAATTATTTCACTTTTCCTAAAGAGAATATCAGAAGTATCTCTTGTTAACTTATATCAAAACCTAATCATAATGGCTGTTTTCGGAGTGATTTTCCCTTTTAAACGACATATAGCACGACTAGACATATTCTTCTACAATTTTTTCTAACCATTTTTGAGGGCCACCCGGGCCCATAGAAAGGTAATTCTTGAGAAAACTAAGGGCCCGCACCCAAAACTGCGGGCCATTGGCTCCCGGTCCAGCGTTAGTGGCTACCCCTGTATACATATCCATACATTTCATTTGTAGAAATTTGATGAAAAAGATATTTCTAGTAAATCAAAAATCTTCCATGATAGCTAAATTCAATTCATGAACTACTAGTATATATACAACTTATTTAACTATGATAAATACAGATTAATTAAGCAGAGGATTAATGTTAAATTGATATATTTCCTTTGTTCTTCGAATATATGAATTCATTTGATATTTCCCTTTTTCAGTGGCCTTCAAGGACAAGGATGATGGGGGAGCTGGTGAAGCGACGTTCAGGATGGACGAAGTAAGTGATCCTTATTTGCCCTTTACAGTCTATACAAAAACCTATACCGGACACCGGCAATAGCCGGCTAAAACCCTGCTGGTCCAGCAGAAAGTCTATGTCTGTAGGTCCCAATGGCTGGCTATAACCCCTGTCTTCATGCCAGTTTTATGACGTGTAAATTGAACAATTATTAAGGTTTCTAGAGAGTAAACTAGAAAGCCTGAATATTTTGTAGAAAGTTACCCAAAATTATACAAATGTAATCATCAAAATGGTTTAAATATACCAGTAACCTCTATTCATCTTCACTTCATATGTAAATTCTACCTTAATACTGCATTTCTAAATACAATCATTTCCTCTGGGTATCTGGGTCTGCAAACATTTAGCTGGGCCTGCATAATAAAGGCAAAAAACGTGAATAGAGTGCCTTTATAGTAGTTTAGTGCGTTAATACACCATACCCTGTTGTTGTCCGGCTGGCAAGTTCATGATGGTCTATTAACCCTTTAAGGACACCAAAATGTGACATTTGTCGTCATGATGCACCAATGCAGCCCCAGTTAGTAACTCACCAGTGCTGCATTGGTGCATTATGCTGAACCTACGGGAGTGTCTCAACCCCGTAGGGTTGGTATGATGCTTGAATGCAGTACTGGCAAATTACTCACTAGGTCTGCATTCATGCATCATGACAGTCAAGGGCATGATGCATTAAGGCATCATGCCGTCCTTGAAGGGTCAATGCATCATCCTGACAAAATTAATGTACATTGTGTCTCGTAGTACTTAATTGAACCTAAAGTCTCATGTACTTATTTAAACCTAAAGTGACTTTTGTAGTTGTGGTTTATGGACACACACATCCTCGTTTTCTAAAGTGACTTTGAAATAAGTGGACAAATGCATGTAGTTACAATTATCAAAGTCAATATAGAAAGAAATGGGGCTTTGTATGTGCACAATCAACTCATTCGCCATCAATCAAATGGTATGTTTTCAAACTATTTCATATATAATCTTTTTCTATCATTTCAGTTCATCCAGCTGTCCATGTACTCGTAAACGTCAGAAAAAAATGCCGCGACTGGAATCTGTCCAATGTACATCTTATGAATATTGCCCATGTATATGTGTGTATGATAAAACAAGTTCAATACTGTAATCAACAGATGTACAAGAAAGGGGAAAAGTGCCTTGAAAGACAAATATCTTTAAGAGATGATATAAAAGTCAAACCTGATAATATGACATGAAATATATTGAATCAAAGGTATGTATTATTTTCTATGAAACAATCTGTTCTACCAAAATGGTACTTGTTCATATTTGATATATGTATTGGAGAAGTTGATACTGCAAAATGGATCTATGCACTTTGAGTATGGAGACTTAGTACCCGATGATGTTATAAGGGACAAGCCCTGAGTATGTCATATACTGCTGCCTATACTGTGTATCCATGTGTTATTTGTACTGCAGGAAACCCGTCGTAGAATCCACCTCGTCTTTCATATACCATTGCTATACATTGTGCTAATACGATTTTTTATCATTAATGTTAAATCTACTTTTCATCAATATTGTGCTAAAGAATAATCTTTTCTCATTTACACGATTAACAAAATACTGAAGAATATATTGTTGATTTTTGAAAATGTTAAGAATAACCTTCATATATTGAATATGTGCATATGTACTGCCCTAGGAAGCCCTAGGAAGTGGTTCATTATGTCCAAAGACTGTCCCAACTGTCCTGTTATTGACATCTGTAGGGGTTCCACACCAAAGACCACCACTGATCATTATTTCAATATGTTAATTCTAATATGTTAAGGTGACAGGGAATGTGATTTTCTTTTCAATTATATAAGATTATGCCTCTCGAGGCAGACTATGTGACTTAAGTCAGTTGATGTCAGAATCTCTGTTCAGTGTGTGTTACATTAAATTTGATTGGCAATGGGAATCATAAACTGACTTGATCAATGCGGTTCATGCCTGATGCATGGTTGTACACCGGCAGGGCAGTCCATTATATATAGTGCTTTCAGTAACCCTTTAACCCTTTAAGGACGGCATCATACCTTAATGCATCATGCCTTGGTCATCATGATACATGAATGCAGCCCTGGTGAGTAACTTGCCAGGGCTGCATTCAAGCATCATGCCAACCTTATGAGGTTGAGACACTCTCGAAGGGTCGGCATGATGGACCAATGTAGCACCGGTGAGTTACTCGCTGGGGCTGCATTGGTGCATCATGACGACAAATTCATCTTTTGCGACATACATCCTTAAAGGGTTAAGGACGGCATGATGCCTCAAGATGTGCCATCCTGATTGCCCGTTAGAGCAGTAGCGAGTAACTCACCCGCGCTGTATTGGTGTATCATGTCGACCCCTATTAAAGGAGAGGTCATGGATATCTGAATCCATGCATAGCACATTAAAGCACCATGCCTTACTTAAAGGGTACCGTCACTGTAAATGTATGAGCATCTGTTGTAACTGAATTCTGTACACTGTGTATTATTTGTTATCTGATCGTTAACATTGTTGAAGTTGTGAATAGTACCACATATATCGTCGTTGTAGAATCTGAAAGGTATTCCCTTGTTCAGTTTCATAGCATGCTATTAATAATGCGCTTGTTTCCTAATATCGAATACAGTAACGCATGGAAGTTATGTATTTTAGAAATGTGTAAATTATCTAGCATTATTTGAATAGTCGAGAAAAGCATGAGAGGGAAGTGATTGAATTCTTGTAGTCATTGTATACGAGCCATCTTTTCCTTGCCTTTACAAATAAAGAATATCAGTTTATTATACCTGCTGTTGTTGTTGTTTTAAATTCTAGATTTGTACACCAAGAGAACTGTACCTTTATAATTTCACACATTATTACAGTTCTATATAAGGTTGTGTCTCACGAACTTGGGCCAATGTTTATGTCTCTGACCAGGTGCCACCTCTGACCAGGTGCCGTCTCTGATCAGGTGCTGTCTCTGACCGGTTTGGCATGATAAGGTCAAAATACCAACAGCAGGAGGCTAATTATAATTATATAACAACCGTCATAAAGTTTTGACAAATCCTTTTATACAAAAAAAATTACATATGATTTTCACTGAGTCTCATCCAAATTTGTCACAGGGTCCTGCCTGGTGTGCAGTACTGGTACCTACAGACTGGGTCAACTGGGCGTGACCAATTGCAGGACAGTAGCGCTAGTAGTGGTAGTAGGGCTGGGGCTAGGCACTTTGAATCTGGGCTGACCTATCTGGGCTCATACTGGTAGCCCTGGACAATAAGGACCAAAAACCAGGGTGGGCATATCAGCTTGCCCAGGTGAATCACATACACTGTAAGAAGTTATTGTATTTTAACAGCACATTGTGCTGTACATTTACAGCACTTTTTGCTGTCGTTGGTATTACAGCACTATTTGCTGCATAATTACAGCATTATGTACTGTAAATTGGGTCTCAAGTAATGTTGCTGTACATTTACAGTACATTGTGCTGTAGATTTCTGCCGCTAGGTGGCAGCAGTATACCATTTTTGTAGTAATTGTTCCACCCAACCCTTTCCCGAGTCAAATAAAGTCTCACAAACTCTCAAGTCATTGTAGAATAAGAATGGATTAGAGAGACTGAATGCAGTTATCATAAACTGTATTGATATTTGCATAATTGTGTTGAATAATACAAAAAAACAGCAAACGTATAGAATAGACACCACATTGTAAGGAAAAAGTAAATGCTTAACTGCCTGGACTGGGGAAAAGCTGGTGTCACATACAGTTGAGCTGTATCAATGCAGGATTAAACCATTACATTGTGTAGTGTGTATTATCCTAGCTGAAATTGAACTATTATGCAGGAAAGTACTCTCACTACATGCACATTAGTTGATATAAATTGATGACAACAATAACATGAAACCTACCGTAGAAGTTGCTGTAACGTTACAGCACCCAGTTACTGTACATGCACAGCAAAATCTTCTGGAACAAAAGTTACCAGCAACTTTTGCTGTAGATGTATGGCAGAAGTTGCTGTAAATTTACAGTAGAAGTCGCTGTAAATTTACAGTAGAAGTTGCTGTAAATTTACAGTAGAAGTTGCTGTACACCTAAAGCAAAATCTACTGGAATAGAAGTTGCCAGCAAGTTTTGCTGTAGGTGTACAGTACTTACTTCTTACAGTGTATATATGGGCCCATTAAGCAATGTTGACTGGGTTATATGACTGCTTACTAAATGTGATTAGAGATACATTCCTGAACCACCATCATCGTAATCAGAAATTAATGAAGGCAATAGCAACAGCATGAATATGAATTGATTGGGTAATACAACATGGTTACTCTGGTTATATGGCATAGATGTAATTATATATGTCCTGAACTAGGCTACAGTAGACTTTTGGCTTCACTTCTTCGGTCCTGCAGTTTGTCAATTTTGCAGGACCAGATGGATTTCAGCAGGACCAGATACTAAAATAAAGGTCTTGCCTATCATTTAGGATAATTTACTTTATTATAACAATAACAAATTTATGAAAACAAATCTCATCTGCCTAGAATATTATTTGTACTCTCCAAATTGTAACTTCAGTTTTACGTGGAATATTTGAAAAAATCTTTCAGTTCTGAAAAGCCCAGAATCCGCAGGACATCTGGTCTGCCTACACCAGTCATTCTGCTGGATAAGAGCCATTCCAGGCTGACATTGCCACTGTCCATCAGGATTTGGTCAAGACTGCTTCTTCGCCTTATTGACTTAAGAGCTTCAGCTTTGAATGCGGTTTTATTAGCGGTTTGTCTGCAGTTGGCTGGTAACAGGTTCCACAAGTCCATTGCCGTGTACAATGGGCTGTTTCTTATGTTAAAGTCTGTATATCCCATAAATAGGACTCGAAATGCAATCTTCTTAAACATAGGCCAGGCTGTTGACCAGCACCATACTTCCCTTTATATCAATTTCATTCATACTCATTCTGCTCATATAGGATCTTAATAACTGCTTATTGACCAAATACGGTCAATGGATGTCTACACATACGGCACCTAGCTGGTGGTAAAAAATGAAATGAAATTGTATACGTCTTAACTCAACCCTTTAAATGTCAAAGTGTGGCATTCTACACATATTATTACTGTGTTTTGCCAGTGCAAGAAGCTATGTACTAATTTATTATGAATTGTCTGAGCCACCTAGAAAATATTTGAATAATTCCCTAACTTTATTAATTAACTGTTAACTGTATTAAATTAATGCACATATGGCTAAGGTTTTGATTATAAATTCTTTGCAACTTTCTCTTCTGTGTTGCAAATATATAGCAAAAAATACAATGAATTTATCTATGTTTTTCTTCTAAATCGGTCATGGCTCATTGGTTTCACCTATTATTACATATTTTTATGGATTGATTATATCCCAGATAATCTTCTCTAAACACCTGAGGAGTTTGGTTGGGATATTATTGGTCAATTATTCATAAAGTTCATATGTGTGGCAATAGTTCAAATGTCAATATGTCAAAATCTAATACTATGAACATCATCATTCGTCAAACTAATATAAATTCCAAATGATTAAGAGATATTTTTGGTAGAATAGAACCGAACCCTCCCTTGTAACTTTAACTGTGATATAGGCTGTGCTATCTTTGAGCTGTTTTTGTTTTAGCATTATTACCACAATGTGCACGTGACCATGAGTGGAGATAATTAGGAGAAGTATTGATCTACCAATCTGTGATGTGTGTACACCGGCCCTGACCAGCTGGTAGGGACCACAAGGCACTGCAGGTGGCAGGTCGAGTGTATTTATTGAGGTCATCAGAAATCGACTGCTGCTGTATGGATGTACGGGGGCTCTTTTTACACTTAATGTATAAGATATAATATAATTCTGAAATAGCAGGAAGACTTAGAATAGTCTGAACTAACCCCCATCGTAAAAAATAATATTTATTTTGAATATTACCCCTCTAATCAGGGTATTTCCACATAAAAGGCCATCTTTCATGTGGAAATAATTAGATGGCGGTTATGGGAAGCCACAGTAAGACAGATTGAAAAGTCTGCTACAGATCTGTAATCTGATTTAAGCCCAATAGATGAGCCCAAAATAAATATTGATTTTACAAGAAAAAAAACTTGGGCTAACCCCTCCCCCAAATACCATAACAATCAACTTCCCTTGCACCCTATCCCAAATACTAGGTGAATAGCCACTCATCCCACCTCGCCCCCCAGTGTCTGCTGTTGGGCTGTGTTACTGGTGAGTACTACTCTGAGACTGCAGGCTATTAGTCAGGCCTCATTGCCTTTGGTTCTGACCATGGGTAAACATAGCCCAATGCATTTATCAAGTATAAATATTGCTTATTCTTCATATATGAGAGATGCAGTCTTGTATATTCATGCTGTGAATGCTACATAAAGGTGTACCCCATGCAATGGTAGCATAAATTGTGCCCTCATGCATATATATTGGTCATGAACAACAGCTATCAGATTTGGTCTGATCTTTCGAAAAAATATTTATAATTTTTTCTGGGGAAAATTCGCCTATAATTTCATTTTTTGCCTCATTATAACCAGATTAGTATTTCTGAAATCCCCATGTTCTTAGCTTTCCGATGATGTGTAAATAATAATTGTAATCGTATTCCTTGAAATTCGCTTGTGGTCCCTTCTGATAGCCACAACCCACTTAACGCTGGGTGGACCATGGACATGGATTCTTAAGGACTCTTGTAGCGCGGTCCTACCCTGTCTCTGTGTCCCTCTCTGTCTGTCTCTACGCCTCTCTCTCTGTTTCTCTCTGATTGTGTCCCTCTGCCTCTGTCTGTCTGTCTCTCTCTCTATCTGTCTCTCCTTCTGTCCTTCTGCCCTCTCTCTGTCTCTGTCTGTCCCTGTCCCTGTCTCTGTCTGTTTGTCCGTCTTTCTCTCTTTTTCTCCCTCCCTTTGTCTGTGTCTCTCTGTCTGTGTGTCTTTCTCTTTGTCTCCCTCAAACTCTCTACTACTCATCCCTCTCTCCTGCTTCCTCTCCCAACACAACCCATTTGAATGCAGTAAGGGTAGCGTCGCCATTCGGAGGGGTGGAAGGAGCTCTAATGGCTAGTTTCCGACCAGTTTCAAAAGACCTGCACTGGGTGGGAAGTGTGAACGGGCCTTTATCCTGATAACGACTCGAGAGTATTTTGTTGACACAAATGTCATGAATCAAATACGTATAAGGCTTGCGATTTAGATTAGCTAAATGTTATGATATGATTGAATTAACTATATTCTAGACTAGATTGTCATTACCATAGAGCGACAGTTAAAAAAAGGAACATAAGCCAACAGTATGGTGTGCATCTGGCACCAAACTGAATTAACTTATCAAAACGATGGAACCAGATAATTATTGATGCATTTGTGTTGTACAACCACTATGTCCAACATCCGTAACAGGCTGTGTCTCATGAGATTGGGCCAATGTGAATGTCTTTGACTGGGTACCATCTTTGACTGGGTGCCATCTTTGACTGGGTGCCATCTTTGACCTGGTGCCATCTTTGCCACCATTAAAAAATAGATTTATGGAAAATAAACCACTTTGATGTGTAACGGATATGATAAAAAAAATAGCAGTGGTTACTTCTCCATATTTGACTTAACCTGTCCTGAATGAACCGTTTTCTGTCAGGAGGTCAAATATGGCACCCAGTCAAAGACGGCACCCAGTCAAAGATGGCACCCGGTCAAAGACGTTCACATTAGCCCCATGTCATGAGACACAGCCAACAACTTTGTGATTTATCAGAGGACCTGCCATTCAATATGTACATGACCATGATCACATACTATAGTCTTTATCTCTTCCCTCTTTATATACACAACCCATGCCATACTCTACCTGGTAGGATACTATAAGTATATATGACCTTTAATGTCTACAGTCCTGCCTTGTGTGTGTGTGTGGGGGGGGGGGGTATGGTGCCTGTGTACATTGGTTATCTCATATACCAACACTCACACTCTCCCCCAGACGCTCACACACTGGTAATCTTTATGCTCCAGGGTTTAGTCAGTAGCGGCTATCCCAAGTCAGGCCATTTCAAAAATTAAGCTTGTTTCCCATCAACAAGCAATGGGAAAAGACGAGGCCGATTTTTTTTTTTTTTTTTTCTGAGGGCGAAATGCGTAGGTGAATCTAGACTCTTTGATATCAAATATGCCCATATTTGTCCATCATTTTTCCATTAGAATGTGAAAAAAAAGATATGATAATCTCTAAAACACTATTTTTTGACAAAAGAATTACTCAGGCAAGGACTAATGCCTTACTCAAAGAGACTTACCGTAATACTCGTAGAAAAGAGAAGACTTAGATGGGTTGGTCAGTAATTACCAACCTGACAATATTAACTAACCTAGGTTGGTCATATAGGAAGCCAGAAATTGACTAACTAGGTTAATCATGTAAATAATGTTCATTTAGGGTTGGAAAAGGACGACAGAACTAAGGCTTCCTTGATGCCCCTCAGACCAAGTGACATCATACTTTATTAACGGAAGTGAAGAAAACGCTGGATAATCAGTAGCCCAAGCTGGCCCCAATTTATCCTCAGACGCGTCCGAGCGAAATCGCTGGTATTTGAGGGGGGCCATGACCGCGTCACTTCCTCTGTCCACACTTTTAACATTACAGCACCAAGCATACCGGAACTACTTTTAACATCAACTTTTGGTACCAGCGATGACACTTGGGAACAGAGGTTGAGGTGGTGCCAGCTTGGAGGTAGCCTATTTCCCACATTGTCTAAACTCACTAGAGATTGAGCTGTTAGCTATTACTGTCTAAGTCCAGACTCTAAGTGCAGATCGTCCCTGTGACTAAGGCCAAAAAAAAAGGTTTGTTTCAGGTAACCCGACCGACCCTATCTAAACAAGGCCGACCCTACGTTTTTTTATGCAATTTTGAATTTTTTTTTCGTATTTTTAACCTTTTTTGGTAAATTTGTGGGTTTTCGGAAAGGCCGGCTAGTACTTTCATGTTAAAAAAAAAAAGTTAAAAAAAAAATCCGACCTACCGACCCTACATTTTCTTGCCATGTTACCTGAAACAAACCTTTTTTTTGGCCTAATGCCTGACTCAGAGAGACTAATAC
Organism: Harmothoe impar; assembly: GCA_947462335.1. Classification (NCBI taxonomy): domain Eukaryota; kingdom Metazoa; phylum Annelida; class Polychaeta; order Phyllodocida; family Polynoidae; genus Harmothoe; species Harmothoe impar. The sequence continues at coordinate 62,288,773 of OX381714.1, forward strand.
CCTAAAACCCATAGAAATAGAAAGACTAAGGCGAGTTGGTCAGTATTGACTAACCTGTCAGTATCAACTAACCTAGGTTGGTTGTATAGGGAGCCAGAAAATTTCCAACTAGGTTAATCACTAGTGACTAAGTTGTTATCCAGTACTGAGGTCAGACTATCAATGCGGACAGTCCCTGTACCAGTGCCTGACTCAAAGAGAGTTACCCTAAAGACTAAAGCGAGTTAGACAGTATTGACTAACCTGTCAGTATCAACTAACCTAGGTTGGTTGTATAGGGAGCTAAAAATTGTCCAACTAGGCCAATCACTAGTGACTGAGTTAATCACTAGTGACTGAGTTAATCACTAGTGACTGAGTTAATCACTAGTGACTGAGTTATCCAGTACTGAGGTCAGACTATCAGTGCAGGCTGTCCCTGCACTGAAAATCCATAGATTGAAAGGGCTAGTCAGTACAGACTATCCTAGGTTGGTCATATGAGTGTTAGTCATAATGGCAAAGTTATATTCAAAAATTACCGAGGGGTCAGTCAGAAGTGGCTAACCTAGGTTCATCATTGGTGTGTTTTATTTGTATACCACTAGTTGGGGCCACCTGTCATGACCACTCAGTGGCTCCCCCTGGAAATAAAAAGACTAAGGTGGGTTGGTCAGTACTGACCACCCTGACAGTAATAACTGACCTAAGTTGGCCGTATAGGGAGCCAAAAAATGACTAACTAGGTTAGGCACTAGTGACTGAGAGCTTGGGCGTATAGGGAGCCTAGGATTATCAGTGCGTGCCGGTGTTGCAGATCTGACCCTGTAGTACCTGCACACACACACCCAGGTAGACCCTCTGTCAGCATGTCTCTGTGGTGGAGCAGGGTGAGAGGCTATTTCCCCTGCTGCCCTATAGCAGGCACATCCAGGAGACAGGTAAGGCCAACCTATGCTGTATGATATTCTTTGTAGCTATCTGGGGTAGACACTAACACTGGCCCGGCAGCCAATGGCCCGTACTTTTGGGTCTGGGCCCGCTATTCTTTTGCAAAATAACATTCCCACTGGCCCGGATGGCCCTCAGAAGTGATCGGAAAACATTTATAATAAAAAAAAGTTTGCTTGACAAGTAGGCCTGTACCCATGCAATATAGCGTTGGAAAGAGGAAAATGAGCCCGAATTAGGCGTATTAGTTTTATCTCATAATAGACCGATCAGAAATATACTTTTTTTTTTTTTCAAGAAGGATATTTTTCACCCTTGGCCCACGGATCTAGGTGTGGACCCTTAGCTATCTGGAGCTACGGGCCAGAGTGGCCCACACATGAAAAGTTTACTGTCTACCCCTGGCTATTATTTATTCAGGAGGAAAGAGAAAGGTTCCTGGGGATCCTGTTTGCATCGTGCTTCTGACCGTGCAAAATATATTTTGGTTATTGACATGAAACTGGGAGTACAAAGGCATTACACCACTAGGTATATCTTTTATATGGCTATGTCTCACGAAATCGGGCCAAGTTGATAGTCTATGACCGGGTGCAATCTATGACCGGCCTGGAAATAAAACGCTTTATTTAGTGCAGATGAAGATATAAATGGTGGAAAATGTCAATGGGTGTTTTAGGACTTTATATTACTCATTCTATTTCAATTTCTATCTACATCTGCCCTAAACGAACGAAGGCTCTGGTAACAGCCATATAGCCTTGAACTTGGATTTTTGCTGGATGTGGGCAGCCCCTCTAGATAGTTTGGAAACAGCGAACAGGAACCAAAAATCAAACCAGAAATGTCGAATTTTAGCAAAAAGGGCTGTGTCACCGTGTCGAATTTTATTCATATAGAGCATACTGGCCCTTTATAAAAATGTATGTGTCCGTCATTCTTTAAAACCCAGTGTCGCACGTGTCATTTTTTACCCATGTAAAGGCACAATGTTTGCATTTAACTTTAAGTCAAATTTCAAATTAGGTAAATTAGCTAAACTCAAAGGAATACTTTGAGCATGTTTGATTTGCATAAATGCCACTTAAAGCCACTTAATGCCAGACAAGTAGCTAATTACAGGCCTATATCTCTGCTACCTTTGCCAGGTAAACTTATAGAAAAAGAAGTACACAGGCATAGGAGTGAGTTCTTTGAAATTAATGATGTACTATCAGGCAAACAGGGTGGCTACAGTAAGGGAAATTCAACAGTTAAGATTATAGGGGACTTCACAGATGACATCCCAAGAAACAGAGATTCAGGGAAAGAAACAATAGCTGTGTTTGTAGATTTTAAAAAAAGCTTTTGACACTGTAAATCACAAAATTTTAATAGACAAACTCGAAAAATATGGAATTAGGGGTAACTTCAAAAAATGGATAGAAAATTATTTAATTGATAGTGAGCATGTCATGATAGCAATATGGAATTACCCTGAGGTCTGTGGAGTCCCCCAGCGATCAGTTCTAGGTCCCTTAATGTTTTTGGCGTACATAAATGATGTAGAAAATTGTTGTGAGAATAGTAAGATTTCACTTTATGCTGATGTCACGGCTATTTACTTATCAGAGAAAAGTTCAGCTGACACGGCCAGACTGCTATAGTATGATCTAATAGGCCATGGGCTGATGGCACCCCTCGTGCACCCCCCCCCACCACTCAACTAAATGACATTTTTCTTGTCCCTTAGGGTCCCTAGAACAAGATTCAAAATGTTAACATGGAATATCTTGGGATGCACTACCGGTTTTAGCCCGTTATCCATGTGCGGGTTCATACCAGTTTTCGGCCTGTTTTTACCTCACAAAATATAGGAGGTATGTGCAGGTTTTGAACTATAAGAACACCTTCCAGTCACAGGACCTCTATACAAAGGGACTCATTTGAAAGGAGACATGATTTCCTATTTATTGATACCTATCATATGCATCAGAGTTAAGAATTGGCTGAACCACAGGCTCGGGAACATTGGAGTTTGAAATCGCAAATCGCAAATTTTTACCCCAAGATTTCATTAGGCACAACAAACATACATTTAACAACCCCTTGTCCCACATTTGACCACCCAATCTACTATGAGATGATGAGAATAGACTTTTCTGATTAATTTGAGCCATAGAACAGCCTGTTGTGATAACCACAACTAGACTTATTGCCTTAGGTACGTGGACACTCCCTTGATCCGACAGCGCTTCATTTCATGTTATGTTGGATTTCACTTAATATAAAAGCACATCTTCTTATTGTAGGCTGTTTATAATGGGATGAAATCTGACCTAAAAAGTCTGCTTATTAGGAATTTTGTCAGTGCTGTTAAATGAAATTGTGCTAAGAGGCTGTAAATAGTCAAAATCCAAGATGGCGGCTGATTGATTCAAATGTTGCTTCTCAATGTATAAATAATGAGTCTAAAAAGATTCTAATGACACCTATCCCCAGTAAATCCACCCCCAGGAAAAGAATGGGTCCTTGAGTTTGATGGTAAAACCAGTGGTTGCCTAGCAAAAGTGTGTTTGCATAACAACAAACCCAAAAAGTAGGCTCATAGACAGCTATCGCTGTTGTTTGTCATAAAAATCCATCGACAAGTGAATGGAAGTATACACCCGGTTCATATCATGCTGTTAGGGTAACAGGGTACAGAAAATGCATCCATCAGAGCCAATGGTTGCCTAGCAAAAGCTGGTTTGCATAGAAACCAAGCCCATAGTTGCACAAAAATATAGTAGAGTGGGGGGTGGGGGGCTGCCATCATGGTCTGTTCGCCCCATTGACTTATGCCCTCCCTCTAGGTTGCATTTCCCGAAATTGTGCAATTTCTTTGTATCATAGTGATTGGTATCATTGAATCCTTCTTTATCATTGGTTAGTTCTATGTGCCATTGGCCTGAACATGATTAGCCAATACAGAATTCCGCTGTCCGCATGCATACAGGTTTTTTTGTGGGTTTTTTTTTCAGGAAGCCATACTAGCCCCTCAGGAATCTCTCCTCAGCATCACCACATGTGACAAAGATAATGAGATATCCACCATGCTCATAATCACATTTTACCTTGGCTTCACTGGCCTCGGGCTGATTGTTGAGCATAACTGGGACATGTTGGGAAGATTTTGTAGGACCAAGGCACTACATATGTATCCACCCAGATTTGCTAATCCTAATTCATGAGGTACTACCTGGACCATCTCAACACAGAGGACAGGATCACATGCACCCTTCTTACAAAACTGTGCTAGATGGACCTACCTCCCAGTGGGCACAAAACATTGAATCAACATTGATAACTGGTTGCCAATGTTGATTCAATATTGATTCATTGTTGATTCAACGTTGAACTGAATTTTGTGCCCACTGGGCTAGGCCCTGTTCCACACAATACTAGGCGCCAACCTATATTGGGCTCCCCCTCTCCCTCTAACTACAGGGTACCTGCTAACATAACAGCCTTTTTATACCAGAATTAAACACCGTGGGAATGACACTTCCCTGGCAAACCCCCACACAAACTTGTTGTGTGGTACCGCCTGTAGTTCCTTCTTTTCATTTATAACACTTTGCATATATGATAAAACCACAGAGGTTGTAGCCTCCAGCAGTCACACAAACAACTTGTCACTACCAACTATCAACTACCTTGGAAATAGTCATAGTGACAGCCTTTTTACCAAGCAGTTGCTACCCTAGCAACATGTTTGACATTAGTATCAATAGCAATTGGTAGTATGGCACTTTGAAAGTTCAGTCCCACAGTAGCAGCCTTAGAGCGAGGGCGTGTTGGATATTATCATTCTCCAAACAGTATGCACTGCAGTTTATCCCTGGTCATTATAATGCATGAAGTAGCAGGGACTCCCCTGGTCCCCCAGATAGATAGCTAACCCTAAGCCTAACCCTAACTGTAAAAAAAAAAGAACCAAGCTAATCCTAACCTCTACCTTAACCATTAGGCAGATATCCGGTGTAGTTGGTTTCTTATGAAGCATCCCCTGGGTGACTGGGGGATGCTCAAGGATGGTGGTTTCTTACAAAGCATCCCCTAGGAATACAGAGGGGTCCCTGTCTGTAGTTGAAGCATAAAATCTCCCCAAAAATTGAATGCTTAAAGAATAAGATATTGTGCTAATGTGGTAACTTGTATTCCCCCTATTCCGCATGGAATTCAAACCCTTATTGCTAATGGCAACTGTAACATCACTTAAAATGGTCGCTTCATGTTAGTTGGAGCAGCCAATGCATGACAATCAGGGCAGCAAGTTCTGTCCATCTACCAATATACTAAAACAATATTATAGATACAGTCAAAATCTCATTATAAAGAACACCTTTTGGCAAGGTGAATTTGCTCCTTGTAACCAACCTTTCTTATAACCTTCTTACTTTGCCTCCTTTGTCAGCTGTGGGAGGTAGTGAGTAACTGTGGGTGGTGCAGGGCTTCTATACCTGGTTCCCCCAACCCCTAGGTGACTGAAGGAGGTCCAGGGCTTCTGTGCCCGGCCTCCCCCACCCATAGGTGACTGTATAAGGTGTTGAGTGATTGTGGGAAGTGTAGGACTTCTGTACCTGGCCTCCCCTACCCCCTAGGGGACTGTGTCCTGGTATAGTGCCCCGGCGCCCAACCTTAGGTAGGGGTTTACCATTACCAGGCAGACAGAACAGCTTATTGTATTGGAAAAATACCCCATTCTGACTATCTGCTCCTTATATCAGTCCTCCTTATAACGAGATTCTACTGTATCTGTCAGTGCAACCTTCTAACTGCTGTCCCATGGTGCATGGCTATCTCAATGGGCACCCTCAGTCGAGAGAGTGCCTGGCTGTCAGTCATGGCAGCCACCTCATGATTGAAGTCACTTTAGACTTTTCATATTAAACCTGGTCTCTGCACCGTGGGTAAAGCTTTGAATTAGAGGGTAGTTTGGGGATGGGGTGACAACACCCCTACCAACGAAAGTGGACTTTTCAATCCATTTCAACTATGGGCTTGGTTGCTATGCAAACCAGCTTTTGCTAGGCAACCACTGGTTCTGATGGATGCATTTTCTGTACCCTGTTACCCTGACAGCATGATATGAACTGGGTGTATACTAACATTCACTTGTCGATGGATTTTTATGAAAAACTACAGCGATAGCTGTCTACGAGCCTACTTTTTGGGTTTGTTGCTATGCAAACGTACTTTTGCTAGGCAACCACTGGTTGTACCATCAGACTCAAGGCCCCATTGTTTTCCTGGGGGTGGATTTACTGGGGATAGGTGTCATTAGAATCTTTCTAGACTCATTATTAATACATTGAGAAGCAACATTTGAATCAATCAGCCGCCATCTTGGATTTTGACCATTTACAGCCTCTTAGCACAATATTATTTAACAGCACTGACAAAATTCCTAATAAGCAGACTTTTTAGGTCAGATTTCATCCCATTATAAACAGCCTACAATAAGTAGATGTGCTTTTACATTAAGTGAAATCCAAAATAACATGAAATGAAACGCTTTCGGATCAAGGGAGTGTCCATGTACCTAAGGCAATAAGTCTAGCTGTGGTTATCACAACAGGCTGTTCTATGGCTCAAATTAATCAGAAAAGTCTATTCTCATCATCTCATAGCAGATTGGGTGGTCAAATGTGGGACAAGGGGTTGTTAAATGTATGTTTGTCTTGCCTAATGAAATCTTTGGGTAAAAATTTGCGATTTGCGATTTCAAACTCCAATGTTCCCGAGCCTGTGGTTCAGCCAATTCTTAACTCTGATGCATATGATAGGTATCAATAAATAGGAAATCATGTCTCCTTTCAAATGAGTCCCTTTGTATAGAGGTCCTGTGACTGGAAGGTGTTCTTATAGTTCAAAACCTGCACATACCTCCTATATTTTGTGAAGTAAAAACAGGCCGAAAACTGGTATGAACCCGCACATGGATAACGGGCTAAAACCGGTAGTGCATCCCAAGATATTCCATGTTAACATTTTGAATCTTGTTCTAGGGACCCTAAGGGACAAGAAAAATGTCATTTAGTTGAGTGGTGGGGGGGGTGCACGAGGGGTGCCATCAGCCCATGGCCTATAACGCGTTTTGAAAAATGGTGCACTAGTAATAAGCTGACGGCCAATGTATCAAATACAAAGTATGTGAGCTTCAGCCACAAACAGAGGAACTGTGTCCTTACTCTAAATGGTAAAAGGCTACTCAGGATTCCAACGTATGTATATCTTGGAGTTATACTCGACCCAAAACTCAACTATGAGAAGTTCATACAACAACAAACTAGGAATGTGAATTTTAGATCGTATCAACTGGCTAGATTAGGTAAGTACCTCGAAATGCAAGTCTTGATTTTGATATATAAAACTTTCATATTGCCAATTATTGAATATGCAGATGTTCTTATTAGCAACGCAACTGTAGATAGTCTGGTAAAACTAGAGAGATGCCAAAGCAAGTGCTTGAAGATTGCCCTGAATGTGCCTATTAGAACCCCAACTACCCATGTTCATGCTGTGACTGGACTAAACTATATTAGAGACAGAAGAAATATGCACATGTTAGTTGAGGCCTACCAACGATCTAGATGTGACAAGTATATAGACACTAGGCAACTCCGTCCGAGGTGTTGGGATGGTCCAGTATTGATAGTGAAATTCTCTAAACTCACCATGTATCAATATAGGTTAGAGTAGACGCTAGCTACAATGTGGAATAAATTGGATCCTTAGACATTTTCTGGGACATTAACACATCATTTACTGAACTTAAAGCCGCTTAAAGTGTAGCATCTCAAATTTGGTTAAATGCAAACCTTCATGCACTGCTACAAACACCTTTGTTAGTACAGTTCCTGTCAAACAACGAGTGGCATTAATAACTCACCAGTTCTGCATTCATGTATCATGCATTCATGTATCAGGAATGCATCAACCCCGGTTTAAGTGACATAATCCGATTTTTTTCCGTACTTTAAATTGTACTTAAATATGTCCCAAATGTTATTCCAGTATCATATCTGGAAGATTGGGCACAATGAAATATCATTGATGGGCAAGTTAGGGGTCCCGTGATCACAGATATATAGTTTCTATAGTGTATTCTCAATGGGTGGACTTATAGCATGCACTTCAAAAGTTTTAAATTGAGCATAAAACTGATAATTAGCTGAATTCTACGTTGAATTCTGGGGAACAATGTTGAATAAAGTAGGTGGGAGAGACACAAAGTATGGTATTCCAACCCCAGCCCTCTGGTCCCATCGCTGACTCCTTCCCTCCAAGTCTTCGGCCGAGTCTTCGAGTAACCGTGTGACTAAGTGAAGTATCTTGCACACCATATATTAGTACCCCTTCCTCCAGGGCTGGAGGGAGCACCTGAGCTGCTGGTCGTTACCTCGTACACCGAAGTAGCCATACTCTCTTCCATGTGGTCCAAACTTACATCACATCACATGCATTCACCAATCACATACAATCACTCAACATCAAACCACATCCACCCTCCCATACCCTTGTCTGAAGCCAATTCCAGGGAACTTGAAAGGGGAGGGTGATGGAAGAAGCAACCAAAACAATAGACTAAATACAATAGCATAGTGGATAATAATATGATTAACAATGGATATACATAGACAAATGCCAAGGCCAATTGATACCGTCTCTGCTGTATTTCACAAGTGGGGTCTGGGGCCAAACCCCAAAAAGCCGCAGGCTGAGTGGGATATGGCCCCAGCCCCCACAAGTATCAATGTTGGCATTTCATTATCTTTTGATTTTAATCCATTTAATGAAGAAAAGACAGCTTTTTCTTAGGCCATTGAATACGGCCACATTGCTAACAATGGGGGAAGTGGGAGAGAACGCCGCAACAAGGACACCTGGTGGTGAAATTATAAACTAAAGGGCACAAGTCTTGGTCTCCAGCTCAGCATACCTTAAGGAAATCCAAATTACAGTGATATTACAGCATGTGGTTATCAATTAATGTTACAACAACATTATATACGCTCTCCTCTTTGTGTCTGATACATTCTAAAGGAATGTATATGCATGAGAAATGAGAATTTACCCGGTTCAGTTGACATTGTGTTTTTTCTGAGATCAGTAATCATCTAACTTTGAGCAGTTGATACACATTGTTGTGTTGAAGTCTGTTGAACCTGTAATAACTATAAACATAATGGATCATGATACATGATATATCGTCAAGAGAAAACTGGAGACCCTGTCCTTGTGGGTGAACAAAAGGTTTTCATTTACTACTTAATGGCATATTTCACAAGTACAATCAGTACTGTTCCTATTTGACCACTTCCCCTAGTACTCACCTCTGAGACACTTTTTCACTGCAGCTGGGCTGACATCAATGGTTTGACAGGTTAGTTCATAATTCTGTCACTATATGGCAACTATGCAGCGGTCCCCCCCTTCAACGGGGGTATTATATATACGGCCTTTCCTGCAGTTAAGCATAGTAAACCTTGTATTTCAAAAAGAAATATGTTTATATTTCACCCCCAGTCGCGGGCGGGCATCCTGCTGCAGCCTGTGAGCCTCCGCCCGGCGCCGTGCGGTGACGGCAGCATCCTGTACAGACTGTTTGCTGACCATGTAGACGACACTTCTCAGGAACTGGACTCTACCCAGCTACATGACCTACTCAACAGCCAGCAGCACACAGGTGGGTGGCGCAGGTTTTTGATTGGGCCCAAAAAAAAAGGTGTGTTTCAGATTATCCGACCCTACCTAGAAAAACAGGGGCAACCCTAGACATTTTTATCCAATTTGGAAAAAAAACAAAAAACATTTCGCGTAATTTTTGGGTTATTTCAGAATCAATTTGATAGTCTGGAGTCAACACTGAGTTGGTGCTGAAGTTTGCAAGTCAATTTCTGGCTACTTAGGCCAAAGTTAAAAGATAATAATAATAACAATCCGACCTACCCTACCTAGATGTTCAGACTATGTAAACTGAAACACACCTATTTTTTTGGCCTTGATTGAATAGTTTAACTTCCAGTAGTCTTTCTAGGCAAACCAGACTTTCACAAGGTTATTTAGCATTTTGCATGTTTTAGACGGGTATCTAGAATGCTGCTTTTCCATACAACAGTGATCGGATCTATGGATGAACAGATCCATGTGTTGATTGACCGCATCTGTGAGGGAGAAACCGCTACTGGGGCACGTCCCCTCTTTTCAAAAGATAGCAAGTGTTCTTTTATTTGCCTGATGCTGAATACATGGTCATGTACCGTAGAATAGACAGGGCCAGACAAACCTCTCAGCTCTACTCTTATACTCTACAGAGTTGATACACTCGTGAATGGTTGTTATGAACGCAGCACCAAGAAGTTACCCGTAATCACTACTGCTGTATTAATGCATCATGATGTCAAAAGAACAATTTACTATTGAATTATGTTCAATTAAAGTTGTGTTTTTTTTCTATTTGACAGAACTTCTGCAGATTAAATCTCCGTTTGAAGGATTTTCTTTTGAAATCTGCCGAGCAATGGTGACTACCAGGGATGTATCCTTTAAGAAATGAGAAGCACTTGTAACTGTTTCATTAAACCTGAATGTAGAGAGCACGGAGTCAGAGGGTGAGAAGTGTGTATGTAGAGAGAGGTGCGGGGCAGACAGAGACAAGGGCAGGTCGTGTCACAAAACCCATTTTCACTTCAACTGAAGCCACATATATTATGGCTTCAACAGAAGCCACATCCAGTATGGCTTCCAACAGAGGCCACAACCAGCATGTTGTTACAGGTATCAAAAACGTTTTCAAAATTTGACATAGTTTGCCTAAAGTCTATTAGAATTCGACTACCACTATGATTAAAGTAGATTGTAGGAGGGGTGAGGAGAGGGAGAGCATGTCAGATGAGATGAGTGTTTAATGTTTATCATTATTCAAACTTAACCCCTGCTAGTTGGATCATTCTGGACGGCTGGGCTATGACGAATTAAAGCTGCTTTTTGAGGACATACGGCAGTGGCTGGTAAGTGGATATATTTTAGATTGAATGTTGTGGAAAATAATATACCTTCCTTTATCAAATTATTGAATTAATCATATTGTGAATATCAAGTCAGACAATCATTTCATATTTCATAATAGGACAGTATACTGCATATCTACTGCAGCTGCGTTTTTATTGGTGCACATGTGCCAAGTGTAATTTTAATAATCGTAGTATTGCATAGAGCAAAGAATACGAAGAGGGTCCACTGGCCGATGTCATATACCCTAAAAGCACATGGCGTCCCTGGTGAATGGAGTGTACAGCCAAGATAGTACACATACCTATTTACATAATAAGCACAGATGAAACCACATTTCAATTCCAGGAAACAATATCCATGTACAATATGGAGGAGATTAAATCAGAAAGAGGTTACTAGTCAGCATGTATTAGTTGGGAACAGTGAAACATCCATTCCATCCACCAGGGGGCACCACAGGCCATAGAGGACCAGATATCAGCAGTAATTCCATGACAAAAACCCTTTAAAGATGTACAAAGTTTGCATAATAATCAAAGTTGATATGTGTTGCATCTAGGCTCCAAGTAATATTTCCACCTTTTTGGTTATTTTGAGGTATTCTGATTGCTGAGGGACAAGTGGACCCTCTTAGTGTTATTTGCTCTTTAAGTATAGTGCCTTAACACCATCTGCTTCCCTTAAAGAGGTAATACAAGGTACTTTGCTAATTTAACATCAAGTTTTCTCATTTTGTGTCCCACTGAACCCACCAGGAGGTGTTTGAGAAGAACGACGTCCACAAACTGGGTTATTTCCGAAAAGAAACACTGGAAGAGATATTAAAATCATTAGGTGAGTATTTATGCACATATCCTATATGATGGATAGAAGGGTTCGTGGTGAATACAGAGGGGGAGGGGGTCTGTCTCAACCCCTCCACCTCTGAAAATCGTTATTTCAAAATGTCATCATAATTCTGATCTGCGGCGACCCTGTGTCATAACTATTTATAATAACATCTAAATACCACTGTGTTCTTGATTGCTTTACTGTAAGATAAAGTTGTTTGCTTCAACATAACTACAGCTGTGAGCATAATGTTTAATAACCCAAATATGTTCTTGAGGGCTAACATGTTTAATCAATATTGTACTAAATCTGGGTCTGGGTCTGGGTGAGGCATTAAAGGGTTAACACGTATTACCAATGTTGAACCAGGTCTGTGGATGAGGCATCATGCCGTCATAGGCCTATGGCAAGCAATATGTTCACCCCGATATCGGAGTTTTTAACTTTGATATCGGAGTTTTTAACTCCGATATTGAAGTTACTAACTCCGATATCGAAGTTACTAACTCCAATTTCGAAGTTATTAACTCCGATCTCGAAGTCGTCAACTCTGATATCGAAGTTATTGACACTGATATCGGAAATTAGAAACTCCGATATCGAGGGTGAACAAAATGGCTTGCCACATAGGCCGTTCCAATGGAGTTTAGTAGGTCACAAAAACGCTTATATCAGGACAGAAACCACGGCGTGGTGCGTATTAGGTATAGGGCCTCCGAGAAACTGACAAATTTCTTCCTACAGGAGTATCTCTTATATATCTCACTATAAGGTACAGCAGGGGGCATGTCTGACACACACATATGTGAAAGCATGTCCAGTAGAGATCTTTATCTGCTGAGAATTGATATTTTTCCAAAATCTCCTTTAGCGTGAAATTACTTTCTGTCCTGATTTGAGGGTTCTTGTGACCTACTAAACTTCATCGGAACAGGTTGGCTTTTGCAGCCTATTAAAGGGCAGTCTTTGCGAAAACATTTTCGGCATGCAGGACAGTCGGTCCTGCAGCTAGCCAATTTTGCAAGACTGGATAGATTTCTGCAGGACCGAATACCAAAATCAAAGTTTTGCATACCAGTATTTATAAAAGAAATAATAACAAAAAAATGCTCTAATTTGCCTAGGATATTAGTGTGCACTCTAGAACTTGTAACTTCAGTTCTAGTTGGAATATTTGAAAACTTCTTTCAATTTTGGAAAGCCCAGAATGTAGAGGACATCTGGTCCTGCAACACTTGTCATTCTGCCGGACCAGAGCTATTTTAGGCGGACATTGCCACTGTCCGGCACGTTTTGGCAAAGACTGAAAGGGTTGACCTGTTTACCCATGTTGTACCAGGTCTGGGACTGAGTGAGGAGACAGTCCGTGTCCTGTCCATGCGTTACTGTGACAAAGAGGAGCGGATACACTTCGGGGACTTTGTGGCTGCAGCTTTACGGTTAAAGTTAATGACTGGTGAGTGACAAATTAAAGTGAGTACATTCGATGTGTGGGACAGAAATATTTTTCTCCCTTACAATGAGTCAGGATGTTCCCAAATATCATACGTAACTTTCTATTTACACAATTCCCTCTCATTCCCACCGATATTGCCTTCATTTGATTTTATTTCCTATAACATCATCGTTTTTGAATAAAATCGTGCACGATTTTAATGCCCCAAGGTAAAACACTAGAAAAGACCATGGTTGGACCCATGGGACCCACCTGCTGAGCTCCTCCTGCCGATGGATACCATTATAATGTACTCTAACCCATGAATAATACACTTTTACAGTATTTGGAAGACATTTATGTAGGATTTAGAATTTGGCAAAAATCGGATATACCCACTTTAATATAGTCCATCGGTCGCAAGAAACGGGCTTCATGTATTTATCATTGAGTTTTTTTTTTGAGGATTACAATACAGGATATCACCTGACACCCTTGTTTTGGTATGATATAAGTATCAAATTAATTTTATTGAGTGTAAGCTTTTTTTCTGTCACTGGTGGTTTCAGTGAAGTTACAGCTTGGTATAAGTGAGTAACTACCAAGTCAGCATGGCTTGATGGGGCCAATATGTGTTTTTACCTGGGCTGATTTGCCCACCCCTGGTTTTGGCCCTTTTAGTCCAGGGCTACCAGTGGGAGCCCAGATGGGTCAACCCAGATTCAAAGTGCCCAGCCCTGGGCCAGATTTAGCACACACTTGAGGGAAATCAGTTTGTTTCGAACTATTTACAATGTATTTAAGAAAAAAAAAGTTTCCATGGGCTGTTTCCATGGGCTGACCCATCTGGGCCCCCACTGGTAGCCCTGGACAAAAGGGACCATAACCCGGATATGGGCAAGCCCAGCTGAACCAAGTAAAACACATATGGGCCAATGCTGGCAGGGTATATACTCAGGCAGAAATGATTTAGGCATTTTAAATATTTCTAGAAAGTTCTGAAAAAAAAGGAGTCCATGCTTTTCATGTAAAACTAAATGTCTTTAAACTTGGTTAGTACATCTTCTATTTAACTATAGATACTTGGACAGAGAGGTCTGATGCTGAGAAAGCGTCCTTCCAGACTGACGAGGTAAAGTTTTCAAAAATGGAATTCTGTCTCTTCCTAAGGAAAATTGGAGATGGGGTTTACAATAATGATAAAAACTAACCTCAAATTAATGGTCAAATATTTCATAGATTGTTTAGTTCACAATCCTTGCAGAAACAATATTACTGAAAACTAACATTTCTGCACATTTTCATTGATTGAAATATTCATGTGAATATTTTACTAAGTTAACACATTCTAAAATAACCTTCAACAGAAAACATATTGTAATTTGACATCGGTTTTAGACATGCAAAACATATTTATTGGGTATTATGATATTGATACAAATCAATTTCTACTTTCAGTTTATCCAGTTGAGCATGTATGCCTGATATCATCCAAATGATATAGATAACCTTTAAACGGAGAGCACACACAACGTCTGATTCCAACAGGTAGACCTCTTGGTCACTATTGGACAGACAGGCAGGCTGCTTTGTGGCCCTTTTTCCAATTCATCACTGACATTTATTTCACATCTTGTCATTCTTTACTCATCATACTTGACAATGCTACACATTCAACAACTTTATATGTATATGCTTGTATCTGCATGCCAAATAAAATTATAGTCAATTTCAACTCCGACTCCATTTAATAAACACGATGCTACATTGCACAAATCACCAAAGGACTTCCCAATACATTGATAAAAAGATTTGCTGTCTCTTTATATCCGTGGGTGAGAGTCCAGCATGTATACAGCATTTTTCAATTTTAAATTGCTTCATTGTTACTTCATATATGATTTTCATAACAACAATTCTTGGTTTCTGACATGTGAAAAATATTATGTACCTGATCAGTGTAACTGGGGCTGTGTGTTCACTGTCATGCCTACTTTTACAGAAAAAAGAGTCATAATGGGGGAAAAAATTAACAAAAGAAAATCTTTTCACAAAATGGACAAAAAACACTTTTCTTCTTTGAAAAAAAAGCTTATGTTCTGACCCTTCAAACACAAAGGGAGTCATTCTGAAAGCAAGAGCTGGACCCCCTTTCTGACTCCCTTCCTTTTCTCTGAATATTTTGATAAAAAGATTTGCTGCCTCTTTATATCTGTGGGTGAAAGTCCAGCATGTCATTATACAGCATTTTTCATTTTTCATTTTTCATTTTTCAATTCTTTTATTGTTACTTCATATATGGTTTTCATAACAACAATCCTTTGTTTCTGATATGTGAAAAATATATGTAACATGATAAGCCAGTGACATACATTGCAAGCTGCCGCTCTAGATAACGTACACTCTAGAAAAGGAATAAGTGTGTGGATGCATTAAAATTTACAAAAAGTATTTACATCATGTATGATAGCCACATATTTCATAATGATAACCAGATATATAATATAACCCCACATATGAGATAACCCCACATATGACCTCACCACACACTACTGTATGGCCTATTCCTTACAGTATTAAATCAGTTTTTAAATCAATGAAAATGTGTGAGTCAATCTCATAGTGGCAGCTTTGCTGTTTTGCGAATATACTAATCGTGCTGCTTGATAGTCTAGGCGTTGCTTAGAGGAAGAAGATGCAATCTCTGCATGTGATCTTCAGTTGTGTAGGGACTTGCATCAACTGAGACATCATCCATGTCCTGTACCTGATCAGTGTGACTGGGGCTGTGTGAGACATCATCCATGTCCTGTACCTGATCAGTGTGACTGGGGCTGTGTGTGACATCATCCATGTCCTGTACCTGATCAGTGTGACTGGGGCTGTGTGAGACATCATCCATGTCCTGTACCTGATCAGTGTGACTGGGGCTGTGTGTGACATCATCCATGTCCTGTACCTGATCAGTGTGACTGGGGCTGTGTGAGACATCATCCATGTCCTGTACCTGATCAGTGTGACTGGGGCTGTGTGAGACATCATCCATGTCCTGTACCTGATCAGTGTGACTGGGGCTGTGTGAGACATCATCCATGTCTTGTGCCCTTTTACTGAAACTTGGACTCCCTTGGTCTGTACAACTACTTTTTTCGGTGAATAGTTTCTGTTTTGTAAGTGAAAAGCGTGGCTTTGGAATCGGCCTCTTTCTTAACATATTGTAAGAATCATGTGAGACATCATCCATGTCCTGTACCTGATCAGTGTAACTGGGGCTGAGGTATTCTGCCTCGCTAGGCCTAGGTTGTCCTCCTAGAACGTGTATTTCGTGTTGATTGACCAGATTGTAGTCTATATTGACATAGTCTGCCCTACCAGTAGCCGGCTCTTGTGCTTAGTTGTCATAAAGGAAAACATAACCTTCCGGTATTAATAGTGAAATACGGTTTTTGTGCCCATATCTTTGGATGCTTATCGGCATGTAATAAAGAGCATTTATGCATAGTTTTGAGACAATAAGGTTTATGAAATTGTGCAGGATGAGATCGTATGTATGAATGAGCTATATTGAGATAGGGGCTTACCTGCAGGCACGTGCACTTGCTCTTTGATCAATCTTGTTGGGACTTTCAACATATTATACAACTCTGAAAATGGAGGTCGTCTTTTGGGTTCTTTATCCCAGCACATCTGCATGATATCGTATCTACGGCAGAAACAATTGGTTTGTTAGAATGACATCTAATTGATAGATTCATGATATTGACTTTTAAGTTCTTAAGTCAGTGGAGCCAACGTTTACGATTTGGTTAAGGACTCTTAGCAGCCAGATTCCACTAAGACCATAGTTTATTATTGTTCATGGAATACGACAGTCCTATTGGCTTAAGTAAGGAGGACATTATTAGGTGGTTTATAGGCTGTGGAATGTGAGCTATACTAAAGACTAATTATAAATGCCTTGTGCACCGTGCAATATTATATATGTATGAATTGAGCAAAAGATGATTTCATTTTATCTTGCCATGGATTATGACAAATTTTAAGGCTTTAGTCCTATGCAGCCGTTAAGAGATAGCATGACCAATGTTATTTACTCATTACTCCCATTACTTCAATGCAAGAAGGCAATACACTCTAAAAACAGTGTGTTACGTTTACACACTTTTCAACACACTTTTCTGAAGCCACTTTTAACACACTTTTTTTTGGTAACACACAACATACTTTTGGCAAAAGTGTGTTGAATCTAAAAAGTGTGTTGGTGTACAAAGCCATGGTATTGAGGAGGTGGGGTTTAAAATAGCTGTTCTACACCTCACAGAGTATGTCAGGTGCCGTGGCTGAGTTGTCTAGGTGCTGGCACATGAGTCCTGTCCATGCAGGTTAGAATCCCTTGACAAATTATTTTTTTCTCAATATTAAGTATGATTACTTTCTACATGGGTAAAGAGTTAAATTAGTATAGATTTATTTAATTTCTTGTTAGGGCTATTCATGTTCATACTGTGCATATACAGTGTGTATCACTTTTAAAGGCTCCTTATATCTAGGAAAAGTGCTTATTGAACCGCTCACAATAAAAGTGGGAATAGAAGATCACATCAAAACTGAGTTTGCATTGACAGTAAACAAGTCTTAGTCAACCACTGTGAACACATCCTAGCTTCTGACCCTGGCGAAACTGACACACCTGATAACCAACTGGTGACTGTGGCGCAATGTGCCATGACCGTACCACCGTCAGATAGCGTTGGATGGCTGCTCTCACAACCTTTTCTCAGTGTATCCAGTGGTCCATCGCAGCCTTTTCCCCTCCCTGCTAGGACCACCTTTGTCAACACTGATATCTGCTATCTCTTTACCAGTCGCAAGTGTATTATGCTTCTACGAGTTGAAGCGGATCGGTGCAAGTCTCATGGGAGACCAGGACACTGAAGGTTCACCGCAGTCTGTCTACCGACACTTACAGACGCGACTCTTGTCAGGACTTGTTTCACTTGGGAAGATTTGGTGCCAGGTCTTCTCTGGGGATCGATCCCAGGACCTCTAACACACTTGTCCAGCGACTTGCTCACTAGGCCACCAAATCTCCTTGTACAATTATGGTGTATTCCCCCCTCAAATAGGTACCAGAACACACAACAGTGAGGAGACACAAAGTATTCTCAAAGATCACACAACTTCTTACTAGTTACCAGTAAGCTATATAACTTACCTTGGGGATTAATATGTTATGACATGAAGTGGTTCTTAGACAATACAAAGACCCCCTTATTGTGGGATACCAATGCGCTGACTAATAATAACATAATTTGCAGGGCTTGATATCTATTATAAAGACAATAGTTAATCAGCTATTGATAAGCCCTGCTTTTACAGCCTTGCAGAACCTCTAATAAGATCTTACATGTGAAAGTTATTTGGTTTACGCAAAGAACATGTGTGTATAGTTGAAGAGAAAAAACTCCCCATCTATTTCCAATATCCTTAGGACTGCCAGCACTTTCTGGAGGAGCCCTGCCATAGTGTATTGTTTCCAATGCAAACGCAAAATCTTGGCTCTGGGAGGGCCCCTTTTACTACCCGCATTGGTACGCTATGGCAGTGCTAAGGATATGGATTGAGTGAGTTTGCTCATTCAATGAGATTCAAATAATACAGTTTTTGTATGTATCTCATTGCAAATTAACCCCTATTAAATAGGTGTTATATCTTTCATTGTAGTAGAGGGGATTGGTTGGGGAGGGGGTTGTAAAACAGTTCAACCTCTCCTGAGGTGGAAAAGAAATTTGACCCTTCTTGAGGGGGGGGGGGCTAAAATATTATGGTCCTTCTTAGAAAATAAACATTTCCATTTGACAGTGAGCCCCATTGGGAATCGAGCCAGGGATCTTTGAGTTCTCAGTCCAAAGACTTGCCTACTGAGCCAACGCGACAGCTACTATATGGCTGTAAGAATGTAGCATAGGTGCATGATAGACATTTACTGCTGCTGCCCCCTTTTGTATATGATACACACCTCTCTGACCACAAGTGTGTAAGCAGGTAAGTGAGTTGACAAAAAGTGTGTTACAATTCATAAGTGTGTTAAATCTCAAAGTGTGTTGCAAATTTATGTGTGTTACTCTTTGAGCATGTTCCCACAACACACTGTTCTTAGAGTGTAGGTAGGTTCTTACACGTCTGCAGGGCAATAGTCAGGTCTGGCCAGCCTTCCGCCCTGTAGAAGATGCTCTTTCATGCTATAATTATCAACATCACTGTAAGGCTTTCTGCCCCTGGTCATCACTTCCCACAGTGTGACGCCATAGGACCACTGTAATGCAGAGACAGAATGAAGGATTATGCATGTGACACATATACTCAAGGTAGACAATACAAACAAGATTGAGCATATGAGTGACTTCACAGATGACTCAGGGTAAGATGGGTCTGTGGCTTCTCATGTACAGTTAGATATTGTAATCTGTTATTACCGTGGTCAGGTTGGTGCCAAAGAAGATGACTTATTTGACGATTCCGAGAGCAGAAAAGTAGTCCTGGCTCAAAACTACCCTCAAATCATGTGTTACACTAGTCTGTATTCAAATTTCAGACATTTGCCAACCTATGATTTGCCAACCTATGATTTGCCAAATAGTGTCAATGTGTCCCCCGACCCTTTCTTGAATTATTATTTTTCATTCTCATAGAAGGGGCAATGTTGGGCCTGTAACATGATATGGGGAATGTGGCAAAAATGTCTCAATTTGCGTCTGAGGCCGTAGATATGACCCAGGGGTGGGACCCTGAGTCAATAATGGATCTATAAAGTTTGTAATCATTTCTAATCTCTAGACATGAAATAAACTTATAGTGATGTCCAAGTAACCCTTTCTTGTGTAACATGGCATCACAGGCCAGGGAGAGTGGCTACCCAGGTAACAAGAAACGTTGACTGTACCTTGAATAATGTTCACTAATGGTTCACTAGTGATTATCTGGTCAACGTTTGTAACAAGGCATTATTTCAACGTTGACATGATTATGGCTGTGTCTCACCAAATCAGTCCAAGTTGAAAGTCTATGACCTGGTGCAATCTATAACTGACTTGACACAAAACGGTTTATTTTGGGCAGATGCAGAATAAGAATTGCTGTTGATGCTGCATAAAAACGTGCCTCAGGCAACGAACCAATAGAACCATTGAATTCCCTAGGTTCATGTTAGGGGGGGGGGGGTAGGTATCAACCTCAGGACCCTGGAAATATGTGTTTCTAGGCATATGAACAATTAGAATAGCTATTGCTAGGCAACCAGCTGTATTAGCAACAAACCATGTAATTCCTTGGGTCAATATTAGGAGGGTAGGTATGATTATATTCAACCTCGGGACCCTGGAAATCTGTGTTTCTAGGCAGATAAACAATTAGAATAGCTGTTGCTAGGCAACCAGCTGTATTAGCAGAAAAGCAATAGAACCATTGAATTCCTTGGGTCAATATTAGAAGGGTAGGTATGATTATAATCAACCTCAGGACCATTGAAATGTGTGTTGCTAGGCAGATAAACACTTAGAATATCTGGTACTAGGCAACCAGCTGTATTAGCAACAAACCAAAAGAACTATTGAATTCCTTGTGTCCATATTAGTAGGGGTAGGTATGATTATAATCAACCTCAGGACCAAATGTGTGTTGTTAGGCAGATAAACAATTAAAATAGCTTTTGCTAAGCAACCATCTGTTAGCAACAAACCAATAGAACTATTGAATTCCTTGGGTTCATATTAGGGATGAAATGAAATTAATGATATAAAGTTTTAAAACATCTATTCCACCCATTTCTATCTACTTCTACTCTAAATAGACCCTTTCTTTTAAGTTGGTTATAGATTGCACCAGGTCATAGATTGCACCTGGTCATAGATTGCACCCAGTGAGGAGATAGACAATTTTCAAGATAACTTTTAATCAACGTTAATCAATGTTCAGAATGTGGGCTCAAATCAACGTTGAGGCTATATAGAGGATAAACGTTATTTTACTCTGTAAATGACATACAGATAACTTTAAACAACTTCAACTTGTCTCCTGGCTATACACTATGGAAATGGCTGTACATCCAATGAGTCTAGTTCTGAACTATTCTGGAACTTCTTTGATCACTACATCCTACACCTACCACATCAGTAGAGGTTGAGAAAACACTTCTTATCAGTGATTCAGGTGCCATCCATTTAACAGGCAGAGGCCTCTCCCTGTCTAGCTCTGTGTAATCACCAGTTTCTTCATCACTCCATCTGCTTAAACCAAAGTCTCCTATCTTCACGATAATGTCTGCATCAACCCTTCAAATGGAACTCAAGATAAAGTACCAGATTAAACTGACATGTATTTGTCTAAGATGGTTTACACTAGTAAAGGCATTTGTGCTTCAGGCCAGGAGATATTTGTGGACATGGAGGGAAGAAAAGTTCTAAAAGTTTACGCAATCCATGCTTTCTTGACAGACGATACCGTAAAACCTCGCTTATAAGTCGACCTCAGTTATAAGTCAAGTTGGACATTTGGATGAAAAATCGACCAATAGCTAAACGCTTTGACCTTTTGAAAAAAACTCATCCAATTGGACTTAAAGAATTTTTGAGGAACCAGACCCTACTCCAGACCCCCTTAAACAATCTTTTTCCGGGTCTAAAGTCAGGGACATTTATATTCTGCCCTTAAGATGACCCCCGACATGTGGGTGAAAGAAATCGGAGGGAAAACAGTCTTTGAAAAAAGGTATATTTTACAGTATAAGGGATTACGTTTAGTTGGTCTCTAAATAATTTTTGCTTTCTTCAAAACCTCACCTAGAAGTCGAATAGGACTTTTAGGCTTAAAAATTGACTTATAGCAAAAACAAATTCCAAATAAAAGTGGACTTATATGCGAGGTTTTACAGTAATTATGAATAATCTACTTACATATAATTTGGAAGACGGAGATCACGATGGATAATCCCTTTGTTTGACAAGTAGGCCATTCCATTAGCGACTTGTCTCATAAGTTCAATTAGATCACATACTTTGAAATTCTGAAGATGGAGAATTTAAAGTGACCATGGGCTGACTTTAGTAGTATTACATGTAGTGCAAACGTTGTATAGATCAAGGAATGAATCGCTCATTCGATCTGCAGAAATCACAGGCCAGCATGTGATCATGTGACCTCCACATTAGCATTATTTATGCAAAAGAAGATGTGACCTACTTTCTAAACCAATGAGCGTCGAGTATTTGGTCACGTGACTAATGATTATGCAAAAGGGGAAGTGCTTATTATTCAGATGAGGGTGTGACCTAGTCAGCTTAGCCAATCAGTGAGCAGGAGTTTTTGGAGAGATTTTTTTTTTTTAAGATTTTCTTTTAGACAGACGCAAAGTTAAATTTTAGTTTTTTTTAAAATTTACACTACACATAATACTACTGAATTTCATGACTGAATTCATGATATAATATTATTTGCAGGGAGGAAAATGATTAAGGAATGTCTCATTTACTCAGAAAAAGAAACCATGTGGGCTATATACAATGCATGGGTATTAACATTTAATTAAATCAAATATAATTAAAGGACCACTTTACGCACATGTAATTCGAGTAAATGCCACTTAAAGCCGCTTAAGTGCTGTTCTGACCTTTCTGGGTCATTACTGAACTTTAAGCCGCTTAAAGTAGTCCTTTAATGCATCTTAAATTTTGCATTGAAGCTGAGGCAACCTTAAAGGGGTACTCAGTGCAGTGTTCTCCAACCAGTTTTTTTTTTTGAAGTGTATTTATTGGATCAAATTGGCACGAAGGCCAAAAGCTAGCTTGGGCGCATTGCCCTTCTGCCGCTAGCACCCCTATCTATTTTACAATTTTTAAGCGGTCTTGTATATGGTATGCTATGACTCCAATGCAGTTCCAATGCTTTATAAATCCATCTATATATACTATAAAAAACTATACAGTCGTGTGGTAGCAGATAGCCTTAATGATGAGATGAGATGTGATGAGTATTGATAATATAATGTATAATGAATTACACAGCATTTGTAAAACAGTTAGGATAGTCCTTGATAATTGCAACCTTAAACTGCCAAAGGGTTTCTATAGTAGTGTACATGGATTTTAAGTTATTCCACCTGGAAATGGCTCTGTACATACAACTTCTAATTACTATTGGCTTGAGTGACCTCAGAACACGCAATCTTTTCCCTTGGTGGAACCTAGTAACAATTGGTCTTAAGTCTAACAACCTCTCGCATTGTGCAAGTGTATAAGCATAAAAAAGCAAATGCTTATCTCTTCTATGAAGAAGCCAATCACAGTTGCTCGCTATATGCATCTGTACAGTTGTCATAAGCGGATTTTTTTCTAATTTTACATTATAAACAGTTCTTAGCCCCTTATTTTGGATACCCTGAATTTCTTCTGATTCCCCTTTATTCTCCCTATCCCATATAAAGTCCGCATAATCGAGCGTAGGTAGTACCATGGAGGTATATATGGTAAGAGCAGTGTCTTTATCTGTGTGACATTTGATTTTACCCAATTGCCTAACTTTGTGTCGACTGTTCGCTAGTACTATTTTCCTGTGCTCAATAAACTTAAGGCCTGAGTCTAGCGTTACACCGAGATATGGAAAACTATCAACCCTTTCTAGTACAATGTTATTAAGTGTAAGGATGGGATTTAGACCCCTAAAATTATTATAAAACATCCATTTGGTCTTTTTTTCATTAACTGTAAGGCTATTATCCTTGCAACATTTGGATAATGCATTTAAACATGATTGCATTTTTTCGGGAGAGTGCACAGAGATCACTGCATCATCTGCATACAAAGTTATATCAAAATTATCAATGTCAGGTAATGAATTTATATAGATAGAGAATAATACAGGACCACAAACTGAACCCTGTGGAACACCATAAGTAACAGGTTTAAAAGAGGAAATGCAATCATTAGCTACCGTACATTGTGATCTGCCAGATAAATAGCTATCGAGGGTGGGAGACGGTATCAAAAGCTTTCTTGTAATCTAAATAGAGTGATAGAGTTGATTTATTATTTATTATGTTTTCAATTATGTTATTAAGATGTGCTGTTATAGCAGTGATAGTGGAGTGGCCAGATCTATATCCATGTTGAAATTTAGTCAAAAGTCTGTATGTTTCCATATATTTTTGCAGCCTAGAACATATTACTTTTTCATATAATTTATCAGGGAGGGGAAGGAGACTAATGGGTCTCAAGTCATTAACATCTAGCGAATTACTTTTTTTGGGAATGGGTATGACTGTTGCAGCTTTCCAGTCCTTAGGGAAATGACACTCGCTCAGGCATTTATTATACACCGACCTTATAATATCAGGTATGCTTAAAAAGGCATCCTTTAATACAAAAGATTTAATATGTTTAATGCTTGATGGCTTAGTAATCTTAATGGATTTAATTAACTTAATCGTCTCCAAGTAACTTGGAGGTTGTAAAAGGTCTGTCGAGTGCTGAGGGACAGTTTGTACAAGTTCTTACCCGTTCTGGGTTTGCGACATAACCCTTCATGTCACCATTCGCTGCATATGGTAGTACCACAGATATTTGTTCCTCGTTTAGAACTACACCAACAATCTCCAGGACATTCTTATTTTTGAATTCGAGCATAATGACTGATTCCTCAAGAAACTCCTCCAGGGCTCTCACTGTCATCTCACCTGAAAGTAATGTTTTTTAGGGTGATTACGGAGTGGTATTCTGTTTCAATTACTTATGATGATGCTTGTCATATACTGATTTCCTCTAAATGATAACCTCTAGATTGAAGTATCATGGTTGCTACCCAGCTAACATTTACATCAAAATAAAGGTTTTTAACATTATACCATGTTTGGTCATAATAAGGAGTCATTGAGAAACATTCTGAAATGATGTCTGTTTACTGGGCCTACACTCAAAAAATAAACTTGTCTCCAGACTCTTCAAAGTGACGGTCGTAAAATAAACGAGTCAAAAACTTGTCTAAGTGACAAGGAAGCGGGTCTTCTAGCTGGAGATAGAAGACCCACTTGGTATGCGCCAGCCCAAAACCCGACATTTGCCAGCTCCAGATTCTATTTGTGGGATGGTAACCTGATATGTTAGACAACTTTTGACTCGTTTATTTTATGACAGTCACATAGACAAGTCTGGGGACGAGTTTACTTTTTCAGTGTAGTGTGCGTTGTATAAAGGATACATTATAGTCATCGAGAGTAAAACTATAATACGTGATGAATACAAATGTATGAGTGTGATGCCAATTGATTTAGAAAAGAATACCTATAAGGGTTATAATCTATTTATCAGTTTGATTCAATGTGCTTAACCATTATCCTTGATTTGGACTCAAACTTGGATGTATTGAATGTACGTTTTGGAATGTGTTGGGGTCAAATGTCATAACAATTCATTCATAAATATTAAATGTATCTTTAAATTGTAGGGCTAGCTAGTGCCTGCTAGGGCGAACTACTTTTGTGCCTAGCTCAAGGGGTGAGGTAGTGTGAGCTTTGGGTGAGATGCCCTAGCCCTTCTGATGCCCACCCAATCCCACCCAGTGGCTAGCTGGTGGTGGGTGAACTTGGGTGAGAGGTGGGTAAGGGCTTGCACAAGGTGTGGGGTTGTCCAATGTGCAGTATATATCAGTTACTTATATGTCACCACGTCACACCCACACTGTAGTATAGTGGTCAGCACTGTCGCCTTGTACCCTGAAGGTCCAGGGTTGGTGACTCGATCATGTCAACCAACCCACCATTTTTTCTTCATAAAATAGAAAATTGAAGATAAAATGGTGGGAAGGTTGACATGGCCGAGTCACAAACCCTGGACCTTTGGGATATAAGGTGACTGTGATGACCACTATACTACCATGTGGGTACGAGGTTGTGATATCTAAGGAACCTATATGTATTGTACATTGGAATGTTTTAACCTTTTGTTCCTAGCATTGCCCTCACACAAGCCTGAATCTTGTGCCAGCCCTATCTTACTCTCTGCCATGTTGGTCAAATCCAGGCTTGATGTGGGACTGTGTGCAGATGTGGAAGAGTTGTGACAGGGGCTTGCAGTATCATAATGAAAGCCCTTATGCAGCTATGATGCAAGTTCTCCCAGTTGCCCCTTGTTTTAAAAACAATAGACCAGTGACATGTATTTTGTGGACAATGGTAAAGTTAGGTTAGTAAAAATAGACAATTAAAAAATAAATGGTGGGTAGGTTGACATGGCCGAGTCTTGAACCCTGGACCTTTCACATACAAAGGGCCAGTGATGACCACTATACTATCGGATCTGTGTTGGGTGGCTAAATAAAGGAACCTCTATCTATCTACCATGGCAATAAACAACCTAGTACTAACTACTGGTGAGCATGCTTGGGTGACCTTGGGTAAGGTGGTGTGTCAGCACACAGACCAGAGGGTCACACTCAGTGTGGGTTTGGGCAGAGGGGGCTATTCCGCATTAGCAAGATGTCCTGTGTATAGCGCCATGTTGATTGGTACCAGTGTAACCAGTCTAACCTCCAGCAACCAGCTCAGCCAAATCTCAGCTCCAAAATTAGGGTACAAACAGGGTGTGAGTATTGTGAGTGGGTTGTACCTGGGCATTGTTTATGTCACCTGTCCCTCATAGAGTAGTGGTTAGCATGGTGGATTCATGATGCAGAGGACCTAAGCTCAAATCCCTCCCAGGCCACATCTTTTCACCATTCACAGTTTGGGAAAGCCAGGACAGTCTGCTTTCCATAAAATTAACATTGCAAACTCTGTGTTTGATGCTAATGGTCTTAATATTTTGCTTGGAACACATAAAATGCATTAGAAAGTTGAAGATCTGACCATATGTAGGGTTGTGTAGGTCAAAGCTACCCCTTTTTTATGCTGTTTCAATTTCCCACTCAGCTGTAAAAATCTGAAATTGTCCACATCTTCCATTAATTATGCTTATAAATGATATGCATGGCTTCTACTGTTTGATCAAATATGAAATGACTAGCAAAAACACATTCAAACTCATAATTTTCTTCAGTGAGTACACCTCAGTTGTTGATTCCCATATATGGTGGGAACACCTATAGTATATTAGTAACACATTTTATGATGAGGACTCAGACATTTTCATTAAATTCCTAAACTCTCAAGATCAAAATAGAACAAAATCAAAAGAGGAATAATTGTGTTTTAAGCTTCGTTCTTGAAATGCTCAGTCTAGAGATTACCTTTCGCAGTTTTGATAGCAACTTCACGTTCTATCCCATCGGAAGTCATTATTCCCTTGTGCACCGATGCATTGTGACCTGTAAATGAATTTGGTACTGTTTCACTTGTAACTCTGCACACATGTGAATTACATTTTATTATACACTATTGTTGTGCATGCATGCTTCCACAGGGTTGATCACAATCATCGATGGGTTTACACATGCAAATAGCTTCCACTGTGTAGAGAGGGATCTGATTGTGATTAGCCCTTTGCAAAATACTATGGCCTTTGTCTTGTGATGAATTAACGCAAGCTTGGATTGACTCCCCTAAGGATGGGTAAATGCAGCACTGGTGAGTTAATCATCCGGGCTTTTCATAGTGGTAAACAGGTAGCTTTCTGTGGATATCTATAGTTGTTGAAGGAGTTTATGTTTTCTGACTGATTAGTTATACTGCTGAAATAATATAATCACCTTCACCTATCGCCCCGTCGTGGATGATTGTACAGGGGTCAATGAGAAAATCGGACAACTTGCTCCTCAATTCTGGATTTAGTTGATCCAGTTCTGGACGTATATATATATATGGAGACTCTGAAGATCAATGTATGCATGTGAGTTTAGCGACACATTAACCTTGGATTGACATTCAGGTTAGATACCAAGTATTTCCAATAACGTCTTTTTAGGCAATCATGACCTTTACACTACCAACAATTTTTCTTAATTACTTTGAATTATATTAGTTTGATATACTGTGATATAACAGAAGCAAGAAAAACAATACTTCACAGTTCTAGATTTTGATATATTGACATTTGGAAATAGGACACCTTTAACTATGGTTGTGTATGGGGGAATAAACTTGCTTTTCAACTTTTTTACACTTTAAAAAAAAATTGCAAAGAGTGTCCCAACTTTTTGGATATTAAGAGGAGATTATCTGCAACATAATCAGTCCATAGAAATGGTTAGAAGCAGGCGTTATAACCTGGTTCAGGTATTGGTCACTAGGGGGCACCACCTATCCTTACCTCAGCTGTGACCTAGCTATACCTGGGCCCTCTTGGAGTGCACCCGAGAGAACTGTACCCGCTACCACGTGTGTAAACACTGCGGAGGTGAACACAAGGGAGTAGTATTGTTTGTATCGGAATAGGACTATACACAGTACTAGGTTTTACTCACTGGACATGCAGCCAATCACTTTCGGTCTACCAGCCAATCAGAGGCCTCCATTTGACCGGAAGTGACCCCCTCATTTGCATAATGGGTCACTTCCGGTGTACCAGCCAATCAGAGGCCTCCATTTGACCGGAAGTGACCCCCTCATTTGCATAATAGACCACACCCCCCCTCATTTGCATAATAGACCACACCCCCTTTTGGTCACGTGACCTGTACCAGCCAATCAGAGACCTCCATTGGATCACGCGACCGTCTCATTTCCATAATAGATCATGGCCCCTTTTGGTCACGTGACCGGAAGCACTCCATATTTGGAAAATAGGCCACACCCCTTTGGTCACATGACCTATAGAACAACCAATCAGAGACTTCCATTTATGATAGGGGGGAGGGGAGGGGGAGGAGGGGAGGGGGGAGGGGGGAGGGAGGGGGTGCATGCATGCATAGGGGGGCACTCTCGGGAGGGGGGAGGGGGGGGAGGGGGGGAGGGGGACACTTTGGGGGGGAGGGGAGGGGGGCACTCTGGGGGAGGGGGGAGGGTGGCACTCTGGGGTAGGCGGCAGCGATCTCTTAGGGTTCTAGTAGTAATTTTAATTTAAGAGAACCACCTCCCCCCTCGAGGAGGGGGGAGGGGGGTCTCTTAATGGTTGACTACTATTATTTAATATTAAAAAAACAAAATGAATGATGATGCATGATGACGGTGTAATGAGATATAAGAACTTTTTCACTTTTTTTTTATTTCTTTTATTTTTTTGTTCAAATATATTTACAGCTATAAACATATATTTTCAACCACATTCCAGACTGTACATAGTGTAACCTCACCAAGGTTAATCTGTGCAGGGTGCTCCACCCCAGAACATCGCCAAAAATGACTATATCACGTCGAACCATCAGAGTCTCATAGAGTCATACTGACTCAAGACATTCCTAAAAGGAGTATCGGGAGGGAGTAAGATTCTCTAGAGCGCTCTGACTAACAAGTCCAGCAGACACTCCTGAGGTAGATAGAAGACTGACAGCTCAGGAACAGTCTCTGTCATTGTCATATGCCCCATGTTGAACTATTCAATGAACACTGGATGGTGGCGATAATAGTCACTCACCTCCCTCCTCCTCCTCCTCTGGCTTTGTACAGTCTGTGTAGCAACAGGAGTAGTAAAAGTCCTAGTCACTTCTAGTCCATGTCGATGAAGTGTGTTGTTGAGTGAGAGGTGGGAGGGAAAGCACCCGCAACATCACTAGCCATCCTAGCAGCATCAGCAACATCTCTAGCAGCACTAGCAACAACACCAGCAGCGTCATAAGCAACCCTAGTGGCATCAGCAGCAACATCAGCGAGGGTAGCAGCACGTTCAGCCGCAACATGTGCAGCAGCGTGTGCAGCAGCAGCCACACCCCCGGCAGCAGCAGCGACATAGTCTGCATCTTCCAAGGCAATATTAGCAGTAATAGCAACATTTGCAGCCGTTGTGGCAACAGTGTCACCATCGACGGTAGCTCCAGTACCAGCACGGGTAACATTGGCAGATGCGCTAGCTTCTACAGCAAGTGCCGCAGTTGCTTGAGCAGACGCTGCTGTAGCAGCAGCCACATGGTCAGCGGCGATAGCGACATCCTCAGCAGCACGTGCAGCACGTCTAGCAGTTTCAGCACCAGTAACAGCAGCTGTAGAACGATTAACAACAGCGCTATAAGCGACACTCACACTATCCAGCCAACCGTACGGATCATTATAAAATTCAGCCTGGACACCACTTGTGAACTGAGCAGTAAGCATGTCCAGTGGTAACTCTGTAGTAGTGGTAGTAGTTTTTGGTGTTTCCATGCTGGAGGTGGTAGAAGAAATGTGTGGGGATCCATGTTTCACTCTCTCTCTTATGTACCATGTTCCGAGATAAACCTCTTAACCGATCAAAAGGATTAAAAAAGAACTTAAACCAATTATCACAGTGACTTTCACTAGGTAGGATTACCTGTCTACTCCCAGAGGAATAGATAAAAAAAAAACTCTTTTAAAGGACTAAAAATCCGCAGACACAGAGTCTCGTCCTCAGTAGGGAGCTATTAGTCTGATTTTCACCTGCAACCCGTCCACTGCATGGGGGAGGTTAACTTGTTGATTTTGTTTAGACTTGAGCTGCTTACCACACACACGCCTCTGTAGTCACAGACAGACTGGTAGACACCCCCTGGGGGGTGTGTGCTGCTACCTACACACACTTCACACCTCTCGTTAAACACCCCCTGTAGTCTTTGTATACACACTTGAACCTCTTAATCTCTTAACGATCTATAATCTACTTATACACTTAACGCACATTAAGCCACTTATGGCAATTATCACAGTTGTTACACCTGTATTGCCAAGGGTTGGTTAGAGGTGGAAGGATCCCTGAGGGATCCAGGTGGAAACAAGATCAGATCCCCTCGGGAAGAGGGTCCAGGTGAAAACAGGATTAGAGCGCTCTATCTATCTCTCAGCTATATGTCAATTATCACAGTTACCTGTATTCCCAAGGATTTTTTTACGCTCTTTCATGATGATTGAGTAGGGGTGGAAGGGTTCAGGTGAAAGTGGGATCTTACTACACACACACACACACACACGCACACACACACACACGCGTCTTGGGGGAGGGTGGGGGATACGCTCTTGATCCCATAATCCTTTATACAGATGGTGTGGATTAAACCAATTACACCAATTATCACAGTCGATACACCCTCTCATGTCAATCGATCAGAGGTGGAGGATCCAGGTGGAAGTGGGATTTTTTTTTTCTCTTTTCATGACTATGCAACAGGTGAAAACAGGATTAGAGCACTCTCTCTCTCTCAGCTATATAAGAAAACTCAAATTGCACCTCCACTCTCTCCGTCGACACCAATGACCCCTTCTAGCTGCTGCTGCTGCTACTACTACGACAAACGACCATCACTAACCAACCCTTACACGGTTAAAAGCACCATACTGGCCTTACAGGGTAAGTGTTAAAAAAGCATTATACGACCCTTACAGGGTTAAAAGCACCATAATTAATACTACCCTTACAGGGTTAAAGCACCAGACTCCCCTTTGCACAGGGTTAAAGTCACATACTGCTTTACAGGGTTGAAGTAGCAAGGCTGTCCTTACAGAGTTGAAACAGCAGCACACCGTCCTTACAGGGTTAAACGTAGACTTGTTCAGTCCATGGTCTGACTATACGACCCGTACAGGGTTAAAAAGCACCATACTACCCTTACAGGGTTAAAGCACCAGCGCAGCTCCCCTTTCTACAAGGTTAAAGTCACATACGGCTGTACAAGGGTTAAAGCAGTATGCTGTCCTTACAGGGTTAAATCTCTTTTTTAATCTACACACACACACACACACACACACACACACACTTAGTGTAGACTTGTGCAGCCTCCCATGACCTGGCTTAAGCTGCATTAGAAGGGGAGGTGACCGAGGAGTCAGACTCCGAGATCAAACCAGGGATGATTATTCTTTTTTTTCAAATATTGTCCCACCTCAAAAGAGGAATAGGACTTTCTGTAGCACAAGCTATTTGCTCAGAAAAAACGGGTTGTAGAGAGCCCCTGTCTGGTACAACCCCCCTTCGGGTACGGTTTGGTAAGGTCCGGTCGGCGAGCTGTGTTCTCGCTTGAACGCCTGAAAAAGCCGGAGTAGTGGTGTGGATGATACAAGTGACAGGTTGTACCATGTACCGCCTCGCTTTTTGCATGCTATCAGTTACAGAATGCTCTTATTGAATTTTCTCATTCATAAAATTGTGCTATTTTGTACAACAACTGCAAAATTCTTACATTCAGCGCTGAAAATATACACCAATCACGCCGAAATGTACCACCGCCAACTTGACTACATATGGTCACCCAGCGGAGAACAACAGAACTATTCCTGCTTCGCAGCTTTGCCGCGAGGTGGCGCCACAAGGTGCTTTCAGCATTCCGTCTTCACTAATAAGACTTTGCCACAATGATGCAAGATTGAGAGTCGGTATCTATGGTAACGCGTGGCGGTGTACAGCATAACAAAGAACACCGTGTCCCTTTATTTTTTACTAATTCCGCTAATTCCAAAACCAAATGCGACCAAACACTGATGGATGGAGCGAATATAGCACCTACTGATGTTGCCCACCACACGACCAGACTATTCGTCACCTTTATATCCTGAGACCTGAGAAATCTCAAACGTCTCCGAGGAGAGACATTGACACTAATCGCAAAGAGTCACTGTCTCCCCCCGGAGACCCAGTCTGTGTCATGTTGATCTAGGGATGTGTCCCTAGACCTCTTAAATTCGACACGGTGACATGGATCTTTTTTGGACCCCAGTGACATGGGACATAGACATGAGACAGGAGAAAAAAAAATAGATAGTGACATGGGACATGGGTAATTTCTTAAGATCAACGTGGCGACATGAGCACCCATTTCTTAAGATTGACACGGGACATGGGGACCATCCCACCCCTCCCATCAAGGACCCTCCTCCCCCTTAGGGTAGGAGCATGAATGCCAGACCCCCAGCACTTACCATCCATCTTGACATCATCAGCGTTCACCGTTTTCAAAAATACCCCCTTTTCACGGATTTTTTGAGTGTACAAACCACCCTTTTTTTATAGTAAAAAAATAAAAATAAATAAAATCGCCAAAATGGACCTCTAATTTAAGGAAGCGGTTGATGATACATAATAAAATAGAGGTAGAAGTGAGGAAGGAGGGTGTGGTATTCATAGTAACATTACTGAATAATCTTTTTGTTTTAGTAGGAATGTAGGTCCACCACCCCCGCCCATTCATGGCCTGTGTTTACTTTGCTGTTACTTTTCATTGTATCCCTAAGGTTAGACCTGAGGGGGTGCAATCAATTAGGGGTCACTGACTGGACAAAATTAGTCAATATTGGTATTCTCACAATTTTCTGAAAAGCACAGAATTTCCTCTTTGAAAATACCCCCTTTTTCTAGAAATGTGGATCAGCGTTTTTGGATGAAATGTGACCTCATTATCAGTGTTTTTTAGAGGAGCGCTGATGGTGTCAGGAAAGGAGCAAGTGCGAGGGGTGGTGGTTATCTCTTAGTGCCGGGGTAAATCTTCTCTGTATGGTATCTAGTTGGTAGGGTAGGGGGTGAGAGTAGGGGTAGTGGTATGGTGGTGAGCAGAGTACTGAGACAAACAGAGGTAAAGGAGCTCAGTGTAGGTTATTTAACAGGTCGATGTAAGAGAAGGGTTAGATAGTTCGGGTGGTGTCTTGGACTAGCTTGACGACTGCATAGATAATGAGACCTATCACTATTATCATTATGATGTCACTCCCAGGACGAGTTGGAATTTTCTAAGCAAAAAGTGGATGTTTAGGATGGGAGGGACACTAGTAAGGAGGGGGTAGTGACAGGAGGTCCAAGGCTGGCTACCTGACTGGCTGTGTCACTCTCAGGTATTAAAGTGTTCGTTTTTTATTAGGCAGTCTCTTAAAAGAGACGAACCAACCCCCTTCTAGGGTTGGTTCGGCTTATGTTGTCCAACACAAGTGTAATATATTACACGTGTGTTACAGAGCATAGCCTACACAGCTAAGGTCTCATCCGTCGGAACCTGCTAGGGCTGTGAGGAGGGACTGTGTCAACATGCCGCCTTTTCATCAGACAACGGAGCCGTGGTGGTGTTCACCCTATGTTATTTTCTTAAACCCCATAGCTAAGGTGTGCTACATTAATCTCGGCTTAATCTTACGCCAGCTTAGTTTCTATCTCAAGGAAAAGTAATCCAACATATCTCATATACATTGCATAAACGTCCAATGTATATTAGAAGTGATGTTTCTGTATATTTGTACTTCAATATACATCAATGTGCCCGCGAACCTCACAAGAAAGTATAGAGATGGAACGGTGGCGCCATCTGTTGGAATAGCGGGTAACTACAACAAGTCACCTGGATCCAAGGAGTTGCTACGCTTACTCATAGACACTGAACGTATACGAGACAGGTCAGCGTCATTTTTTTCAACAGCTAATTCTGGTCCTTCAGCACGCCCAGCATCATGGTAAATAGAAAACACTTGTCATGATAAGTAGTGGAGTTGGTGGTTTAGTGTTTTTAATACCGGCCATTACCAGTCATTACCGGACTATGCACACTCTTTAACGCTCAACCATCATGGTTGAGGTGAGGTGAGGTCTCTTAAGCTAGGGTTGAGAGTTGAGGAGCTCTTACAGACGTAAGATGATAGAGTGAATATGTTGTAGCTAGACCACGGTCACAGCTGAGCACGCTCCTTAAAGCGCGACCGTCACAGTTGAAGTGAGGTCAATAGCGCTTTTTTGGATAAAGTTAAGCTTTCCTTCACAAGAGACCTCTTAAGAGGTTGGGAGGAGCTGAGCTCCTACAGACACAAGATAGGTTGAATATGTTGTAGCTGGACGACCTAGCTTTTATTTTTTTAACAAGTGTAGTTAGCAGCTGGACAAAAGGAGGTGTCAAGCAAGTCACCTTCCTTTGAGCAGATCTGACCAGACCCGACCAGACCCAACCAGACCCGACCCGACCAGACCCGTCTTGATCCGACCCATAACCCACCATCCCCCCATCCCAAAGTCCAGATCAAGTCGGGTCGCGTCTGGTCTGGTCTGGTCTGGTCAGGTCGGGTCTGGTCTGGTCCGGTCTGGTCTGGTCGAATCCGCTCAAAAGGGTCGGGGGTCTAGTGTGGTTGAGGCTTAAGATTAGGAGGGTTTCTGATAAGACACCGCCTTGGCGTTGGAGATCAAGACTATGAAGCAGACTCCACCACAGGAGTCATATAATAATTAATAAATAATAGAAGGGTACCCAGACGAAGGTATCCTAAGAAAAGACCAATGCCTCTTGTTGATCCTACAAAGCGGGCCTTGTCCCTTGTCAATTTGAAGAAGTAGAAGACTTGTTCCTTGTCCCCTCTTGTCCCTAGTCCATAATGACTACAACAGGGTCTTGTCACCTTGACGAATTTACCCGTCTAGGACCCTAATAGAGCCACGGCTCCATTTTCCCTGTCTTGAACCAAGCGTCATAGCTCATGTATATGTATAGTAACTAGAACCTGTTTACTGATATACATATGCGTAGCGCTCTCAAAACACCCTGTCCCAAAGTTCCTAACGCCCCACAGCGCGACGGCGACAAATCCGGGCGCTCCGACTGACTACAGCAAGGCGCCTCCCACCAGTAGCCAATCAGCACGCCGAACACCGGACACACACCCACCTGTGAGCCTCTAAGTAGGTCACACGAAACATACTAAGATGCCGAGAACTTCAAGAGGCCTGGTCCCGATCGCTGCGAGCGATTACGCGCTATCAAATTTCACTGCCTCAATTGGCAGGAGGGGTGCTAATTACCCCTCACCGAATGAAATGGGGCCAGTGCCATAATGATTTTTTCACTGTTTTAGATAAAAAGAGATCCACGGCTATCCGCTCGTCCAAGAATTATTTTTCTATCAGTCCGGGATCACGCTCAAATTAAGGCTCAAAGTCCAAAAACCCAAAATTTCTTCCCGATGGGATTCCAAGCCTGAAGCGTCTTTTGCGGCCCCAAGGAGTAGCTCGCAGGTTCCAACCCTATAAAAACCCTGACGCGTTTTCGTCGCCTTAGGTGACGGGGTCGGACGTTTTGACTTAGACTTGGTGAGGGTTCGAAATGGGAACGTTCATATTAGAGGCATGATTTCTACTAGCCCCGAAAAAGAGAGTACCGTATCTATATAGGTCACTCATGTTAGCCTTAGTTTTAGAGCGTGCAAAACCGTGTATTATGCATTTATGCAGCATACAGATACGGAGACATGGTGCTATAGTGTCAAATTGATCCACATTGCATGTAACTGACCATGTAGAAGGATATTAAAAGCATAGATCTCGGTACCCCTCTAGCAGCAACAGCGACAGCAGCAGCAGCAGCAGTGGTGGTAGAGGGTCGGGTCAGGTACTTAGACGTATATATAGGGGTGATGGGGTTTTTGAGATTCTTGCTGGTTTTTTTTATGACTTTTAAATTTGTACTTATTGTTATGAGTTAACCCTTTTGTGGGTGGTGGGTGGTCTGCACGTGGAGGGTGGTGTGGCAAAAGAAGAGGGGTTTTCAGTGTGGAGACTATTAGGGGTTTTCTGATATGGATTAAAAAAAAAAAAAAAAATTGCATATATTATATTGAGATTGGTTAAAATTTTGTGAAAAATGATTGGCCCTGAAAAGGGCCTTTAGTAGAGTGGGTGGGGCGGGGGAGTTCACGCCAAGTACTCGTCAATCATCTGAAGGAATTCGGGCGGTAAGCCCTACTCCATACACACGTTGATCTTGGTCTTCTTGACGGTCTCCCTGATGAGTGGATCCGTCAGCTCCCGAATCAACTCATCCACCACCTCCTCCTGCACCTGTGGTTGTGCCGCCACCTCCTCCTCTTGCTGGAGATCTGCTGCAAACAGGTTCTCACCCATGTCAACAATTTCTGCTCGCGAAACAGTAACGTAACCGATCCCTGCCATTTTTACAAGTTGTCTGACTCCCCGGTTGAGATCAGCTGACGTCACACTAATTTTGATGATGTTGTAACGTCAGCAGTCTAGGTTATTATCAGGGTCAGTAA
Source organism: Harmothoe impar (assembly GCA_947462335.1). Lineage (NCBI taxonomy): Eukaryota > Metazoa > Annelida > Polychaeta > Phyllodocida > Polynoidae > Harmothoe > Harmothoe impar. The sequence continues at coordinate 62,326,101 of OX381714.1, forward strand.
GACAACGTCATTTTTACATCTATGGGCCTATTTGAGGGTTGGGAACTAGACCACACTGGACCTCATCCGACCAAGACCCTGCTTAACACACCTTTAATGTGGGTGCTGTCTCACATCTTAGTATATAAAGAGAGTCGCGTCAGAGTAGTAGCGGGGTGTCTCTGTTTCTATAGTAGGAACACGCTTGTTGTCGAAGGTATATCGCAATCTTCACAAAGATAAACCGCAGACCACCTGGCTGACACCCCCCTTGTCTCATCTCATTACACCGCCATCATGCATCATCATTCATTATGTTTTTTTAATATTAAATAATAGTAGTCAACCATTAAGACATCGCCTCCCCCCTCCTCGAGGGGGGAGGTGGTTCTATTACTACTAGAACCCTAAGAGATCGCCGCCGCCTACCCCAGAGTGCCCCCCTCCCCTCCACCCAAAGTGCCCCCCTCCCCCCTCCCCCCCTCCCGAGTGTGCCCCCCAATGCATGCATGCACCCCCTCCCTCCCCCGTCCCCCCCTCCCCTCCTCCCCCTCCCCTCCCCCTATCAAAAATGGAAGTCTCTGATTGGTTGATCTATAGGTCATGTGACCAAAGGGGTGTGGCCTATTTTCAAAATATGGAGTGCTTCCGGTCACGTGACCAAAAGGGGGCATGGTCTATTATGGAAATGAGACGGTCGCGTGATCCAATGGAGGTCTCTGATTGGCTGGTACAGGTCACGTGACCAAAAGGGGGTGTGGTCTATTATGCAAATGAGGGTGTGTGTGGTCTATTATGCAAATGAGGGGGTCACTTCCAGTCAAATGGAGGCCTCTTATTGGCTGGTAGACCGGAAGTGACCCATTTTAATTTCCCACCAAAATGGTGGCGTCTGATTGGCTGATTTTGAATTTCCAGCCAAAAGGGAGCTCTCTGATTGGCTGCATGTCCAGTGAGTAAAACCTAGTACTGTGTATAGTCCCATTCTGAACAAACAATACTACTCAAGGGTAATACCTGCATTCTGGACAGCATCAACCAGCCTCTCCCCCAGGCCTAACTACCCCACCTGGTCTTGGTTACCGACACAGTGTCTCGCACGACATGATTTGTAATGATGACACTATACCATGTGTGAATCCAGATTTTTTGTGTTTCAATAAAGATTCCACTTATGACATGTCCTTATGTGATCTGTTTCCTGTTACTCATGATGATATTTGTTGTACAGAGAATTTGTTCCATTTACTGGAAATGTACCATGATTATGTTCCTTTGTGGGTTGTCAAGGGAGATCATTACATTTGGGGCATAAGATCTCAACTAGGCTAGCAGGCTGGTGTTCTCTGCTAGCAGGCGGCCTTCAGAGATTTAGAGGAAGGGATCTTGGGATAAGGAGGCTCATTTCATTCTAGATGGCGTTTGTCATGGTTTCAAAATAGTAGACCCTGGGGCCAAATTGAATGGACATTTTTGTAGTAATTATGACTTGGCCACGGTAAATGCAGAATCAGAAATCAGTGCTATAATCAGAGATGAACTGTCTACTGGTAAGTTATTTACAGTCAAGAGTAAGCCTCACTGCATTGCAGTACCCAAGTCCTCGGGCGGAGTGCGCCCCATCACAGATGCGAGTCTTCAGACTTTCAAGACTTTCAGTTACAGTTCCATCTGCCAAGATGTCTCAAGGACGTTTCATGGCAGTAATGGACATAATGGCAGCCTACAGTTCTGTGTTAATCAGGCCTGGTGAGCACAGGGTCCAGGGCCCGTAAAATTCCACTTACTAAATATATATATATATATATATATATATATATATATACATATATATATATATATACATATATATATGAGAGACTATATTAATGTGTCTATATATAAGTGTGTATATATACACACATGTATACAAAGTATGTACCCTGGTCTATAGTCCATGGGTGTATTATATAAGGAGAGTGGCTGGACAATTTAGTACCATACACCTTTTAGGACAGGTCTGGACGAAAGCTTGCTCTGGACGAAAGCACTGGATGAAAGCTTGCTCTGGACGACAGCTCTGGATGAAAGCTGTGCTTTTAACATATAGCATCCCAAACAATTTGATTATTAGACAATTCATGCTGGACAATTCTCATATTCTTTAGATATTTGGCCACAGTGCGATCATTTCCCATTGAGAAATCGGCCCCTGGTACGTATACAAAAAGAAAAAAATGCTTTCATCATGGTTTCAGGTGGGTTCACTTTTTGTCAACTACAAAACCTGAGAGGGGATATAAAATCCACCCTGAGTAAGAGGAAGATCCAAAGGAAGGAGCTGGAGCAACTCGCCAGCTACCTGGCCCATGCGAGCAAGGTGGTGCGGGGTGGCCGGGTGTTCTCATGACGGATGTATGACACCATCAAGCTCTACAAGAAGCTGCATTACAAGGTGCAGGTGGGTGGGGAACTGAAGAAGGATCTCATATAGTGGGACGAGTTTGCGTCCACCTTCAACGGCGCCGCCAAGATCCTAGGACCATCAGGCCCTATTAGGTCAACATATAGCGACTCATCCACATCTTGGGGCTACGGGGTGCTGCATGGCGATGATTGGGCAGCAGCACCTTGGCAACAGGACACCCAAGAGAAGAAGGGCCTGGCGATGAAGCTGGGCCACCACCTGGGGGAAGTACTGAAGAATATCCCAGACCGTGACAATATCATTAATGTGCTGGAGCTGTGGCCCATTGTCGTCGCCCTCATGAGATGGGGTGACACATGGCGCGACATGACAGTCTGCATGGTCACAGACAACATCCAAGTCATGGCGGGGATACAGTCAGGCAGGAGCAAAAACAAGACGTCAATGAGCTGGCTGTGCTGGATCTTCTGGCAATGCGTCCAGAAGAATCTGGACCTGAAGTCGGTGTACATCAAGAGCAAGGACAACATTATATGTGACAGCTTGAGTAGGCTGGATGACCCAGATTCCATCGCCAGACTCCAGGCAGTGGATGACGGAGGTCTGCTATGTTGTGCTAACAGTTTTCATTTGTTACAGGCTGGAGGAGGTTGAACGAGGAGTGTGAAAAGATGGCCCGGATGTGCTATGCAGACTCATCATGGGAGACAAAATGCACCCAGCTGAAGAAGTATTTAGAGTTCTGTAACGAGTTCCAAGGGTTTGTCACTCCCACCTCGTTCCACTCTAAGCAGGTGGCCCTATACATAACCCATCTCGCCAAGACAATGAAATATTCATCAATCAAGTGCTATGAGAGCGCACTTTCCATCTTTCTGATATCAGTGGGAGAGCTGGGGGTGGATTACAAGAGTTACTTGGTATCCACTGCCTTCAAAGGCTGTAGGAGGAAGTTGGGCGATAAAGTGAGACAGGCAGCGCCCATACTCCTTTTAACACCTGATTAGACTGGGCCAGTATCTATCAGTGAACCCAGGCCACACTACATTTAGAGCAGCATTACTTCTGTCATTCAGAGCCCTGTTAAGGAAGCAGCAGGTGACATCGTCAAGGGCTACACTGACAAGGGAGGACATTGAGATCTTCAAGTGGGGTCTCATAGTAAGAGTGAGGAAGTCAAAGACAATACAGTTCCAGGAGAGGGAGCTACGTATACCAGTGACTAGAGTAAGTGGCACCCGGTTGTGTGCAGTCCACTGGGTGGAGCGTCATTTACAGCAAATCTCAGCCCCAAAAGCAGCGCCACTGTTTCTGGTCCCGGGGGCACTGGGACCTAGGGGCATGACGTACGACGATTATCAGGACACTTTGAAGATCATGTGTTCGAGGGCAGGCCTCAATGAGAAAGACTTCTCCAGTCACTCCCTAAGACGAGGGGCAGCACCTACCTTGGGAAAATATGTGTTAGCCTGGAGGAGATAAAAACCAGGGGGGACTGGAGGAGTGACTGTGTCATGCAGTACCTCAAGACCCCCTTTGACGAGAGGATCCGTCAGGATATGAAAGTGGCGGGCATATTAAGTGAAGTGGCATCCCAGCCACCACCAGAAGTACTGTGGTGAACCATCAGCTGTCTCAGCTACCTACACTGGGGGGCTACGCCTTTGGCCTCCTGCCAGTGTGTGTTAGGCAAAGACACACCAATCGCTTGACTTGTCTATCAAACATTCATCTTATATATCTATTATCTCGATAGTACACTCTACAGTATCATATTTATCCTCAGGGTTAGTACGTCCAAGCCTTTGTTGTCATGATGCATGAATGAAGCCCTTATTGATAACTTCTAAATAAGGTCTGCATTCATGCACCCTGCGGGCCCAATGGAGCTGATACACTCTCGAAGTTCTAGCATGATGCACCAATACAGTGCATGTCAATTACTTTGTTGGTGTATCATGACTAAAGGGTTAAGAATGTCTGTATTTTCTAACAAAGCCGTATTTTCCTCAGGTGCGTGCGTTTTTCTGAGATCCTTCCAAACTCCAAATATCACCGTTTACCACATGCAGCAAATTGCCAGTTAGTAGAATGTCTAAAAAAGGAGACTAATATTTCAAATTGTACAGCTGTACTACTTACTATGTTTGCTGTATTTCTTTACTAATAAAAATACAAAGATCGCGACAGCAACGATGACCATGGTCCCTAGTAGTCCTGCTAGGACAGGTGTGTTGTCAGCTGGTTTTACGTGAAGGTATTCCACAACTCCTAAAGTCTGTCTTTCTTTACTGCCAACTGCCACCTGGAATAATAGCATATGTTACATTTGACCTTAAAAAGAGAAATTTCTAAAATTATACATATAAAAACAATAATGAGCTCGTGAGAAGTTACATATTAATCAATTATAGACACTTCCTTTAAAAGTTGTTGTCAATATGCTTATGTTTAAATGTGTTAACATATTGATGACCTTGCCCTGAACTTCCCCTTTTTATATCCCTTGGTCCTTTTTGGGAGCACGAATACATAGGGTCCTACTACACACTAACCATACAATAGGAACTTTAACGATATATCAATATGATTCTTATAAGCTTTTATGGTACGTCCCTATACTCTTACCGTGGCCAAATGAATTACATTTATTATGAATTTTCATATAGACATTATCAGATTATGCAAATTCAGAATTAATGTAATTGCATTTGGCCTTGATAAATATACATACAGACTTGCAAGTCTCCCGCTGTTAGCTGGCCCAAACCGCCGACTGTCCAGGTGAATGGCGAGTCTACGCGCTTGTACATTGTAAATATGGTTGAGATATGATTATGGCGACTTTTAGTGCCATACTACAGGAGCAAAAACTCCCATATAAGCCGCACCCTGACCCTGGGGCCGATCCTATTAACTGCAGCAACAATCTGATTTGTGTAGGGGAGAGAGGGGCACATTGACCACCTGGGCACATTGAACCACTCGCTCTCGTTGCTATTCCTTTGGGAATTTTCCAGCAGTTTTCTTACCACATCACCCCTTTTTATAGACAGTTCAGAGCAGCAGCATCATGTTTGGTTTGGAATGCCGGGGGGAAAACTAGACAACATTAAAGGATTCATGCCCTTGAAAGTAGATATTTGCAATTGTTGAACTTTTGTTCTCATGTCATAGAAAAACATAGCTGGCCTAAGATCTTTATACAGGTCAAAGTATACATCTCAATGCTTGTGTCGAACCTGATTTTACTCCTGAGTGTGTTATGTAATCTGAATTACATCAACCTTATCTACAATCTTCGCCATGGGGTACATCGAACCACAAAAGGTGGGGCACCTTGAACCATGCTCAAGGTGCCCGAACCTCTGCCTTGAAGGACTAGTTCCATTATTTAACACAATGCACCTGATCATTGCAGTGCATAGAGGGACAAGGTATCACTTCTCCTCACCAGAGGGCAGCCTAACCTTGTCAGCTTGTAGGTGAGAGATGAGAAGATATTACTCAGTTCAACCTCTGGGTCTACCATAGCATAACCTAACAAGTGGGCCCTCATATTTATAATCCCATAGTTTATCAGAATTAGGGCTCACAGAGAAACACACTCAAAGAAGTTACAATTTGACTCTACAGTTATGATAAAATACATAATTTGCTGATTGTGGTAATATATTCTTTTGTGGTATATTCATAGTGTCTTTATTCCTAGATGTATCATTTTTCAGAAGCAGGGCAGCCTGTTACATCATAGAAGAATATAATTAAAGATCTATATAGACCTTGCAAATAACAGCAATCCTCTTACAATGGTTTATATTGACCTAAGGGGAAACCTGTAACTCGTCAACCCAGTCACTACTCTTGAAACTATAATTGACTGACTTGTGTGCATAAGATAAGTGTTTTTTACATTCAGTCCTATACAAAAGTATCCTCAGCAAATAATTCCACCTAAACCTTCAATAATTTCTCCATATTACTGATTGTTTGAACTATTTAATATGAGTGGTTCAATGTGCCTCAGTGGGTGGGTCAACCTGCCCAGGGCATGGGGCACATTGAACCACCCAAAGATTTAATTTTCAAAAAATCAAGAGAAATGCAAAAAATAATCATACTTGCTTTGCCATAGGTCGGCATATAGCGCAACGATATAAGGTAGCTGCTAGATGCAACTTCAAAGTTCAAATGACCTTGATATGGTCAGAAAAAAAAATGTGCAGAAGGGGTTCAACTCGCCCCTCTCTCCCCTACTAGCCGCGGCTTATACGCGAAGTTTTATGGTAGTAGTGATTAAATCACAACACAGGGGGCTATTCCTAATATTTGAACAGTATTCTAATGTACTCCTTTACACAAATTACAGAACACAATGAGCTTAACTGAACGCATGGGTTGTCACCATTATCAAGTGAGCTGTTCTGTGGGATGTCTTCACTTCTTGGTGGAACACAAATGATGACAGTACTGCCGAGGGCTATCAGTTCACAGGGCACGTTTCCAACTGTGACGTAGTAGTCTGTTTCTGCAGCAGCCAGTTTGAACCGTCTACCCTATAAGTAGCCATATGCATATATCATATAAACACACATGCATACACTCTTTATCTGTCTGTCTGTCTGTCTGTCTGTCTGTCGGGCAGGCGGTCTGTCTGTCTGTCGGTCTGTCTCTCTCTGTCTGTCTCTCTGTCTCTCTGTCTCTCTGTCTCTGTCTCTCTCTCTCTGTCTGTCTGTCTGTCTGTCTCTCTCTGTATGTATATATATATATATATATATATACATATATATATATATATATATATATATAAATATATATATATATATATATATACTATAATGGGGAAATATTAAACCATACTATTTATATAATTAGAATTTGTTACACTTTCTTTACTGCTAGATAGGTAGCAGCTTTTTTGTAATGCTTATGAACCACCCTGAAATCTGCCTAAACTGATGCATGATAAACTTGCACGGCCTGCACGTTTATAATGCATCAAGAAGCAACGGAACAACACATTGAAATCAAACAACAAGCCTGTGCTTGCACTTATGCTAACGTTCAGGAAAAGTAAACTCCATACACGATAAACTGGCTGGGTTTCTTGTGAGAGTTACTCAAGCCTTTTGTAGTAAGTCTATGAGGACCTGAGTATTTCATTTACTCCATAACTGTCAAAATAAAATAAAAGCTCCTATAGCCTAATTTTGAACAGGATGAATAAAGCAAATTACAACAACAAACTGATACTTCACATACTCTGATTATTAGTAGTGGGCTGTCCTGCTCGTTATAACGTAGCTTGAAAACTCCTCCAGTGAAATTATCATATTCGGGGTTCTTTGCCACGTGCATGATACCGTTTTCACCCAATGTCTCATACAGGTCTCTGATACCAAGACCTACTTTGACATTGATGTGGAAAGTCAGGTTTGGCCCATTTATATAGGATGTATCACTGAAGTTGGTTTGTTGGTAGTAGTCACTGGGAACATCAGCCCTCGGGGTTACACATTGCATTGCTGTGCTATTTTGTATGGTACAGTCACCAAGAACCTGAAACAAACAAAGACATGTACCCAGCAAATTAGTTTGACTGTTGTTCTATGTAACCGAATATATACACACATATACATATACTGATTGGCATAATATGACACGATACACCATATATAAGATAATTATTGGCAAGTATTCACACATATTCACACAACATCATGTACCATGGCACAAAATTGTTTCACTTTTTTGATTTTTTTGAAAATAACGGAGAATGTCTGTTATATTTGTAAGATTCATTATATTGAGTAAAAGTTGGCATAGGGCACCATTGCAGAAATCTGTTAGTGCCCTCTCTGCTCTTGTTTGGTATTATTTCACCTAGATTTATACCATGGTATATAGTGTAGGCGTGATGAAGTTGTGTGCAATTTTACCAACCTTTGAACCCTTTGAAGAAGATCACCAGAGGAAAGGTTTCTATGGTCTGTCCCTCTTATTGCCAGTTTAATCAAAATCATATGACATGTATTTCAATATATAATAAAACTTGATAGAATTAGAGGTTTATGGCTAGGTTTTAGATAAATTGAAAACATGTTATTATGGCTATACACAATGAGACTGATTCCAATTTACCTATGAGGATATCAACGAACAACAATGATGGCACCTGGTGTCAAAACCCCGTACTTTTTAAACCTGACAAAGTGATAATGGTTATGTTGGAAGATGTGTGAGTGTGTGTCAGAAGAAAAACTAGGTAACACAACATCACACAAATATATGTCTGCAATTTACATTACTGAACTGTGGCTGGTGGTTGTGGCCATACAGTCCAGAGTTGGGTGAATACCAGTAGGAGTGTGAACTCAAATGCCATGGCCAGGTTGAGGGAGATATTTTGGGTGTCTGCCTAATTTGGTGTAGATGAAAAAGCCTGTCGCATTTCATCAGAGGACAATATATGGTCAGACTCCCTCTTCAGGCTGAACAAGCCAGACTGTTTGTTCATTTGTAACCATGATATTGAAGGTCTTACTGATTGTTGTGGGGTTGCAAGAGCTGAACGTGGAATGGACCGGGGTTAGAGATCTGTGCTGGTCAGACAACACTAGGAAAGTCAAGGAAAAGCCAATGGAGAAAATATTACACATTTTATGGAAATTTTGGCAGGAACCTGTTGCCAACTTATGCAGAGACTATAGTATTCCTGGTGAGGAGATGCTGTTACGTGATCATCATTCATTATATATGTGGACCCTACGGTGTTTCAGTTCTACACTTAGGGGTGCAAAAAGACTGTTAGCATGTGAATTGGTCCAATCAGATCCCCTGTCACCAGATCAGCTGGTACCTATTGTGTTGGAGTATTCAGTGATCTACAATTTTGGTGTATAATCTTATATAAAGGTTCCTTCTGAGAATCAGTCATATTGTGACCTCTCCTCACACCCTTCGGAGCAAAGACATTAAATTGACAACTGAGGGGATGGACGTGTCAGTCAGGTCATCCAAAACAATTCAATTCAGGGAACGTGTCAATGTTATACCGGTACTAGCAGTGCTTTCAAGCGTTCCGTGTGCATGTTATCATCAAAAGACTTACTTATCAACAACAAATCTTCAACGTCATATGACGACTGGAAATCGTGGGCAGTATTGCTCTACATCTGTGACAATTATACCCCAAGAAGGTCAAAAGACATTTTGGTAAAGGACCATCTATGTTTGTGTAACTTGGGGAAACATTTTGCTTGTTTGGGCTTTGGTCTCCTAGATCTTTGGTAGGAGCAAACAATTCTCTCTCTACTTATAAATTATAATTATGTCTTTATTTCTCAATTTTTGCTCCCTATTGGAATAACATCATCCAATATTAATCATTCGGACCAACATCGACGTTTGATTATAATATAATAGGCAATTTCCATCAGCCTGGGCAATAACAACAGCCCTGAAGGAGATATGTACAATGTCAATGCTTGCTCACGCAAGACTTGACTTGTCGTATCATCCTTCATTTATAACCTACTATACAGGTTTATTATGTAACAAGGTAATGAAAGAATATCCTAGTTCCATATACATCTTTGATCTGGATAATTAAGTTATTTTCTTTTAATATCGCTATATAAAGACTCTAATTAATCCCTTAAGGAAATTAAAAGTATTTTTATCATGAACAACATCACTGATAATCATGCACATGAGCTGCATTACATAAACAGGGCCTGGCCCTACTGTATGTGCAGATTAAATAAAGGAATTACAAACAAACAAACAACACTGTCGTTCATTGCTTATTAAGATTACGTAGGATATATGAATATATGAACTTTTGGTCTAGGAGATCATATATTTTTGTCATTTTGTGTAGATACACTTTTTTATAAATCTTTCAGAACTGTGTAAATCTGTTCCACGGAACATAGTGTCAGTGTGTGTGAGTGTGTTCCATGGTACACTTAATTAGGACATAAAATACACGGAATGAGAACACATGCAGTTCCAGGGATAAAATGAGGTTAAACAATCTGGAACTTATTTGCTGGGTAGTGGCATCTTAAAGCATCTGGGACTTGTAGATTCCAATACCATTGCAGCCTTATAACTTACTTAAGCCTTATGATAGACAAGCATTACATTGTATTAAACTGTTCAAAATACAAACGTTTTCATACAATACTAATTGCAATACCTCTGCGGCACTGGCACTTGTCCAAGACCCCAAAGCTTATTTAGTTTGGAGGTGCCTTTTTTCCTGTGGAAATATTGGCAGGCTACATGTACATATACTTACTAGTACAGACGTTGGGTTTAGCTGAGCTGTGTTCCCGTGTGTAAATGTTGTTAAGAAGATGCTGTGTGTATCAACAGAATCCAGATGCTGCCCGGTTATTGTAAGTCGTCTTCCCCCTCTGCAAACAACACGCACAGATATATCATAAACGCATTTTCATCACTGAGATTTAGCAAGAAGCTAAACTGCAGAGTCTACTCACCAGGGCTGCATTCAGACTGGCCTTTGAGAATGTAGCAGCATGAATGCCTCGCTGATGAGTTAGTTACCAGCCAAGACTGCTTTTATGCATCATGATAATTGATATAAGCACAAGTTACTCACTCCCTCTCCAGTGAGCAAAACACGTTATACAACATTTCATGACGTTATATAACTTTTCCATAAGGCTCCTTACTATAGCAAAACATTATATAACGTTTATGACGTTATTTTAACGTAAAATAACGTTTTCTTGTTAGCTGGGTCACTGCCTTATGACCTTACTCCCTCACCCTTCTACCAACCACTCCCTGGCCCAGTAAACACAACTTTATTATAGAAACATTATCAAACGTATATAAACGTTTTGTGAACGTTTTTAGGGTCCTCTAGCAAACCCCACGTAGCTCTTTAAATGCAGACGTAGCCTATCTCTTTAGTTGAGTTGAGTTGAAATTATTTTATTTAGAATGTATAAAGTAAGCCCAGGGCCTGTTTGCTTCATACAGTCCCAGGTAGAAAAATATCATGATAAATATCATAATTTATCATATTGAACCATGATCTAACATGATTTATCATGATAAATCATAATTAAGCATGTTTTGGTCTACCATGATTAATCGTGATAAATCAACCTTTATTATGATATTACCTCTTGAGAGGGGAAATCATGATTAATCATGTTTTCTTCTACCATGATTAAATATGATTAATCGTACTATATCATGATCTTACCTCCTGAACGACCAAATCATGATAAATCATGTTTTCATCTATCATGATAAATCACATTTTATTGTGATAATTCCTCTTTGGAGGGAAAATGATGATTAATCATGTTTTCTTCTACCATGATTAATCATGATTAATCATACTATTTTATGATCTTACCTCCTGAGAAGCAAAATCATGATAGATTATATTTTTCTTTTTTTCATGATATGTCATTATAAACCATACTTTATCATGATCCAACCTCTTTAGAGGGGAAACATGATGTATCGTGATTTCACCAAATCATAGTCAATCATAATTCATTATGATGCATCATAATTTTATCCATTGGGAGAGAAAACATAGTTCATCATAATTCTACCTGAGGATTAATCATAATGTATTATGACTGGTCATGATCAAACCCATTGAGAGGAAAAACATGATTTATCATGATTTTATCTTCCTATAATTAATCATGATATTTCATGATTCATCATGATTTGACATATTGAGTGAGAAAACATAATTTATCATGATTTTATTTGACCATGACTAATCATGATATATCCTGATTTACTATGATCTCTCCCATTGGTAGGAAAAACATGATTTATCACGATTTTACCTGATCATGATTTCTCATAATCTCACCCAATGAGACGGATACTTGTTTTATCATGATTCTACCTTACCATAATTAATCGTAATATATTATAATTAATCATGATTTATATATTGAGAGAGTAAACATAATTTATCATGATTGTATTTGACCATAATTAATCATAATATATCATGATTTATTATGATCTTTCCCTTTGATGGGAAAAACATTATTTATCACGATTTTACCTGACTATGATTAATCATGGTGTATCATGATTCATCACAATCTCCCCCAATTAGAGGAAAAGATGATTTATCATGATTTTACCTTACCATAACTAATCCTAATATTATCACGATTCATCATAATTCCATGCATAGAGAGGAAGCATAATTTATCATGATTTTATTTAACCATGATTAATTGTAATATATCATGATTTATCATAATATCTACCTTTGATGGGGAAAACATGCATATATCTTACCATGATTAATCATGATATTTCATAATATGTCATGGATACACCCCATGATAATAACCAGGGGAATTAGGGAACCCTTTTATTATATAATGTTTCAAGGCTGGGTACAACCCGTGATACTACTATAGATACTAGGGGAGCTATGGGACACTGATCCCGTTATTATGCATTATTTTAAGGCTTTTTGAGGGGCACAACCCGTGATACTAACCAGGGGATTTAGGGGACCCTCATCCCGTTATTATGTATTATTTTGAAGGCATCTACAGGGGTACAGCCCATGATACTAATCAGGGTACCTCGATCCGGTTTTTATACATTATTTTGAGGGTTTCTGGAGGGCTACAACCCGTAATACTGCCCAGGGGAATAAGGGGACCTGCATCCCTTTATTATGCAATTTTCTTATTATGCTTCTTATTGTAGGTACCACAGGTATTTTGAAGATAAATGGCTTAGAGATTCGGCAATAGCATTGTTAGAAAGCTTGAAAAGAATGCGAAGGAAGGACATCAGTTATGTTGAGATCCTTTGAACGGTTGATTTATTATGAATTTTTAAGAAAAAAAGTTTTACCTTACATTTGTCTTTTTTCCTAACGGGCCAATTGAGCATTTTTAGGTTGGTCATACATCAAATATAACACAGCCAGATTGTGCTTGATAGCAATTTCATGATAAACCATATGCTCCCTTTGGGAAATGATCTTGGTATGACATCTGTTTGCACACAACTTGACATGACATGCCCCTCAAAATGCTACTTTGCACAGGAAAAGCTTGTGAAAATAGGCATTCTTCCATTATCAGGCCATATACAACTTCAAGGGTTTTAGGCTGAGCACCTTTATATTGTGGAAAACATATGTACAACTGGTAAAGAGTGTCTTGATTTTTTTTTCATCACATTCCCATTGAGATTTAATGACCTACTGGTGTTTAAAAATGACAAAATCACTTATTTACAGCCTTGTCCCAATCATAAGCCAGTGGTCACCTGCAAGCCCATCCTATAAAAAGGGCGATAGAATCACAACCAGTGGTCGGATTGTCTTGAAATTCGAAACAGAGTATATCTTGAGAAGATATTTTGGGAGAGGACCCAAAAAAAATTCCGCCCCCCCAAAACCCCCCCCCCCCCCCAAAAAGAAAAATTTCCAAATTTCTCAGAGCCTATATATTTCTATGGATAAAGGAACACAAATAAATTTTGCACTTTTGGGGGGCAGATTCCTCTTTTCAGGAAGGGGTGGTTGTATTGAAATTCCACCATCTGCTCTATTCCCCTACTCTACCATGGAGGTCAGCACACAATTATATCTTTGGAGTCTATTTTAGATCATAATGAAAGCAGGGTTGGTATCATAATGCTTAAACTATAGAAAATAATATAGATTACAAAGTGGTGTTTAGCTTGGTTTTATAGTAAACATATACACAGGTAGTGGGAGTGGAGTGGTGGTGGCTGCTAGCCCCATTCACCTGTCCTCTGCCATGCATGAGTGCACCTGGCCCCTGCAGTAAGTCCAGTAAATAAAGGCACTACAGTCAAACTAATGGCAAAATAAGTTTGAATATTGGTTTTCACTTACTTCATATGAGTATGCGGCAAGAAAATTATACACCACATTCATCCCTAGGAGTGCCTCCAAAACCAATATGGCCACAACTAAACCAGGTCAAAGTGAGGGAATGATGCATGTATGGGATAAATCATAATCCCCAATTAATTCATATATATATATATATATATATATATATATATACATATACATGTATATATAGAGAGACAGAGAGACAGAGACAGAGAGAGACAGAGAGAGACAGAGAGAGAGAGATGAAAATATCTATTCTATCAACCTTATTTTGAGTTTTATGTACTAGAGTCGAAACACCTGGTACCATATTCCATTTTACCAGAGAGTGTGGGGAACAGGGAGAGGGCTAATAGGGACCTTTAGCAACCACGTGAAAGCTCATAAAACGCAGATGTAGCAGTGCTCAAGGCATAGGATGCATCTGGGTTAAATGAGCTACGAGGGGTTTGCTAAAGGTCCCTATCAGGGAGCTGATGGTTACCACTTCTCCCAGTCAGATTAATTGAATTACTCTTTATTCCTGAAAAACTTAAGAATCCTGAAGGGTATAAGTATTATTATGCACCCCTGTCCCCCTCATCCCTGGTTGCCATGCTGCCATTCATAGTGTTAGATTCCGACCATTTGAGTAGTACATTACAAACAGGTGATGGTACATTCTGACAGTGGTTCATTCAGGCAGTGGTACATACTGGCTAAGGTTCCTCTAAACCCACCACTGACCTTCAAAAGGTACATTGGCCCCTTGGCCTCATTGTTAGCATGTCTGACTTCAGATCTGAGGGGAACACCATTGTAGGTTTGCATCCTGGTGGAGCTGACTGTGAGTTTTTTAGCTTCCCTCCCCTCTCAAGAGGGGTCAGGATTTTACACACTGCCCCCCCCCCCTCAGGAGGGCTAAACTCTTTTACCCCCCAACCCCCAATTCGCTCTATTACAATGAAAACAATGACAAGGTCTACAGACATTTAAAAAACGTTTTTTTGCAAACATTATTTTTGGTCAACGTTTTAACATTTTCCAAACATTGGGAAAACGTTTGTAAAAACCTCCTGCAAATGTTTTCCAACCATTAGGAAAATGTTATTTGTTAGCTGGGTAAGAACCATATAAGAAACTTTTTCTTGCAATTTTGTTGCCTCTAAGCTATATTCTTTCCCTTCACTTCCTGGAATGTGGGTCTGTATTGAGGGCCTGTACCTAATTGTGCTCCCATACACTGACAGTGCATACACCTACCAAATCTAGGACATGGCCAGAGGGTGATCATAATTACTTTACCAAGATTATTTCCTAGATTTAGTCTCACATCGGCCCCATCCATCGAATTGCATGGCTGTTTCAACATGGGTATTCTAGATAATCTGAGCTTTATGGCATGGTGCGGCACAATCAATTCTTTTGAGAATTGCTTGTCCATTTAAGATGTTTTATTATTATTATTGCAGCCATAATTTCAATAAAATTTATTCATAATTGTGCCGGGGATACAAATAAAGGTTTGAATCATAGCTATCCAAAGTTGCTCATATTGTATAGGTCCAACCCATGGTGACATCGCAAGACCACTGGAAAGGAAAGTCAGGAAAATTGCCTAGTAGAAAACAGGTGACAAAGTGTCTAAATGATAGGAAATGAGCTTTCAGCAAAAAACAATTTTCATAGACTAAGGCTGCACAAAATTGAGAGCACTGATAAAAGATGGGACCAGGTGATCCATATCTTTCCGATTAGTGGTCTGTTATTGCTGTATGATTATTGGTCTGGCTGTGAAGAGCATGTAAAGATTGCTCTTATGCTCTGAGATTTGGGCCTTTTCACGGGAGCGCAGCGCTCCTCTGGGGTACCTACTTATTGTCACAGAGAAAAATGTAAATATGTCTATAATGCTAACAAGGTATAGAGTTAGGTACTGATACCCTTGACAATTAATTCATAATAATCTGGGTACAGCCCCCCCCCCCCGACACACACACACACTTTTTTACACTCCTCCCCATCCAGCCAACACACACCTTCCCTGTGAGTGAATGCTGTTACCACAGTGCAGCAGGTATTACAATGAGAGGTGTGACTGAGCATCCAGCCCCGGCCTACACACTATGTCTACCCGGCTGCATTTAAACAATAGGTAATGTGCGACCTACATACATGCACCAGCCAATGAGAGCCCTTCAGCAGTACACTTTTTGGGTTTTGAATCATTCAGCAGTGCAAACGGACAGCAGCACATGTATGAGCTGCTGGTTGTAGTACTACAGATATAGTGGGTACTTTTTACCCCTTATAGGCATCTTGCTAGTCAGTCTTCAAAGGTGGTACGTCTGTATTACAAAGTACATTATTATTTTGATTGATCAGTTTTAATGTTATGCTAAGGCCATACAACAATGCACCCCAAAGACTGCCCCGATGCACCCAGCTCAGTGTGAGGTGTTAGGTATGGGTTATGACATATACACGACTGTGCAGAAGATGGACCACATGTACATATGCATGTGCCTCCAGGTAGGTTTGCACTACCATTTAATAATTTATCCTTTGTACATATTCCAATAGTATACATTTGAATTACATATCATGACATTACGTTTACCCTTCTTAATCGGTGATTTTAAAAGATCAATACATGTACTATATACACATTTTTCTACTACCCACAGGAAAGATTAGGTGAAGGAAAACGCAGGAGCTGGCAATTACTTCAAGGGGCTGGCCCTTGCCTCTAGGGAGGGGTCCCGGCCCCCCCCCCCTCCCCCTAACACAATGAACCTATTGCCTATCTGTCTCTGTCTCTGTCTCTGTCTCTGTCTCTATCTGTCTCTATCTGTCTCTCTCTCTCTGTATATATATATATATATATATATATATATATATACATATATATATATATATGGAAAGAATAAACAAGTTAAGCTGAATTCAATTATATATGCATACTGTAAACGTAGATATTTTCGCGCATCTAAATTTTCGCGCATCTAGCACATAAAGGCATTTTCGCGCAATCATATTTTCGCGCATATGCAATCAGGTAATCTTTAGCTACATGCCAGTTTTTACGGTTTTTCAATCGGACAATTATTAAGGGTTTTACAGCCCAAAACTATTGTTCAAATATTTTGCCCCCCAAGCCCCTTCCAACGGGGGGTGGGGGATGCAAACTCTTCTATTGCAGAAATATGTGGCATTGTCTGAATGTCATATTGATAGTTCTTATCGTAAGTATATTTTGAGAGTTCCATGCACATCATGCTTCAAAGAGAAGCTAGAAGATCTAGAATCTTACTGTCAGATTGGGGCATTCTGTGGTCATATTGCTCCAGGTAACTTTGGAGTCTACCTCCAGATCAGTGTACCTGTATTCTGAGGAGTTTATCAGTATTAATTTTGTCAAGAACATTTGGAAAAAGCTGAAGTTTGATTGGTGTTTTTATTTTGGTTTATAGTTTTGATTTTCCAAGTCTCCAAGCCACCAGGAGGACCCTCAAAATGGGCGACATAGTGATGTGATTTTTCCAGCATGTTAGATTTGGTAATCAAGTCTCTACTGTGATGCAATATAGAGTGCCAGACATCATTGGAAAGCTAATTTTTTGTGCATAATTTTCGCGCACATCATATTTTCGCGCATATACCTATGTGTGCGTAATGCGCGAAAATATGTACTGAGCGAAAATTAATACGTTAACAGTAGATAAAGTAGAGCAGTTATATCCCGTTATCATACAT
This sequence comes from Harmothoe impar, assembly GCA_947462335.1. Classification (NCBI taxonomy): domain Eukaryota; kingdom Metazoa; phylum Annelida; class Polychaeta; order Phyllodocida; family Polynoidae; genus Harmothoe; species Harmothoe impar. The sequence continues at coordinate 62,344,133 of OX381714.1, forward strand.
AATGTTAAGGCTTCTGGAAGGGTACAACCTGCAATACTAACCAGGGGGGCTAGGGGACCCTGATCCCGTTACTATACATTATTTTAAGCCTTCTGCAGGGGCACAACCTGTACTAGAACATGGTTAAATTTCCTCTTTTTGTCACAGAGAAAAAAAAGTGTCCATAATACTAACAATATATATAGGACTAGATGATAATATACACCCCACGACACCCCCCCCCCCCCACGGCCCCTTGTGGCGGCGAAGCTGTGAAAAGGCCACCATCACACCCATTGTGATAGGGGTAGAGGTGCGACCATACAACAATGCTCCCCTGAGACAAAAGCCCTGACCCCATGGAGCCGGCCTCAGTCTGGGTGTGAGTGGGGGTTATTTTTAAACAGGGTGACCAGTACCGTAAAACCTCGCGTATAAGCCGCGGCTTGTACGCGAATCAGACTCAGCTTTCTTTTGATACCAAACATGCCTATATAGGGTGCGGCTTATACGAGAGTTTTTATAAGTATACTACAGTACCAAATTAACAATTTTCAGATGGCCTCTGCGGCTTATAAGATCGCACCAAACTCGGGGTGCGGCTTATACGCGAGTTAGGCTTATACGCGAGGTTTTACGGTACTCCACTAGGCAGCAGACTGACGATGTGTACATGCATGTGGACATATTCACATGTGAATATATATTACATGATATAGGTAGGTGTATTGAAAGAGTCTGTTTAATAAATGTTTTATAATATAGATATGTATACGCAATATATAATAAAGTCTATTTATTATGTATGAATAATTTTAGCATAGAATAAAGCTGTGTTGAGTAAATGTAATCTGTTTTGTTTCATTTCACAGGCAAATTTCTCATAAGAATAATTAACATCACCTTTTTTCTCGTCTTCTTGCCTTCCAGGGACCGGCCCTGCCTTCCAGGGACCGGCCCTGTCTTCCAGGGACCAGCTCAGCCTTCCAGAGACCGACCCAGGCCTCAAGAACCAGCTGAATACCATTAGATGATGAAATTGATGATGGATGCATTGACCCCTCACCCCAGTCCCACAATAAATATATTGTCTCTCCGCATTGAAAAAAGAATTCGTGACATTTAAAAATGATCTATCATGATTAAAGTACATGTATCACAGTACAGTAAGATAAATCATGATGTATATCATGATGTTTAGAACATGATATATATTATGATAATTATCATACTACATGCAAAAATGTATCATGATATAGTAAAATAAACCATGATACTTATCATGGTACATATAAATCTTAGTTTGTCATGGAAATCATGATTTTTATACCATCACATATCATTATAAATATCATATTAAATAAATCATAGTTTTCATGAAAATTATGATTTTTAGACCATGATATATCATGATAATTAACATGATTATATTATAATAAACCATATCCACATCATAAAACATAATGCATAAAGCATAATAAATCATGATATATCTGGACAAACATACGTGGTGAATCACTTCTTATCATCAGAAATCGTGTTAAAATAATCATGTTGTTTTCACAGATATCATAATTTCCAAAACTTGAAATAATGTGATACTTAATGTGATTACATCATAATACTTATCATGAAGAAATATATTCAATTATGATAAAGTATAATTAATCATGATAAATTACGATTCATCATGGGAACTTTCATAAGGTAAACCATATAATATCATGGTTTATTATGGTCGTCATCATGATAGATCATAATATTAACATGATCTATCATGTTTTAAAAATCATGATATCCGTGAAAAACACATCATTTTTTCAACGCGATATAATCATGATATTAGTTATGATACTTTTCTACCTGGGGTATGGTGGAGTATAACCTCTGATCTTTTTGAGATTATGAACATATACCGTAAATTCTCGCGTATAAGCCTAACTCGCGTATAAGCCGCACCCCTAACTTTGACAAATTATATAAGCTGCAGAGGGGGTCTGAATATTGCGATTTTGGTACTGTAGTATACTAATAAAAACTCTCGTATAAGCCTCACCCTATATAGGCATGTTTGGTATCAAAAGAAAGCTGAGTCTGACTCGCGTACAAGCCGCGGCTTCTACGCGAGAATTTACGGTAGATTCCTTATGGGAATGTGATACTACGTTTGATGAGCTACATCGGGTTTGCTAAAGGTCCCTACTTTCAAGTCAATTTAACGTTACTTCCATGTTTGCCTAGGTTATCTTACTGTTAACATGTGGGTTCAAATATTCAGATTAAGACAGTGATTGCAGTAGCGAAAACGTGTTGATAGCTACAGGATTCAAACCCCTATTTGTGATTAACATAGTATTCTCAATGAAAAAATCATTCCTTTTACAAAAACGATTTTCTTATATGGGGCTATTGTTATACCGTGGAAACATATATTCGCATTGGTAGCAATGCAAGCAGAAATGGGAATTGATCCACCAGCCTTTCATATTAAGATCCGAAGCCCTAATCACTATACACTACCTTGGCCGGAGTAAGTAGGAACCTGTAGAAAGGTCCATATCAATAGCCTGTTTGACAACGAAACCCATTACCAACGTGTCTGTGTACCGCAACTTGTGATAGAGACAGTAGGCACATTTAGCAAACCTGACGTAGCTCATTTAACTCAGACGTTAAAAAGAATTCCGGAAAGTGTAGGATGTGCAAGTAAACACACCTACGTTATTTAAACCTAATTTCATTATGTAGAATAACGTTCAGATGTAAAGGTTATTTTAGGTTATTGAATGTATTGAAAATTAAAGAAACATAATTTGAATGTTGTATGAACCTGATTACCATGTTTATTAATGTATGATGAAAACGTTCTTTCCACGTTTAATTGCGTTTTAAATATTATCAAGTGGGTTCAAATCCTAGGACCAGCAATGAGAGAGAGAGGTAGAGAAGGAGAGAGTGGGAGGGTGAAACAGGGAGAGAGGGAGGGAGAGAGAGAGAGAGGGAGAGAGAGAGAGAGAGAGAGAGAGAGAGAGAGAGAGAGAGAGAGAGAAGGAGAGGGAAGAGTAAAGAGAGAGGCAGAGGGAGAGCGAGAGAGACAGGGAGATGGAGACATGCTCAAGAAAAGTAATGAACCTCCCCAAATATTGAATTGACCAATGTGTGTTTTCCCCACTTCTCACAAGGGGTCACTATTGTCAATGGTGTGCACTCATCTGTGGAGGCCGCTGCTAGGGAAAGGATTGGGGTGGGGTTGGGCCTCTAATTGGTCTGGCACTGCCTTTACTATGATGTGAACGGCTATGCAGCCCGGTTACATACTAGTAGTCCCAGTAATATAATGGAGTGGTCATTATTCAACAGTGACCGGTATGGGGTGTGTATGATTGTAGAGGGGGTGTGGGTGTAGGTATTGTTTGAGCATTGTTTGACCAGTAGATCCCCTCCGTTTAGGAAGTGTTCATATATCAATTACAGGTGGGGTTAGTCTTGAACTGTAGTAACATGCAGGATTTTTTCTCTAAAACCTGGCATAGTTTTATATCCCCCCCTACCCTCAAGATGGGACAGAAATTTTTACGATCCCCGCAAACCCACCAACCCCTGTAATTAATAAATAAACACTCCCTTAGAGTATAGCGTACCAATGCGGGTAGTAAAAGGGGCCCTCCCAGAGCCAAGATTTTGTGTTTGCATTGGAAACGATACGCTATGGCAGGGCTCTTCCAGAAAGTGCTGGCAGTCCTAAGGATATATTGCGCCCTCTCCCTTGCTTGATAATGAGCCCTCCCAACACTCAGTCTACCTGGCTGGTACACCAGGACCAGGTAGTCCGTCTGGGGTATACTATAAGTGCATGGTCCAGTACTGCTGCATGTACCACATTCAACTAGATGCTTAATATATTGCCCCTTCCTTACTCAGAATAGTCTATTCTTCCACACTGTCAGTACCCTCTGCTCCAGAAATAGCCATCACCTCAAAAGGGTATAATACATCCAGTGCTAATTATAGAGATGGGCGGGTTTAATATGGCACTTCAATACAGATTGTATCAGGGTTACTACCCCCTGAACAGTGTGGTCATTGGAGATGTGAGTCTCTAAATAGATTATGTTACACAATCCACTTACCCCTCTCTATGTGAAACTTGTATATTCCTCAAGTTATATACAAGTAATATATGCTAGTCACCCAGTCCTTTATTGATAGTTGGTTATCTCAACAACCCCCATTCTTCTTGGTAAATCCTTCCTGGTTTTTCTCTACTTTTTGGGTCATAACGGTAGAATATGCTTTCTGTGAAACCTTAGTGCAGGATACACTGAGCTCCCTTTTCCCAGCATTAAGAGTAGAGAAAACCATGTAGGATATACCTAAAAGAATTTGAGTTTATTGAGATCATTGGCGGATCCAGGGGGGGGGCCCGACGGGCCTTGGCCCCCCCCCCCAAAGAAAAAAAAAAACAGAAGAAGAGAGGAGAAAAGAGGGGGAAAAGAGAGAAGGGAACAATACCATATATATACACAGTCTATACCATCAACCTTTTCTTGGGGGGGGGGGGACATGCCCCCAAACCCCCCTATGGCTGCTGCGCTTTGTTTGCGCTGCGCGCGGGAACATACAGTCACTCCTTGGCTGGCTAGGTTTGGGCCCCCCCCTCTGGAAAATCCTGGATCCGCCACTGGAGATACTAAGAAAATAATTACCAGCTATCAATGAAGGACTATCTATGGTTGTAAAATGTAACTTTATTCCTAAGGACCATACCTTCTCTACACAGAAAGGGGTAAGTGGATTGTGTAACATAATCTATTTGGAGACCTACTCCACACCTCCAATGACCACACTGTTCAGGGTGCAGTAAACTCTACCACGACATCCTCCCATCTCTATAGTTAGCTATACAATCCAAGGCCTGTGATTTTCATATCAACCTTTTCTTCAGATGACCTTTTTTTTCGCAGCTAACTACATATAATTATATATATGTGCTTTATGTTTAGTGAATGACAGCTATGTAATGAACCTCCTGGGTAGTGACTAAGTTTACTGTGAATTACAACAGATGTATTCATCCCTTATGTGGTGATGGCTATTTTTGGGGAAGACAATGTAGAAGACTAGGCTATTCCGAGTAAGGATGGGGGCGATATATTCAGCACCTAGCCACAGGTTGTATATGGAGCAATACTGAACCATCCACCTGAAAGCATAACTTACGTTTAAAAGGTATTCACCCTCAAGTATATGAATTTAAAATACCCCAGTTTCAATATATTAGTCTACAGGGGAGGGTGGAAGGTTGCTCTTCTGAGGTTGCTTCAAATAGAAACTATACAGATGTAGGAAATATGTTCTTGTAAAATAGTTCTTCACTATATGGTGTGGTTATGTGTGGGGCCAGTGGATACATGTGTACAGGCAAGGGGAAAGAGATATCCAACGAAAATGTTTACTTTAAAATTGATATCGTGAGCTTTCCAGTGATATATTACACAAGAAGATATCATTTCTAGTTTTTGAGAAATGGCTATATGAAAATGGGTGGTCATTGCCCCATCCAAAACCCGAATAAGCTCTAAGTGTCATACTTTCCTAGATATCTCTATCTAATTAGCATAATTAGAACAATTAGAAAATTATCACACATTTTTATCCTATAGGCCATAGATCTAGAAATGATAATTCTATTCTGTTTCGACCATAGTAATCCTCGTGAATCATTCTGTTAATGGGCTACTTCATTTTCTTTATTTGGAATGAAAATCACATATCAACAAAGACACCCATTTAGGCTCTATAACGTTATTTTTGCATTCCAAATAAGGAAGCTTTTTACCAAAAATAGAATGTTTTGAATAGAATTATTGAATTCTCCAGAAAAAAGTACAAAAAAGGAATTATTAGCCTGTTTCTTCCATTTTAGGCCATGGTGGAGCCCCCTGGTGGCTAAAAATGGTACTAATCCCGCGGGGATACCCCTTTCTGCTTGCCTGCTCACATATGGTCATTCAGCTGTCTGATAATGTAATATATATATATATTATATATATATATATATATATATATATATATATACACACACATATATAGATAGATAGATAGGTGCTTTAAAGGTAGATCCCCAGCAAAGAGTACCAGCCAGTGGTGTAGGAAGGTAGGGTGGGTGGGTGTAGCGTGGATAGCGGGGTTGTGGCATCGGGGGGGGGGTGATGAGAGAAAGGGGTGTCAGGTGTATATATTTTTATAATATATATATATATATATGTGTGTGTGTGTGTGTGTGTAATGTATACATATATATATACATAAACATAGATAGGTGCTTTTATACGCAGACCCCAGCGCGGGGACCTTTAAGGTCAAATTTTCACGGTCGGTTGGATGACCGCTTGCTTTAGCATTGAGGACCCCATAGGCAGGTTGGGCCCATGTACCCTATAGCTACTATTCCGTAGCCTTAAAGAGAGAAACGGTGTGTAGGTAGGAATAGAACTGAGCCCACAGACCAATAGATTAGTACAGGAATAACCACTAAAAAGTCCTTTAGCCTTTTTAGTAGCATTACCACACCAGAATTATAGATGAATTTATCTGTATCACTTATGATTCTATCTGATGCGTCTTGGCATGGGGATTTCAGAACTATTTTCGGTTAAGCTCTATCTTTATTGGTTCTCTTTAAATCATAGATTATAAACGGCAAAATATGGGGACTTATTGGAAGAATTTGCAATGATAAACCTATGGGGCCCGTGGACCCCCTGCTCCCCTCCACTTTTCAAGTAAAATCAAGCATTAAATGCTTATTCTTAAGTCTGGCCACAAGCTGTGGGTATCATTTTGAAGAGGAAGTAATCAGCTTTTTGGAAATGTAAACATTAATTTCCTCTGATTAGTACAACCTTTGCGGGATTTCAATTGAAATAGCCATGTAATGGTAAATTTGGAGGTATTTCATTTACTATAGAAATGAATGCAAAATTATATTAAAACTGTTTCACAAGGCAATTTCAGTTAAAATCCCGCAAAGGTTCCACCATACATAGCAAAATGATGCTTACATATTTCAAAAGCCCTTGACTTCCTCTACAAGAAAATGTATACAGTAAAATCCCTCAAAGCTTTTGTCAATGGTACAAAACTTTTTTTTAAAAAGGGACCATAAAAATCGTGAAAAACTATAGTAGAATCCTCCAATAGGCATTGTAGCTCCATTTGGTAATGCTATTTTTAGTGGTTAGTGGTTAGTTCTATATGGAGACCCAGCTTATGTTACTTATGAAACCTCACCACATATAACCCCTCTGTCCACCCCACCTCCAGGAGAGAGAGCCCAGGAGACCACCGGAGAAGGCACACCTCCAGCAGCCCCACACACCCCACTCAGCCTGCACACACACACACCCAGGAGGCACAACATTGAGGCTAACACAGGAGGAAACCACACCTACAATTGAAGGTATATACTGTTTACTGTTGGCTGAGTGTCTTCACATATAACTTCTCACACCACTATTCCTATACAGGGAACAGGTAGGGGACGGGAAGGCATTGTTAGTACGCACTACTACTAGGGTACAGTCCTTTTAACTAGACCATACCAGTGTAGTGGTAAGGTGCATGGTTCTAGGGTGTACCATTTAAATGGTACATATAGTGTGATCAATAGACCATGAACACTAGCCTATGGGTGACAGCAGATGGGTCAAAAGCGACCTGGCGACCTGGGCCGTTTTGGAGGCGAATTTCGACCTAATGCAATAATAAAAGCGACCTAGCGACCTTTGGCCAAAAATGACAGTAGGATAAAGGGTCCAAAAAAGCGACTTTGTGACCTGGACCCCTTAATTTCGGCGACTTTCCGAAATCAGGGGGGACCCATCTGCACCCCCCTATGGCAAGGTCTACAGTCCCCTCACTACCTTATCTGTAATCACAGAACAATAGGTGTTACTTACATCAACAATGAGGGCTAGGATTGGGGAGAATATCTCAATTTTCCTCATGATTTCCCCCCATTTATGACCTTACCATTCCAATAGGACATAAAACCAAAACGCAGAGTGATAGATCAGTGTCTAGTGTACTTCTCTGTATTATTATTTCTATCAGCAAATCTAACAGAAAATTCGGAAATTGATTTTGCTGGGTCTCTATAAGGGTATTTAATAAATGTGTCATGTTTGATACATGATATCTAAATGAATATGAATGATTGCAGTTTCTAAATTGGCCAGTGTGGTCATTACTATATCCTCTTTCTAATGGTACCAAACATGATATATAGTACATGGTGATTAAAAGAGAAATATAAGATAAATGCTCAGATACACTGATCCTGGTGGGCAGGCCATTATACTAGTACGCCCTTGGTAGTGAGTACAAGTACAGTTTACTTAGGGCGCACTAGAATAGTGGTCCTGCCCCAGCTAGAAAAATACTATAGTAAATACTATAGTATTTACTATAGTAAACTTACTATAGTAATTTCACATACTATAGTAATCACTATAGTATACTGTAGTACATTCACTGTAGTTTACTACAGTATACTATAGTATTTACTACAGTAATTTTACTACAGTTTTTTCACGGACTATAGTAAACACTATAGTATACTAAAGTAGATTAACTGTAGTTAACTACAGTATACTATAGTAAAGTACAGTGTAAACTGCTACAGTAGGTTACAGTAGATTTACTATAGTAAACTACAGTATACTATAGTAAAATATAGAAAATATATTATAGTTATACTATAGTTTTCATTGGGTGGTATTTTATTTTGGGGGTCTGTGATATTTCATCACCATCGGTTTCATCAACTATTAAAGGCCGGCTCCTGGAGCCGTGAGGCCGGCTCCTGGAGCCGTGAGGCCGGCTCCTGGAGCTTTGGTGCCGGGCCCTGGAGCTTTGGTGCGGCTACTGGTCCCGGAGGCTTGAGGCCGGGTCCTGGAGCCATGAGGCCGGGTCCAGGAGCCTTGGACCCCCCTATCAAGGGTCCCGACACTCCTCCCAGTCTTATGGACGCTCCTCCCGGCCCCCTGGGCGCTCTTCCCGTCGGCTGGGGAGTAGGAAAACAGGTAAACTTGTAGAAAAAAAAAAAAAAAAAAATCTCAAATTAGAGCAAATCACACATTGCTAGACGTAGAACTAGCCATAGATTCCTCTACTGGTATTCATTTTGGCTAATTATGAGTCTCAGTGAGGATTTAAGAATTATTCTTAATAAATAAACTATCTATCTATCTATCTATATATATATCTATATATAGATATAAATATATATTATATATATGTGTGTGTGTGTGAATGTGTATACTACAGTCTATATACACATATACTATATGGAGTTTAAATATCTACCGAAATGTACTCACTTTCTCTTACCCATGCGTCCATGTCCATCACTAACGCCGGTATACTAGTTCAAACTGCCACCCAGTCCTGCTACTGGATTCCTATTGTTCGGTTATAATGTATGTAGGTCACCACCACTGCATGCAGAGGAAGCCAGAAGGGTGAAAAGTTTTATGTACGGCAAGTGGTGTGGTATATCATGACGTATATATATTCGGGGGTATAGTACTTTTATCTCGCTTGGTATATTATAGGCAATTACAGTAACCTATAGGAAAAATACTACTGTTTGTGTGCGGGAAATACCATAGTAAACTATAGTAAAATAATACTACAGTCTACTATAGGGGGCATATATCCATTGCATACGCATATGTATATATATATATATATGTATATATATATATATATATATACATATATATATATATATATATATATATTTATTTATTTATTGACGTTGAAGCCTTTGGCTTGCAACGTCTTTGTACGTTAAGTTGCTCCCAGTGCAGTTGTGGCCAAAAATACCCTTAGCATAAGAGTCTACAGCCTAGCTTTTTCCCTTTTGAATTCCAGTACGAAAAATAGCGCGTTGGCTTCGCTTAGGGTCCATATGGGACCCTAAGGGCCATACTGGGGACTTCCCTACGGATCCTTATACCAAAAACCCTCGTCTCCCTCCTTGTTAAAGGCCCTGTACCTGAAGCAATGGTGCGCAACCTAGACCGTGATGGCCTTACTCCAAGGCCTAAGTTTGAAAATTTGTTGAATACTTTCCAATAAACACATAGCCCTATACTAATTTAACCCCTTGCATATTTATGTATCGTTGGAATGATGGACAAGGCAAGTCTAGTGGCATCTGAAAACTCACTGGAGCCCGCCTAAGTTTGTCACACCTAGCTAATAACCCCTTAAGGCCTGCTATTGATCTGATGGGAGATTCTGGCGATAATAAGGAGGCAAGAGTCTATAGTTGGACTTGGGCCGAGTGAGATAACCGGCCTATTTATTAACATACAATAAACAATCTGTCAAGCAAACAAAAAAAAGAATTTTATATCCTTTTACCACGCAAGCAAGCAAGCACCCATGCAACCTTCCCCGACCGCTGTTGGGCTAAGACTAACATGGTAACCAAGGGGCCGGCTTGGTTGACAACCGTAGTACATTGAACTAACACCAGGGGGAGTGACAGAGCTTCCCAAGCTAGCATACAGTAGTAGTTCTGATAGCGCCCACTAGGGGTCAGTATGGCGTGTGGTGAGTCTCCTGGACCAATACCATGAACAAACACGTTCGTTCCTCTACATTGATCTGATGGGAGATTCTGGCGATAATAAGGAGGCAAGAGTCTATAGTTGGACTTGGGCCGAGTGAGATAACCGGCAACACCCAGAAACAAACATCAGATAAGAAACATCATCTCCTGTATAAGTATAGTTCAATTCTTTGAAGACATGGCTTCTACCACCATCTTATCCAGGTCAATCCTTGAAGAGAGTGGCTTTGCTAAATATATAAGGGCCGTGAGGCTCGCCCAATCTCCTGTCTGTCTAATGTCCTCCAGTGGTACCCCACTAAGATGAAGAAACGCAGCTCCAGCGCGCCTGAGTGAATGTACCCCGGATCCCGGTACGTCCATATTAATAGTCTTCAACAGGCGTTTTAAATAACACATAACTACCGGGTAGGTCAAGGGTACAAGCTTGTTGCCCCGCCTAAGCATGAAAACAGGAGAATCAGGGCCGGCTGCAGGACAGTCATTGAAATGTTGTTTCAGTAAGGTGGCCGCACATAAAGGTGAACCTTGAGCATAAGTTAAGGGGACCAAGTGAGTCCTCTGGCCATATTGAATAGTTTTTGAGCTTGAAACTCTAAGTAACACGCCCCAGTACAAAAACCGCAGGGACTTCCTTCTCAAGAAATGCCCCTCCAACTTTAAATTATCAGGTATTAAATTACACTTGCGCAACAGAGATCTAAAGCTAGTAACAATACACGCCCATATAGAGCGTTCATTGACATCCAAATGATTCACAGACATGGACATATTCAAAAGATTCTCCAGACTCAAAGTAACCCTACGTGGCTCTGGGTCACCTAACACGCGCCTCAGGCCTTTCATAGTGGTATTAAATACAAAATCCAAGCGTATGTTTGAAACATTGTAACCAAAATATTTGTTTAGGCTGATAACTCCTGACACATAATTGTCAATACTAACGTAACACAGCGTATCTGATAAATAAACTGCAAACCTACACATAGTTTCTACAGTGGTTGGAACAACTGCAATCAATAATAAAGCACAAAAATTAATATACTTCCTCCATTGTGAAGCCTTGGTACGCCAGGTCGACTTTGCCCAACAATAAGCCCGTACCTGAGCTGCTCTAACATCCAGAGACCGACGCAACTGGGTGGCAGCTGGAACAACAACAATTTACCGGTACTTGTAAACCATTCTCATACAGTCTGGACAGGGCATCAGCTTCAATGTTTAATCTACCAGGTATATGAATAGCAACAATATGACAGTTATATAGAACAGTGAGCCAGAAAATACGACGTAAAAGATCCATAGCCACCGGATTTGCACTCTTACCGGTATTAACACATGACACAACTTGAGTATTGTCGGTATTGCACACAATTCTACGATCCCTCCAGCTTGGACCCCATCGCCACAGAGCCTCCACCAACGGGTACAACTCTTGAACATTAATGTTGTCCGGTACTTCCATACCCGGGCTGTGACACAAGTGACCGTGTACATCGTCTGAAGCGTCCAAGTCACACTCCCACATACCGGCCAACCAGTCGTCATGTGTAACAACACCAAAACCGGTACCTGAAGCGTCCATATGAATATAAACTTGGTCACATATCCGTCGCCCCACCATTCTTGCTTCACCATTGAACCAATGTGAAAAGTTTGTCCACCATTTTAGGTCTTCAAAAAATCCCTTGGTCAGGTTCACTCTCCTTCTACTTCCAGAGAAACCAGCCAATAGACCTATGGCTCTGTGAGAGAAAGTTCTGCCCCCACGAATAACTGTTGCACAATGCGCCAAAATCCCACATAACTTCTGGAGTTGTCTACGTGTCGCCTGACGGCGACCATCAAAAAACGCAAGCTCCTCCTTAAGCTTAATGAGTTTATCTGCCGGTAACAACAGCTTCATTTCTACAGTGTCAATGTCAATACCTAGGTACCTCTGAACTTTAGCTGGAGATAGCACCTTTTTGTAGGCTATATCAAACCCTAAAGAGCGCAATAAGCTATGTAGCGCCAACTGAGCTTCTTGACATAGTTCAAAAGTGTCCCCTATCACCAAAAAATCATCCAAATAATTGTAGCATGTATAACCACAACCTTTCATGTAGCGAGACACAGAGTCGGTGAGACTGTTAAATATATAAGGCGAGGCTCTGGCGCCGAAGGACAAAAAATTGTCCTGAATGTATGTGTCCGTATCACCAATCTTCCAACGCAGGCCTTGATATTTCCTATCACTAGGTCTAATGAGACAGCTCCTATAGGCTGAGGAAATGTCAGTGACCCCTAAAAAACAATGTGGGGTTATGCTATCACATATCTCGTCCATGCTACAGAACTTGAAGTGTTGAAAAGTAGCGGTCATGTAATTGTTAATGGATAGACCCTCTGGCCTACTGGCATCTGTTATAGGCCTATACCCTCCTGATGACTTCTCCACCGCGCCCAGAGAGTGTATGCAGTGGGGCTTCCTGTCCACAACTGTTAGTTTACCCCTTCCTAGCTCTGTCATAATAATATTATCCATATACTCAAAGGCGCCTACAGTGGCTGATTCATAATTAGCACAATCATACACCGGTACCTCAGCATGAGGATCCACTATTTTGAAACCATGTAGTATACCGTCTAAGATGAACAACCCATTGACATCCCAGCAATCATTGAAAACATTAGATTGACCTCCTGACAACATTTGCCTCCAACCCGCCGGTTTAAATTGAGAATCCACCCCTTGCACCTTGTGTCTTGCCGAAATATCCCACAAGGGCCTATATGACGCATAACTGCACAATAACTCGTCAAGATCCGAGAAGCACATTAACTCCTCACTATTTACATGACCATAACTGTCAAAGTCTGACGCCAGGTTGTCACTCAAACCTGACGTGGGGGCCACCCCCCCTGTTGCTGCTGGTTACGGTACTGACTACCATACCCCTGTTGTTGCTGTTGCTGTTGCTGTTGCTGTTGTGGGGGTTGACTGGCGTATCCTGACTGGTGACCACCAGCTTGGTGACCACCTCCTTGACTGCATCCACCCTTGGCCCTATGGCCTCCACGACAAACACAACACACATGCGCCTTGTGACATGGACTGTAGTTACACACTGTAAAGTTCCATGATGCGCATATGTCATCCGGGCACCAGATCCTGGGGGCTGAGCCAGCATTCCTGCCCCCTGAGTTACCCCCCTGCTGACGACCTTGCTGGTTCCCTCCACCACCGTGCAGCATTTTCATAGCGTCAACATATGCCCGAGTGTTCTCAATGCCGAAATGAGTGGCATTAGCAGTATGTTCAGCAGCTACGTAGGCGGTCTCCCCCTTCACCACCTTAGTAGTCACATCATGCTCATACCTTGCGACAGCTTTTGAAGTGTAGGTGGGGCGTATCTCCTTAAGCGTTATATACTTGAAATGTTCTAGATAGGCTGATGCTGAGAAACGCGCATCATTTGACTTCATGATGCAGTCCAGCACATTCACCATGCCAAATACTAGCTCCCGGTATGTCATCTCCTCGTATGACTTGTCATACGGGACGTGAAAGTCGGGCCGTATCCAGTGCCTGGAACGTTTACGACGTGCTGACTCACTGTTCCAAGCTAAAGCACTCATAATACCACCATGCTCACCTGTTGATGGCACTCCTCCCTGCTCGTCTCCCCCGGCCAGGCCGAGCGCCTGCAGACCCAGGCCGACGGACTCCAGGCCGGTCTGCAGCGTCGAAGTAGCCAGGGAAGCCCGATCCCGGGCCGACGCCGGGCTGCCATCGGCGTAGAACAGCATCGGTTGCCCTGGAGGTTGCCCTGGTGGTTGCGGTGGTTGAGGAGGAAAGCCTGGAGGAGGTTGGATTGGTGGATCGACATTGTTGTGATGCGAACCGGAAGCGCCGCCATGTTGGCCTGTAGCTGGTTGCCCGCCGGCTCCTGACGCGGACGCCTGACCTACTTTCTCCTCTAGTTTCGCATTCTCGATATTTAACTCCGCCAAGCGTTCCTCCAACTTTTTAAACTCCTGTTGCCGCAAAAGAATGTCCTTTTTCTCCTGTGCCAACCTTATTTGTTGCTCCAGGACCTCATGCCGGTCGATTGTCGGCGATGTCGGCTCTCCCACCTGCCCCAGGTCGGCCTGCACATTGCGGGCACGCCGCCTTTCGATGGTCATATTCAAACCCACATTCTCTGCACGATTGCATGTTGCTGACAGTAAGAAAAAAGAATTTTATATCCTTTTACCACGCAAGCAAGCAAGCACCCATGCAACCTTCCCCGACCGCTGTTGGGCTAAGACTAACATGGTAACCAAGGGGCCGGCTTGGTTGACAACCGTAGTACATTGAACTAACACCAGGGGGAGTGACAGAGCTTCCCAAGCTAGCATACAGTAGTAGTTCTGATAGCGCCCACTAGGGGTCAGTATGGCGTGTGGTGAGTCTCCTGGACCAATACCATGAACAAACACGTTCGTTCCTCTACATTTACACACACACCCCAACACACTTTAGACCTTCTTATACGCACATTGAAATAGGTTATGTTGGCCTCACCTAGCTAATAACCCCTTAAGGCCTGCTATTTACACACACACCCCAACACACTTTAGACCTTCTTATACGCACATTGAAATAGGTTATGTTGGCCTCAAAGGGTTAACCATATGGTGAATGTCGTCTGCTATTTCCTATGCCGCTCTCTGATACTTACCAGGCCACCACAAGCCTCACACATACCCCTTTTGTCATTAGAAAGTCGAATGAGTGATCTAATTTAGTACAATACGTTATTTCTCATTTCTGACAGCAGAATCGTAATCCCCAGGAAAAACTGATACACTTTAATAGGTCACATGCCTTATTTGATCAAATTCCAGGCGAGCAGGTGGGTGTGGGCAAGCAGGTGGGTGTGGGCAAGCAGGTGGGTGTGGGCATGCAGGTGGTTGGGGGCAAGCAGGTGGCTGTGGGCGTCGTCGCACGCCAGCCCGTAAACGCCGCCTTACGTCTCAGCCTGCAGCGGCATGTATCTTTTTCGCCGTGTCTGTCCGCCACGGGCGGCGTGAGTTGCAGATGATTTTGGCTGTAGGTGAGCAGGTGGCTGTGGGAAAGCAGGTGGCTAGGGGCGAGCAGGTGGCTGTGGGCGTCAGCGCCCGGCAGCGTGTAACCGCTGTTTTACGTCTCGGCCAAAAAGCGAGTCGATCCGAGCGTCGGCAGCGACACCATCGCCATTTCCGTTTCGCCCTGTCGGTCGGCTGCGGGCCAGGGTGTGCTACGTGTCCATGCCTTTGCCGTCGATCCCCTGTCCCCCCGCCCCCGTTCTCCCTTATTCAGTTCTCCCTTTATCCTGTTCTCCCTTTATCCCGTTTGCCCTTTATCCTGTTCTCCGTTTATCCCGTTCTCAGTTTATCCCGTTCTTTGTTTATCCTGTTCTCCGTTTATCCTGTTCTCCGTTTATCCCGTTCTCCATTTATCCCTTTATCCCTTTCTCCCTTTCTTCCATTCGCCGTTTATCCCGTTCACCTTTTATCCCGTTCTCCGTTTATCCCATTCTTTGTTTATCCCGTTCTCCCTTTATCCAGTTCTCCCTTTCTCTCTTTCTCCCTTCTCCCTTTCTCCCGTTCTCCCTTTATCCCGTTCGCCCTTCATCCCGTTTGCCCTTTATCCCGTTCGCCGTTTATCCCGTTCGCCGTTTATCCCGTTCGCCGCTTATCCCCTTCGCCGTTTATCCCGTTCGCCGTTTATACCGTTCGCCGTTTATCCCGTTCGCCGTTTATCCCGTTCGCCGTTTATCCCGTTCGCCGTTTATCCCGTTTTCCCTTTATCCCGTTCTCCCTTTATCCCGTTCTCCCTTTATCCCGTTCTCCCTTTATCCCGTTCTCCCTTTAT
Source organism: Harmothoe impar (assembly GCA_947462335.1). Taxonomy (NCBI): domain Eukaryota; kingdom Metazoa; phylum Annelida; class Polychaeta; order Phyllodocida; family Polynoidae; genus Harmothoe; species Harmothoe impar. The sequence continues at coordinate 62,360,641 of OX381714.1, forward strand.
CCCGTTCTCCCTTTATCCCGTTCTCCCTTTATCCCGTTCTCCCTTTATCCCGTTCTCCCTTTATCTCGTTCGGCCTTTATCCCCTTCTCCGTTTATCCCCTTCTCCGTTTATCCCCTTCTCCGTTTATCCCCTTCTCCGTTTATCCCCTTCTCCGTTTATCCCCTTCTCCCTTTATCCCCTTCTCCCTTAATCCCGTTCGCCCTTTATCCCGTTCGCCCTTTATCGCCTTCTCCGTTTACCCGTCCTGCGTTTATCCCGTTCTCCATTTATCCCGTTCTCCGTTTATCCAGTTCTCCCTTTCTCCGTTCTCCGTTTACCCGTTCTCCGTTTATCCTGTTCTCCGTTTATCCTGTTCTCTGTTTATCCTGTTCTCTGTTTATCCCCTTCTCCGTTTATCCCGTTTTCCGTTTATCCCCTTCTCCGTTTATCCCTTTCTCCTGTTTACCGTTTATCCCGTTTTCCGTTTATGCCTTTCTCCTGTTCGCCTTTTATCCCGTTCGGCGTTTATCCCTTTCTCCGTTTATCCCCTTCTCCCTTTCTCCCGTTCTCCCTTCATCCCATTCGCAGTTTATCCCGTTCGCCGTTTATCCCTTTATCCCGTTTATCCCGTTCGCCGTTTATCCCGTTTGTTCATTCCGTTCGCCGTTTATCCCGTTCGCCGTTTATCCCGTTCTCCGTTTATCCCATTTCTCCATTTATCCATTCTCCGTTTATCCTGTTCTCCCTTTATCCCGTCCTCCTTTTCTCCCGTTCTCCCTTTTTCCCTTTCTCCTGTTCTCCGTTTATCCCGTTCTCCGTTTATCCGTTCTCCGTTTATCCCTTTATCCCGTTCTCCCTTTCTTCCGTTCTCCCTTTCTCCCGTTCTCCCTTTTTCCCTTTCTCCTGTTCTCCATTTATCCCGTTCTCCATTTATTCCGTTCTCCCTTTCTCCCATTCTCCCTTTCTCCCATTCTCCATTTATCCCCGTTCTCCAATTATCCCCGTTCTCCCTTTATCCCATTTTCCATTTATTCCCTTCTCCGTTTGTCCTGTTGTCTGTTTATCCCATTCTCCCTTCATCCCATTCTCCCTTTATCCTGTTCTCTGTTTATCCCATTCTCTTTTTATCCCGTTCTCCGTTTATCCCCTTTTTTGTTTATCCCGTTCTCCGTTTGTCCCGTTCTCCGTTTATCCCATTCTCCATTTATCCCCTTCTCTGTTGATCCCGTTCTCCCTTTATCCCATTCTCCCTTTATCCCACCTATTTTCAACGTCACTACAGCTATGCTGTACACTTCCTTGCCCTTAAACTTAACCCTTTGCCCTTACACTCAACAATTGCCCCCTAGTATATATATGAAATTGGATGCAAAACGACATATCTCCATCCCAAAATTAAAGCTTTTTGTAAAGACACTTATACTTTGGTAACAGATTGTATACTGAGTAGGTCCTTATGATATGATTCTTGGAAAAGTGTTTAAGCATTATATTTCACTCTCCCTAATCTTCATTTTTGTCACTATCATCTAAAATGGAGCTTATGTTGTTTTGTATCAAAACCCTTTTTGGGAGTGTTCATTTATTAGTTACAGGGGGGGTGGTGGGTCTGGGGGGGGGGGCGTAAAAATTTGCGACCCCTCCTGAAGGGGGGGGGGCGTAAAAAATTCTGACCCCTCTTGAGGGGGGGGGCAACATTTTTCAGTGCCTTCGGCGAGGGGAGGCGCGAAACATTCCACGTGCTCTCAATGGGGGGAGGCGTAAAAAAAAATTCGTGCAAAATCTCACCACCCCTCCCCCCTGTAATTAATAAATGAACACTCCCTCCGTCTCCACAGACGCTAATCGTACCCCAAAGGGACTACATTTCGATATCATTTTATATATATTCATATATATATATGTTTAGAAAATACTCAAACTACAGTAAAATAAACTACAGTCTTCTATAGTGTCAAGGTGTGCGGGAAATACTATAGTATATAGTAAACTACAGTAAACTATAGTAAAATATACTACAGTTTACTATAGTGTCAATGTGTGTGGGGAACACTATAGTTTACTATAGTAAAATATACCATAGTTTACTACAGTATCAAAGTGTGCGGGAAACACCATAGTATACTATAGTAAACTATAGTAAAATATACTATAATTTACTATAGTGTGAAGGTGTACGGGAAACACTATACATGTAGTATACTATAGTGAAATATACTACAGTTTACTATAGTGTGAAGGTGTGCGGGAAACACTATAGTATACTATAGTAAACTACAGTAAACTATAGTAAAATATACTATAGTTTACTACAGTGTAAATGTGTGTGGGAAAACTATAGTAAACTAAAGTAAACTACAGTAAACTATAGTAAAATATACTACAGTTTACTTTAGTGTGAAGGTGTGCGGGAAACACTACAGTATACTATAGTGAAATTTACTACAGTTTACTATATGGTGAAGGTGTGCGGGAAACACTATAGTATACTATAGTTAACTACAGTAAACTATAGTAAAATATACTATAGTTTACTACAGTGCAAAGTGTGTGGGGAACACTATAGTATACTATAGTAAACTACAGTAAACTATAGTAGAATATACTATAGTTTACTGTAGTGGCAAGGTGTGTAAGAAATACCACAGTATACTATAGTTTACTACAGTAAACTATAATAACATATGATATAGTATAACACCATCTACGGCTATTTCAGGAAAAACTATAGTAAACTATAGTATACTATAGTAAACTACAGTGGATTGGGCACCACTTTACTACAGTAAACTATAGTATACTATAGTATACTGTAGTAAGCTATAGTATACTATAGTAAACTATAGTGTTTACTATAGTATTTTTCTAGCTGGAACTTTGTAATAAAAACTAGTACTTCTCAGCAAGCGAGTTATGTTGACCTGACTTAAACTAGACTATACCTATGCCTCCTGGCCACACCCATCACCACCACACCTGGTGGGGACCATTGGAGACAACTACAGGAAACATGGTCAAAACCCCAAATGGACCAATATATATTACACTGCTGGAGAACCTAATACACAATTGGTGTGAGAAGTTATGACATTTACAGTTAAACTTTGTATATCTCTTGTGTGCTGTTACCCTGGGTGTAGTTACTTGCAGGACAATGCATGGGAGCTCCTGGAGGTCAGGCAGTAATAAGGGGTGGGTTTCAGGTTACACGATCTGAGAATTGCACAACCCCAAACTGGGAACTTTCCAAGGTCACAGCTCCTATTGGGTTACACCCCTGTCATCACCAGACATTCCTGTAATAACTGACTAAATTATACTACTCTGGAGTAATTGTGAGAGCTTCTAGAGGGTCCAACATCGGATCACGTTTCTCACAACTGTGCCCGTACCGTTTGATCAGGGTCCGCTAGCTCCCCTGGTTAGTATGACGGGTTGTGCCCCTCCAGAAGCCTTTAAAATAATGTATAATAACGGGATCAGGGTCCACTAGCTCCCCTGGTCAGTATCACGGGTTGTGCCCCTCCAGAAGCCTTTAAAATAATGTATGATAACGGATCAGGGTCCGCTAGCTCCCCTGGTTAGCAGGGGTAGACACATTTTAAACCATGGGCCACCCGGGCCCGTAGCCTCAGACAGTTCTGGGCCCGGAAGTAAAACTATGGGCCCAGGAATTTTAATATCTAAATCAGTACATACTCACCAGAGGCTTAGAAACAAACTTAAACACATAATATTCCGGGTGGTGATACGTCTTTTTTTAATCTGTTCCATTATGATTTCTTCTCATTTGTTTTATTTGCACTCATTTTAAATGTACCCATCGAATCCCTTAATATACTAGGTCTAGCTTTATTGTAATAATATGTAAAATGTAGGAAGTTTCTGTTACAAAATGCAGGGTTACTAATTAACCCTGGACGCAAGATCCCCCCCCTTCCATCAGGAGAGTTTAAGTTAAACTAAGAATCTTGGAATATATAGGGGTAGCCCATAAGGGTAAATATAGAATATGCCTTCCAAATTATTTATACAAGATGTAATGGTTTTTGAATAGATTGATTTGTACAGGTTCTACCCCTCCAGAAGCCTTAAAATAATCCATAATAACGGGATCAGGGTCCCATAGCTCCCATGGTTAGTATCACGGTTTGTATCCCTTCAGAAGCCCTAAAATGATTATTTATAATAATGTGATCTACACTTTCCAAAGTTGTCTGCAACCTCCCAGGATATTTTTCCTCTCAAAGTGTGATATCATGATAAAATATGACATATTATGAAATATCATGATTAATAATGGTAATAATTATGCATACATGTTTTCCCCACCAATGGGAGATATTATGATAAATTATGATATTCATGATTATTATGATTAATCATGGTCAAATAAAATCATGATAAATCATGCTTCCTCTCGATGCATGAAATTGTGATGAATCATGATACACAATGATTAACCATACCCTGCAAACAAGATCTTGGGCAGAACTCGTGCGGTTCTTGAGTCACAACTCGGGATCCCTGGGAGAATTGTGCACGTATCTGGCACGAGAATATGTGAACAGCTTTTGACTGTGTCATATTCTGTGGAATTCCACGTTATTTATATCAAACAGAACTTGGGAATTGAACGTTCGCAACTGAGTAGAATCCGGGTAGGTCACAATGACACAAGAAAGGCATGAGATATTCCCAAGAATTGTGAACATGTCCTTAGTACAATCAAAACTTGGGAATTGAACGTTCACAACTGGGTAGAATCTGGGTAGGTCACACTGACACAAGAAAAGCACGGGAATTGAACGTGCGCAACTGGGTAGAATTCTAGCCCGGTTGCGAACGTTCAATTCCCAAGTTTTGATTGTAATAAGGATGTGTTCACAATTCTTGGGAATATCTTGTGCCTTTCTTGTGTCATTGTGACCTACCCGGATTCTACCCAGTTGCGAACGTTCAATTCCCGTACCTTTCTTGTGGCATTGTGACCTACCCGGATTCTACCCAGTTGCGAACGTTCAATTCCCAAGATCTGTTTGGAGGGTAGTCATGTAAAATTGTGATAAATTGTGTTTTTCCTATCAATGGGAAAGATCATAATAAATCATGATTATATTAATATTAATTATGGTCACACAAGATCATGATAAAGCATGTTTTATCTCTCAATGTATAGAATCATGATTAATCATGATATATTATGATTAATTATGGTGAGGTAAAATCATGATAAAACAAGTTTCTGTCTCATTTGGTGATCATGATCAGGTAAAATTGTGATAAATCGTGTTTTTTTCTATCAATAGGAAAGATCATAGTAAATCATGATATAATATGAACAGTCAATCATGATATATCATGATTAGTAATGGTCAAATGAAATTATGATAAATCATGTTTATTCTCACTCAATGTGTCAAATAATGAAATATTATGATTAATTATGGTAAGATAATATCATGATAAATCAATGTTTTCCCTCTCAATGGGTGAGATCATGATCAGTCATAATGCATAATGATTAATCATGGTCAGCTAGAATCATGATAAATTATGTTTTCTCTCCCAATGGATAAAATCATGATACATCATGATAAATTATGATTAGATATAATTAGGTAAAATCATAATAAATCATGTTTCCCCTCTCAAGAGGTTGGATCATAATTAAGTATGGTTTATAATGACATATCATGAAAAAGGAAAACATAATATATCATTATTTCCCTTCTCAGCAGGTAAGATCATGGTATAGTATGATTAAGCATGATAAATCATGGTAGGAGAAAACATGATTAATCATGATTTCCCCTCCCAAGAGGCAATATCACAATAAAGTATGATCTATCATGATAGATGAAAACATGATTTAGACCCTCAGGAGGTAAGATCATGATATAGTATGATTAATCACATTTAATCATGGTAGGAGAAAATGTGATTAATCATGATTTCCCCTCTCAAGATGTAATATCATAATAAAGTATGATTTGTCATGATTAATCATGGTAAACAAAAACATGCTTAATTATATTTTATCAGGATAAATCATAATATATCATGGTTCAACATCATAAATTATGATATTTATCATGATATTTTTCTACCTGGGCAGTGTAATTGAGTTCGAATATAGTTCATGTTCTATAGGGCCCGAACTCATCCGTTAATGTTTAAGTACATATAATATGTTTAGGTACTGGGGAGGGGGGGGGGCACTGACATCTACGCGATTGTGTCTATTTATATGGGAGGTGCAGTGAGCAAGTAAACCACTGGCCTGTCACCTCCAGGTAAGGGAACTCTGAATTAGGCAATTACATCTATATATAAATAGCGATACATGTATCATAAGGTACATTTAATCAAATACATTTAATACAGTCTACTGTATAGTGAATGCTGTGGATCACAATAATCCAGAGACACTTATAATTTAATTTAATTTAATTTAATGTAATACACCTGGTATGTGGATATCATGGTGAGGTTACCTCATATACCATCGTAGGCCTATTAAGTCAGAGCCCACTACACCCAACACATATTTCTCATAAACGAGAATGGGGGATAATTATAGCCACCCCCCCCCCCCCCCGCCCTACCTCTCCCCTTCAAGTCTAAAATCCTGCAGACGGATAAGACCAAAGCAAAATGTGATAGGTTTGTCTGCCATCTAGTAGGGAAAGTCAGAACCTGCATGATTGACAGGCAATATATTGGCAATCACTGGTGCCTATGTCAGAGGAGAAGCGGAATCAGGCGCGGGACTAGCGTACCCACCCCCCCCTTTACTTAAAGTGGCATAGTCCGATGATTAGGGCTCAAAAAGTGATATCAATCACATGTTCAGTCTTCCCCTTGGGTAGCTTTGTATCTACTGTTCAGTTTTGTCTCTACACTATCTTCCCATGTGTCAGTGTCCCTTTCATGCTTTTCCTGGCATGTCCTAAGATCCGCAATTTCTCATTTGAGGAATCTGTTCTCCGTCTTCTGATCTTGGTGTAGATTTCCAATTTTCTCATTTAGGTTTGTATGCATATATATTGAAAGATATATCCCTAGTTTTATATAGTTTTCACAACATGATGATCGCAGTATTTTTAGGCCTAGACGTGGATAGTTGACTATCATACATGAGATTAGATAGAAAAATAATTATATGATATAATATATATATATAATACATTTTATATGTGTATATATATAGCCTGGTCAGTTTACCACTTAGTTCTCGTATAAGCCTGGGCTAGTACACAGGGAAATACGGTATTCATATAGATATTATGTAGTGACTTGCTAGTGACTTGCAATTCCTTGGTGGATCAAGAAGAATGAGTATTACTTTAACTGTGCACCTTAATCAATAAGTATTGATGTCTGCAGGTGTGCATAAATACCAGAGTGTCACCCCACCTGTGTCCTGGGGACAGGTATTAACCCTTTGAGGATGGCATAATATTAATGCATCACACCCTTGGTCGTCATGATGCATGAATACTGCCCTAGTGAGTAACTCACCAGTGCTGCATTCAAGCATCAGGCAGACGCTACAGGGTTAAGACACCTCCGTAGGGTCAGCATGATGCACCAAAGCAGCACCAGCAAGCTACTCACCAGGGCTGCATTGGTGTATCCTGATTACAAATGTCATATTTTAGTGACATCCATTCTTAAAGGATTAATAGCTGTAGACTCAATAAGCACGTACTTATACAAGTACCCAACAATGATTAAGGTTGTACTTCAACCTTGTTGTAACACTTGTATGGAGTAACTATTATCAGTAAGTATCAAACAGTGACGAGCACTTCTACCAGGTGTTTACTTTGGCTGTCCTGAGTAGGTGTGTACAGGTGAGTGAGACTAGGTAGGGGACAGGCTAGGATAAGGCAGTACAGGGAACAGGATAGGATAGGTTGGGCAGGGGACAGGCTAGGATAAGGCAGTGTAGGGGACAGGCTATAGGATAAGGAAGGGCAGGGGACAGGCTAGGATAGGTTTGGCAGGGGACAGGCTAGAATAAGGCAGAGCAGGGGACAGGCTAGGATAAGGCAGGCCAGGGGACAGGCTACGATAAGGCAGTACAGGGGACAGACTAAGATAGGTAGGGCAAGGGACAGGCTAGGATAATGCATGGCAGAGGACAGGCTAGGATAGGCAGGCACGGGACAGGCTAGGATAAGGCATTACACTTTACAGGGGACAGGCTAGGACAATGCAGTACAGGGGGCAGGCTAGGATAAGGTAGGGCAGGGGACAGGCTAGTATAAGGCAAGGCAGGGGCCAGGCTAGGATAAGGAAGTGCAGGGGACATGCTAGGCTAGGCAGGCCAGGAGACAGGCTAGGATAGGCAGGCCAAGAGACAGGCTAGGATAGATAGGGCAGCGGACAGGCTAGGATAAGGCAGGGCAGGTGACGGGCTAGGATAGGGTAGGGCAGGGGACATGCTAGGATAGGGTAGGGCAGGGGACAGCCTAGTATAAGGCTTAATGGGGGACAGGCTAGGATAAGGCAGGGCAGGGCACAGGCTAGGGTGAGGCATGGCAGGGGACATGCTAGGATACGGCAGGGAAGTGTAGAGCACCATGAAAAGCATGATGTCAATAGATAAGGTAGGACATTTAAGCCTACCACAAAATCCCTTCCTATATTCAGTTCCTGCCTAGGCCTACAATGCTGTGTCAGTCTAGACCCACACTGGTCATGTATTATGTTATCAAAATTAGAACAAAATACTAGTACCAGGATTACAGTATCAAACGAGAACTCATGTCCCTATAACATCTTAAGTCGTCAAAGTCAACCATAACATAACATATAACAAGCAGGGATATACATAGAACAATGGTTTAGGAGAAGATGTGCCTACCACATGGACCATGGACCATTCAATTTTGAACGCTGTTTCCTGTGCACACATTCCTGTGACATCAGCAATTTGTGTGATGGTGGTATAGTCACTACTGACTATGGGTATCATTATCAGTGCAGAGTGTCAGTCGTCGCTCCGCTCCGACTGGTACTGCAGGAGCTGCAAGCATTTTGCCTTTAAGGCGTGTCACGGGGCGTATCACGTGAGCATCTATAACAGCAGCACATGGGCACTAACTCACAATATGACTAGATACTGCACATACTACCTGTAATACTTTACTGTAATAAGTTAATATGTCCAGTAGTCTTAATTCATTTCTAGATGGTACCACTGTAAGTTGGTAACTTTTATTTTCCTCTTTTATGAAACTGATTTCACAAATTATAACTGAACCCATTTAACTTTACCCTACCGTCGCGTTTAAGCGCTGGGTATTAAATAAGCACCGGTCTTGTATAAGCGCCGGGGCTAAACACCCCTCCAAAGTTATAAGCGCCGGGGCGCTTAAACACGACGGTACGGTAGTCTTACTGCTGTGTGGGTGGGGAAGGATTAAGACTTCAGGAAATATGACTTATTAAGATTACAGGTAATATGTGCGCTGTCTAGTCAGTTGGTGAGTTTGTCTCTTGTTGCAGCACAGGACGTTCATCGAGGCATGGAGCACAGACCGTATCACCGAGGAATATTCAGCTGGCCGCTCAAAGATTGGAGCACTAGAGGTAGGCACAGCTTGTAAATTACGGGGCCCGTTGTATAACACATCATTCAATACTCCCTGGGGCAGTGCTCGTTCTTTAACAACAGGGGGCAGTAAGATTCTGTGCAGAGTGCATGAACATTTTTTCATCCCCTCCCTCTTCCTGTGCACAGCCTGGCAGGAAGTCAGGATATGAATATAGCAGTTGGTCCAGTCCCTTTTATAGCCCTTGTGGCAGAAAATGGAACTTGAGCTCAAGGCTGGAAGGGGGATGGGGGGATGGAGACCCAGCAGACTCCTCCAACATAGGTGAGCGACTCCCCTGCCACATTTTCCCACTTCCCAATGGGCACATAACATTGAATCAACATGGATAAAAAGTTGTCAATATTGATTCAAAGTTGATTCAACATTGATTCAATGTCGGACTGACTTTTGTGCCCACTGAGTTAACCGACCTTTCACTTCCCACAGCCCAGTACCTCACTTGTCTATTCTCTTTTATTGTTTCGTATCATCTTGTTTTCGCTTTATATTCAGAATCATGAGTGATTTAATGTAGTATATAATACCAAGAAAACTAATATTTATTTTCCCTGATGTCCCATACACAGTAATTAGAAAGTTGAATGAGTATAACTTGGTTCATCCTCATATAAAATGTAACTTTTGGTAATTGAATGAATGATATATTACAGGACAAAGAGGACAAATTGGCAGTAAGCCCTCTCCACATGATCTTGGCCTTGACATCATTGACCATGACATCATCAGTGAACTATCTAACATGGCAGATAAGACTCTGGTTAGTATGCTGACTAATTATCAACAGCTTACTCGGTGAGGAAGCGCTTATACTATAGTCCAATGCAGCAAGATGGGGTGACTTTTTTATGATAAAGTTGTGTTTACGTTGGTTCTAGCAGAATCCTAATAACATTGTCTATAATGGCTAAATCTGGGAACATCTGATATCAGGAGATTCACAGGATGATTATCTTTCAAATAATGTACATTAGAATGCAGCATTCTGAGGTTATTTTTGTGTGTTTTTCGGTCATGCTTCAGAAATGTTCAAAAAATTTATCAACAACTTTCTGAAAAGTCACCCTTTCTTGCTTCATTGGTCTATAATACACCCTAAGCTTACTCGGTGAAAATGTCCCTTTATAAACCTGGAGACATTTTCCTGACGTGGACAACTGTTGATGCCACAAAAGGCCAAAGTTGCAAATGAGAACAAAATGAGGCTCACTGTGTCAGGAAGACAATGCCTTTTTCATTTGTACCTCATTTCAAAATGCATATTGTCTACATACCGTAAAACCTCGTGTATAAGCCGCGGCTAGTACGCGAATCAGATCAGCAGTGCAGCTTCTAGGATCGGGCCATGGTCAGGGTGCGGCTTATACGCGAGATTTTGCCACTATGATACAGTACTAGAATCGCCACATTTAGATCGCCAGTGCGGCTTATAGATTCGGCCGTAACTCAGGGTGCCGCTTATATGCGAGTTAGGCTTATACGCGAGGTTTTATGGTATATATCATATCGACACTTACGATGTGATATACTATGATACCCACATGACACATGGTTGTAAATCTGTTACTTAAGATGACCTGGATATGAATATTTGTAAATGAAGATTATTATTGATGTTACAAATATACAATTCAAAAAGATCTTTTCTGTACGCTTCCGACCTAGCAATGGTTAAGGACACTGTATACAATCTAAGTGCCCCCCTGTGGATGCTTTGAGAACCTTCAGAAACTGTTTTGGGGCACCCGAGCTCCACCTGGTGGATGTGTATGCAAACACCAATTTGGAAAATATTTTAGTAGTTTTCTCCAAGAGAGCCTTGAACTTAGGATCTCAGGATTTACAGGCAAACTTGCTACTGACTGAGCTAACCAGACATGTGTCTGTGAGGACTGCTAATGTTATGGTCAGTGGTACTTAGCATGTCTAGTTTGAAAAACTTTTTCAGTTTTCCCCAAGAGAGGCTTGAACTCACAACCTATGAATCAACAGGCAGGCATGCTACTGACTGAGCTAACCGGGCAAGTGTCTGTAAGCACTGTTCAGATATATATGTAGGATCTGATGACTACAAGAGTAATATCATCTAATGATGTAGCTTGTCAGGTGGTTCTTGTCCATTTCCTAAACATTGGCACCATAATTGGTGCTGTTCTTTTGATACATTACACCTATCATATATAGCCATGTTCTGACAGACTTTGGTGAAGAATCTATGGGTTGATTCCTTTTAATGAAGGGATTATCTTGCAATTGTCAAGCAAGTCCCCAATATCTAACTCAATAGTTTCAACCCTATTGAGATATAATATGTGAATTACATACAGGATCCTGAGAAATATCCCAAGTCACCTAACTAAAGTAATTTACTGTTATGATAAACATCTTGATGCCTTGTTTTAGGTTGAAATGATGCCTAGGATATCTGTAAAAAGTCCCACCAGGTGGGGTGATCTTACTCTGGTATGGCACCATAAATCTCTTTCATATTTTTTTTCTGTACTATTTATATATATAGGAAGATATGTAGCGATTCTCAAGTAGTTTCTATGGTTTTCTGAGATAGTATCCAGTGTCCTTAAACCTACAAAGGGGCTCTGTTTCACTAAATCAATACAAGTTGAAAATCTGTGACTGGGTGCAAACTATGACATAGTGCAATCTATGACTGGGTGCAATCTATCACCAGGTGCATTCTATAACTGGCATGAAAGAAAACAGTTTTTTAGGGCAGAGGCACATAGAAATGGTTGGAAAAAGTTAGTGGATGTTTTAAGATTTAATGACACTAATCTTTTTTTGGTAAAATTCAAAACGAATTAAAATCCACACTTGCCAGTCATAGATCCCCCCGGTCATAGATCGCCCCCGGTCATAGATTGCACCCGATTATAGATTGCACATTAAAGATTGTATTAGATCATAGATTGCACCTAGTCATAGGTTATTGAGACACAGCCAAGGGAATGTCATGATTAACAATTATAACTAATATCAATTATTATGTTGTTTTTCAGAATGATGAATCTTTTGCCATTTTTGACCTCGGAGTTGTAGCAGAACGCTACTGGCAATGGAAGGACACTTTCCCCGATATTCAACCATATTATGGTAGGTCAAAGTCTATAATCATAATTTTAAAATCTACTAGTTCAATTATGATTGGACATGTATTGGGAGCGATGGCCCAATTAATCAACTGTTTTATACACCCCTAGGAGGTGGTTATATTTGAGAGCTCTTTTTCTCTTTTAGAGCCTGGGTATCTAGCAGGATACGTACCCACAACCTCAGAACATTGAGCTCAACAGCTAACCGACTGCTCCACCGGGACTCATGCAATGATACTAAACAGCCAATAGTATATGTAGTGCTTCTGCCTTACTCAATGAGTAATGTTATATAAAAACTGAGGGGTTCGAACCCAAATGGTCCCAATCCCAACAAGAACTGCCCTATATGCTAGCTGCAGAGCCAGACAGCCACATATGTTTGAGCCTGTTAACTAAGGCCTATCTTGGTGAGGGATTGTCCCATTAGACAATGCGAAGAATGCTGTTTAGTTGGTGCTGCTGTTGTATAAATCAGGGGCTCCGCCCCAGCACCCCTGTTTTCTTTTTTCTCTTTCTTTTTTTGTGTGAGGTATTGTAGCATTAGACAAAGTTAAGATCAGAGTGCTGTTTAGTTAGTGCTGCCGTTGTATAATTCGCACCCCCCTTTTCTTTCTTTTTTTCTTTTCTTTTTTTTCTTGAAATATTTGAATAGCCAAACCCAGGGTCTGAACCCAGGATCTGGAAGTCTAAATCGGAAGTTGTGGAAAAAATCAATCTGTGCAAGCGGGCTGTATGTCGGATATACTCCTGGTGTCTCAAGTCAATATCATTGATATAAGCCTCGGCCTTCCGCCTTGGCTTACATCAATGATATTGCCTCTCGACCCCCAGGAGTATATCCAGTACATAACTAAAAGACGTTAATCTGGACTGCTTGCAGGGGGGGGGGGGGGAAATAATGTCAGTGCACCTACATTAAATTCTACCAACCCCTCATGTTGTTACAAAATGACCAATATCTAAGGACATGTTATTTCACAGCTGTGAAGGCATATGACGACCCTGTAGTGATCAGCGTGTTAGCCCATCTAGGTGCGGGTTTCGACTGTGCCAGCAAGGTAAGATGCATCACTGTTTATGCTACTCTTTGAATTCAAAAATTATTGGAGAATCTTTGTAGGAACAATGAACATCCGGTAAATACCCTGATTGATTTCAAATCAAACACCATAAATATAACAATGCAAATAATAACATGCCAGTAAGGCCAATAAGGCCAATACGGCTATATTAACCTGCCAATTCTGATCACTTATGGCAGACCCTGGAAGTTATAAAGCTGATCACAGGACATGCTCCTCTGTTGAGAAAGTTAAATTCGCCTGAAAACACCCTAAAGTATTATCAATTAATTTTCTCTATCACGGCCGTGACTATGACTGCATAAAGAAAAAAAAGTGGTTTCTCATCACCAATGATTGAAAAATCTAACGAGGGATGCTTTTTTTGGCTTTTATATTCAATCTGCGGGCTAAAACTTATAGAATGAAATACATTTTTGGTGACCAAAATTCACATTTCAGTAGTTAAGTATTCATTGAGCTTTGTGAGTGGGGAAAGTGTAAGTTATTTGTATTCCACTGCATTGCTGTTAGTATAAGCTTCAATATGATAGCAAATGTGCCAATATTTGTCCATTTTATCATGTTCTTTCATTGAAAAAAAATTGCCAAAAAAAAGGGTTTTCCTCATAACCTGATTTTTATGATGCACGCAGTGATGAGAAACAATTTTATTTTTAAAAGTGCCTAAAGCTGCTTGGAAAGCTGTCAAAATCGGAAAGCTCATGCAGTGGTCTCTATCTATACAGGGGGAATTGGAGATGATTCTTGAACTGGGTGTGGACCCATCCAACATCATCTTTGCCAACACCATTAAATTCCCTTCCCACCTGACATTTGCCGCCAACAATGACGTCACCCTGATGACCGTGGACAATGAGGAGGAGCTGCTCAAGGTTAGGAATCATGCTCCAAGGTCAAGGTAAGTCGTTCAGGACACTGCATGACCTCTCCAATCTACACAACTTTAAGCAAAGGCTAAATTTGATTTAATTTCCCATGAGGCAATTACAGTGCGCACTCCAAAATTAGTAAATTGAGCCATAATCTGATGATGAGTCAAATTTTAAGCTAAATCGTAGGGAATGAGATCAAATGAAGTAGGTAGCTCATAAAGTATGGCAATAAGGAATATTCCGCATCATTTTTAAATAAATTTATTTTTGAGCCCTAATCATCGGACCATGTCGCTTCAAGACTTGAAGTTGTATGTATTACATATTGATTTTATCTTCTCTGACACAGGTTGGTCATTAGGCTGGCTGCAAAACAAGTTGGGGAAATTGAGTATGAATTGGGAAAGAAATTTGGTTGCTCTGCAGCACGGGCACGGGTTCTACTCAAGCTGGCACGTGAACTAGACCTGGAGGTGGTAGGCATCAGGTGAGTGAAGAAGGAAAAATACCTTAAAACCTCGCTTATAAGTTGACCTCAACTACAGGTCGAATTGGACTTTAGAGGAGAAAAGTTGACATATAGCAAAATGTTTTGAACTGGCACCCAGTCAAAGATGGCACCAGGTCAAAGACGTCCACATTGGCCTGATCTCATGAGACACTTTTACAAACCAAAGAAATATATTATCCCTTGCAGTTTCCATGTGGGGAGTGGGTGCTGTCATGCTGAAACCTACATAGAACACATCAAAGTGAGTATATCCGATGTGTGTAACAAAAAAAAAAGAATTTCCCTAACAATGAGTCAGAATGTTGATATATGATATACTTAATTTTTTACCTATTCAATTCCCCTCATTCCCTGTGACTTAGCTTAAATTTGATTTTATTACTCAATATATGGTCATTTTGGAATAAAATCGTGCAGGATTTTATTCCCCCAATTGACAATGCACTAGAATAACCCATGGTAAGACCCCATAAGGTACACTTCCTGAGCTTTTGTTGCCCATGGATTCCATTTCAATGTGCCCAAACCCATAAATAATACATTTTTACAGTATTTGGAACATGTTTATGAAGGATTAAAATTTTGTTAAAAATCGGATATACCTACTTTAAGATGGCACGGGAGCTGTTTGACGAGGCAGAGGCAGAAGGCTTCCAGCCCTACCTGCTGGACATTGGCGGCGGCATGTACGGCAACGCTGGTGCAGAGGACAAGTTGGAAAAGGTAACCCATTTGTTGTGAACATACGCTGTCAGAAATCAGTGTAGATGCACTGTGATATATACTGCAGATTTACAGTATAGAAGGAGGTATTTTTGGTTTCCAGTGTCACATACTGTACAGCTACACTCACCTACTGTAAAACACCACACACAGGAGATTGTGGGTGAGGGGGATCATATTGTAAGAATATGGCTATTTCCTCAGCATTTCTTTGGCCCTTCAGACGTAAAGACTAAGACTGGCCTGGGAGCCAATGGCCTGAAACACATCATTTTTTAAGCTTATATTGGATACCGTAAATTCCCAGCTGCCTCCCTAACTTTGGAAAATCATATAAGCCTAATAGGGCATCTGATTATGGCTATTCCAGTACTGTAGCATACATGTGTAATAAACGATACTTTGTCTCTTTATGATATTGGTAGAGTATCAATTAAAGAACAAAGTCGACACAGTTCGGATCAAGTGTTACAGGTTGCAAATCGGGTTTATTCAGAAAACCTAGACAAGCAGTATCTATGTGTGCGAACTCCCTATAGAGTTCGGAACGGGTCAGTAGGCGAATCAGCCGTAATGATCACGGGGTCTCCTTACCAGCGTGGCTCAGAGTAACCGACGAGTACCGTCAGATGCTGGGTATATATAGGCAGCCAGCCTGCGCGCGCACACGCAGACCGGAAGCCTATAGCGACCTCTGTCCATACCCCAAGCCCGGGGTAGGTGCTGCCACCTACCGTCGGACTGAAGGGTTCGGACTGAGCTCGCAACACAACATCCAACAGCACTCGTCATATAACATACCCGTATAACCCTAGCCCCTACACTACCCCCTACCAGATAATAACCGGGAGGTAAAAAATTAATTAAGGTTAAAGTCCGAAAACACTTCGGACTGGCATTATCTTATAAATACCACCTTAGGGGTTTATTAAAGTTATACCTTACAAACAATATGACGTATACTGTTGAACACAAAAAGGTATTAATTACACACATTCCTACATATATAGACCGTAATGACAATTACGCCCCATTCCCTAGGATAGATGGAGTTAATCTATACATATAGTATACAAACACTTGAAAAAGTACAATATCACAGTAAAAAAATTTCGTCCCTTCAGGACCCCGAGCTAATTAAACTCGTAACGAATAATACTTATAAGTGATAAACAATATCACTTCTTTTAAGGGTTTAAAGACATATTAAAGTATTATTACAAAAAGACATCATACGTGGTTTTGTAGCGAAGATCCGGATCCTCTGTTGATGGTGTTGCATTCCGCCCGGCTTTCAGAACCTACTTCGTTCAGCTCTTACTCACCGGAACGAGAAAGTTCATAGCTCATGCTCGGGAGCTTTTTAGGTGATAAATAGAGAAAAAAAATAGCCCTGCCTCCAGGCGATCTTCGGACTTATAATTAGGAGCACTCGGTCCTGATATCCAGAGTTTATATAAAAAAACATCGTGTATCGGATCCATGTTGATAAAGTGCTCCAGTCCCGAGTTCAGCGTCCCCTCCGGATCTCCTTGTCCTCCTCCGTCAGTACCACCTGGCAGACTGGATCCTTGCGTAGCCAGCCTGCCGCGTTTCTCTGTCCGGACACTCCTAAACCCTTTTTAAGGGTTTTGCTTGTAGGGTTGGTATATTTAGAATACCCCCCCTTTCTCCTAATCGGCTCCTAGAATAGGATAATCCTATCCGGAGTCTGACTCGTCTTCGGAACCGGGTTTAGCCGGCTCCTCTTCCTCCTCAGAGTCCGACGCAGCTTCCGCCAGAGTCAGCTCCTGGAGCCAGAGCTCGATTTGAGCCCGAGTTCCATCCCACTCGTGCATTTCATGCGCGAAGCAGTCTCGGAACCGACGACGTTCGTGGTCCAGCTTCTCCTCGGCGTTCTTAACTGCCAACTTTTGCTTCTTCCTTTCGGTTTTAGCAGCACATCGTTCAGTCCGAGCGTTTTCACGCTCTTCCTGTACGGACTCCGCAGCCGCTGCCTTCTGAGTAGCGACCTCCCTCTGATGGAGATGATGCACCGTGTTTAAGGACAACATCGCCACCTCCTGACTCAGGCCAGCAAGCAACCGATGAAAGTTGTCTTGCCATTGACCGAAGGCCTCCTGTCCGGCTTCATAGGAAGTGAAGTCGGCGAGAGGGAACGAAGGAGGGCTCTTCAGTCGCAAGACTAGACGCCCCTCCTCTGCGGTCTCGGGTGGGAGATCCGGGGTCTGAACTGGCTTCGGCGTTTTCTTTGCTGGAGCCTTCGTCTTACCGGTCTGGGTTAGAGTCTGCGACTCATCACCCGGAACCATCTCATTTTCGGGGAACTCCTCTGCGAAGGACCCCATCGTGCTGGAGTTCGGATCCTCCGGAACAGACCGAGGTGGCCTGCCCTGGGGACCCTTCTTCCAGTCGGTCGTATGAGAGGTGAATGCCGGCCCTTTATAGCCCGGATCCGCCTTCTCCATAACGGATTTCCTTTCATCCGTTTTGGCCATTTTAGAGTCGGCCTGCTCCGAAGACCCACTAGGTCTCTTCTGAGCGCGCCGCACCTTTCGCGTACTGGTACGCTTCTGGTACTCCTCGAATTCATCGAAGAGCTCACCTTCCGGAACCCGGTTGTAGTTGCCGTCCGGGTTTACCTTGTAAAAGACCCGGACCTTTCCTCTCTCGTTGGTGCCAAAATCCACCTCGAGATTCTCATTCCGGCCCACTACCCCGAAATGGGAGTAGACTTCCTGATGGGCTGTCTGGATGCGTTCCGCCGCGACCTCCAGAGCCAAGCCGTGCTGCTTAGCAAGATGCCTGATGATATCGGCTCTAGTGTAGAACCAGCCACCATTCGGACAACCCTTGCTCTGCTTTGTACCCACACTCAAGCAGTCATACCGCATGTAGTGACGCAAATGATAGCGGGTAATATGCCTTGCGTACCGAACCTTGCTAGGCCAAGTTCGGGGCGTTTCCAGTGTCTCGTCGATGTTCAGACAAGGCTCAAAGGGGCACTTGCTAAATGGATGCCATCTAGCCATAGCCCATGCCAACTTAGCTTTCTGGAAAGGCGAATGGTATTTGGTACTACCATTTCGGACCTTGTCCAGGAGCTCAAAGTGGTACAACTGTACCGACTTATCGAGTGGATCAGTCTTAATCCACTCCTCGTCATCGGAGAGACCGTCAGGACCCACCTCCTCCGGAATGTGTGAGGCCCGCTTGTCCTTGACGCAGTCGTTCACACACATGGGTTTAAAGTACTTAAACCCACTTGCAGCATTGGCTCGGAGTGCATTCCGGACCAGAACCTGAAGTTCGTCGTCCGGGATTGTATTTTCATCCAATCCCTTCAGAACCGCTTCTACCTCCTCGTCGGATCGACCCCCCTTCCGAGAGGTTACCTTGATGGTCTCTCGTAGGTGTTGGTCCCTACGATTGGCCTTTTCCATGCGACTAGTGTCTGCAGACCTAGCCGCGGCCGTGTTCTGTTGGATCATTTCATCCTCCAGAGTAGCATCCAGAATGGACTCCTTGGTCTTCTGCTCCATACTCCGAGCCAGCTTCATTGCTGGCGTCAGATGTCTCCTCTTCTCCCGCCGGTTATGCACGGTCTGGAATTCCGCTGCAGTTTGCAGGTCGTACTCCAAGGCCGCGATAAGTTCGGGACGTCCCTCGGTCTCAGCAACTAAGCGAGCTGTCTCTGACTTTTTGCTGAGATCGTTCATGGCCGCCGTTAAGCGATCTGGGAACCAAGCCGGGAACCTGGCAGACAACTCGTCTAGCCCCCGGAAGGTTCGCATTTGGATCAGATCGAAGGATCTGACCTCTGTTGGGCTCATCTGATCAATGATAGCACCTCGGAGCAGGGATGGGACGTCGGCGTCCTCCTTCTCCCATGCGTCATGCTGGTGTGGAGCGAGGATTTGCACCCCCGATCCAGTCAGACCACCACCTGCAGCCTGGTCCAGTTTCCCGGCTTCCTCTGAAATATCCATGGTATTGGATGGTTCCAGAGCAGGCTCGGTAGACTGTTGAGGAGTATCCACTCGGACGGGTACCTCTTTTGGAGGAGGTAACTCCACCCGAACGGGTACCTCCTTTCTTGGCTCCAGGGGAGTCGGGAGGTTGAAGGTGATGCTAGACAGCACATCCTGCACTACCTGGACCGTATGGGCTGCGGATGATGTATCCATAGCTTCCTCGGTCCGAGGTGCCTCGGGAGGAACTACCGTTTTTGGACGGGCTCCCCCATGTCCTTTAGTACCAGCCATCGCAGCGGCTGTAGCAGCTACTGCTGAGCTGTTGTCCAGCCCTCGCGAGAAGGACAACACGTCAACGGCTGGGGTCGGAGCAGCTGTTGTTACAACTGCCTTCCCACTACCTTTCCCCTTGGCAGGGATCGGTAGGTTGGACTTACTGGGGCCCGGAGTCTTGACAGTTTTGGTGCTGTCGGACGTCGGCCCCTTCTCCGGCTGGTCCTTAGCACCAGGCTTCGGATCAGCTTTCTTTTGACCCTTAGGCACCTTCGTAGTAGGAGCCTTGGGGTCAACCGTCTTCGGATCCTTGGAGGCCGCTGCAGTGGCAGCCTTAGAACCCGGCTTCTTCGTACTCGCAGTACTTTCCTTCTTCGGAGCGGGCTTTTTAGGCTCGTCCTTTCCCGGAGGCTTCTTCCCAACACCAGTGTGTTTGATAGCCTTGGTACTAGCCTTAGTATCGGCCGACTTGGACCGATCTCGGGTAGCACCCTTCCCACCGCGCGTCCTCGGACGTGAAGTGTCGGAATCACTCCCACTCCCCATAGACAGTTTGCGAGCAACCGTCTTCTGGAGGTTTGGTGATATGCTGAGACTGCATATCCGGGAGGGACGTGCAGTCGTCTCGGAAGGATCCGCCGCTACCTGGGTGTAGGCGAGTCCTTGCAGCACTCCGGAGTCCTCGCTGCCGTCCGGCGACGGGGACTTTCGGATCGGGGACACGGCCGGATCTACACGGAGATCCGCTAGTGTCTGGCTCAACTCATCACCACTAGGGCTCTGAGCATCCATTGCCTCCTCGGTGGCGGATGCCACCTCGGAGTGTCCGGTGAGTTCGGATTGACGGAGCTGTTGCTCGGCCATCCTCACTACGGCAAAGTGTCTTTCGACGGGAGTTTTGACGGGGAGAACACTAGTTCCCCGTCTCCCTCTTTGTCTCAGACGCACCAGGAAAGAGTACTCACTGCTTACAACTCTTTTACTGACTTTTCTCCTCTTCTAGCCGTCCAAAACACCAACTTCCCCGCTGCCGACCAACACCGCTATTGACCGGGGCGAGCCCAAAATCAATATGGCGTTCCCTCGCTTTTGTTTTTAAAACAAAGCGCATGCGCAGCGTCTCGCGTGATTGGACGCGATCCCGTTACCCGGTGTGACCCAATTACTGTTTAATCAGGTCACGACCTTTCCCGCCCGCAGCTCGAAGATCGAAGATTACCCCACCGGATTATCCGTCCACCACCCTCGGGGAGCACTCTTACATTCTTTTCCTCTTGACTCTGAGCGCCCCTGTTGGTAACATACATATAACATATAGGACAACACAGGACACCACACTCGTTGTGTAAACAAGCTAGGTTACAGCCCCTCTAGCCACCAGCCTTGGGCTTCGCCGAACGGGTTTCCCGTCCACCTCTCGTAACCTGGCCGAAGGACACTCGTTCTTAACTAAAACTCCAGCCTTGATTTTAGTTTTCCGTGCCCTTCTTCCTTCGCCTGCCGAGACTTTCTTTTTCACGGTCTTCCGGAGCTTCTTTCGTACCACTCTCTTAGGGGTATCCACTGACACCCCTTCCAAAGGTACAAATTTAGCCTCCGAAGTTCCCTTCTCCACCTCCGTTTCCGGGGTGAGCTCCCTTCCAGCCCAAGCACGCAACCGAGCCACATGGCTCGTCCGGATGCGTCCTGCTTCGGACTGAATCAACACAGTCGTTTGACTGATACATTTAACCACAGTGTGTGGTCCATCCCAGTTATTCGCCAGCTTGACGTTGCAGAGCGGTTCGTGTAGGCGGATCACTCTATCCCCCACTACGAATCGTCGCAACTTCAATCCGGTGTCGTAACCCACCTTCTGCCAATTCGCAGCTTTGAGCAAATGAGCCCTAACTGTTTCGTAGGCAAATTTGAACCTCTCTCGTAGAGATTCCACAAACAGCACCGTACATGGTGCTTCCGGACTGATCCCTACCACCCCGAATACTAAATCCGCCGGCATGATCAAGTCCTCTCCGAACACCAAGAGGTTCGGTGTGCAATTTGTCGAAGTGTGGACCGTATTGTTATACGCATGCACCACAAATTCGCATTGATCATCCCAATCATCCATATGGGAGTTCACTAATGGCTTCAAAACCTGGATCAAGGTCCGATTGAACCGCTCCACCTGCCCGTCGGACTGTGGTCGGTACGGATTGGTCCGAGTTTTGCATATAGCCAACTGATGGCACATAGCTGTCCATAGTTTGGACTCAAATTCTCTCCCTTGATCGCTATGTAACATCAAGGGAGCCCCCAGATGGAGGATCCACCCCTTCACCAATGCTTCCGCACAAGTAGCAGCGGTATGATCCTCGAGTGGGTACACTCGGGTGTATTTCGTATAGTAGTCCGAGACCACCATCATACACGTATTACCTTTTGGAGTGGGTTTAACTCCACTGATAATGTCCACAGCTATTCGAGCAAATCTCACTCCGAATAGCTCTTGTTGCAGTGGCAATTTTCCTAATCCAGGACCAGGTTTGCCTAAACAACAGGCCGGACAGGTCTCGATCCACCTTAAAAGGTCGCCTGACATGCCGGGCCAGTAGTATCTCCGACTCAGCCTTTCCAACGAGCGTTTCTTTCCGAAATGCCCACTAGTGGAATGGCCGTGGCAGTAGTACAGGATGTCTTTCCTCATAGCAGCAGGGATTACCATTTGTAACACCCTCCGCTTTCCGGGACAAGTCTTCCACCTGCACAACAACGAGTCTCGGACCTCCAGTTCGTGGAACTGAGCCAAGAAACGTCGCATTTCACGGTTTTCCAGTGATATTTCGGGTCTCACTGGACAGACCCCAGTAGGGACAAGCTCCCTCAGTCGTGCTATGGTAGGATCGGCCATCTGGTACGTCCTTATAGTGTCGGTGGACCAATCCAACAGGTTTTGCAACAACCCATCATAAGGCAAACGCACACTCGCTACCACAGCATTGTGAGCACCACAATCCCCACACTCCGGACGCACACAACGGCGTACCGGACGTCTACTCAGGCAGTCAGCATTAATATGCTTCGTGCCTGCTCGGTGCTGGATATGAGAGTTTTCCAGTCCGAACTCGCTGAGGTGATTCAACCATCGACCAATCATTCCCTCGGCGTCCTTAAAATTAAGGAGCCACCTCAAGGCCGAATGATCGGTACGGAGTGTGAAATTCCCTCCATATAAGAAGTGCCGAAACTTCTTCGTGTACACCACTACTGCGAGCAGCTCTCGCTTGGTAGTACAATAATTTCTCTGTGCCTTGTTCATACTGTTACTAGCGAACGCCAGCGGGACCTCTACTCCGTCCTGGATTTGGGACAATGCGGCCCCGATGCTCTCATTGCTCGCATCAGTGTCAAGGATGAAATGCCCCTTCTCCGTAGGGTATCTCAGCACCGGGGTGGTTCGGAACAACGCCTTAATCTCTTTGAAGGCTTCATTCTGTTCCATCCCCCATGGGAAGGGTTCTTTTTTTCTCCCCGGAGTCCAATGGCTCAACCGTTGTAATGGCTGAGACACCCTAGAGAATCCGGGGATGAAGTCCCTGTAATAGGAACAGAACCCTAAAAAGGATCTGATATCCTTTGGTCCTTTTGGAACTTCCCAAGTCTCCACAGTCTCCAATTTAGCCGGATCAGCCTGCACACCCTCGGTGGAGATGATCCGGCCCAAATAGACCATGGACTTCCGAAAAAGTTCACATTTCTTCGGCTTTAATGTCAAGCCATTGGACCGAATTCGTTCCAAAACCTCTCCGAGGTTCAACGCACACTCTTCAAAAGTCTTGCCAAAGACAATGACATCATCCAAGTATACCAAACATTTGCGCCACAACAGATCACTCAGAAGAGTTTCCATCATAGCCTCAAAAGTGGCCGGGGCGTTGCACAACCCGAAGGGCATCAGCTCAAACTGATACAGTCCAATGTGACTTGTAAAAGCCGTTTTCTCTTTATCCTCCTCCTTCATCCCGATCTGCCAATATCCGGACTGCAAATCAAGGGTGCAGAACCATTGGTTCCCACCCAAAGAGTCCAGAGTCTCATCAATCCGGGGGAGAGGATATGCATTTTTCTTGGTTACCCCATTCAGGCGCCTATAGTCGATACAAAATCGGATAGACCCGTCCTTCTTAGTAACCATCTGGACCGGGCTGGACCAGGGGCTAGTGCTAGGCACGATCACCTTCTGTTCCACCATGGTCTTCACTTGTTCCTCTACCACCGCTTTCTTACCCAAAGGCAAGCGTCGGTAAGGCATCTTGAAAGGCTGTGCATCACCCGTATTGATAGAATGCAACACTTTGTCGGTTCGGCCCAAAGGCTCCCCCTCCACCTGCCATGCATCCTGATACTTCACTACCAGCCTCCTTAGGGAGTCGAGATCCCTCCGATCCGTCAAATCCGTTTCGGAGATCATTTTCTCAAGTCCCTCACTCAGAGCGGTCGGAGAAGGGTCACCCTTCATGCTCACCTGTCCAGCAGGCATCACTGCCTCACTGGTGAACACCTTCCCCAGTATTGTATCTTTCCTTAGATACTTCGGTTCCAACCCGGGGTTAGAAACGGGCACTACGGTCCAAGCACCATCACCCACTAGGGTGTCCATGCCCGTCAAACCGATACTACCCAACATGGCCACATCCGGCTCCACAACTGCCTCTTCCTCTCTCCTAAGCCCCTTGCTTCGGACCAGCACGTCACACGTCTGTCCGGGAGGAATCTTTACAGTTTGGACCACCGTTGCCACTGTCGACACTTGTCAGAGCACACATTGCTCTACCGCACGGTACGGGTGCTCTATCAGGAGTACCCCTGTACCCGGATTCAGGACCGCGTCATACAACGCCGAAAAATCCAATCCGAGTATACCGTCGTCTGCAATATCCGCAATGGTGGGAGAAGCCACATACTCCTTCCCTCCAATTCGGAGCGGTATGAACGCGCGCCCATACGTCTGCATACTTGACCCATCGGCCGAACAGGCGTTTACCCTCGTTTTGAAGTTATCACGACTATCCGGCATAAGAGCATAGAAGTTAGAGGAGATAAAGGAGTGGCTAGCTCCCGTATCTACTAAAAATTCGCCCGCTCTACCGGCCACAGTAACAGACACATACCACCGCCTCCCCCCCAGCGGAGACGGGTTTACAGTAAAGCGTTTAAAATCCTTCGGAGCAGCCAAATCAAGGCCATGTTTCTTCAAATGGTCGAAACATGGATGATCCGGGGAAAGCTGGGTACTCCCTACCCACACGGTGTCTGTGACAGCCGCAACTTCCTCGTTCCTATCCGTAATGGGCCTCCCTGCCTCATTGCCGGGCAACTGTTGGACTGGAATGTTAACCAGGCCGGCATCCGAGCCCCTCAAGCTCGAAGCCACCCCTGATTCCCTTCCTGCCTTCGGAATTTCACTAGGCTCTACCTCTCTGGTATGTTGGCGTACATCATATACAGGGGTCGTCCGCTCGCCTTCTCGGACCACCCCCTCTAGTTTCCCTCCTTTCCGGGAACTTTCGGAGTTGGAGCCGTACACTCCGCAGCAAAGTGACCGATCTCCAGGCACCTATAGCACTTGGCGGTCCGCCGATTGATCTTCCTCCGGTTAGGCTGTGTAGCCCCCTGAATGGAAGTCGTCATCTTCTCAAACAGCGATGTGAAAAACGCTGCGTCCATTATCGGAGCTTTTGGGTCCGATGATTCCTTCTTCGGAGGAGGGTTTGCACCCCCTTCCGGCTTCCTATTTTTCCACGGCGTTTTAGAGGAATTCCCATTCCTCTTAAACTGAGCTGCAGAAGCTATCGCTCCCTCTTCCTCACTGCCCGAACCATCAGACTGCTCCGGAGAACACTCTATAATGGCCGAGGCCCGGGTGGGCACCCGGTCCCCTAACAGTGACTTCTTGAGAGCATGTATGTCGATGGCCTTAAAAAGGTCATCTAATGAAGTATCTGCTCTCCAGGTATCATACACCACATGTTGTATTTCTGGGTCCCTCAGTCCAGCAACAAACTGAAAGAACAATTCCTTAGAGAATAAGGCATCATGGATTCCTGAAGCTGGATGTACCTTCTTCAGGAGTCTCATCAGTGCAAGTCCGAAAACCCTCGGGGCCTCGTTCTTGCCTTGCACTCGCTTCTTAAAAGCGACCATCGGGTCAATCCGAGCGGAGTCTCCGTATAGGATAGTTCCGATCTCTACCAGTTGTTTGAAAGTGCCGCGGGGTCCGCATTCATCTTTCCACTGCTCCACGGCCATCAGGCCATCCCCCAAGCGCAATCCCTTACAGACGTACGGAATTGCATCCTGTTGATCCCACCCACTGAGGTTGATGTCCTCAACGGTGGCTCCCAACCAATCTTCCCAAGAGTTTTTCTGCCAGTAGGGAAAAGGCTCGCTAGCAATGCGTCTAGCAGCGTTGGATGACCCCCTAATTTTAGAGGTTATCGCCAGGCATTTAGAAATGGAAGCCGAGGCGTCCTTTTCTGTACCCACGTTGTGCAATCCGATCCCAGCTATTACTGGGTTTGTATCGTACAACTCTTGCAATTCTGTACTCAGAATTGTTCTCCTTGGAGCCCTCCTCGGACTCTTTGCGCCCGGAGTCGTCCCCGGAGTAGCGCCTCTGGTAGGCAAGTTATTCTGTCTCTCCAGATAGGTCTGATAGGTACCATACGACACCAAATCCTTAGTGGGGTCCACACCTTGACTGAACCACCAATTTTTCTCCTGGTCAGTCATATACTGACACTGCTGGGCCAGAGCAAGCAATCGCTGATGCGCCGCTTTCTCTTTTTCCAGTTCCTTGGCCTGTCTCTCAGCCTCCTCCTCTTGCTGTGCCTCCGCCAATTTAGCTTTCGCAGCTTCACCGGCCGCTCGGAGCCCTTCTTGTCGAGCTCTCAAAACCGCCGCCTCCTGCTCTGCTAATTCCTCAGCGAGGGCTGCATTTTCCTTCATGCGTTCTTGTTGCTGCTCAAGAGCAGCCTGCTGTTTGCGATACACATCTCGCCTCTCCAATTCCAAGTTTTTCTGTTCATGGAACAGTATGTTTGCTTGGCATTCTCGCCATTGCGACAAACTCGAGGGAGTTAAGTCGGTCTTGGCCGCCTTATCTTGTTCGGATGCTTTCTTCAAGCGTTCCGAATCCAGTTGCTGCTCATCCAGTTTCAACTGAGAACGTGGACTCCGGACCAACTCCGATAATGACCTTCCCCTGCCCGCCGTGTTTACACATGTCGGAGCCGAAAAGACCTGCTTCGGAATTGGACGGATACCACTGATACCCACCCTAGGTGAGTAATCACTCGCCCTACCTCTACCCCTTGCCCGGCCAACCTTTAGTGGTCGTCCTGGCGTTGAAGTAGACAAGGCACCTTCTACAGTCATCCCACGTCCCATAGGAAGATTTGGGGTGTCTGTAAAACTCCTGTAATGAGGACCTTTCGGACTGTCATTATCAGCGGAAGCGTACGAGGTACTGCTATCCTGTATACTCTCCCTAGTCTCTGACAAAAACTGCTCCAAAGAAGTTCTTTTTGCCTTCAGAATGTCACATTCCGACACTAGACTTCGGCGAACCTCCCGTAAGTCTTCAGTGTCCCGAACAAGTTCTGCCCGGGTCCCTTCTGCTTCATGGATGACGGCATCTCGGGCCGCACAAATCTGATTCAGCTCAGTGTTTGCCTGGACAAAGTCGGAACGGAGTCCCTGTAGATCAGCCTGTTTCTGATCGAACTCCACTCGAACCCTGCTAAGGGATTGCACCAGCTTTTCGTTCTCCTCCAACAAAGTTGAAAGCCTTGCGTCTTTCTCCTTGATTTTGGAAGCTCTATGTGTGACTGCACCTTCCAATGCAATCAGACTGCTTTTCCATTCATTCGACTGTTTCTGAATGGTCAACAACTCCATTTGGGCCATTTGCACACGCTCCTGTATTCTGACCTCTCTCATGTCGTCGAAACGACGTTCCTCCAAGATGGTAGCCCTCCGTGGATTCGGAGCGGCTGATCTTGACCCACCAACGTTGAACATTGACAGGCTCATTTCATCTAATGAGCAATTCATTATTTCGGGACCTTTGTATCCCAAAAATGCGCTTGTTCTGGATGGAACCTTCGCACTCCTGCGGGTATCTGCCTCCTTGACGGCATCTAACCCCTCCGGTGATAAGGCTGGCGCCTCATCGGGAGACCTCGCTGCTCCGTCCAGAGCAGGAGGTCTGCGCTACTGCACAGGCTAACCTGCGTTTCACTCAGAACTGGTCACGGCACCAGTGTAATAAACGATACTTTGTCTCTTTATGATATTGGTAGAGTATCAATTAAAGAACAAAGTCGACACAGTTCGGATCAAGTGTTACAGGTTGCAAATCGGGTTTATTCAGAAAACCTAGACAAGCAGTATCTATGTGTGCGAACTCCCTATAGAGTTCGGAACGGGTCAGTAGGCGAATCAGCCGTAATGATCACGGGGTCTCCTTACCAGCGTGGCTCAGAGTAACCGACGAGTACCGTCAGATGCTGGGTATATATAGGCAGCCAGCCTGCACGCGCACACGCAGACCGGAAGCCTATAGCGACCTCTGTCCATACCCCAAGCCCGGGGTAGGTGCTGCCACCTACCGTCGGACTGAAGGGTTCGGACTGAGCTCGCAACACAACATCCAACAGCACTCGTCATATAACATACCCGTATAACCCTAGCCCCTACACATGTAAGAAATTTCACTTTCTTTTATATCTAGATGAGTGGTTCCATAATAGAGACACTGGAGGAGTTGTTCCCCAAGTCTAGCGGCGTGCGGGTGATATCTGAGCCCGGCAGGTACTTTGTGGAGGCTGGTCTGGTGGTTGCAGCATGCGTTGTTGGGAAACGGGTACCAGAGGATCAGGTCATAGCAACACCTACCATCATCTCAACTGCTAAGCCTGTGGCAGGTAGGGATGAAAAATTGTAATAATGGATATCATGTCGAAAGAAGTTATGTTCCGGTGCCCTGACCAACATAACGTTTCTAGGACCAACACAATTCTTTTAGATGTTTATTTTCATTTTTTTGAGAAAATTTATGATATTTTTGGCTGTTTTACTACTAAAATTATATTTCTTTAGTAAAAACAATTGTATAATCAAATAGCTTCGTAGCATAGCTGTCTAATAAGCTGCCCTATCTTCAGTTCCTCTCCCTATGTTAGTTATACACATATCTTTATTTTCATCTTTGTAGGACTTGGTCTTGTTCAAGGTATGAAGCACAAAATCTACAAACAAACTGATTTTGAATACTATATCTCTGAGTCAGTGTTTAGTATACTCAACATAGGACTGCTATTTGCTGGTTATGACTACAAACCCCTACTCCTCAATGTAAGTCAATCTTTATGAATCCATGCCCCTTTTCCATTGAATGTTAGTGTTAGTTACCTGATGGAAAATGAATCTTTGAATAACTGTCATCAAATCTCATAGTTATAGGATATTGGATATAATAAAAATCCCACTTATCAATATAGCATACAATTCCCATAGATCATATAAAATCTAAAATATCTGAATCTGAATGTACCCATAGGGATTGGGTTGATTTACAATTTTTCTGTTACAGGGCGTCTTTGTCATACAAGTTACGGGTTGCTTTTAAAATCATTTAGATATTCATAAATCTAAATCATGGTCAGAATCTATAGGTCAAGGAACCCGACTCTATAAGAGAAAGGGTTCCCCTGACCTGGTATTCTCTATATTCTATGCATTTACAAGTATCAAAATGATTTTAAAAGTCCCACACATATTCATATGACTATTATGAACACAAGCAAATTGAAACACTGAAAAATAGAAATAAACACCATATCAGCTCCAGACCGTTGAATTGAATTGAATGATCAATATTTATCACTGCTGGATTAGTGATTCTAATTCTTAACATTATTTACATGTTTAGATGTTAATATATATATATATATATTCAATTCAATCCCAGAGGGACCCGCTGACCACGCACACCTACCCCAGTCGGCTGTGGGGCCCGACTTGTGACTCTATAGACCTAGTGCAGGAGTGCTGCCCCCTACCTGAGCTGGCCGTGGGTGACTGGCTTGCCTTCCGGGACCTGGGCAGCTACACACTCACCATGAGCAGCCCGTTTAACGGCTTCCTGCTGCCCACCGTGAGGCGCGTCATGACGCAGGCAGTGTGGGAGAGGCTTATAGATGACTCAGCAGAATCATGTAACAGGCATGATATAGACATTGATAGAGCTGTAGGAGAGTTTTAATTCAAATACCGTATTCGACATAATACAAGTCCAGTCTTTGCGAAAACATGCAGGACAGTTGCAATGTCCTCCTAAAATGCCACCGGTCCAGCAGATTCACAAGTGTAGCAGGACCAAATGTCCAGTTGTATGTTGGGCTTTTCCGAACTAGAAGAATTTTATTAGGCTTCCAAAGCTGAAATATGTGTGTCAATATACTGTGTAGAACTATATATATCTCCTAATTTGGCCATAAATGATTACAAATAAAATGTCTTTTTAATGGGCAAAACTCATTTATACTGCATGCAGGAATGCAGCAATATGTGGCTATCAGGTCCTCCAAAATTCCTGCAACATTGAAAATTTGCAGGACTAAATGTCCTGTGGGATGAAAAGGTTTCTGCAAAGACTGCAAGACCTCCCCCTAATCAGCACACCACCCATTTTCGGGCTTTTTCACACCCAAAAAATTCATGAATCTTCACGACTTTTTAGACTAAATTCACTTTCTTTTACATTAAATACGGTATGGGTTATTTGTCGCCCCAATAGACAATCGTTATACAAAACAGGTTCATAATCACACATACAAAATAGTATGATATTGCCATACTTGCGTACAGCTCATCAAGAGCTTTTATTTGGAATATGATAGTAGTATATTACCAAAATTGAACTTGACACATTTCTGTTCAATTAGATTTTGAAAATTGTTTATTAATCCTCTCGCATTGTGCAGAAAAGTGGAAATCGAAGCACAATATGTATCAAAGGCGTTAATTTGTATCAAGTCAATCAATTTCACATGTGTAAATACAACAAATTAAAGAATGAAAAGATATGCGAGTGAAAACAAAACATAGGACATAAGTACTTATGCACCAAAGAAGGAAATAATTATGCAATTGAAATAAGCAAACAGTGTGGAATCAATAATCAATAAAGTACATTATCAAAAGTCTCAACTTCTTGATCATGCCAATACACCTCATGTGAAAGTCACTTAGTATTTGTAGTGAAGGGTATAAAAGAATCATGCTGTCCTAAAAACATGTCAGCACTCATTGGCGGACCAAGATCACACAGAAGTTGTGGCCTAAGTCCAGGTCAGGGGAATGACTCTTATAGGCATGGATTTGTTTAATCGTACTCAATATTTATTCAATCTAGCGCCGCAGGCCTCCCTGCATTCAAACCATCCAACAATTTGGCATTAAAACATCAATGAAACTAAACAAAGAATCGTAGGAAAAGTTGTCTAAAATCAACAAATCGGCACCATCGTTGCTTTATCTCAGATTCCGGTCCCTACAAAGTTTGAAATCTGTCATTTACAACCTCAAAAGAGATCAATCTTAACGCAATCCAATGTCGTAGGCTTACCTTTATACATTCCATCAAGGAATACCTGGTAATATGCCCATTAAACCATTAAAATAATCATGTGAATAGGCCGGGACTCATAGCAGAAAGCTCCCTCGACGCCATTGTGTGTTGTCATGTTCAAAACGCTTAACCAATGAGATTCTTTGAGTATGAATACACTAGGAGACAATGGAAAATAGTTCCAATTCTAAATTTCAAAAAAACGGGGGTTTGGGGGCATTAATCAAAAAATTGTTCAATCGAAATAAGGCATTTCTCATCAATTTGTAGATGATCGGGGGCTCTGCCCCCGCACCCCCGTTTGTTTGTTTTCAAAAATAGTCCCCAGCAAGGACAGGAACCGGAAGTAAGCATGCCGTCACGTCATGGTAGCAACAATGACGATCAAGGCTCATTTCTTATTTTGTTCCGAGGATTTCCTCAATTTCTACTTATTATTCAGGCATCCACACTTTTAAATGCCTTAGATTGATACCTTTAATCCTAGTCTATCAGGTGAGTTGCGTTTTAAATTCCATAATCTAATTTAAAACTGATACTCAGACACTTTTAGATCGACTCCATGCCTATAAGAGTCATTCCCCTGAAATGGACTTAGGCCGAAGTTGTGTTGCTACTCATTTCCGCATTACTAACCAGTTTAATGATACAGTCATAATCACAAGTCATAATTTGACGGCCAGCACCAGGCCTAAAGCAGGGGGGGGGGTGCTGTGGCAGCCCAAACCTCCATTATTATTGGTTAAAGGTAATTCTGAATAGTGAATAAAGCACAATACATTATATGGGCTTGGGCTGGATTATACCTGCCTGTTTATTAGATATATATTGACTCGACATAAGCCAATTGATAAAGAAAAAAAACTAACCACAATAAATATGACATAAAGCAAGCGAGCAGCGAGCTGTCCCACCTCTCTGGGCGGCGCTCTGGCGTAAACAAAGGTGGTAACCAACGTACACACGCAGCCTAGAGACAGAACATAGGGGGCGCCCCTTACTGGGTAACAAAGGTTTGGAGCGCGCAAATGACCTGACCAATAGCGGAAACAAGGGACTCGTATCCAACCATTGGTTAAAGGTAATTCTGAATAGTGAATAAAGCACAATACATTATATGGACTTGGGCTGGATTATACCTGCCAAACACCCAGAATTACAAATAACCATACATCACTATAACATACATATCATTTTTTACACATAGCGTCAACTACCATTCTGTCCAAATTAATTCTAGAAGACAAAGGCTTAGCCAGATAAATTAAGGCAGTGAGGCTAGCCCAGTCACCCGTTTGTCTAATGTCCTCCAGTGGGACACCACAACTATGCAGAAAGGCAGCACCAGAACGCCTTAAAGAATGGCAACCTGCCCCTTTGACATCCATATTAATAGCTGATAACGACCTCTTTAAATAATTATTAAGTACCGGGTAGGTAAGTGGAACCAAAGCCCCCGACACCTTTAACATAAATACAGGTGAGTCTCTGGTGGAGGAAGGACAATCATTGAAATGGTTAGCTAACAGAGTTGCAGCAGATAAAGGCGAGCCTTTAGCAAAGTGATGGGTACCAAATGTAGACGTTGACCCTATTGGATCGTTTTAGAACTTGAAATCCTAAGCAAAACACCCCAAGGCTTAAAGGTGGAGAAAATGACCCTCCATTTTGAAATTATTAGGTACAAGGTTACACTTCCTTAATAACGAACGGAAGCTCGTGGCTATACACGCCCATATACATCTTTCATTAACACTAAGGCAGTCCACATGCATAAACATATTCAGCAGGTTCTCTAGGGTTAAAGTCACACGTGTAGGTACAGGATCACCTAAGAGTCTCCTGAGGCCTTTCAAGGTGGTTGAAAAAATAAAATTCAACCTAATATCCGACACATCATAGCCAAAGTATTTGTTCAGGCTAATGACCCCTGAGACATAATTATCAATGCTAACATAGCATAGGGAATCTGATAGGAAAACAATGAACTTGCACATAACATCCACAGTAGTAGGCACCACTGCCACCATGATTAGAGCACAGAAAGAGATATATTTCTTCCACTGAGAAGCTTTGGTACGCCAGGTAGACTCCGACCAACAATAAGATCTAACTTTGGCTGCCTTCGTCTCTAGTCGTCTTCGCAACAGCAGTACATCTGTAACAACATAAACCCGTGGGAATTTTCATATTATTTTCATATAAACGAGACAAGGCGTCAGCGACAACATTCATTTTACCTGGGATATGCACACTTACAATATGACAATTAAATAATACACTCAACCAGAAAATCCTACGTAATATAGACATAGCATAATTATTAGAGCTCTTTCCGGTATTAAGACCTGTGACAACTTGTGTATTATCAGAAAAGCAAACGACACGACAGTTCCTCCAGGCGGAGCCCCACCTCCATAGAGATTCCACTACCGGGTAAAGTTCTTGAACATTAATGTTGTCGGGTATGTCCTCACCCGGGCAGTGTGAGAGGTGCGTGTGGCTATCACTCGCAGCATCTAAGTTCTTGTCCCACATGCCTGCCAGCCAGTCTGAGCCCCAAGTGGCACCAAACCCTGATCCTGAAGTGTCAGTGTATATGCTCACATTGTCCTGCAGCCGCCTGCCCACCATCTTGGCCTCTCTATTGAACCAAGTGGCGAAGTCTCTCCACCACTGTAGGTCTAGAAAAAAGTTCTTGGTGAGGGTAATACGTCTCTTACCGGTAGTGAAACCAGATAATAATCCAATAATTCTATGGGAAAAAGTTCTTCCACCTCTTACTACCGTAGAACAATGTCCTATAATGCCACATAGCCTCTGAATTTGCTTGCGCGTCGCCTTACGGCAACCAGCAAAAAACGCGAGCTCCTCCTTCAACTTGAGCATTTTATCTTCCGGTAGTAACAACTTCATCTGGACAGTGTCTATAATGATACCCAAATACCGTTTGACTCTTGAAGGTGATAGACCCTTTTTGTAGGATATATTAAACCCTAATGAACATAGCAGGGAATGAAGAGCTAATTGAGCCTCTTTACATGATTCAAAACTGTCACTGATCAGAAGAAAATCATCCAAATAACTGTAACATTTGAAACCATTAGCATTCATATACCTTGTAACAGCGTCAGTCAAATTGTTAAATATATATGGGGAAGCTCGAGCCCCGAACGACAAGAAATTATCTTCTATGTACACGTCTTGACCACCCACACTCCAGGCCAGACCTTGAAATTTCCTGTCCCCGGGACGAATCATACATGTACGGTAAGCAGCCTCTATATCTGTTACCGCCAAAAAACAATTCGGGGTTAGACTCTCACAGATCTCGTCAACACTACAAAACTTGAAGTTATTAAAGGTGCTGGACATATAATTATTAATAGAAATGCCCTCAGGCCTGCTAGCGTCAGTGATGGGGCGGTACCCACCAGAAGACTTCTCAACAGCCCCCAGAGCATGTACACAATGTGGCTTTCTATCAACAATACTGAGCTTACCGGTACTAATCTCCTTTAAAATAATATCATTCATGAAACCAAAGGCGTCTCCTGTAGCAGAGGCATAATTAATACATTCATAGGATGGAATGTCAACCAGAGGATCCACAATTTTGAAACCATGCATAACCCCATCCAGTAGGAACAGGCTATCTGGATCCCATGCACCATACACATCGTTATCCCCCCCCGACAACATATTCTTCCAGCCACAAGGCTTAAATTGTGATTGAACCTTAGATACATTCTGTACACAATTTATATCCCACAGAGGTCTATAATCCACATACGCTAGAAGCAAGTCACTAACACTGTCCATACAGATAACTCTGTCGTCGCGGATCAGACCATAAGCGTCAACATCACAGGTGCGCTCACTGCAGGAGTCTACCTGTACCCCCCCCCCCCTGCTGCTGCTGATGGGGATTTGACGGGGTGAAGCCTTGGCTGTAGCCTTGGTTCTGTTGGTAGAATGAAGACTGTGCCGATCTGTTTTGCTGCTGCTGACCCTGCTGGGAGCCATTGTTATAACGACAACCACCTTTTGCCCTATGTGATCCTCGGCACACACAGCAGACATGTTGTTTATGGCATCGGTTATACTGGCAGGAGGTAAAGTTCCAGCTCACACAGACATCGTCCGGGCACCATATTCTCGGCGTTGACGGCTTGTTAGAGCCACCTGGCTTCCCCGACTGAGACGGTCCCTGGAGGAGTCGCATGGCTTCCACATAAGCCTTGGTGCTTTCGATACCAAAGTGGGTGGCGTTAGCTGTGTGCTCTGCCGCCGTGAATCTGACCTCTCCGGAAGCCACCTTGGATGTAACGTCGTGTTCATACCTTGCCACTGCCTTGGGCATGTAGGTAGGCCTGATCTCTTTTAGGGTGATATATTTAAAGTGTTCCAAATACCCCTGAACGTCAAACCGAGCGTCATTTGCTTTAATGATGCACTCAGTGACACACACCATACTGTATACTAATTCTCTATAAGACATCTCCTCATAGCTTTTATCTAAAGGTAGATGAAAATCTGGACGGATCCAATGTCGTGATCGCTTTCTGCGTGCCGATTCACTCGTCCAATGGAAGCCAGACATGCCACTACCCTCACCTTGCATAGGTAATCCAGAGTTGTTGACATCAGAAGTAGCCAGCCCTAGAGCTAAATTAACTAACCACAATATATATGACACAAAGCAAGTGAGCAGCGAGCTGCCCCACCTCTCTGGGCGGCGCTCTGGCGTAAACAAAGGTGGTAACCAACGTACACACGCAGCCTAGAGACAGAACATAGGGGGCGCCCCTTACCAGGTAACAGAGGTTTGGCGCGTGCGAATGACCTGACCAATAGCGGAAACAAGGGACTCGTATCCAACCATTAACAAGAAATCATTCTGCGGCAAAGAAAGTGGAGCTCTATCGCTTGATTGCATAGAAGGAATAGAAAAATAATGAGCCTTTGAATGAGAACGTTGGTCATCAATGACAATTAACTAATATCGAGTATCTCCCTGCTCACATGATTGTACACTGTAAAAAATGGGTGTTGAGGGAACATGGATAAAGTGTAACACACATATATATTTAACACACTTGACCGTGAATACACTTTTCTCAACACACTTACACACTTTTTTGTCAAATGTGTGTAGAGAATAAAAGTGTGTATGATATACACAGATGGCACCACAAGCATTGTTTAAAATATTTCAGTTACATTTCAAGATTGTAATTGCACTTTTGATCTTATTAGATAATTTGATATCAAATTTTAAACATTATAATTAAGTGTAACTTCAATGGATGCATGGATCTAAGAAATTGGAAGGAAATTGGAAGGAATAGGACACATTTCCTGTGTGTTCATC
The DNA here is from genome assembly GCA_947462335.1 of Harmothoe impar. Lineage (NCBI taxonomy): Eukaryota > Metazoa > Annelida > Polychaeta > Phyllodocida > Polynoidae > Harmothoe > Harmothoe impar. Next base: position 62,397,846 of record OX381714.1, read on the forward strand.
TATAATATAACTCAATGTGTAATTAAAACCTGCATAAGATCATTCCGTACAAGGCTTTGCTATGTAGGATGACTGCCACAATTAGCACCATTTCACTGGTGGCTATATACGCTGTGGTTAATGAAATTTTACCTGTTGGTGCATTAGGGGTATTCCATCAGCTGCTAGTGCCAGGCAATGTTGAAAAACACGCTTAATATATTTAAACACTGTATAAAGCAAGACACATATCTATCTCTTACACACTTTCTCCTACACACTTTACATTTTACACACTTTTTATCTCAACACACTTTTAAGATTAACACACTTTTGACAAAAGTGTTTAATGTGTTAAAAAAGGGTGTGTAAAATAAGTATACAAAAAAGGGTGTTACAAAAGTGTGTTAAGTTTTTTAGAGTGTACCTATGAGTAGTATAGTATGTATCGGAACGGGACTATAGTTAACTACTGTTTATTACTCAATCGATATGCAGCCAATCAGAGGCCGCCATTTGGTCACGTGACCCGTTGCCATGGTAACGTGACCTACTTAGGGCTCTCAGCCAATCAGAAGCCAGCATTCTGGGTGACCTACTGACCTACTTAGAAGCTCTCAGCCAATCAGAGGCCGGCATTCTGGTAACCATGGTAACGTGACCTACTTACGTCACGTGACCTACTTAGGCTCAGCCAATCAGAAGCCGGCATTCTGGTAACTAGGGTAACGTGACCTACTTAGGGTTTTGTTTGTAAACAACACCACGTGGCTCTCTTGTTTGTAAACAACACCACGTGACACGTGACTGTTTGTAAACAAACAACTTATATATAGAAAATAAACACAACAAGTTCCATGTTATGTGAAAATTATATTTTCAAAAAAAAAGCACATCTGTTACAGCGTCTATGTGTAACTACGCGCGTTCTCATTCAAACACTATAACACTATCATACCGTAGCAGCAGCAGGTAGGACTGGAAGAAAAGCAAGCGCACGAGCAGAAGCGACGACACCATTTGCACCATCCGGCCGTCGCGTTGGTAGCCCTACTACTCGTCGCGCGTTCAACTGGAGGTTTAAGAGTGACAAATGACGATTCTTTGTCGACGCGACTGCTAACATCAGCAGCATCAGCAGCATCGGCAGCATCGGCAGCAGCATCGGCAGCAGCGGCAGCAGCCTCGGCAGCAGCGGTAGCAGCAGCAGCAGCAGCGGTAGCAGCAGTAGCGTGAGCATTAGCAACAACAGCAGCAGCGACAGTAGCAAGGGCGGCAGAGCGGGCACTAGCAGCGTTATCAGCGGCGACATCGGCAGCCGCAACAGCATCAGCAGCAGCAGCGTCGGCATCGGTGGCATGAGTAGCTGCATCGGCGGCAGCAACAGCAGCAGTCACAGCCGCAGCGGCAACAACAACAACGTCATCACAACCAGCGTCACTAACAGCCGCAGTAAATGCAGCAGTAGCACGCTGAGCAGCACTAGGAGCAGCAGTAGCAGAGGCTACAGCATCAGCTTCACATTCGCGCGCTGCTTCGTCATTCCGCTTCATGTCACGGTAGCAACTTTCCATCATGGGGATCTGCAAATTGAGGCGCGGTGCTGGTGGTGGTAGTAGTAGTAGTAGTAGTAGTAGTAGTAGCGTGAACGATGACGACGATGCCGAATACGGTTTCACTCCCCCTTATATACCCTTACTCCCCCCTTTTTTTCAAGCCACCGGCCAGCTGCCCCCTCACGGCAGGTCTTTAGATCAGCCTTAAGTCGCTTACTACGCGGCTCATCATCCCTCTAATCGCATTTTCCAGCCGCCGGCCGGCTGACTGCTGACGACAGGAGAGGGTGATTTGTTTTTCTTTAGATTTAAGCCGCTTACCACACGCGCACCCTCTAGTCACAGACAGAGTGACAGAAAGGGAGGGGGTCGCTTTGTTCACGCTACCTGTAGTTGTTTTTCTATACACACGCTGAGCCCATGACCCGCTAATCCTTTATACAGGTAACACGCGTTCAACTAAGTACTCTATTGTATGACAGTCGGTACACGGATTTAATTTTAAACCACCTTCCCATCTGGATCCATGTCTGGCGGGGTGGAAGGATCCAGCTGAAAAGCGTGATTAGGGCTTTTGTTTCTCTTATGATAGCAGCAGGTCAGCATGCGACAGCTGAAAATGTCAGACTCGCCGCTCCTATAAAAGACTGAGATGCGTCTCTCTTTCCACACACCCTTCTACCATCGCCGCCGACACCGCCACCGCCGGCCAGCCGACCGCCGCCACCGCCTGCAGTCACCGCCATCACGCCAGCAGGGAATTTCGAGCTGAGTCTGCTTATTGCTTATTTTTTTTCTTTGAGCTTTTTGTTTTTTAAAATTTTTATTTTCACTCAGTCTTTTTTGTTTCGGAGGAAAGAAATATGGCGCTGCAGAGGGCGCGAGTTTCTAAAAGACGGTCGCGCGAACAAAGTGCCCTCCTCAACTGCCCGGCTATTTTTTTATCTCAAAGGAGAGAGCGTCACGTAGTTGAGGTTCACGCATCTCTTGAAGCGTACCGAATTCTCGAGAAATGCAAAGCTGAGCGCCATCGTCGTTATACAAGAGCGGAAAAGGAAAACGTAGCGACATGGCCGAGAGCCGTCTTCTCAGAACAGTATTTACTCTACCATTGCATAACAGCCGCTCTCAGCGCCCCCACTCGTTGGGCGTTTCATGAAAAGAAAGAGCGCCGCTACTCTCCTCACCCTGCCTCCTCTTATAAAGTGAGAATAAGTGCTATGAAACGATTCGACAAGCCGATCGGTTTCTTGGGAGCGACTGCAGCTCCCACTCGGTGGGCGCGCGTTGTGGCCGACGTGAACACGGTCTCTAAACGTTTCGACGTCGTCACTTGTTATCCCGCATATTGCAACGCAGCCGAATTGAAGAAGATAGGGACGCACTATTTTAAACCATACGCTCCAATATGTATTTGTCACCGCCGCGCTCACACGCCTTATTGCTTTTTCGAGACGATCGTGTCACAACACAGAAATAGAAAAAAAAGCGGCAAAGCGACGAGCTTTGCCTAAATGATCAAAAAAAAAAAAAAAAAATTAATCTCCTCCTCCTCCTCCTCCTCCTCCTCTTCCTCCTCTTCCTCCTCCTCCTCCTCTCCCTCTTCTTTTTTTAAAAAAAATAAATATTTGTATCAGACTCCTCTGGAGTCTGATACAAAACATTTATGACTATTGAGTGAAAATAGAATTTTATCGCAAAAAATAAAAAGAAAAAAAAAGACACTTCTGCCGCCCCTACTGTGACACCGGCCGGAATCAATAAAAAGGTCGGCGGACTTTTCTCCACAACCATTCACTACCGACCGTTCGAGTGAGAAACACAGCAGACAGTCAGACACACAACCGCTCTCTCACGTGTGCTGAAAAAAAAAAAAAAAAAAAGTCGAGCAGTAGAAGCAAACTTTTCACAGAAATTCATTTCGACGCTCGACTACAAGGACCCTTTAGTTGTATCATTAGCGGTCCGTCGGGTTGTGGAAAATCGCGCTTGGTGGATCAATTTCTGAGCGACGTGAACAATTTGGTCACGCCGCCGGTGGAAAAGACTTTTTACCATTACGGCGAGTGGCAACCTCTGTTTGAAAAAATGCAAAATCAGTACGGTGTGGAATTCAGAGAAGGTCTTCCTAGCAAAGAGACTATAGCGGGAGACGTGGAAGTAGCAGAAGACGCCTTACGACCCCACACTCTACTGATATTGGACGATCTGATGAGCAGTTCCAATCAGCAAGTGGTAGCCAACATCTTTACTAAATACTCGCATCACTGGAACGTGAGCGTCATATACATCACTCAGAACCTATTCCAGAAATCACCCGACTTTCGAACTATGAGTCTGAACGCTCACTACATGATCGTTTTCAAGAACCCGCGCGACATGGGGCAAATAGCTAGTCTGTCTCGCCAGGTGTTTCCGTCCAACGCGGCGGCCCTCTCTAGTATATTTACCCATGAACTCAAGCGACCTCACTCATACCTCCTTCTGGACTTCAAGCAGTCAACACCTGACGATCTGAGAATACGCTCCTCTTTGACGTCCATACACTCTCAGCTAGTGTTCGTACCGCTAGACAAAAAAAAGAACAAGAGAAAGCAGTAGCAAAAATGTCTTCTCATCTACTCGAAAGACACTTTGGTACTCTCAATCACTTAGCTAGGTGCTCGCCAAAGGACTGCTCGCATCTAATAGACTCTGGAAGCGACGATCTGATCGCAGCGTTGAGTGAGATCTGTCACAATTTACTGGTAGGGAACATCCCGCTCAGCTACAAACAACTGGACAAGCTTCGAGAATCGGCTGACGTGTTGAGGGAGGTCGGCAAAAAATCTACGCCCATCAAAAAAAAGAGACGCGTCTTGGTACAAGAGGGAGGTTTCCTCATTCCGGCTCTCATAGGGATGGCCTTACCGCTTATAAAGAGCCCTTATATGAGACACCTCATTCGACACCTACTCGCCGACAGCACCACCACCACTACCGCCACCACCAGCGTCATTGCCACCGTCGTCCCCATGACGGACTCAGAGCAGCAACAACACTACAAACGCTTAGCGCTCGTGGATCCTGAGACGCTCTACAAATCATCACGAGCAGGTCTACTTCATCATGTGCGGGCTACTCTCCGTTCACGAAAGCGCTGCGCGAAGCAGTTCCCACAGACTCCTTGATCGGAAACCATCTGTATAAAGCGAGCGGACCTGGCCAAAGCTTAGACACACGGCTCGCTGACAGAGGTCGGAAACGACCGAGCTTCCACTCGGAAGAAGGAGAAGCAGCAGCAGCAGCAGCAGTAGCAGCAGCAGACTCTTCTCTCCAGGTGGACGATCCATCCTCTGACGACGAGGAGGACAGTGAACTTTTCCAAACTCCGACTTCCTATAGGAGCGTGGCGAGTAAGAAAAGGAAAGGGCGCAACCGCCTAGCGGCGAGGTCGTCATTCACGCCCTCAACAGGCCCACCATGGGCAAACCAGTGAAGAGACTGACCAAGAAGGAAAAAGAAAAGAAGCGCGTAGTAGCTAGATATACCGACGTCAAAGCGCCCTCCAGTTTCACTAGCGTGACTAAACTCCAGAAACATCATTTTCGCCACCTGAACCCGGCCGTCATCCGAGATGCTTTAGTGTCGCTGGACGCCTACACTAAACATAAACCCATTCGGAGAAAATTCGCAAGGAACAAGACTATAACCGGCGCAATCGATCAGCAGTGGCAGATAGATCTGATGGACATGCAAGCTTTGGCGTCTCACAACGACCGCTTCCGGTACGTGGTGACGGCGATCGACGTTTTCTCTAGGTACGCGTGGGCCGTTCCCATTAAATCCAAGAGCGGCGCTGATGTCACCGAGGCCTTCCGAGAGATGACAGGCACTGGCGAGAGACGACCGCGCACTGTTCAGACAGACAAGGGGAAAGAGTTTTTGAACAAGATCTTTCAAGATCACTTGAAGAGCGAGGGCATAGAGTTCTTCACTGGCGAGAACGACGACATCAAAGCTAGTCTAGTGGAGCGCTTGAACCGCAGTCTGAAGGAGAAGCTGTGGCGTTATTTCACACACAAGCGCACGTATCGCTACGTAGACGTACTGCACCATGTAGTGTCTTCTTACAATCGCACTCACCACAAGACGTTGAAAATGGCGCCGGCTCAAGTCAGCTCGGAAAACAGCGAAACAGTTTTCTACCGACAAGATCTCCCAACTAACAAACAAATCGACGAAATATGGAAAAAGAAGAAAAAAACAAAGACGTCCGCCGTCGACGTCATCGCTCCGGGTGACAGAGTGAGGATGTTGAGAACTAAAGGCGCCTTCGACAAAGGGTACGAGGGAAACTGGCGCGAGGAAGTGGTCGACGTTGCTAAGACGTTGGGAAGCAGAGGGTTCGAGCTGAAAGACGACAAGGGCGAGGAGATAAAAGGCGTCTTCTACCCGGAAGAGGTTCAGAAGGTGTACAAGAGTCGTTACGACAACAACTACCTGATAGACGAGGTGTTGCGCCGCAAGACCGTCGACGGTAAAGAGTTAGCTTTCGTATGTTGGTTAGGTTACGACGACAAGTTCAACGAGTGGATCCCTGTCAAAAAAATAACGTAGAAAAAAAAAAAAAAAAAAAAATGAACATCACTCTACCTAGCAACAGCTCTATGGAGTATTATCCTGACAACAGCTTGACGTCTTTCCGAACTCACTTCGACTCGCCGCTCCTTCTGCCCGAAGCTGACTGAGATCATCCTCCCTACAGAATGGACTAACGTGCACGACGACGACTTGATCATCGTTGTTCCTCTGCGCACCAAGGGTTCGCTAGAGGAGGCGATCAACGTTTTAAAAGAAACTAAATTCGCCGAAGGAAGAAAACCACAGGTAGACTGGAGGGGAATTAAAAACGCGAACGGTCTGAGCAAGCTGACGTTCAGCTCAAAATACCCGCTGAGCTGGAAGGAAGCGAGCTATGTAACGGTGGAAGAGATATCAGACACGTCGGAAGAGCAGCGATTGAAACCGGAAACAAAAAGGTTCAAGAGAGAGGTCGACTTGAGACAGACGAATGCCGTATACAAGCAGTTCTTGTCCCCGGCGGTGAAGAAGAAGGCGATCAGCGATCAAGCAAGACAGATGATCGAAGAGATGGAGAAAGACATGGGAGTGCGCAGTTTCATGCCAAACATATTCCAGATACCTCCTATTTTCACCGGAAGCAACCACACCCTAGTCGAGCGCTTGAGTCAGACGATGCGAGATGACAGACTAGAGGGCTCCAGCTTCTTGCTCAAACCGATGCGGATCTTATCGTACGACGCCAACACGAAACGCGTCACCATCAAACCGCCGAGACACTGCGCTGTCCTGCTGACTCAGCATCTCGCATGCGTTCTAGGCTTCGGAGAGAAGACGTGTTTCGCGTCGCCGACTACCGGCGCCTACTCGATGGATGTTTACGGGGACGTGCACTCTGTGTACATATACACCGACATGATCCAGGAGAGACGTGTGGGCGACATGCAAGTGCCGCTGTTGCGCTGCGTCGCGGTGGACAGAGGCGGAAAGCGTCGAGGTGGCGTGCAAGCTATCAGTTTTCCCCATTTGGATTATTTCCCCTTGAAATCCAAGAGGTTTACCGAGGTCGGCATCTATTTAAGAGACCGATCCGGTCATTCCATCCCATTCGGTAGAGGCGAGGTGACCGTGACACTTCATCTGAGACCTATTGAGCGCTGAAAGAGAGAAAAATGATGCGTCAACGCGTTCCGTACTTTCCACCCAGGCGCACCGTCGGCAGAGGGTACAGCGATTACTACAACGCGCAGCTGGGCAACGGCATCAACGTGTACAGCGGGCGCTCTTTCCAGAGCGGGCACGGTTTGGGCGGCGCTCTGTTAGGTCTGATGCGCTCGGCTACCCCGCTATTGAAGTCGGTGGGAAAAACGCTGCTCCGCGCCGGTGTGGGCGTAGCTAAAGATGTGCTGGCGGGTCGGACTTTAAAGAGCAGCGTGAAAGACCGAGGCGCAGGCGCTCTGAAGAGACTGGCGAGTACGGCGTTCTCGGGAGGAAAGACGACTGTCGCGTCTAAGAAAGGGTCGAAACGTCGCCGGCATTCTCCTCAGACGGGCGGTGGCTCTTGCAAGAGACGTAGAGGGGATGTATTCGACCGGTAAGCGCCTAGGCATTCAGGTATAAATAAAAAGACTGGAGGCGGCCGGCGTCAGTCTGTCGGCCGCGTGAAGAGAGAACACAATGGCTTACGTACACAAGAGCAGTAACGAGTGCGCGCTCTCTGAGCTCGACCTGCACACCGTAGCGCCGACTCAGACTACTATCTTAAAGTCGTCTTTCCTGGGGATAGAAACAAAAAACTCTTTAGAGGATGGAGGTAACATAAATTTCACCATCAACAAGTCGCAAGAGTACACAGACCTAAACGAGAATTACCTTCATCTGGAATGTCAAGTGCTGAAAGCGAACGGAGCGGCGATCGAGGACACCGACGCGGTAGCTCCGGTGAACAACTTGGCTCACTCGCTCTTCAAAGACGTCCAAGTCTCCATCGGCGGTTTCAAAGTGTCTGGCAACACCGAGACCTACCCTTAACGAGCTTACTTGGAAGGGTTACTCAACTACAACAAAGACGTGAAGGACGGCGTCATGAGCGCCCAGGGGTGGCATGAAGATACGCCCGGTCAGTTTGACACGTTGACTGACGCGAATGCGGGGTACAAAGCGCGCAAGAAGCTAATCTCCAACAAGCGCTTTTCGCTGATGGCGCGACTGCACTTTGACCTGGCTCATCAACCGAAGCTCATCGTTGGAGAGACAGAAATCAATCTCACTCTGAAACAGGCGGCGCCCTCTTTCTATCTGATGTGCGCCGCTGACGGAGGCTACAGCTTGAAGATCTACAAAGCAAAGCTCTACGTGCGACGCGTGCTGGTGGCGGACGCTGTAGCGGAAACGCACGAGAGAGCGGTGATAGAACACGGGCCCTTCGACTACCCGGTGAACAGAGTGGAGGTGACGACGTACGCCATCCCTCAAGGTAACAGAGATCACAGCTACACACACTCCAACACAGGCCAGCTTCCCAAGTCGATGATGATTTGCTTCCTGGACCACGACGCCTTCAACGGTAGCTACACCAAGAACCCGTTCGAGATGAAGCATTATGACATCAGCTCGCTTCAAGTGATAGTGAACGATCAGAAAGTGCCGAACGACGCCTACGTGCCCGACTTTAAGACCAAAGCGGCCGTGAGAGAGTACTTGGCGCTACACACGGAAACGGGGATGTACGAGGGCGCGCGCTCCTGCGGTATTTCATACGATCAATTCCTGAACGGTTACACGGTGTTCCCCCTCGACTTAACCACAGACAGATCGCACGACGGGTGTCGTGTGAACCTTATAAGAGCGGGTCAGCTGAGGGTGGAAGTCAGTTTCCGCTCGGCGCTACAAGCGACAACAACGGTGCTACTCTACTTGGTGTACGACAACGTCGTCGAGCTGACCCGAGATCGACACCCCATCACCGACTACCACATGAACTGAAGACAAGACGGCAGTACTTGGCGTATCGTATGAACACGCTTGAAATAAGCAGAGTGTTGAAGGAAAACGTTCACACAAAACATCGTTTCCTGGGCGTTTTCTCTTGTGACACTATTCCGAAGCACCCTATCAAAGACACTTGTTTCGTGAGCAACACAGATCCGCAACATTTACCAGGTCAGCATTGGGTGGCGTTTTACGTGTCGAGCACGGGTGAAGTGTACTACTTTGATTCCTTCGGCTTACCGCCGCTGAGTGCGGAGTTCTTGTCTTTCGTGGAACGCTCTGCTCCGTTCAAGTGGCAAAGAAACCGCATTCAACTACAAGACACTTCTGCTGACACCTGTGGACCTCATTGCGTTCATTTCCTAATTGAAGCATGTCGAACAAGAAACCCCAAGAAGTGCGTCATGCGCATGAGCAAAATCCCAAAGCTGAGCGACCGGGCCGTGAGTCAGAAGCTATCGATGATGCTGTTGTGACGGGTTGTTGCGATGGCGGCCGTTTCATGGAGGCAAAGATTCTCTGCCTTGCCGAAATGGTGTTGGATTTATCCAAAGTCGTGCAATGTCTATTGGAGAGAAGTCGTCCGGGGTGTGGTGGTGCGAGTGACGGCGGCGTGAGACTTTGCGGCCTGTTGAGTTGCTGCAAATCGAAGAAGCAAGCTAAAAAAGCATAAACTTGTGTGTTTTTTCTGATTGAAATGAAAATAAAGAATAAAATGAAAAGAAAAGAAATTATCTTGTTGTGTTTTTATTTCTATATATAAGTTACATAACTTTTTTTTGTTTGTTTGTTTACAAACAGTCACGTGTCACGTGGTGTTGTTTACAAACAAGAGAGCCACGTGGTGTTGTTTACAAACAAAACCCTAAGTAGGTCACGTTACCCTAGTTACCAGAATGCCGGCTTCTGATTGGCTGAGCCTAAGTAGGTCACGTGACGTAAGTAGGTCACGTTACCATGGTTACCAGAATGCCAGCCTCTGATTGGCTGAGAGCTTCTAAGTAGGTCAGTAGGTCACCCAGAATGCTGGCTTCTGATTGGCTGAGAGCCCTAAGTAGGTCACGTTACCATGGCAACGGGTCACGTGACCAAATGGAGGCCTCTGATTGGCTGCATGTCGATTGAGTAATAAACAGTAGTTAACTATAGTCCCGTTCCGATACATACTATACTACTCCTATGGTGTTTCGAGTTCAATCTCCCATAAGGTCAAGCATTTAAGAGAGTATTAGATTGAGTAGACAGATTATGTATCAGTTCGGTTAGGTGATCCTGAACAGGAAATTAGTTAAACTGACATAATTAGCATTTGAATTAGGTAATTACTATCAGAGCAGATGCAGGCTCTTCAATAGAGCAATATTTAAAGAGTTTAATCCATACAATTGCCAATACAAGTCCTTAGAAAGACATACTAAAAGTCCTCACCTGTGCATGTGGGATGGGGGGGGGTAGAGTGAATTTGCATCAGTTCACTAGCACCTCATTCAGCCAGTCCAGTTGTTGTTAGGTGAGGATGTTAAATCTCTTATTATTGTAGGGGCACGAATAGTACGTGTACATATGGGTTCGTGGAGTCAGAGCGGGAAGTCAGAGCGGGAAGTCCTTTCGGTTATCCGGTAGCGGAGCCAAGCAGGGCACTCCAGACGGAGTGCCACGTCAACACTGCTTGGTCCGCGCTCAGGGTATATAAGAGGCCGAGGTTGGCTACCTCAGGGAGTTCGTCCCAGGACGAGCTCAGACCCACACCTTTCGATACCTTCGTTTCCTTTTCGATCACGGGGCACCTACACCCCTCCCACTGTCTGGCTCCTGCACCAGCCATGCTGGCTCAGGACCAGATCATCCAGCTTTGCTGACTTCGAACTAAAGTAGAACGCTGTACATCTTCAAGTTGGTTATCTGAGTGAACCAAGCAAACCTTTGTGTTACTTTGAGGCTGTGATCGTGACTGAATAAACCTGTTGCATTCAAACTGAATTTGGAACCTGTGTTTGTGTGATACTTCCACAACCCCTACATTATCATTTATAGACTAAAGTATAGCACCTCAGACAGGCATGTTTCCGGTCTGGACTCACGTAGACTTAAATGTCAAGCATGTCTTTTTCAGCTGGAAGGCTTCTCTCCTTCTCTCTCTCTGAGACATCATATAGTGGCCATCATAATGAAAGTCTAGCTAGTAACTTACCATGTATCATGCTGAGCCTCCAGAATTGTTTTACTCCCTTAGGCTGAGCATGATGCATAAATGCAACCCTGGTGACACTAGTACATTGGCCCAAGAGGGTCAAAAAGTGAAATTCCATTTTAGAAATGAAAATTGAAATGAAAATTAACTTTTTACTATGAAAATTCAATCATTAAAATGAAAATTGAAATGAAAATTCTATTCTGTTAAAAGGGCCTGGAGTGGAGGGTTGTGTATGTAAACCTAAAACAATGTGGATGCCTTGATTTTGAGCAAGTTCCAAAGAGACAAAAGATGAAATATATCACCAAGATACTAATGTATACAAGTATAGTACTACATGTCATTTGATTTGAAAGTTAAGAATAAAGGTATCTGGCCTACTTGGTAAGCCAGGATGAACCTATGACAGGTGCCATATGGCAGCCTACTCTAGGAATAAGTCACTCATTGATATCTAGATTATTTAAGTGTCCTTAAAAGTTGTAAAAAAAAAGTGGTTCAAAGTGAAATCCCAATCTCATAAATTTAGAAGACTGCTCGAAAACCAGTGTCTAGGACTCCAGAATGTTGACCTGTTGGGAGGGGTGTTACAAGTCCCCAACCCCCCCCCCCCCCAGCTTCACGATTCCTATGGCCACATAATGAACCTAATCGATTGTATGACTGAATTTTGATAAACTGCATGATATTAGCTACACATAACTATTGGGAGATTGTCGGAACTTGACATAGGAGCCTACCCTCATTAAATTAATATTGATTATGATTTCCTGCTCTTAAAACATTTGCAGCCAATCTCTTTGTGGTGCGAGCAGATTATTTGATGTGCACTTCCATTTACATATCTTGCCCAAGAGTTCATCATTGTATGATTAATTGATATTATATTGAGTATTATTAATGTGACATTTGGTACGTAGTAAATAGTCCAGAATGCTGGCAATGCATTAGACATTCGCCATTATACTCTTAATGAGTGATACATTTCATTTGCTGTCCTGTGCAGAGACAACATAATATTATAACAACATGTACATATTTCTTTATCACTTTTCTCTAACCCTCCAGACGCGGACTCAGGTGCAGTTGAACACACCATGGGTGTCAGTGATTACGATGCAGATACCACATCTGGAGAAACAATGAGTCTGTGCAGTACACTCCGGGAGTCAGCTAGTAAGGGTGGCATGCAGCCCCTTCAACGAGAATCAGGTTCACTGAGATATCCACCTTCAGTAAACCAGTCCTCCACCACTTCATCCCTACCTGATGAGGTAAGTTTACTCCAAATTACACTGTACGGTATTTATTGATCTATACAATTTGGGGATATCTGTTGCAATATCGACATTAGAGGGAACAAGAATTGTAAAAAAACAACTGTATTTGATGTAATAAGCGCATAGTGCACTTAAAAAAGTTTTAGCCCCCCCTCCAAAAAAATAATTTAATTCTATTAAGACACACCCCCACACCCATTTTCTCTGTTTATCTTGCTGTTGCGGTCCTATATTCGACATAAAAGGCACACAATGCACTAAACAAAGCATTCTATTAAACATTTCTAATCATTATGGGTTCATTTGGGTTACAAATTTGACATATTTTAGGGAGTTTAAAGTCTAGATTTGGCCCAAATAGGGGATGTGCACTTATTAGGGGATGTGTGCTTATTAGGTCGAATACGGTAACCATGATTTTGGGCCAATAGGCTCAAAATAGCAAGAGAAAATGCCAAATTGCAGAAACCTTTCACTTGAGCTAGAGAAATATATCTAAATATCTAGATGGTAGAGTAAGCTCAAATTGCAACAGATTTGTATCTGTTATACCTCCCAGTTGTAGTTACATCTGTTGTGATTTGGATCAAGCGAAGCATATCGCAACATATTATATTGCAGAAACTTTCTGGCAACAATTGCATTGTGAAATTTGAGGTTAAAGATGTGTTAGAAGCTAATTTGGTTAAATTTTTACTTTTTAAGTTACATATTGTATTTGTATTTATAATGCCTATATGAATGTGTGTAAGCTATTGAATCCTGCTAATACTTATAAATGCATGAAATTGTAGAGAAAGCCATGGTTAGAATAGGCAAGGGCACCCGGCTGTACTACAAAAAAGAGGCCCTCTAACCTAGAATTTGTACAGTGGTATAGGAAAAGGGGGGGGGGGCCAGGGGGGCCCGGGCCCCCCCCCCCCCAATAACTAAGGAAAATGTTTGGGCCCCCCCAAAATTTGTCAAGACCTGTAATATAATACACACTATTATAATCAATCCTTAACTCTCCGGCATAGGGAAAAGTGGGGCCAGAGGCGGCCGGGCCCCCAAATCAGACCTAAAGGGGACTCAAATACTACTTTTCCATGCAATCTGATATAAGCATGTATACGATGTATCACGCATAAAAACCGATACTTCAACTTGGTTGGAGTGGGCCTCCCTTGGGCCACCCAATGAAGATTTGCTTCCTACGCCTCTGTTGTACCTTTATAATCATTAGATGTCTTTAAGGGTTCATACACACTATGAACATAAGGCTGTGTATAAATAGTCATGAATTCCATTCTTGACATTTATTTGACCAAATGTAAGTTCTTTAAAAAGTTTGTCGCACGAGATGCACCTGTGTTCCTCCTCCCATACCTACCGTCCTTGGGCAGAGACCATGCAGGCTGGACATCCCGGTGGAGAGGCCTGAGGGGAATGTGTGAACTTGGAAATAAAGAAAGTTAAAAAGGCTAAAAACAAAACAAAATATACATTACTAAAGGTAGAAATAGTCATAGATTCTATTCCTGACATCAATTTTACCCAATTATCATTTTTCATAGAACTGGTCATTATGAGGGCTCCATCACTCAAGATGCTCCTGTGTTCCTCCCCAGTAAAATAAGGGGGGAAAGCTTGTGTCATTTTAGTGGTTTCACACGAGTCCCTCACTCAAGATACACCAGTGTTCCTCCCCAATAGAATAAGGGGGGACACTGAGTAGCATTTCACTAGTTTTACATATGAATGAGGCTCGAGTGGTACCCATAATCCTCTCTACTATTGCATGTATAGATTTTAAAAAGATTATATGTGCTTACTTCATGTGTGCTACTCGTGTATCTCTGGAGATTAAATCACATGTCATATTCAACCCAGTTTCACCCCGGTTACACTTGTGTGTTTCACGTGTACTGTTCAGTGGGCAGTCCTGGCAGGTAACTTGCCAGTGCTGCATTCAAGCCATCATTCAAGCATCATGCTGTCCCTACAGGGCTAATACACTCTTGATAAGATGACATGCTGTATTCATGCACTATGTATCATGATGCCAAAGGGCCCTGCAAAGAGCATTCTGCATTACTAGACATTTCCGATGAGTGGAGTTAATAAAGGCATAGTAAGCCTTGTATATCAGCAGAAAAGGCACATTTAGGTGCATGTTCCTGTTACTATACTTGTGTTTATAATGGAGGAGTTATAATGAAAGAACAGCGAACTTATATTTTCAACAATATAATATATCCAGAGGTTGCATCATTGAATGTATGCACATGAGATTTATCAGGGGTGTCAGAACATTATCTTTACCTACCTTCCTTTCTACCCACCTACCTAATTTAGTACTCACATGTAGAGAGTAAAGCCAACCCTCTTTCTATGCAACATCAGGGAATTGTCTATCAAAGATAAATCTAGCTTAATAGATGGTGAAACAAACTACATTAAAAGTCACTGGGAAATCTCTCGATCCTCCCTTTTTGCTCACTCTGCCTGCCCATATAGAAGCCTGCTTAAAGGCAAAACAATTGCTGCCCCTACAGATGGATTCAAGCGAGGATCTGCATTCTGGGTTTCTACACTGAGCACGGGGGTTTAAAAGTATTAAACAGGTAATTAACAATTAACATTGATCTTCCAGGTCAAGCATAATAAGGAAACCAAGGTGCCCTCCTTGTGGTCATCTTCCAAATCACAGCTGCTGTTGTTGGCCGCCCTTTTTATTGGCGATATGCTCTCCTTCATGTGTTTGTCTATTTTGGCACCCTTCTTCCCAGGCGAGGTAAGTACGCAGGAATGGGTGCTCTGGGATCCAAGGGCATAATCTAATAAGGATGCAACATAAGATTCTTTATAAAAATAAACACCATGAAAATCGGTCTACATATAAGTATATTTAAATGAAATCTATATATAATATATTTATATATATATATATGTGTGTGTGTATATTGGTGTGTACATACCACAGGTACCCCATTAAGGGTTAAAAAAATAGCTGTGTCCAGTGCCTGTGACACAGATAAATTCCACTGGACACTGAAATATTTGACCATTGTGCCCAGTGAACATATGTTAGACAGAGTAAAATTTTGGACCATATTTCCATAAGCCAAACCACCAAGCAAATTTAAGCACCATACATCATTGGAAAGTTTGCAGTATCAGGATTGTCAATTGAATGGACACAACATTTTTGTCTATGTGCCAAGTAGAAAATATATATGCTGAACAATTTGTTGTGCTCTGCCCTTTCTCTTTTACCCAACACCAAGCCATATCCATACTTTCACCCTGGTAGGTCATTGGTCATCATTATCAATGCATGATTATACCACAGTTGGCTGAGAGTACAAAAGAAATGGGCTGACTGTATTTTACATGCATGGCTGTATGTGGATGTAGTCCATTGAGCACACGCTCTTACTGTGAGTGTAAGTCAGATATGATACATCTGACATAAGTGTTATAAATAAGCCTAGTACAATGATTTTTTTTTTCTAGTAACCTCTTTAGGCGAAAGACAAAAATTTCCAAAACTAGGACAATGATAATTATCCATGGCTTGCACTTTGGACAATTACCCATCCTTGGCTTATAACACTTATACAGCAAGTCACTTGTACCATATCTACTACATGCAGCCCTGGTGAGTCACTTCCCTTTATGTTATAAAGCACTGACATGCTTGTTGGGTATTGATCTGGTGGTAGAAGCCCTTGATTTGGTCTACCTAACCTCTTCTTTGCCGATGTATCTTTTCTCTGCTGATTAATAATCTTCAATAGCTTGAATTCCCCAAGGGTGAGAGCTCCAAATCCATGTTGGTATTTATACACAGGCACTATAGATAAATAATCAGCAAAGAAGAAGAAACTTTAGCAGAGAAGTTGGGATAATCCTGTCACACTTCAATGCGTTATCCCACAAATCATTTAATATGGATCACCATCACACTGATATGATCCTTTAGCTCTCAAATGATGACAAACATGAATATTGCATCATACTCGGTCATCATGATACATGACTGCAGCAAATTCATGCATCATGACGACCTACTGGCTAGAGACATTCCCAACGGTCAGTATGATGTATCTAATTGTCACTGGCAAGTTACTCGCAGGGGTTGCATTGGTGCATCATCATGACAAATGTCAACTTATAGCAACATAGGGTCAAATGATTAATAATTTTCTATTATTACTAAATCAAAGGCCGGGAAGAAAGGAATGTCTTCTGTGGTCACCGGTTGGGTGTTCGGCATCTTCTCACTAGTCCAGGTCTTCTTTGCACCGGTCGTGGGAAAATTGGTGAGTATAGCTATAACAAAAAACAATGTGTATCAACAAGTGTGTTAGAATTATTGGAAGGTATCAAATGGAATTGGCACTCATAATTTGCCTTTACAAACTATGGAAATCATATACTTTACAGGGAGAAATCAGCTCTGCACAAAGCAATACCTTTAAGATATAATTACAAAATAGCTATTACCTACCAATATGAGTCAAAGGCATTTGATACTGTCAAACATTCTTCCCTCCAGGAGAAGCCATAGAGTGTGGATTAATAGATGTTTTAAGACTTTATATCACTAAATCTATTTCAATTTTTTATACATCTACCGTAAAAAAATGCTTTCTTTCAAATCGGTTATAGATTTCACCCAGTCATCTATTGCACTCAGTTATAGATTGCACCCTATCATAGGCGTTTAACTTGTATCAATTTGGTGAAACTAATATTGATATTTAAGAAAGATGAAGGGGTATTGCAACATCTCAGTATATTTTTGTCAAATTGTCCGGACTATAGTATTAGTACCTACTTCGCTAAAATCATAATGTTGTGGTTCATTTCCATTTATAGATTCCAGTGGTTGGTTCTCGGTTTCTTCTGTTGTCTGGATTGTTTTTTGGAGGTGGTTGTACAATACTATTTGGGTAGGTTCGTTTTCTTTATATAAGAGTATTCATTTTTTGGAAAGGTTACTGCTATTGATCCAGCGCATATCTTAAACTACTCTGACACCATTTGTAATATAATTACTATTTTCAAACTTCCCTGAAACATTCCGCAGATCCTCTCTAAATTAATAGTATCCATTTTAATATATGGTCCAAAGCATGATTCAGTTGTTTCAGGCAGTTGAAAATAAAAAATAATGATATTCCATGAATCAAAAGGCAGTCTTGAGGTCATTACCAGCATGGCCAGGTGTAGCCGAGCCCACTCTCAGTGGGGCAATGGAATCTGCACACACTGGGGTTGTGAGATCCCTCCTGAATCAATCCACCTGTTGCAGTTTTACCTACTGCTGTAAAGGGAAGGTGAAAAATGTTGCAATGGACGTGTTCACAATGGTAGGCAACCACCTTAACTAAAAGTCCAATATGCTTGTTCTCCTCTTAGCTATCATAACTTGCAGGCCTTATTCAAAAAAGGGGTGACGTTTTGCTGGTGCTGACTCCTCATGAGGGGTCTAATTGCTTTTGGTTCCCCTTCCCCTGTTGCAAAATAATATCCCCTTACTCCCAGAGAACAATATTGCCACTTTCCCAGTACAGTCCAATATATGACTCCCAAAGGTCCATACTGGTATTACTGGAACTGTTCTTTGCAAGAAGGCAGGAGAACAGTACATATACTACCTTTATACTGCAATATATCTTATTTTGACCATAAGAATTTATCCACTTCCTCAAGAACTTTAATGTTTCTTCTTAAAAACATGGCACAGTTAAGTTTAAGCGGTAATATGCCATGTTTTATGATTAAGCTGTAATCTGCCACATTTTGGCAAAGACGTCGGCCCTTTTCCACCACTACAAAATTTGTCATGCATCTCTTCAGGATGGTGGACCAGATCCCTGTCACCCAGGACAGTAATGTGACCTTCACTGTATTCTGCTTCGTACTGAGGATCTCCTTAGCCCTGGGAATCACAGCAGCCACAACGGCCATCTTTGCCATAGCAACCAACACCTTTCCTGACAATGCATCAACAGCTCTGGTATGTATTATACGCAACAAGGGACACACTGTCTAAGTAACTAGACTCCACCCATTTTACCTGTAATCTTGAAATCCCATTATTTTGGTAATCTTAATTATTCCCCCCTCTTTAAGCCACTTTAAGCCTGCAAGTCTGAATGTCCTTTCCTGTAGTCTCAATTGTCCCATCCTTTAGGGGTATAAGCAAGTGTATAAACTGGGTCAATACACTCTCACAATGGAGATTGCCTATAGTAAGGTACAGTATGGGACACTCTGAATGGCAGCCTTTTTTTTTGCACTGCCCCCTGTTAGATGACATGGGAGGTGGTAGACAAACACAAAAATGCTTAAAATCTCAAATATAAAGTACTTCTTAGGTTCTGGAATAGCAGCGTGTAACTGAATCAGGATATAAGTAAGGTCTGCACCATTTGGGGCATCTAATTTCACTCAGATTGTCCCAAGTGCCTATTTTACCGCCCTACACAGCAGGTGGTAGTCAAATGGTTTCCCAGACAGTTAGTAATATATCAGAACATCTGTCTGGAGATTGGAATGACCTAGTTAATGCACGTGGGTATAAGGGTTGAGTTATAGTTCTATTACAGTTTCAAAAAAGAAAAAAAAAAAGAGAGAAAGAAAAGGAGGGTGCTGGGGCAGAACTCCATTTCTATACAGCAATGTTACCAACTTACAGTGGTGCCATCTAATGGATAGGCCTGGAAACTGATTAAGATTACTGGAAAAATGGGCTTTTTGAGGGTATAGGGAAAATGGCTGGCATCTAGCCACTTAGGCAGTTATGCATATTATACATACAGTGTTACCTTGATATTTTCACGAAGACAGCTTACTGATAGCTTTTGCCTGATGCTTTTTAATCCAATAATTGGTAAACCACTTGAACTTCTATTCTACAGAAAGGCAATATATGGGCCCTCTTTTAGTAGAAGGACATGTATGGCTCATGAAACTTTTGTACATTTTTTGATTAATCATTATTTACTTAATTCATTTATGCTCTTGCCCATATTATCTTCATTTCTTCTGACGCAGGGTTTCCTTGAAACAGGTATAGGAGTAGGTTTGATGATGGGGCCTGCCATTGGAGGTTCTCTTTATGAGGTAAGATTGATATTTCAAAGCACCTTATTACTCTGTGTATAAGCCGGGCCCTGTTTATAGGCCGATCCCCATGTATAAGCCTGGAGAACTCATGACTTAGCCGGAGCCCGGGTATAAGCCCAGGGGTTGGATTATTATTCAATAAAAATCACATTTTAGGCCATAACTCCACTTCTGCTTAGAGTATTTACATAATTCCTTGGACTATGTAATCGAGCCCCTGTGCACAGTCCTCCACCTGATCTAGGTGACCACGTGACCAAACACTACATACAGCTAGCTCCTACAAGAATCACCAGGCCTACACTGGAGCTAACCCTCTACTGTCTGCTGTGTATACTAGCTGTATGTAGTGTTTGGTCACGTGGTCACCTAGATGACCGGACCACCACAGTGTCAGGCCTTTACTCTAATAGTACCAACCCACTGCAGACCATCTCCACCAGAACACGGCTCAGTGTAGGCCTGTGCTCTCACCTGTTCCTAGACCATAACAATATAATACTTATGATTGGGTCATGAATACAATTGGTTTACTCTATACTAGTATAATTGGGGATCATGTTGAGAGGGTCTGTCAATCATGGCCCAGCCTGGCCAGTACTTTACATGCCCTCCAAACCCCATACATAACCACCTCCCACATACCTCACTCACCTGGCAGACCCTGTCACCTTCCTCCACAGGTTCACTGGGATGCCAAAGCTGGATAACAATTATATAGGAAATGTACTAGGGGAACTGGGTGTATTCTATTTATACCTATTTGGAGATTGTCTGGGTTCTATGATAGATGGAAAGAAAATTCCAAAAGATTTAGTTTACATTTCCCACATTCTACATCATAGAAGTAATAGAATTGATCATCTAATACATGTATTTCTAAATTCTTCCTGGAGTCCCTATCCCTAATAACCTTATCTATGCGTATCAATTTAAATAGAAATAAAGTTTAACTTGATAGGAAATGATTGGAAATATTGAAATAGATGTGTATGAATAGTAGATAATTTTAGAAACTTTGAGAAGGTATCAGAGTGTTTTTTTCAGGTATAGGAATATTAGCCTGCCACGTGTATAATAGGAATGGTCACTTTGCCACCTAGTACATGTATAGGCCCAGGCTTATACACTGGGAAATACAGTATTCTAAATTTAACAAATTATAGTCATACCACATTCAGAAATTGTCTCCTGGTAAACCAAATTTACCATCTCATCATCCTCTCTTCTGTAGCAATGATTGCTAATATCAAGGAAAACTGTTTTACATGTTTAGGCTGGTGGATTCCTAGCGCCATTTGCTGTAGTAGGGACTGCAATGATACTGTCAGTCTTGCTATTCTACTTCATAGTGCCAGAAGATAAAGGTAAGTCTTACCTCTCCTTGTATTGAGAGACAAAGTACACAGACATCTATATAAGGAAGTTGTTATTGTTTGAAAACAGGGGGAAATTTAATGGGTGGGGTTTCTTAGAAAAACTCTCACAAGTTTGTCTGTAGTGGCTATGTTTACATCTCATATAATATCAGGTTTACAGGGGGGGGGAATTCAAATACTGTATATAAGCATACAGGACTTTTGATCTGTTGTTATAAATGTCTATTCCTTTACGACTCTAGGTGAGGATGTTGAGACAGGACCGGCCTCCATGTTAGCGCTGCTGAAGGTACCAGTTATTGACCTTGTCCTGTTGACCCTGGTGGTGTCAGCTGTTCTCGGGGTTGGACTGGATCCTATACTTGAACCACATCTAAGCCAGGTCAGCAACATGTTTATTATACCTAGCATATGATGATGCTATCTCTTAAACAATGAGGCCTGTACGCCCACGGTTTGGCCTATAAAGACTGTATGCCAACATGTGGGCAAATGGCTGTATGCCCACTGCTGTGAGTAGTCGTCGGCATACACCCATATGCCCACGGATAGGCCTACAATCAGGCTATGTGTTTATCTTCAATTTGAAATTACATTGAACTGTCCTGTACCGTCAACTATTTTTGGTATCCCCTATGAAAAATTTAGACAATTTAGATCATTTTAAGCCGTTTGGCTAGGTATAATAAAGCCAAAACGACACTGGACTGAACTAATATACGCCTTTTGCGTATGCCTGTCTTGTATGGCCTCTCGTGCTGTGCACAGTCTCACGACTTTGTAACAATTGGATCATCTCTGACCTGGTGACGTCTTTGACTGGGTGACATCTTTGACCGGGTGACGTCTTTGACTGGAAAGCACTATTATAGCATAAATCAGGCCTATATAGTAAGAAATTGGTGGGAAAAGTCACAGGATATTTTGAAACTACATAAAGGGAAATTTATTTAAAGTTTGTTATATTTATATGTAGGCCCTATTATGTGCATTATAGCACTATTGATCAGTTTCCCGGTCTTCCGGGAACTGATCAATTACACCCATACAGCCCATTCACTTTGCCTTAGGTGTACCCTCCATAGACTTTGCATTGACCAACAGTCAAGGGTCCAAGTGTAAAAACCTCTATTCTGTGCAAAAGGTCTATACCCGGCCTCACTACTCCACTCACCAGCGCTGTGGTGGCAGGTCTAAACTTGGGCTCAATGATCGTTGTTAAAGAGGCCCTGACACCCCCTTAGTCTCCAGGTGGTGAGGTGTCAGGAGAGGCTTGCTGTGGCTCTGTGCGGCACCTGCAGTGGTGGGCCTGCTTGTGTGTGGTGTGCATTAGTTTTGCCTATTCAATAGAGACACTAACAGTGACGTTTGCATCTAAACTATACAGTAGTTGAAAAATATGCATAGCCAAAATATCATGTCATGGCCTCTTTAAAGCACTGTGGGCGCTGACCCTCCGCCTGCCACCCGCTGTCCACCATCCCCTTATTACCTCCTCCATGCACAGCTAGTATAGGGCACTTCAACTCGGATTACATACATATACCAAAGGGTGGGAGAAAGCTATCGCTACTACAGAGGACCAGCTGATGTTGTTCACGGGTCTTGCCACAGGAAGCAGTGCTGTGTACAGTGTACAGAGCGGGTGGGGGTAATTATCGACTCTCACCTGGTGTTAGAAGCCTAAATTGTCACGCCTGACTGGTGTGCAGCAAGCTAGGGCGGCTTGTGAGGGTGAGGGCAATAGTAGGCACCTTTAGCAAACCTGACGTAGCTCATTTAACGCAGACGTATCCTATGCTTTCAGCACTGCTACGTCTGAGTTTTATGAGCTTTTACTAAATGTTGCTAAAGGTCCCTAATTACCAGCTTTCTGACGTGTATAGGTGACCAATTTGTATACGGGAGGGAGGAACAATTAAACCTCCCTTTACTAATATGTAACATTCATAATTTTGGGGGTACAAGTGTCCGTATTGGGCCTACCTACATTTTAAGGAGTGATCATTTGGTGTTTGGGGGAAGGGCCATTTTTTTAAAATCAATCTCAACAAGAATTGCGGTTGTTGCCGCGTAAAAAAATGCCTCAGGCATTTTTATACGCGGCAACAACCGCAATTCTTGCATTCGAAGAAACATAATGTTGACATGGTTGGTATGTTTGAAGGGAACCCATTCAAGACAGCAAAAACGCAGGGCCGGGAAGGGGTTATCAAGGGGGAAGGATGATATTACTTCAAAAATGGCATTTCCAATGAGTCCATATTCCTTGGGTCAATGTTAGGGGGTAAGAAAATGTGTGTTGCTAGGCAGATAAACAATTAAAATAGATGTTGCTAGGCAACCAGCTGGATTAGCAACAAACTAATAGAACCATTGAATTCTTTGGGTCCATATTAGGGGGAAAGGTTTGATTATAATCAACCTTAGGACCATGGAAATGTGCGTTGCTAGGCAGATAAACAATTAGAATAGCCGTTGCTAGGCAACCAGATGTATTAGCAACAAACAGATAGAACCATTGAATTCCTTGGGTCCATATTAGGGGGGTTAGATATGATTATAATCAACTTCAGGACCATGGAAATGTGTGTTGCTAGGCAGATAAACAATTAGAATAGCCATTGCTAGGCAACCAGTTGTATTAGCAACAAACGGATACAACCATTGAATTCCTTGGGTCCATATTAGGGGGGGGTAGGTATGATTATAATCAACCTCAGGAACTATCAAAGGTTGATTTATATTATTGTTATCACATAGCATAAATTTGTGTTGTGACACCTTAATCCAAGATGGCCGCACAATCCAAGATGGCGGCGCCCGTTCTGACTTCTGGCAAAGTGCAAACATCATATACCTCGTTCTGGTGGTGCCTGACGGCACCACCAGGTGGCTACGCCACCACTTCGGCATAAAAAAAGTTACCAGTTGGGATAATAATGCAGTCACCTGTGTTTTTGAGAGTGACCATTTTGTATGTGGCGGAGAGGGGGGGGGGATCAATTGAAGTTTCCCTTTATCAATATTTAACAGTTATAGTTTGCAAGTAATAGTATCCATACTGGGCCCACCTACATTTTAGGCAGTGGCCATCTGGTGTATGGGGGGGGGGCACATTAATTCTTTTTTCATCAATTTCATGAGAGATACCAGTTGGGAAAATTGTGGGACAATAGTGCTGTCACCAGTGTTTCAAGGAGTGACCATTTGGTATATGGGGGGGGGGGGCATTAATTACTTTTTTATCCATTGTGTTCAAAGTTACTGACTTATTTTATTATTGTTCATGATGTCTTGCTCCCCCCGCCCCCACCAAATATTATGCAATAACCATTGGCATAAACCTTTTCAAAAAGTAGAGGTATGGAAAAAAATTAAAAGATAAAGAAATGGCCTTTTCTAGCCTCCCGGTCAAAGACGTGACACGTCACCCCGTCAAAGATGTCACCCAGTCAAAGACGTCACCCAGTCAAAGAAGTCACCCGGTCAAAGACGTCACCCGGTCAAAGACGTCACCCGGTCAAAGACTATCTTGAGACTGAGCCACAAGCCTCTTGATGTGGTCTAACTACTACATGCACGCTGGGACGAACTGAAAAGTGAGATTTAACAAAAAACATATCCCACATAGTCTTAAAAAGTATATCTTGTGTAGTCTTACAGCCTCATTCCTAACCCTAACCCAAAGGATAAGGCCAATCAAAGGATAAGGCCACTCAAAAAAAATCGTTTCTCATCACCATTTTTTTTTTACTCTGGGCATAAATACATAGGGAAATTTGGACTTTTGGCGATCAATTTATATCCAGCAGACTGCATTGATGACAGCATGAGCTTTTATTTGATACCAAATTTGCCAATGTTAAGGCAATTTCTTAACATTTTTTCATCAAAAATGAAAAAAAGAGATTTTTTAAGTTTTCCTCAAATCATGATATTTATGATGCGCGCGGTGATGAGAAACAACTCATTTTTTTGAGTGGCCTAAGGGTCAGGGTTAGAATCCTAATCCTATTCCCAACCCTAACCCTAACCAAAATGGTAAGGGTTAGGAAAGAGGTTTCTAACCCTAACCTTAAACCATGGGTGTAGGAAAGTTTTGTCGTAGCTATTTAAGACTGCAAGAGAAATGCTTAACCCCCTGCTTTATACACTTGGGAAATACATGTAATGTAGATACCACTCATTCATTTTGAATGTTATTCAGAACATGATTATTTAAAATCCACATAAAATGTCTTCCATTTTACAGTTTAACCTGTCACAAGCTGAGGTTGGACTGGTCTTTCTGGTATATGCTGGGACGTATGCCATATTAGCTCCAGTTTCGGGAAGAATAGCAGATCACATGGTAAGCTGAATATAAACTAGATTATTGAAGATTGAAATGGTGTCCATCTGAAACTGTCTGATGTTCAGGTTGAATAAAAAGATAATGTGTTTTAGTCAACCCAACTCTAGATTCCAAAAAGGGCTGACCCTAGTTTTTTTTCCCAATTTTGAAGATTATATTATTTTGATTTTTTTTTTTTAACTTTTTAGCAAATTCGTTGGTTAACAATAACAGGTTCTCACTAGCCTCAGTGGTGTGAATGATAGTCTGACTTCAGGAAATGGCTTTTGAAAGGAACATCAAACACTTTCTTGATATTTCCAGTTATTGGAAGATTAAGTGAGTCATTCTGTTGAGTTGCAAGTGAATGTATCAATTCACGACTCATTCCCCTCAAGATGTAAAAAAAAAGAGAATGTTTAAATCCAACCTACCTACCCCAAGATTTTTCCTGAAACACACCTTTAGTTAGGCGTCTACCAGATTTGACAGGGGGGGTACCATCGGCCGGCAGCCACTAATTGGCTGTCTAGATGAGGTGCGGAAAGAAAGGGGGTGACAGACTATATGGTCGTGCAGCACTTACACTGTTACTTGATTGATGACAGCTGTCATGAGGATGCCTCACAATCAAAGATAATAAAAGGCTTCAATAAATTGATGAATTTCTAAAATAGATATATCATTCATATTCTGTGTTCCACAGAGGTAGTTTAATTAAGGCTCAACTCCTTTTAGAAGTAGTAATACAAAAACTGATAACATGATAACATTGCATCAAACATTCCTTCTATAATTGCTTCTGGTAGGATTTGAAATATAAATAAAGTACCTATGTGAAGCACATGACATGCATGTCATGCTTATTAAAGAATAATATCAGTTCAATCAGGCATTCAATTACTTTTGGTTTTCAGGCACAGTAAGGAAGTGTTATGTTAGTGGTGGTATCTGATCAAGATGTATCAGATTACTACAAACTGTCCCCGTCCACTTCCACCACCACCACTGCACCCCAAATCCTATCACAACAACATCCCCCTGGTGAAGATCCCCAAACCACTGGCCACCAGCTGTATGGGGCTCCCGTGGCAAGTGGATAAATTTTATCCACTCTGAATCTGCTAGACGTCTCTCTGCCTTGGTTTTTCAGGCTTACTGTTTTCAAAATAGCTTAACATATCTATATTTTCCCCCCGAATATATCTACTTTATTTCATGGTGAATACAGCACTCCCATTGACTTAACCAAGGAAGGCCGTATTTAACACCCCCCGTGAAATAACCCTTGCCCGTATTTGACGGCCTGTCAAATCATCAAAATTGTTGATTAAACCACTGTAAAACAGCTTTTTTAGAGCAATTAAGTGGACTTTTGACAAATATTGTTAATAAGGACATGAAATAAACACAAAGGAACACTCGTAGAGTTCCCCACTGAGGGTTATTTCACTCGGCTTCGCCTCGTGAAATAACCCTCAGTGAGGAACTCTACTCGTGCACCTTTGTCTATGTATTTTATGGTTTATATACAGAGTTGACATATTTACATATGTAAGCCTCATTAATAAGTTAAGCGAGTTACTCGCCAGGGCTGCATTCATGCATCATAACAACAAAGGGCATGGTGCATTGAGGTATGATGAAGGGTTAGGTGGTAGCTTTATCAGTATATGATAATATTAAGCAAATATTGTTGGTGTAGTTCACCAAAACTGTTCTTGCTCTCATTGAGAGTGGGTGGGTCTCCTGGTGACAGACTCTATCAAGAGGAACTACAAAAATATTACATCATGAAATTGTATTATACATGTATGTGTTTGCTCTGACCTTAATGGCAGAACATGTTCGACCTTTACATGGTTTATTGGTCTGTAGCTGGTTGCCTCTAGCCACCTGATACCCGAGGAAGCTCAGGGCGCATGGAGCAGTCACAACTAGGTGCATTTCTCGGGGTCGTACTCCACTCGTCCTTAGACACCTGGTTATGTAATCACACACCGGGGGCTGAAATAGGAGTGCGGGCCCTGGTATTTCACAACAAGAATAGCTAGCTAAATTAATCTGGGTTCTATATAGATAGTACTTCGATTCACTACAGGTCTATAAACTTATTCAAAAAAAGAATATGGTAAGTACAATGCAGGCACCCCCCCTCCTGCCTCCCTTTTGTCACCCTCCACCTGTGACATAGAAAGGATTGTCCAGGACTGATGACCGTAATTGTCTATTTGTAGGAGAATAGCACACCACTGATGATCATAGGCTTTGGTATTGCGACTATTGGGCTACTGCTGCTTGGGCCATCTCGCCTGGTAGGGCTAGGTTCTTACCAGTAAGTAAAATCAGTTATAGGGTTCCGTGCTAAGTGTAAACAATTAGTATCATTTAACATAATATTATAATCATTTTATCCATTGAGGGTGACCCAAAACTGTCAGTTGAAACTGAAAAATGAGCCAAAAGACAAAAAGCATATCCCTCATAGTCCTAAAAAGCCTTACTGAGATGTATTATATACCATTGTATCCCTCTGGATTGTGCACTAAAGTAAACATAGTGTTTCATATTAATTTCATTGATTTCCTGTCTGTCATGCCCACTTTTATACCATTTTCCAAAAAAACATTCATGATATACTTTCGAGAAAATTATCAGTTTCAGGGTCAACCTTTTGGTGACCTATCTTATTTGTAAATCAAGCATTTACTCTATTAACTCATTTACTCCGTCACTCACAGACTTTTGGCAAAACATAAACCGTTCTCAAAGTCATGTCCATATTATGTCCTCTACCCATCACTCTCCTTTAAACATGCTAGGTATATGTATTTTACTGTGAGTTTATTGATCCGTAGAAGTTTTTCCTAGACCACCGCATTACTCATAGCATAAGCTTTAATTTGCCCAGAATCTGTAAATTTTAAAATGTACAAAAAAGAATTGTTCATGATATTGCTCTGAATTTCATCCACTGAAAGGTCTCTGTGGCTGAACATTTTATCACTTAACATTGTTGGAGTCGGAATTTCCCTGACGATAGTGCCTACATTTGACAAGATTCTCAAAGCAGCTGTGTAAGTATTAGAAACTACAATATACCAATGTACCAGGGAGAGAGAGAGACAGACAGACAGACAGACAGACAGAGACAGAGAGAGAGAGTAATGGAGTTTGATAGAGTAACACAGAGATTTTACACACATGTACAAAATGTGACAATTTTAGATTTAATTCTGGCATTTCAGAAAAGCAGGCATACAGGAATCTGCCACAACCCATGGCTTAGTTGCTGGAATATGGACATCTGTCTTTGCTTTTGGGTAAGTTATTTAAAGTGGGTATGTCTGATTTTTCTTCTAATTTGAAATCTTACCTAAATGTATTCCAAATTCTGTAAAAGTATTCAGAGAATAGAGGTCAATTAAATGGGTGTTAATAGGTCACAAAGTGATCCAATATCCCCCAACCCCGGGCTTTTCAATGAGTATTCTCAAGGGGGTAGGGGGGTAGTAAAAGCATGCAAGCTATTTCAACATGACCCTTTACCGGGCAATAAAATCTAATTAGAGCAACATCTGAGGGAGAATGAAACGGGAAGTCAAATATATTATTTGTGAACAACCTGAGTCATTTTTAGGGAAATCTATTTTGTCCCACACATCTGATCTACTAACGTCAATTGTTTTCTTCTGGGGTGTACATCCCCTGATGGGTGTTGTTGAAATGTATGTAGATTATAGGTGAGGCTCCACTGACCCATTTTGTTCTCAAATCGGGGCTATTCTCATGAATGTAACTCAGATATATATCATAACAGTTATTGATCAGTTTCCCGGTTTACCTGGAACTGATCAATTACACACATACGACCCATTGACTTGTACCCTCCATAGACTTTGCATTGACCGACAGTCAAGGGTCCAAGTGTAAAAAGCTCTAAAGCAGTCCTGTAGATGGCCTCACTAATTGCTATTTACACCGCTGAGGGCACGGACCCTTACCTCCACTCACCAGCCCCTCCCCTGAAACTTTGCATCCCGGGGGGGGGGGGCACTCTCACATTTATGGATACCATGTGCGTACATCACCCTGAATTTGGACCACTTTTACCGGGACATAAACCCTCCAAAACACCCCCCTTTTGGCGGGATAACCCCCTAAAATATGAAAAAAACTCAGCCACCTTTTCATGGGACACCACCCTAAATTGGCATAAATCAACCCCCCTCTTGACGGAGTACTCTAAATTGGCCAAAAACTATGGAACATTTTGGTCGGATATTCCAAAATGGCCCAAAAAGGACCCCTAAAGGCGAGGCCCAAATAGTACCAATGTCCCGTGATTTTGTGTACACACATAGTTACAATAGATGATATAGGGAGTACCCCCCCCCCCCCCCCCCCGGGCTTGCACCCGCCTCAGCCTGCTGCACACCAGTCAGCCGTGATGGCACTTGAGACCGCGGCAGGATGCGGGTGTTGCCAGGACCTGGTGTATAATGCCATTACGGAATAGGGAAGGTTACATATAGTTAATTGTTTCTATTTATATGGAAGCTGCAGTGGGCAAACAGACCACTGGACTGTGACCCCTTGGACTTGGTATATGCACCATGATTTAGGCAGTTATAAAGTGTACTTACGGCCTTGAACCTATGGGGTGCCAACTGTTCACGAAAGAAAAGTTTAAAAGAATTTGTTTTTTATTAAATGCAACTACAATTTGAAATTACCTTTCAAGCTTCGGGGCATTCAATAGTCATCTTGAATCTATAGGGTGCCAACTGTTCATGAAGAAATATCAAATAGAATTTGTTTTTTTATTGATTGTTCCTGATACCACGCCCTGCCCCCTCCCCTCACCTGGCCATGTGCTGAAACTGATCTTGCAGCTAAGCTGCACAATCTGCGTCCCGTAGCATCCTCGTATACGTTAGACAGAGAGGTTCTATAGACCCTGCCATGGGTTTGTGTTTACAAATAATGGTTATGTTTATAAACAAGTGGAAATTAGACTTGCCAAGGCAATATAACACAATCAAGCTCCCGATTTAGGTTCCGATTTTGCATCCCAGGCCGATTTTGCCTCCAGATCTCAAATCAAACAGGTTTGTTTTTTGAATATCTGAATGGTGACCTCTCTAGATCTGTCTTTACCTAAAACAATTGTATACATAACACACCTGATGTAAATATAAACAAACCCTGACACTTTATATCTGATCTGATCGTTTCACTAATATATAGGATTGCTAGGGGTACCAGGGTATTATTGGATCGTGCGAATTGCCAAAAAAATCTGCTAGTGGAGTCCCAGCTTATTTGTGGGATCCTCAAATGCTAAATGATATCTGGGTTAGCATTTTTACAGACCTCTGTAAATCTCACGAACCTCCACTTGTCAGGCAACAAGAGTATGTTTGACAGGGTTCCAAGCTAATTAAAATCATCTCTGCTGAAATATGTATACAGGATTTGTTTAAGTTCTGTATTTCCCCGACAGATTGAAATCGAAAGACCCCGTATTTCGTTGAAACCCTTTATAAGGGTTGAAACGAAATACGGGGTCTTGAGATTACAATCTGGAGGGGAAATACAGAACTTAAACTGATCCTGTATTTGTTTTTAAATGTATGTGTTACGTAATTACAGAGAAAAAGACATTTTATTAACCTGCATAGCCTCAAAACAGGGACGAAGGTCGCCATGACACCTTGCTGTGGACTCACTTCTGCTTATTTCACCTGCGTGATTTGGTGAAAAAAATAGTCCCCCCCCCCTTCATCGTCTAAATTGTCTTTATGTGTATAAATTAGGCCTGCTTTACGATTTAAATGTGTTAATTTGTTTAAAAGGAACATGATTCAACAATAATACGATAGTCAAACCTACAGAGAAATAAAAGCTTATAGGAAAAATTTCGGCCCTATCTAGATCAACTTAAAGTTCAAGACGAGTGGGCTAGACTGAGGGGATGATGATCACAAATGATTTTGGCGATTTTTCGCCGATCCATCAAGTTATGAAGCCTCAACCAAATTTTCTGGGGGGTATGGGCCTAATTCATTTATTGTAGGTGTACATATAGGATGTTTTATAGTTCTTAGGCTTTGTTTCAATCAGAAATAAAGTATTTTAACCCCCAA
Organism: Harmothoe impar; assembly: GCA_947462335.1. NCBI lineage: Eukaryota > Metazoa > Annelida > Polychaeta > Phyllodocida > Polynoidae > Harmothoe > Harmothoe impar. The sequence continues at coordinate 62,429,395 of OX381714.1, forward strand.
ACGAAGCCAATGAAAAAAAAGTTTCATGATGACAAATTCGTAACCAAAACGTCGCGCTTAGTCTGGGAATCGAACCCGGGTCTCCCGCGTGGTAGGCGAGAGCGCTAACCACTTGACCATCTCGGCCTCACATGCTGCGGAAGCCTCAGTGTATATATTTGACCCGCTGACCTTTGGTATCCTTGCGCCAGACCGGAAGTTAAGTTTTCGCGAAATACGGAGGTTTGAGGAAATACGGGGGCTGGTTATTCAGCTTTTGCGAAATACGAGGCTCAGTGTCTAGGCCTACCCGACTTGATATTTCGTCAAACCATTTAAAAATAATGATAAAGGATTTTTGATTTTCATTATATTTTCATTTCAGAGAATTTGTTGGTCCAATCTATCATGGTGCTGCCTATGCCACAGTTGGATTTAGCTGGACTATGACAGTAGATGCCATCACTACATTTTCTATGGTAAGCTTCTGTCATTGACTGATGCTGTACGAGTAAGTATGGTATGATACTGTACCTGAGTGTTTATGAGCTGGGTTTTGAATAGTGCTGGATTTGTTTTAAGTGCTGATCTTGTATAAGGCTGTCTGTCAATAGGCCAATGTTTTTGTCTCTGACCGGGTGCCGTCTCTGACCAAGTGCCGTCTCTGAGCAGGTGCTGTAGGTATTTTGACCTTATCAAGCCAAGGCGGTCAGAGACGGGACCTGGTCAGAGACGGCACCCGGTCAGAGACAAAAACATTGGCCCAAGGTCGTGAGACACAGTCATAAGGGCAGTTGATATGGGGCTCTTAAATAACTCTTAAGCACTAAATATAGATATTAAGTAAGCACCTTTCTTGCATAGGCTCTGGGGTAGGGGCTCTTGAAATAACTATTAAGCACTAAATATAAATATTAATTAAGCCAACCCTAAGGTACCCACCCCTACAAAGCAATGGAGCGCTTATACACAACAGTATGGTATGTCTAATTCATACTTCTGCCCTCCCCCGCCAATACGTGGCTCCCTCACATTTAGACCCGTGTCTTTTGGCCCTCTGATCCTTGGCCCTCCTGGACATTTGCCCCCCCCCCCTTGGACTGTTGGCCCTCCCAAAATATTTGTGTCCAAACACATAATTTAGATGAAATATAAAGAGAAAATGAATAAGTGTCAACTTTGAAGTGTCTGCCATGTCAAAATAACTTAAAACAGGTGGTTGGACATAGAAGCTTTTCTCGGAGGGGGGGGGGGGGTGGTGTTCAGGCAAGCTGACCCTAGTGCAGATTATTTTGGTTCCCTCCCCGAATCCACCAACACGACCACTGCCTGTTAAAGGGACGGTCATCCTGCCGTAGATCCAAACCTCTAGGCCAGCCTTGTTAAGTTTATATAACACCTTAGTTATATTTAGAATCCCCCAAACAGAAACCTCAAACATGCAGGCATATCCTAGCCCTGTGAGCCTGTATTCCCCAGCACCAGTACCCCATGTATAAAGGCTCAGGCAACCAACAAATAGTTTGCTGGTTGTTCCTTCCCAGCAATGCTCTGGCCTAGATAAGTTGCACTGGTGTGACTAGCAGTTGGACTGTGCCAGTGGTATAGCATTGAGTTCTATTGATACCCACCAGTGTACTGACTGCCACCAGTGTGCCCACAGAAAACGGTATACTCCCCCTTAAATAGGCCACATGCTATTATTTTGGGTAAAAGAAGAACATCTATACACAATGGTACCATTACATAATGTCTATACCTAGAAGCCAATGGGTAATCATCAAATCTAATAGGGTGCTATAGTTTCATTATGCTTTTATAGACTATTTAATTCCAAGGAAAGCCTGATTCATGGTCCCCCTACTGAAGTCACCTGGCCAGGACAGCATGATTACCTGGTCTCACTGCTCACTGCACCCTTCACCCATACACTGTAAAAAATGTGAATATAATTTAAACACTTTCACCCAAACATGTTGATGGCAAGCTTTTTTCTAGCTATTTGTAGGGATATGGCCGCCAGTGAGGGGTGAGCTACAACAATGAAAAACCGTGGGAGAGGGCAGTTTAACTAGCCCACTGGTATTATTCTCCTATTCCTTGTTCAGGCTTTTGCCCATGTACAGGTTCTCCTTAGTTAAATATAGTACCCATTGTATTGGTTGACATCAATGACAATTTAGATAATGTCAACAATAATAAGTACATAGTGCTGTCCAAAATATTCCAGTGGCCTTGTCCACCAATATTTCACTTTTGTAGGCTCAACCACCACCAGCAGCCATATCCCTGCACCTGCTGACAGAAAAAAGTGCTGAGATTCTGAGATTCAGTGAAAGTGTCCAACTTTAGTATGTTTGGGTAAATGTGTTTAAAAATTAGAAACACTTTTTTACAGTGTATGTTTGAAGGCTGTCAGCACACTCAAGACTGACTGCAGTCTACCAAGTGGCCTTTGGTGGCTTGGGGCCTTGTTTACAGACACATCTGAAAGGTCACTTGGTTATGAACGACATGCTCTACTCTAAGCTGTTGGATCTACGGCAGGAGAACCGCCCCTTTAAAGGAGTAGATATCTCATGGGGTATAACTAGTAGAAGTCATTTAGATTAGAGAGGTTAAGATTGGAGAACGTGTATAACTACAGTATGGGTACAGCAAGGTGTAGCAGTACAGGGAGAGGTACATGTACAGGGTTTCTGTTAAGGTGGGTTGATCCCATTGAATCAAAGTGTTCAGAATTTCACAATTTCTTTTCTGTGGCAACCTTAAATCACTATAGTTATAGTAATGAAAGTATTTTCTTAAACTTTCCAAAAGGATTACTTTCCAATGAATAAGATTAACTTTGATGTGGGGTCCAGTGCATAATTTGATGGTTCTGGCCCTATGAAGTAAAAGAGTAATGTAAAAATGGCCTAAATCAAATCTTTGAAGCATTATGGGTGTATTCCAACAATCTGCATATAAAATGATCTCATCATGTAGCCTTGGATATATTCAAGCAATTTATTCACTATTATACTCTTTCAAATGAACATAAGTATGCAACCAATTTCAAGATAAATATTTCTGCTTTCACAGTTTTTGCAGACAATATTCATCTACCTCAGGCAAGCTGACCCTAGTGCAAATTCATTCGGTCCCCTCCCCAAATCCACTAACGCGACCACTGCCTATTAAAGGAGTAGATATCTCATGAGGTATAACTAGAAGAAGTCAATGTTTAAAATGTTAACCAATGAACCAAAAAGAATGTTAACCAATGAACCAAAGTATGCACCCAATTTTAAAATAAAAATATTTCTGCTTTCTCTTCACAGTTTTTGCTGACAATATTCATCTACCTATTTGAAACTATTTGAAACTATTTGTCGACGGTATTGTGGGGAGCAGATACTATGATTAATGAGATTAGTACCATCATGGCATCATCTAAAAAATATTTGCATTGTATATGATCTTTTAATGCCAATAAAAATCTAAACTCAAACTCATGATGATAACATCTCAGACTCAGTTCTTCTTCAATGCACGTACTCTCCCAGCACAGTTAAAAAAAGACTTGTTCTATTTGTTCTTCATACATCCATTTAGATATTTGAATCAGATCATAGTGGATTAAATACATATATAATTATAATAAATCAATAAATTTTCCCCAAAAAAGTTTCTGAGCAAAGTTACAAAGTTACAAAGACATCAAGACAAAACCAACTGCAAACGCTTTCCCCTGCCCTCGGGAATCCGTACACGGCAAGATGGGAGACAATTTCCTGATTTTCTAGAATTCTCTGAATGGTTTGGAGCTTTTTGTTGGTTAGAAATAGTTCTAATAAAGATAGAGAGTTGCGGATAGCGCCAACAGAAATAGCTTAGTAAGGCAAATCAGCTGATTGAAGATGGCCTAATTTGTGTGACTGGAAGTCGAACTACGACAGATCAAAGACCCGAGTTTACAGTAAGTACAGCATATGAATATGAGGCTGGTTTGTTAAACAGAGGCAGAGTAGACTGTGATACTTACTTACCAATAGAGCAGGGCTGGTAAGGGGAGAAGAACCACTTTAATGTGGCCAAATGCTGGAGTGTTTGTAGGCATGGCAGGGTTTTATAAAATATAATTCAGAAAATTTCCAAACAACATAGATGGATGCTATAGGGCTGGAGTAGTGTGGAAAATTAATTTTCATTATGATTTGATATCATTTAGACAATTCAAACACTCAATAGGTGAGGCTCCCTGTCACAGCAGAAAGCCCATAATCTGCCCGAGGATTTTCCACTATCATTAGCTTAATTTGTTTCCTTTCTCTAGTCTCCCCGGACCAGCAACCATTAACAATTTGACCTGATACCAACACTTCAGTTGTTTTAGAAGGCATTAGCAGTTGGAATTTTATAAATATACCTAATGGCTCTCTTTTAGCAGGATGGCATAGTATAGACTACTTAGAAAACCTCAGGCAGAAAAGGGGCGTGGACCGGCCGGCCATCTCATGAATCCTGCTATGCCCACTGTTTATTTGTTGACATCCATCCTGCAGTCACTAGGGAAATCCCCTCCTGTTATGTCTGTCTGCTACCAGGGGGAGTGGCAGTGTTTACCACCCAAAGATGGGGCTACCAGGGGTGCTTTACATAAAAAAAGGTCGTTTTTGGTCCCAACTTTTGTTGGGAACTATGGATTCTGGGACAATCTCAAACTCGCCTTACAAAATGGGTGTTTTTTTTTGTCCTAGCGGACAGGAATTATCTCAAAATATTTTGGGAAAAATCCTGAAGAAATAAATCCTTACTCACTCTGAGTCAGGAAATATGTCCTTACTCACTATTTTTATGACGTCATAGAGGGAATTCCCCCCAAAATAGGTCACGTGACATGGGCTTCCCCGGAAATATATCCCAACTCCTGGGAAATATGTCCCAACTCCCTGGGAATCCCCTTGATGATGTCATATTCTTGGGGGGTTCCCTAGAAATATTTCTCAAATTGTTTGTGACACCAAAGGGGGGGTCCCTACTCAGGCTCTCCACTAGTAATCAAAAGGCTTGGAGCTATTAATGCAGAACCGGCTAGTCTACTCTCACTGATCTACAAAGGCTGCATTGGTGCATCATGGGAGTGTCTCAATCCCATATGGTCAACTTGATGCATTCATGCATCATGATGGCAAACATAATAATGCACTAAAGCACTATGTGGTCCTTGACATATAGGGTAGATTCACCCAAAGACGGACACACACCTTAAGTCAGACACTTTTATCATTAGAAATCGCAAAATATAGTAAATTCTGTGCCCAATGCATTAGTATCACAGTAAACTCTAAGTCTTGTTCTTATCAACCAATAAAATCACATACATGCAAACACATTCTGGAACAGCTCCTCACCACGAAACAGACTTCAGGGGTTGATAATGAGATGAAAGTCTGCTCCCAGACCATACACAGCAGAGAGAACGGAGCAGTGTTGGTATGGGAGTCCGAGACTGACTTGTCAGGGCTGTACTCATGCATCAATATCATTCCAGGGAAGAAATTCTTCAAGCTTTTATATGTTTCTTATCAACCCCTGAAGTCTGTTTCGTGGTGAGGAGCTGTTCCAGAATGTGTGCTAATATCATGTACCTTATGTCGGACAGGGTGCTGTCATGTTGGATTTTTTCATTATATTTACACTTAGGCCATAAATCCGGACCTACATAATAAGGTACACACATCTCAAAGTTTATAATATAAAAAAAGGTACAAATGATTGCCAGGAAGTTCTTTTTTAAGACCTTCTAAATATATGACTTAAATACACCATGAGCCGGACAGACCTGTGCACTGGTTCTTTCTCATTGCTACAAATACAGAGGATGTAATGCTATAAGTGTTCCAGTAAAACTTATTAATCTACATAACTTAAAAGAATAATTCTATGTGGCATATTAACATAGCTGTAGGCCAGAGAAAAAGGGTTACGTTTGCACTGCAAATGAGCGTCCAAAAGTGGTGAATCTACCCTATGCCAAATATATCAATATCTCTATTAGTCACAGTATGATAAATTACCTAGTTGAGAAATATTTCTTAAATTTGTGATCTGCCACGCCACCTAGTGAACATGTTGTGCAAATATTCCCAGATGTCCCAACTTTTGTCCCCACCCCCCCAAACCCCCTTTTTGGACATGGTCTCAATCAACCCAAGAAAAAGTATACAAAAAATGCATGAAATATTGCAGAACCGAAGGAAAGTGGAAAGAAATGGTTAACCCCCAACATATCCATTACATGCGATTGAGAAGATATGAGAAGTTGGTGAAAAAGTTATTTATCCCAAATTTAAAAGTTGCGAGAACCGATGGTTTGGTCGGTTCTCGCAAATGGCTGTTTGGGACAAAAAAAGGGGACAAAAGTGAATTTGAGACATAATTTTGTTCCTGTTTTTGTAAATTGAAAGGGAAAAAGATGGCACCTTTGTCTCAAGGTTGAGAATATTCCCAAAATTCGTAGATATCCCAAATTTTGAGGACAAAGGACAAATAATTTTGTTATGAAACCTATTTTGTCCCAAATCGCCTAAAGAAATAAAACCTTTCCTTTATTGCCCCTGGCTGACTGGTCATCTCTGTTGTTGAATAAATGGGAGTAGCATTGCTTCCCTCTAGGGTGTCCTGGAGAGCTTATGTTCTTCCCAATTATTAGAGCTGAATGAATCATTTAAATTTTTTATGCTGAAGTGGTGGCGTAGCCACCTGGTGCTGCCACCAGGCACCACCAGAACGAGGTATATGATGTTTGCACTTTGCAAGAAGTCAGAACGGACGCTGCCATCTTGGATTGTGCCGCCATCTTGGATTAAGGAGTCACAACACAGATTTATGCTATGTGATAACAATAATATTAATCAACCTTTGATAGTTCCTGAGCTTGATTATAATTATACCTACCCCCCCTAACATTGACCCAAGGAATTCAATGGTTCTATTGGTTTGTTGCTAATACAGCTGGTTGCCTAGCAGCAGCTATTCTAATTATTTATCTGCCTAGCAACACTCATTTCCATGGTCCTGAGGTTGATAATAATCCTCCCTACCCCCCCTAAAATGGATGCAAGGAATGTAATGGTTCTATTGGTTTGTTGCTAATATAGCTGGTTGACTAGCAACATCTATTCTAATTGTTTATCTGCTTAGAAACACACATTTCCATGCTCCTGAGGTTGATAATAATCCTACTTACCCCCCCCCCTAAAAAGGACACAAGGAATTCAATGGTTTTATTGGTTTATTACTCCCCTAACATTAACCCAAGGAGTTCATAGGAGCTACCATATTTGAAGTAATATTTTCCTTCCACCCTGTTTATTTGGTGTCTTGAATGGGTCCCCTTCAAATATACCAATCATGTAGACAGTATGTTCCTTCACGCAATTCTTTTTCACGCAATTCTTGTTATAACATTTTTCACGCAATTCTTGTTATAACATTATGCTGTTCGAAGCAAGAACAGTTTTTAAAAAATGACCGCATCTGACCGCTATTTAAAAGCTAAATGGTCAAAGGTATGCATTAATGGCAGTATACACCACAATAACCAAGTTTGTTGACACATCATGAAGAGAAAATTCAATCAGGGAAAAGGGAACAATGAAATTACAAATAAGTATTTAATTTCTTAAAACTGACAAATCATGGAAATATGCATGCTTATTAATCAGAGATCCTAAAAATATCACACATGTAAAAACTTTCACTCCCTTGACCATTTACTTATCGCATGGTAGACATACATAATCTGTGATCTATACATTTTAAGGATAACATGATATTAGGCTTACATAAATCTCTTTGCAGTAATGCAAAGTCATCGTGGTCAGTAGTATAGTATGTATCGGAACGGGACTATAGTTAAGTACTGTTTATTACTCAATCGACCTGCAGCCAATCAGAGGCCTCCCTTTTGGCGGGAAATTCAAAAGCAGCCAATGAGAGGCCTCCCTTTTGGCGGGAAATTCAAATAGGTCACGTGACCGGAAGTGACCTACTTCCGGTCACGTGACCTTTGGGCGGGAAATTCAAATAGGTCACGTGACCGGAAGTGACCTACTTAAGAGGGTCACGTGACCACCATGTTGGCGGGAAATTCAAATAGGTCACGTGACGGGAAGTGACCTACTTAAGGGGGTCACGTGACTACTAGGTTGGCTTTCAAAATAAGTCACTTGAGATTTTGATGGATAAATAAATTTAAAAAAAGAAAAAAAAAGCAAGCTGAAAAAGCTTGCTAAAAAATAATTTAAAAATACGGCTCTTTTTTTCTAGGAGGGGGGGAGAGGGGCACTCTGGGGGGCACTCTTTAAGATGCATGGGGGGGGGGAGGGGGGGGAGGGGGGGAGGGGCAGGGTTTTTTAAGAGTGAGACTCGCTTCTCTGCCCTCTCTAAAAGAGAGGGCAGAGAGGCGAGTCTACTTACAATGAAAGGTATCATGATCGCGTTTATGATGATGTGCATCATGATGTGACTATCTTACAACCCTATGAGAAATAAGCAAGACATGGGCGTACTTACACGGGCTATTTGTAAACTAATGAATGTGACTTCTTCGTTAAAATCAGTATCTACAACTCTTTTAAGCCTAAGGCTTTTTCTTGAGTTTATTCTTTTGTTCAATTTCGGGCCCACCTCAAAAGAGGAATAGGCCCTCTGTAGCACTTGTCGCTTGCTCATCAATCAGAGCCGGGGTGTAGAAGGCCCCTGCCCTGTCGGGTACGTTCTCCCTCTGGTACGTTTTTGGTTAGTTTGGAGCTCTCAGTCGACTGTCTTATCCACCTTAAAAAAACCAGACTTTCGGTGTCTCATGATAAAACTGGTGCCTTATACTAAGCGCTGGATTACTTTCTCATTTTTTAGTGTTCTATCCGATGCTTATTTAATTTTTGCACTGATAAAAACGGTTAGCTTGTACAAACACGCGGTCTATTTAAGTGTTAAGTGTAGAAAATGAACAGAACAGTGCACAGAAAATAGAGCTACCGACTACATTTCGCCCAGTCACTCAGCGGAGAACAAAAGAACTACTGACGTAGTGTACCCGCTATTCCGACAGTTGGCGCCACCGTTATACTTTTCCCGCGTGCGACATGAAGCCCTGGGGCGGGTACTGGCTGTTTTGGTTGTAGGTACCGAAACATAAAAAACTACAGCCAGCCCAATGTCATGGTGAGACAGCTCTCTTATTTTTACCTTGAGTAGCGTCCGTAGGGCCTATGACAAAACCTAGTCCCGTACACTGAGCAGCTTGAGGTCTGAAGGCTCATACAGAAAAATGTGTGGGTGTGTGGGTGTGTGGGTGTGTGGGTTGCTTTACGCCTTAGTTAACAGCTATGGTCATTTCAAGAGCGGTGATGGTGATCGAATCTATTGGCCCTTTTACCGAGACAAGGGTTCTTTTACATCCCACACTACATAGCAGAGAGACGTCTAGCAGCCCCTAGAGGCCCCGCAGGGGGCTCGAGAGGTGCCGTGGAGAAGAGCAGATATCCACGAGAGGCCACGCCAACAACCAAATTCTATCTTTATCCCGCGAGAAAAGGAGATAAGGGTCAAGGTTATGAACTATCAAAAGATTTTAGAGTAAATTAAGTTATGAGATATTAATATAATGTACATATCTAGGGCCCGATATAGGGCCTCTGCAGATCCCCCTTCAGGGCCCCGATCCATGAGGCCTTAGAAACGGAGCTGGGTCATGTAACCAAGGGAGATCAGCAGTTGTTGATGTCGGCGCTGCCGATAACGCTGGTAAATGACCGTTTTACTCATGTTTAGAGTCAGAATAGCTTGAGTATTACTTGAATATCGAAGAGTAGAGGTCAAATTACCCCAGACAAGGTGTTTCCATCTAGAAATTCTCGACAGTATTTCCGAAAATTGCAAATATTAGTCCCAGCCCCACGGGGCCCCATACCGAGTATTAAAAGTTTGAGATGCAACTTTCATTCATGCTGTTGACCAATCAGGGGGCTCTGTTTTTACGACCTTGACTACATAGTAAAAGTGATTGACAACGTCAGATATCACTTGACGACGTCAAATATCGATCTGATATTTGATCCCTTGATATTTGATTCAAAACCCACATCGAGTGGGATAAAGCCTTTTATCATCTTTTGATTGTGAGGCATACACTTTTCTTACACACAACAGCTGTCATCTATCAAGGGGCTCTGGATAGGGGATCCCCATGTCGAATGTCGATCTTAGAAAATGACCATGTCACATGACAATGTCACTTAATAATGTTCATATCCCATGTCGATTTTAAGAAATGTTCATGTCACCTGTCACTATGATTTTTTGGGCCTCATGTCACTTGTCATTAGACCTCATGTCGTTTGTCGATTATAAGAAATGGTCATGTCACCATATCAAATTTAGCGGTCCACATCCATTATCAAGTGTCAGGGCATGTTGGCTGCTTGAACACGTAGTCTGTCATCACCCTTGTTTCTGTGCCTTATCTAAACAGGCAATTAGTGGCCGCTAGCCGAGAGTACCTCCCTGGTCGCCTCTCCCGAATCTGCTAGACGTCTCACTGATAGGAGTGTGTGGGTGTGTGGGTCTGTGTGTGTCTGTTCGGTCTGTGTGTGCACGCGTCTTGCGGACCACTGTTAAGCCTGTGGTTGGAGAGCGCGACATAGCCGCTTGCTACACTCTCTAAACAGAGGTCCGCAAGACTAGGCCGGATCGCGCTCTTGCTTAAAGGTGCACCTCAACTCAGTGCGCCTTTAACAGCCGCCCCAAATAGGTGAAGTTCTTGACGCGGCACAGCGCCTCCCACCAGTAGCCAATCAGCGCGCCGAACGCCGGACACACCTCCACCGTGTGAGCCTCTAAGTAGGTCACACGAATCATACTAAGATGCCGATCTCTTCTGTCGGTTCGTCGCGGTGGCCGTGAGTGATCGCACGGTCGCCAAGATTCACTGCCTTGATTGGCAGAGGGGGGGGCTGATTACCCCCCGTCGGATGAATTGCGGCGAAACCATAATCAATTTTTTGCTGTTTTAGATAAAAGAGATCCAGAGCTATCCGCTCGTCCAAGAATTATTTTTCTATCAGCCCGGGATCACCCTCAAATTAAGGCCTAAAGTCCAAAAACCCAAAATTTTTTCCCTATGGGATTTCAGTGTCTAAGCGTTTTTTGCAGCCCCAAGGAGCAGCTCACGGGCTCGAACCCTGTAAACGCTTTGACGCGCTTTCGTCGCCTTAGGCGACGTAGACCTACCCTATTTTTTTTTGGACCATGTTACCTGAACACGGATTATTTTTTTGTTTAGCCCAATGAGCTCACAGCTAGACTAGATACCTCATGTTTTGGATTGGAGAAATCAGCAGAGCAATAAAAAGCGCGGTGAGGCTAGTGTGGCCCCTGTGAGTTGTAAAATTGGTGCTAAATGTGGTAACCAGGCGGATGCTGAGTTCATTGATATTGTCCGTTAATGATACTTAAGGTGGGTGTTGTCTAAAGTTTTAATTGATATTACCAATGTGGCCAATAATGACTTCACAGTTGGGGCCCTCGCCCGCAGGTCCCAGATTCAGGGTATTCTTTGTTTATTGTGTGGCCCCTAAAGAGGGGCCGACTAACTCTTTAGAGTTAGTTAGATGCTGCCACTGTGCTATGCAACAGCAGCTATTAATTACGCTTCATGTTGGGCGGCATGGATCACTTGATGGGTGATACCTCAAAGCTCAAACACGGCAGAGCCGTGTGTGGCATGCGAGGACCAGTGGGTCAGGGGTGATCCGTTGCAAACAGAATGCTGATCCGTGTGAGGTTCTGACTTTCTATAGTTTTTTATAAAGCCTTAGATATGGTGTGGTATTTTTCATCTCGCTATAGTTTAGTTGGTATTTAAGGAAACCGCCTCATTTCTATCAGAAATACACAATATTGAATTGTTTTTTATATTTTAATATATTAGAAGCGCGCTTTGTTGCCTATGTAGCTCATTATGCGTTGAAATGTTCGCGAGCATCGTAGGAATGTACAAAACCCCTATTGTGGCACCATCTGACGAAAGAGCGGAGAACTATACTAGCGCGTTTCGTTATTCACATCTTTTGACAGGGACTTGGTTGGTGGCTTTACGCCCTAATTAACAGCTGAAGTCATTTCAAGGGGGGTGATAGTGATCGAATCTATGGATACCTGAAGGTGGAAAGCACACACCCTACACTTTTACCGAGGCAATGGTGGTGCTGCTCAAAGGGTGTGGCGAGCTAGACTGGAGGATGTAATAACTAAGCAGCAGAAGGACCAAAAAGACAATCTCGTAGTAGTAGGTCTACTTAGATCTTGAGTAGCCGCCCTTGTGGCTATAATTACCTAGACTAGTTGGCTCTGCCAGCCTGGTCAAGTGAAAATTGGTAAGGAGACTATGAACTAAGCTAACATCTCATAAGTATTAGTTACCACCCCCTCACACCCGTTTAACAACGGATTCAGGGTCTAATTATGGAGACCCTAGAGTAAGATTAACAATATATCCCAATGTCTGTAGTAGACATTTACGACATGCAACCTGCCCCCTAGAAGGGATAGATCTGACCACAAGTCCGCAAAATGGGACTCCCCCTCTGAGAGTATCAAGGTTTGCGTATAGTCTCTTGCAGGTTAATCTGTTATCTACCCCTTTGTCGACTTCGCCAAAATCCTGGGAGATTCACTTTAAACCTAAGGTCTACCCTTTTTATTCTTTGTTTATTGTGTGGCCCCTAAAGAGGGGCCGCGGTGTTGATTAATTACACCACATGTTAAGCAACATGAGATCAAACCTTCCTCAAAAGCGACAAGGCTCAGAGTCCTGTTGGACGGGAACCCTGTGTGGCATTTCAAGACACCTGGTTGAGTGATCTGTTGCAGATGCCGTTCCGTGAGAAGTTCTGACTTTATATAGCTTTTATATCGCTTTAGATATGGTGTAGTATTTTCAATCTCACTATAGTTTAGTTGATATTTCAAAGAATCTGCCTCATTCTATCAGAAATACACAGCGTTGACATGTTTCTTATATTCAATATATTAGAAGTGTGCTTTGTTGCTTATTATAGGTCATTATGCGTTTAAAATGTTCGCGAGTATCGTGGAAATGTACAAAAACCCTATTGTGGCGTCATCTGACGAAAAGAGCGGAGAACTACACTAGAGCATGTAATGGCCAGACCAGCAGGCGGCAGCAGAGTGGTCAAAAGACAATCTCGTAGTAGTAGGTCTACTTGCATGTTGAGTAGCCACCCTTGTGGTTGTAATTACCTTGACCACAGGTCCGCAATATGGAGCTCCCCCTCTGAGAGTATCAAGGTTTGCGTATAGTCTCCTGCAGTTTAATCTGTTATCTCCTCCTTTGTCGACCTCGCCAAAATCCTGGGAGATTCACTTTAAACCTAAGTCCTACCCTTTTTTATTCTTTGTTTATTGTGTGGCCCCTAAAGAGGGGCCGCGGTGTTGATTAATTACACCACATGTTAAGCAGCATGAGATCAATCCTCCTCAAAAGCGTCAAGGCTCAAAGTCCTGTTGGACGGGAACCCTGTGTTGCTTTCGAGGACGAATGGTTGAGTGATCCTACCGATCCGTCAGAGGTTCTGACTTTATATAGCTTTTATATCGCTTTAGATATGGTGTAGTATTTTCAATCTCACTATAGTTTAGTTGATATTTCAAAGAATCTGCCTCATTCTATCAGAAATACACAACGTTGACATGTTTCTTATATTCAATATATTAGAAGTGTGCTTTGTTGCTTATTATAGGTCATTATGCGTTTAAAATGTTCGCGAGTATCGTGGAAATGTACAAAAACCCTATTGTGGCGTCATCTGACGAAAAGAGCGGAGAACTATACTAGAGCATGTAATCGCCAGACTAGCAGGCGGCGGCAGAGTGGTCAAAAGACAATCTCGTAGTAGTAGGTCTACTTGCATGTTGAGTAGCCGCCCTTGTGGTTGTAATTACCTAGCCTAGTTGACCCTGCCGGCCTGGTCAAGTGAAATTAGTAAGGAGACCACCCATTAACGTGCTCCACAGTCTTTAGACAGTTAAGACTATAGTCAAGACTGGAGAATTTGGCGAGACGCCCCTCTGGGAGGTCATAATCCTCAATGTTAGGTGTTAGCTCATTAACATCAGATACCATATTAACAACCCATTTAAATGTTCATTTTAATAGCAACTCACCCTATTCTGACAAAATCCTATTAGCAGGTAACCTCTGTGTAAACCATACTGCAAACATCTGCTACTTCCAGCGTCTGCCTCGTGACTGATAGTGTACAACAAGACGAAGTGGGCAGAGATTAGAAAAAATGAAGCTCTTTATATAGCCGAGAGAGCAGCTAATCTGGATGTTCTAAGCTTGTTTTCACCTAGAGCTCCAACCCTCTTCCAGAGAGAATCAAATCGCTTTTCACCTGAACCCTTCCACCCCTAATCCATCAGCATGAAAAGAGAATTAACGAGTGTAACGTGCGCTACATGTATATGGGATTATAGCTGGTGAAGAGATAAAGCCGAGTCACCTGTGTATACAAAGACTACAGGGGGTGATTAACGACAGGTGTGACGCGCCAGCCCGTGAACGGATTAAGCCAAAAAAAAATAAAAAGGTATGTTTCAGGTAACATGGGCAGAAAGACTGGAGTCGGTAGGTCGGATTTTTATTTTATTTTATTTTATTTTTTTAACATGAAAGTACTAGCCATCCTCCGTGGAAATTCTAAAAATGACCCAAAAAGTATAAAAATATGAAATTTTCTTCAAACTTGCTTAAAAAAAAAACGTAGGGTCGACCCTGTTTTGCTAGGGTTGGTCGGGTGACCTGAAACAAACCTTTTTTTTTTATTTGGCCTTATCTTTCAAGCTGACGCTTAAATTCAACTAGCCAGCCGCCGTCCACACCACTCACTGCGACAAGAGGAGGTGCTGTTGTTTTACACTTGAGTCGCTTACCACATGGTCTCTACCTCACAGACAGACACGCGCCCCCTGTAGCTTTTTTTTTGTTTTTTTTTGTATACACACGCTAATCTCATAACCCCCTTATCCGTTATACAGGTAACGAGTATTCTCTTTTAAAATAGCTGCCAGTCAGCTTAGCTCTAGAAGCAAGAAGGCGTGTATAGGTGCCTTATAAGTCGGCAGGGGGTAAATACTAGTGAAAAAGGAAGGCAGGTGTGCAGGTAGCTTTTCTAACAGACACGTGTGTGCACTAAGCTGCTTAAGTCTAAACCCTCCCGCAGTAGTCAGGTGGCATGTGAAAACTTACTTAACTGATCTCTTACATTGAGTAGAGTCTCTGTGCTGAGAGAGCCTTTTCAGCCGTTTAAGAGGATTAACTAGGACAGGGTACATAAGGAGTGAAACGCCGAATAGCGGCTACTCAGTCTCGTGCAGCACAAGCAGCAGCATCTAGCAGCGGCTTCAGCAGCAGCTGCACGTGCAGCACAAGCAGCTGGCAGCGACTTCAGCAGCACAAGCAGCACGAGCAGCACAAGCCGTAGCATTTGTCAGCAGCATCCGTGACATCGTCAGCAGCAGCCCCCATGACCTTGTCAGCAGCACAAGCAGCCAGCAGCTGCTGACAGCTGCTTCAGCAGCTGCTGGCAGCTGCTGCACGAGCAGTAGCACAAGCAGTAGCATCTGTCAGCAGCAGCAGCAGCAGCACAAGCAGCCAGCAGCTGCTGCATGAGCAGCACAAGCAGCACAAGCAGCAGCACCGACAGCAGCAGCAGCAGCAGCAGCAGTGTGGACCACTAAAGTCGAGATGAAGCCTAGTGACATTTGACATGAAGCTTGAAAAACACAGTGACAGGTGACATGAGCAATTCTTAAAATCGACATGAGATATGAGCATAATTAAGCGACATCGACATGCGCCATGGCTATTTTTTAAGACAAACATCATATGTCATAGCCTCCTCATCCAAACCTCCACTAGTAGTGCTCTATAAGCGCAAGCTGTAAACCCTCTCCTCCCCTCGTGCACACAGGCGAATTATCAGAGTCAGCCAATGGTGTCAATACCCCTCTCATACAAGGGTCGGGCGCTGCTGGACTATAATAGATGAGTCAAGGACCGTTCTACTGAGGGTCAGGCAGGCTAAGTCGGACATTCAATGACAGGTAGGTCTTTGACAACCTTGCTTGAAAGTCTGGACAGCATTGACAGACTGGGGCATAAGGATCTCGCATGGTCAGACTTTCAAGCAAGTTTTGCTAAAGTCGCGTTATTGAATGTCCGACCTAGCCTGACCCACAGTAGAACGGTCCTTGACCCGTCTATTATAGTCCAGCAGTGCCCGACCCTTGGCTGAGAGCAGTTTAAGCGCCATTGGGTGTCTCTGATATTTGCCTCTGTGTAAGATGAGAAAAAAAGTCTGTTGAAAGACTATATTTCAAGCCAGAAAACTGTAATTAGCTTTCCAAGTTGTTTATTTAACAATATCTTAGCCTAGCAAGCAGCTGTCAGATGTCATCTAAGAAAAAAAATGTGAGCTGTTAATAGATTCAAGAGAAATTAGTTTACAAATAGCCCGTGTAAGTACGCCCATGTCTTGCTTATTTCTCATAGGGTTGTAAGATAGTCACATCATGATGCACATCATCATAAACGCGATCATGATACCTTTCATTGTAAGTAGACTCGCCTCTCTGCCCTCTCTTTTAGAGAGGGCAGAGAAGCGAGTCTCACTCTTAAAAAACCCTGCCCCTCCCCCCCTCCCCCCCTCCCCCCCCCCATGCATCTTAAAGAGTGCCCCCCAGAGTGCCCCTCTCCCCCCCTCCTAGAAAAAAAGAGCCGTATTTTTAAATTATTTTTTAGCAAGCTTTTTCAGCTTGCTTTTTTTTTCTTTTTTTAAATTTATTTATCCATCAAAATCTCAAGTGACTTATTTTGAAAGCCAACCTAGTAGTCACGTGACCCCCTTAAGTAGGTCACTTCCCGTCACGTGACCTATTTGAATTTCCCGCCAACATGGTGGTCACGTGACCCTCTTAAGTAGGTCACTTCCGGTCACGTGACCTATTTGAATTTCCCGCCCAAAGGTCACGTGACCGGAAGTAGGTCACTTCCGGTCACGTGACCTATTTGAATTTCCCGCCAAAAGGGAGGCCTCTCATTGGCTGCTTTTGAATTTCCCGCCAAAAGGGAGGCCTCTGATTGGCTGCAGGTCGATTGAGTAATAAACAGTACTTAACTATAGTCCCGTTCCGATACATACAATACTACTGTGGTCCAACTCTAAATTTTCAAACTGTTGCAACACATTTTCTGTGAGGTGACTGTATTTGCAGTACACACTGAATAGCAACAGAATCACATGTTTAGCATGTAATATTGTACTCTATATTTAGTCATTTATATCTTATAAAGCCTATTCAGTATCTATAATGGCATAACGCCTGAGCTCATTCATAACACAATCAGTGATAGATTTGCTTATTGAGTGTAAACTATATCCAAATCATAACTGTGAATCAAACAGACTCTTTAGACTCTCTACTACCGTACATTCTCGTGTAGAAGCCACGTGAGTCAGACTTGAAAGAAAATGGTTCATTTAGCGCTGAAACCTCTTTGAAACAAACCCTGCATAAAGTCAGTCCTCAGCCCTTTAAAGACAGATGGCTCTATGGGAGTGATCATTTTTTAACAACAAGGGGGGGTGGTTTCCCAAAAAGAAAATTCACTCCACTCATCAACGGGTGGTAATTTTTTATTCCCCCCCCCCCTCTACGGTGGAAAAACGGCTTGTGCGTGGGCCCTTTGAGGCATAGTAACGCACAGGCGTTTTGGCCCAAAACAGGTTAAATCTTTTTGAGGTTTTTGCCCCCCTCCCCCACCAAACCTGCCCCCCCCCCTCCATGATAATAACTGACCACTCCCTAAAAGATGACATTTGTTCAGTTCTCCTCCAGTACCTGTCTCATTCACCTCTTACCTGTGCCAACACATGATATTATAAAGTAATCGTCTTTAACCTTTACTATATTATGACAGTATGTATTATTACATAATGATTCGGGAGTGTCTCAACCCCAGAGGCTCAGCATAATGCTCGAATGCAACACTGTAAAGTTACTCATTAGGGCTGCATATGCATCATGTTGACCAGGGGCATGATGCATTAAGGCATCATGCCATCCAGGGTTTTCTTAAGATATAAATTTGTCCAGGCCCAGTCTGGAGTGCCCGAGGCTGTGTTGAGGGTGCCTCACCACTTTATGATGCACAGCGGTGCTTGAATGTTTCCACAATAGTCAAATGGGCCCATGGTATAGGATAGCAACATTATCAAGTTGGACTTGAGCCTACTACTAGGTCAAACGTTCAGTCAATATAAAAGGTAAATGATCAGGTCAAATAAAAAAAAGGTTTGTTTCAGGTAACATGGGAAGAAACTCTAGGGTCGGTAGGTCAGATTTATTTAGTTTTTTAGTGTGTTTTTTTACATATTCTAAAATCGACCCAAAAAGTGTGAAAATGGGAAGACTTTTTCAAAACTTTTAGAAACCTAAAATTTACCTAAAAAAAGGGTAAAAATATGTAAATCTCTTCAAAATTGGATAAAAAAATAACGTAGGGTCGGCCCTGTTTAGATAGGGTCGGTCGGGTGACCTGAAACAAACCTTGTTTTTTTTGGCCTCAGTGTCAATTTGGTATTCTTCCCACCGTAGATATAGTTAGTTGCCTTTTTTATAGGTAAGTAGTAGAATATACTGTATAGTTGTACAGTTTATTTGTAGATGCACAGTAGAATTTAGAGCAGATGCTGTAACGCTACGTCGATTTTGCTGTGTACCTACACTTACTTTTTACAGTTCCCTTATGGACCTTATTAGATGATATGGTGCTACTATTGATATAAGTCCATCAGGTATGTGTAGTCCTGTTCCAGTACAGAGTTAAACAAATAAGTCTCGGGTCACACCATATTGGATGTGCTGTACAGTTCTTAATTATTAAATAACGACTCTCCAGTTCTTGTATTGGTAGGATATATTGCTAGCAAGATGATTAGTGTAAACTAGTTCTTGGTAAATGTCCCGTCAAAGATCGGGAAAAGAATCCTAACTTGGAGAGATTCCTATCTGAAAAACAAGAGAATGTATATTTTTCATTACACAGGGATTTAATGGTTTTGAATTTGAAGCACTTCCTATTCATGCTGGGAAAAAAATACATGTGTAATATTCAAAGTGATGTTCAGTATCACTAATTGTATGCATGTGTAGGTGGCTAAGTGTCACCAGATCGATACAAGTTGAGAGTCTAAGACCGGATGACCTCTTTGACCGGTTGACCTCTTTGACCTGGTGACTTCTTTTACCGGCAAGCATCAGAACGGCTGAAATGGGGACGATGTAGAAAAATGCAGGAAAAATGTTAATGGATATTTTAACACTTTATATTACAAATTTTAATTTGGTTATAATCATATGCATTTTTCATGCTTGTCTGTCAAAGAGGTCACCTGGTCAAAGAGGTCATACAGTCAAAGACTATCAACTTGTATCAATCTGGTGAGGCTTAGCCAGGTGTGGGTAGATCCATTAACTAAGTTAGGCCAAAAAAAATAAAAGGTGTGTTTCAGGCAACCCGACCCTAGTTTCAAAAAAGGGCCGACCCTAGCATTTTTTCCGAGTTTGGAGATTTTTATTTTTTTTGCAAAATATTCATATTTTTCGGAAATTTTAGCAATTTTTTGGTCAGGAGAACAGATCACATGCCTAATTAACTGTCCAGCCTCAGGAAATTGCTTCTTCACAAGAATGTCTAATAATTTCATGATATCCCTAGTTAAAGTAAGAATCGGTGAGTCGTCTTGATGACCCGCGAGTCGATATGGCAGTCCGCGACTTATTCAAGGTACCTCCAACATTCAAAAAAAAAAAAAAAAAAAATTCCGACCTACCTACCCTAAATTTTTGGACCATGTTGCCTGGAACACACCTCTTTTTTTTTTTGGCCTTATAGAAGTAGAGATTCAATCTTACCTCTCAACAACAAACATGGACTTATCATTGCTCCATGTACTCGTATAGACGCTGCTATCTTCCATCTCTCTACAGAACGTCTTCAAAAGCTGTGGTCCACCTTCAGGCACCAGGATGGTAAGTGAAGTGGGATGAAAAGTGTCCAGCAGGTGGTGAATGGTTCGCTGCCAGTCTGACTTGGTGTCTGTTCTAGCTGCCTCAGTATGGGACACAATGAGATGTAGATCCACACTCAGGGTGAGACCATATGTAGTTGGGATGTGCTCTGTGTGCAGGGTCATACAGTCAGAGAGCTGGTTAGCCACCACTGACACTGTCCTGTCATCTCCCTGCATGACCCCCACACACCTGGATGTACCTGGTACCTTCAACACCTGAAACACCTCCGTCCTAAGGGGTAGAAAATACTAATTACTCTGAGAGTATCTCACCCTGTTCCGGGCAATGAGACCGATACATATATGGCTGTGTCTCCCAAGATCGGGCCAACGTGAAAGTCTTTGACTGAGTGCCATCTTTGTGCAGACCGGTGCAATCTTTGACCGGCTTGAGTGAAAACGGTTTATTTAGGGCAGATGGAGATATAAATGGGCTGACGTAGTTAATGGATGTTATAACACTTTAAATTAGTAATTTTATTGGACCCAAATATCTAGCTGTCCTAAATACGCCGTTTTCTCTCAGACCAGTCAAAGATTGCACCTGGTCAAAGATTGCACCAGCGCAAAGACTTTCACAATGACCCAATCTCGTGAGACACAGCCATATACCTTTATCTTCAGAAAAGGGGCTCTAACATGGCTCTCTGTTTTACTATGAGTAACTATTATCATTATGTACTTGGACAGACCTTCTTCAATTAGATGTCTGTCATCCATAACATATAGTACCTTTTCCATGTGCTGGCTGATCTACATAGTCATAGCCTAAAACATGCATCGAATTAATCACTTACCGCTGAAACACATAGAGTAGTGGATGCAATGACTTACAGTGGGATACATGTACCCAACATCTTTGCTCTTTTTTTTCTTTTCAGCTTTGTTTCAACAATGTCTTGATATTGATACAATAAAAAAAGGCCCTCTGGAGCCAGGAGTATAAAGGAACAGCCTTTATAACCTGTAATCTAGCCTTATACCTCGAGAATAAATGTTTCATTCAAAAGTTAAAGGAATTGTGTGCTGTACTCAGACCATGAACAGGGGGCTGTAACATAGCTATAATTTTTCATAGCATAAGTAAGTGTCACAAAAGAAGTTTATACATTGTTTTTCGGGGGGTGTCACAGAACAAAATTTACACTATGGATTTTTTATGTTATGAAAGTTTTTCACGCTAATTTACTCATATTTTCAACACCCCCTTCAAAGGTGGGGTCGTAAATTAGCCTAAATTAGCCTAAATTTTAAGACCACAGCGTAAATTTGAAATATTTGCTAGTTTTAGCATTTAAGTTGTTAAACGTCAACGTAAATTATCTAAAAAAACATTAAGCATTAACGTAAATATACTATTAATATCAATAAACCAACAACACACAATCAACTGTTCATAAAATAAACTAATATTGAATACATGTTAAATCAACCTTAGATTGTCCACTGGGTGGGTCTAAACATTAAATCGATTTTGATAATTACAGTTACTGACTATGATGATCAACTATCATACAAAACTTGCCTTCCAAGGAGAAACCAGGTTCTATCGGTGCTCCAGCCGCAGTAGTAGATGGAGCCATCGTCTAGCAGGACATGGAAGCTGGTGTCAGGCAGACCCGAGTCTGTCGTCATACCTTGGATGTTCAGGTATGAAGGGTGAAATGTCTCCAGAAGGTGGTTAAAGACGTCCTGCCACCCTTCAGCTGCCCTGTTGGGGGTTGTACTAGCAATGTGGCCATCCAATGTGAGCAGTGAGTTCACATAGACATTCAGACAGTGGTCCCTAGAGTGTTGTATGTGGTGATTCAGTAGCACCGTACAGTCTGTGAGACTGTGAGCCACTATCTCCTCACCCTGGTAGACACTGACTGTCCTAGATGTGTCTGGTAACACCACTGTCTGCACATCAGCCTTCCTGTGGAATGTAACACAAAACATTTGTGACAGTCATGAAAAGGGAATTCATAAGTCGTAGATATGCACCCTCAGAAAGGTGAGTGTCACTGTCGCCAAAAGCACTCTCACTTGAAAGTCTGGCATTGTCTGGCTTTCAGGTGAGAATGATTTTAGCGACAATCACGCTCACTTTTCTGAGGGTGTAAGTGAACTCATTAGTTATTATATACTCAGGTGTGGGAGGGGAGTACCCACTCTCCCTTGAGAGATCTAATCCTCTCTTGTAGTGAGTCCTGGGTAGGACTCATACACTGTGAGAATTCGTATCCATCTAGTTTCTGAAGTGCTCCAAACAGACGTACAAGTACCTAAAGTCAGCTACTATCAGACAGTTGAATATAGTATATTATCAAAAATGATTAGTATATATGTGACACGATCTGCAAAAACAGGGATTACTAAGGCCACTTTTGCTAGTATAGTACTTGTCACATATGCTGAAGATTGTAGACCTCAAAGATTAAATGCTATCGTAACCAACAATATGTTATTCCATGTTTAGGCGGCAAAAGCAATAATGTCAGAGATGGAATAAGCAGAATTTCCACCTGTGGCCTTCTTAAGATGATATTTTCCCCATTCAGCAGAATCTATATATTTTCATTTGCTTCATTACCATACTGACCTTGTGATAACTAGTGTGGTGCCACTAGGAGATGTATGCCACACACACTTGTATAGGCTACCATCCTGCAGGCATACATGCAATCTTTTTCGATCTAGACCCAATTCAGTCATAGTAACATGGATTCTGACTACTTCAGGATGAAATGTCTCCAGAAGGTGGGTCAATGTTTTCTTCCATCCGTCAGTTCGACAGCATGTAGACGTATCACGAGAATCTTGCTTCGACACACGGTTTAGAAGCACGGTCAGATTACAATGATGGACATGTTCCTTGTGTAAGAGCAGACAGTCACACAGCTGGTCAGCAACAATAACCATCTCCTCATCCTTGTCTGGGCAGAGTCTGATACAGCTCGGTGTACCTGGTACGGCAATCCTCTGGACACTCTCCCTCCTGTGTAACACAAAGGACATTACATTGCCTCTTTTTCCATTGATAGCTATTATACAGATCTATTCATCTTTTAACTTCTTCTATTCCTCAGTAAATTCATGTTTGTAAATGTAAAAAGGATGTCAATTGTACAACAAGTAGACACCATTAGAATTATACATTTTACCTTGACCTGAAATACATGCTTTCATGGAACACACAACAGTATAAATTAATTTACATCTACCGTAAGGCCCAAAAAAAAAGTTGGTCTACGGATTTTGTTTCCCAAAAATAGTTGTGGTACGGTGATTTTTTTTCCGTTTTTTTTTGTCTATGGATTTCAACCTTAAATTAGGGGTGCGGGCGAATTTTTTTTTCCCCTAAGGGAAAATCTCTTTTTAATCTTTACAAACTGATATTTTCTGGCTAACGATGACAGAAAAGGCCACCAAAAAAAAAAATCCAATTTCTCAGGAAATTATGCGGGGGGCAGTCCATAGACACAATTTTAAAAAAAATTAAAAAAATTGCATTTTCGAAAATATGTTGCGGGAAATCCTTAGACCAACTTTTTTATTTGGTGTGGCCTGAATTCCCGCATACTACCCGCAGGTCGTATGTGAACCAAACACAGCTTTCATTCGATACCAAACATGCCTATATAAGGTGCGGGTTATACAAGGGTTTTTATTACTTAAAAACAGTATTAACATATGAATTTTCAGATACAGAGATGGGTTATAGGATTCTCCTAAGTTCGGGGCGCGGGTTATACGCAAGATGCGGGTTATACGTGGGAATTTGCGGAAATAGTTATTTATATTTAT
Organism: Harmothoe impar; assembly: GCA_947462335.1. NCBI lineage: Eukaryota > Metazoa > Annelida > Polychaeta > Phyllodocida > Polynoidae > Harmothoe > Harmothoe impar. Next base: position 62,453,373 of record OX381714.1, read on the forward strand.
CATAGTTCTACATTATTGGGTGACTCTGTAGTGCAATGCTCCATAGCACCAAAAAATCTTTAGTTACCTTTTGACAGTCAATAGTACATTTTGAGTCCATGTACAAATATAGAGAGAGCCATCCTCGCATTCAACGGGGAAACTCTCATTTTGTAATTCTGTAAACCCTCTGGATATCCCAATGGTAAGCTTGGATGGATGAAATATATCCAGGAGGTGTTGCACAATATGATGCCATTTCCAAGTTCCATCATGCTGCTGTGGATTTCCTTCGAATTCTTCTTCCAACTCTACGGAGAGGTTTTCCAAACCATTGTTAGCATGATTGGTCTGTAGCACCATACAGTCTGAGAGTTGACTCACTGTGATCTTAGCAGAGCCCTGCCCATTGTCTTGGATTAGAACACCTCTTGAAGTATTGGGCACATCAACAATGTTTGTAAAGTCTTGTTTTCTGAAGATGAATAACACTCATGAGGCGATTTAAATTAACTATGGACTTTCAGCATATATATGGGGACTCGACAAAATATATCAAATAAGTGATATATATGGAGGAAAAAAATCTTTTAACTGAAAATGTCAATGAAAACCAACATGCAACGCAATCTGTGTAATTCGTCTGAGCAGCGATCACTAGACTCCACTGATATGTGTCTATGATGTCTTTAGAAATGATGTTTTACTGACCTGCTTAACACAAGTACCGTCTCTGTAATACGAGTATTAAATCCAGATCCATCAGCCCAGACTAAACAATTTGTCCGGATCTCATTGAGGAGATCCACACCATCAACCGTACAGAGGTCGTTTCTGACTAAGACTCTAGTCACACCAAACTCAAACAGAAGATGCAGTATGGCCATCTCAAAGTCCTTTGCCATATCTCTGTTTGAGCATGGATTCCCACCATCAGACAGAAACAACTGAATAGGGTCCTTGGCATTGAGCGTAATACTATCAGCCCTGATGGAGGTCACCTTAGAGATGTGCTGCATCCTGATTGTAGTGTATCCTACAGGAGAGGTGTAAAGGATACTCTGGTGACCTAAATCGTGTTTGTTCCTCCTGAAAAAAGGGATTATGTCATTGTAACATGAACTGTGTTTATAAATATGTTCAATGTTAGGTATACATTTCCTGACTAAACAAACTCCCTCGTGTACAAAATGTGCTGATAAGTATTGCTGACTATAAAGTTTTAAACCTCAGATGACTTAGAACTGTTTTGAATTTAAAACAAAAATTTGCACCAGCAAAAATCCTCAAATCTTGATTTCAAATAAAATCTTGATTTCAAAGCAGAAAGGCCTATCAGCCAGCTTTATACATGCTAACTGTTTGAATCCAAAGGATGCACCATTCAAATCCATGGGTTTCCTTACCGGTGACTAAATTGATTCATTAGAGTTTCATACATTATGCAATTATTGAACTGAAGCATACTTACATATATTTGAAGGAAACCCCATCTTCGCCTTCGGATATCATGTCATATCCTTTTGTTTCCCTCACTGACTGCTTAAAGGTATCATCAACAACATTGTGCAGGAATTCATGATTAACACACCGTATCAACATTTCTCCTTCAGGGTGCCACACATCTAGAAGGGTACTGATAACCTCTTTCCATTTAGCTGATGTCTCTTCTGTTTGGGTACGGTGACATGGAAATGCAGCTGGGTATCCAACATTGAAGACAACATGACCTTTCTTAGGGTATTCATCTTCAGGTTTGATGAGCAACGTGTCTTGTAGATGTCCAACATTGAACGTAATTTCATCATGTTTCGTCCTTGAAATGAACATGAACCTGTTGGTCCCAGGAATACACACTTGTGTGGTCTTTATATTGTCACCACTGTTAAAAAATAGGGACCAACATGTCTCAGATTAGTTTGATATACCACAATCAATTCACTGCGACCTAATTTAGAAAGTATATATCGATATCTAGGTACTTTTATAATTCAGCAGAATTGCTAGTGTATCATCATGTTCCTGAGCGAATAAGATGTGAACAAGGAGTCAGACATTTATGCTCAAATTGTAATCAGCGTAGGCATCTCTGATTCTTTTTAGGGTTGATAACTCTTTTCTTTGATAATTAAGCTGGAAGACTTTCTCACCTTGTCCATATGGTCCAAGTACTGCCTCTTACATCAATGAGGTACTGCTTCTCATTCACAAGGGTAATCAATTTGTCAGACGGTTGGCAAAATGTTTGAGGAAGATGAACTTGAAGAACATGAGGCTTGACCCCATCCAGTACCTCCTCCACACATTCTAACCACTCACCCTCTGCTGTATCATTGCCTTGGTTTGTACCAGATGACAGCCCCGGGTGGACTTCTACCAGTGTAACCTCATTGGGGTCTGTCCTTTGTAAGGTATCTTTCAGAGCAGACAGGTTGGGAAGCATCAGATGAAGTGTCTCCCTTTCAGACCTAAAAAATATCATAAAAAGGCATGTCATCAAATCCCAAGAAGAATAATGGGGAAATGTATCTCAGAAAATTAAAGGATTGACTTATGATTCAAATGGTCTTATTGGTTTGACTAACATATAGAAATTCTATGCTCAATGATTCTGTTATTTTGATATCATGTATATTGATCCTAATATTCATGAGTCTGATCCTGTATTGATTAAATGGTTACACAAAATTACTTTACCTGTCGGTTGCAGGGAGCAGTAATGTTTCAGTTCTGGTGATGAAATTGCTTTTTTCTTCACTCAATCCTCCAAGTTTCCAGCATGTTTGGATGTGTCGATAAAGGTTGACCTCCCCATTAAACAAGCTGCCTTTGCATTCGCATATCCTCTCCAGGTCGGGACTGGTCTGTGATGTCTGTATGGGTTTGCACCGATGGCCATCAAACACCATACCAGTGTTCATCATGTTTGAAAGGGTCTTATTGACTCTGGAAATCCAGCTACAATGATGTGATGGGTCATCTCTCAATTCATCATCTGCCCCACATTTTGTTTGACACTGCAGGGCCATTGTAGCAGTAGTCAAAGTTGCTACATCCGTATACCGCTGTTCAATCCCCAGCTGAGCTGCAGCAAGCTGTGCAGCTGAATTCATATCAGGTCTACTGGCAACCCATAAAGGCCACAGACTGTCTGTGAATGGTCCTGTGTCCACCACACCCATGGCTGCAGCAAAATCCTGAAGGCGAGCATGAGGCCAAACCCAGAAAGTTTCTTTTCCATATTTAGGAGTTGTGTGTGTATGTTCCTCAAGTAGAATCATCATTGGAGATTTTGTATTTATACCTAAACTGTCTAAATCTGTCTTCTTGCAGATTATCTTGTTACCCAGTAACATATATACTGCAAGTGTGTGGATCTTCTGTAGTTCAATGGCTCTCCTTTCTGAAAGATGAGCAACATCAAGTTCTTCTTGCTGCTCAATTTCCCTCTCCACCATTTTAGACTCACGCATTGAATATAATTCAACCTCTGTCAGAATTTCTATTTCAGTAATTTCAACCTTTCCTGTTCCAAACAATTGACAGGCCAGTGTGATGTTCAGTGGATTTGTTTCAAAAACTGGTTTTCCTTTAAGAGCATCTAGGAATTTGTTTAGCTGGACAGCTGCTTTCAGGTTCTTCAAGAGTTTTTTCACAAACTGGACTCCATCTTCATTTGAAAAGCCATTTACTTCAACCCTCTGTGTGAACAAAGACTGGAATTCTGCAGTCAGATGAAGGTGATTTTTCCTGGCCGTCAAAAGCACATTTGTTGCCTGATCTTTAGCAAGTTGTTTGATTTTCTTCACAACAAATGGGTTTCGATATTGATCAAAAGCTTCAACAATGACCAGCACATTATCTGGCTCATCCTGATACAAGTCCCAGATGAGCTGTTTATACGACTCCTTTCCTGGGATTGCGTTTTTTATTGTCTGTTCCAGAGTGTCTTCTTCATCCATTGGTTGTACAAGGATAACAGCTTTAATGCCATCCCAGAAGCAACTGGAGAGCTGGTGCTTCGCCCAAAGCCATGCCAGTCTTCTTGCGAGGCTGCTCTTTCCGGTTCCGGCGTCCCCAGTGCAGAGTGTGAGGACGCGACCATGTCTAGATTTTACAAGGACCTCGTTTTCAGATATAAGATGACTATATATGAAAAAAGTAAAAGAACTAGGTTAGGTTTACACCTCTTAGCCATTGAAAATGATTAACCATAGTCATAACAGTGGTGTAAAACAGACAACTATTTTGTGATCATATTCTTTTGTTAATATAAAATAGGTCTACTGACTGGAGGTAATTTGGTACTACTAACTGCCCATAGATGTTTTAGAATCTTCCACAGGTGTCTTTACAAGTGGAGGCAGGACTGTTCAATACCATATTAAAGTATGTATGAAGCCCTTTGGACTAACGTACACTACAGACCTTGTGTAACGTTCATTCATAATTTTGTATGGTATGAGAAAATACAAGAACTGTCCATTAGTCCAGTATTGGTGTATAGAAGGTGTGGACTGAATACTTATTGCCCACTAAAGGAAACAAAAGATATGAAAAAGGTAAGTTGAAGAACATATAACATGTCATTGGTATCTCCAGCATTTGATTAATGGTTTTCTTATAGTTTCCTATCATAGATATTACCTTTTACCATCACTCAGTTGTTCCACTAGGTTTAGAGGAGTGTAGACTTGCTCCATGTTGACATTGTCATACAATGTTGATGTGACCATCCTCCAAACATAGTCTTGTCTCAGATTAGTCACAGCATCATTCAGCTTTGGATTCGCTATCACTGGTCCTGATAAAAAGGTATAAATTCGGTTATCAGTGACCATTTACTTTGAATTGCAGATAAATTTATCTAAAGTTTGCCTGATTTGTTATGTAATTATTATAATAAAAGACAAGTTGTACTCAGAAGAAAATATCTTCTAAAACACAAGTCATTTCCAATTTTCGCTGTACTAGTTTAGTGGGCATCACTTCAAGACAGTTTGGTTCTTTCACTGATGCGGTAAACGTAGAGACAGATCAGTATGTCATACAAAGAGCAAACTAAAAGTGATGCTGGGTGTTATTTAATCATTCCAGCATTAAAATCCAATCCTAAAGCATAACCCTGGTGTATGGTGACAGTTGCTGCATAGTATGATGGAGGAGGACATGAATGGTAGCAGAATTGACCATAGGACACTTTTCCTTTAAAAAGCATAACTGCATTAAATAAGCAATAGAATGATAAGACTCTTCTCATAATATTTATATTTTCTGATGATGACAAATAGAATACACAGGGTAGGCAATTTTCTACATTGAACAAAGTGAGACAATCAATAAAAATGGCAAAAGGTTAATTCTCTTTTGGGAGTTACATAAATATTATGAACGATTTGGTGCATGGAGGTACCCAAGAGGTACCCTGGTAAGAGAACTAACCACATGAGATTTAGTTCACGATTTGATACATTACATGACATATACCCATAGTGCCTGTGACTAACTGTGTTTCACATATCATACAAGTAGGCATTCTCACATCTGTACAAGAAAGAACAAATGAATTTTACTCACCGGTTTTGTTTACCTTATAGATACCAACGTCCTCACCCAGAATATCTGTGACCACGTTTAGGTGGTTAGACTCCACAAGGGATCGGACAAAGCTGCGGTATTGGCCCATCGTTCCTCTTTTCAGTATTTCCAATATTGACTCTATCTTCCATGCATCACGTCCATTTCCACTCTATAAAGTGACAGAGAGTATTTAAGCAGCGCTATTTTACTATTAGGGAGTGGTCATTTTTCAACAACAGGGGGGGGGGTTGGTGGATTTGGGGGGGGACCAAATAAAAGTGGACCCCTTGAAGGGGGGACCAAAAATATTCAGACCCCTCTTGAAGGGGGGACCAAAAAAAATTGCAGCCCTTGTTAGTGAAAAAGCCAGCGCGTTACTATAGCTCAAAGGGGTCGGAAGCGCTCAATTTCAACATCATGCCTGAGGGGGGGACCAAAAAAATGTTGACCCCTCTGGTGGAGGGGACCAAAGAAATTTTGACTCGCTTAAGCGAAAATCCACCGACCACCCCTGTTATTATAAAATTACCACTCCCTTATGCAACATACATATCATAACAAAAAACATGTAGAGAAGTCATGCGATTTGATAACCAGGGATTAGAGAACTAGAACCTGGTAGCACTATCCAAGTTGTTGACACGCGTATAAAACTAACTTGGACCAGATCCATTTTTAACTAATTGGAGACATTTGGCAGATAACTATTCCACTCTGTTAACTGATTTCAGTTGGATCTGAAAGTAAAGCCAGTCCATGCCGTCATTCACTGGGACGATTCATGGCCAACATATTCTGGTGCCAAACTAACTTTCATAAGAACTGGTGAATATAATTTGGTTTATATCTACTTGTATACACATGTGATTAATTACCTGCATATGATTTTAACATATCAATCATGATCTTAACAATACGAGCTATGTAGCTATGAAATCATCCAGAATTAACTACAATTAATTACCGCCAATAATTAGACTTGGTTGGCGGAAAGTAAGTAAGGGCCAAAACTTGAATCAAACTAATGCAATGTACCCTGGTTTCCAGAGAGTAAAGTGGAAAGCAAAGATAAGATTTTCTGTATTCTCCCCAACAATATTGTTTTGAAATTATTTAAACCCATCCATCTCAAAACGTGTTTTTATTTGGAGCAGGATCACTGAGTGAGACAAATGCTTTTTTCAGTAGTGGAATTTGAATCTGAATAGCTCAAATCACCTGATCTAATCCAATTATGAGTCATGTACCTCAAAGCTCTAATCCAATTGTGATTTATGTTGAGACTCAATTATATTGAGTAGTGTATTAGTTACACACCAGGGGGCGCCATTGTTCTCAGCCTCCAGTGTGCCGGTAGCCTGCCTGGTCAGCCATTGATCAGAGCCTGGCCAGACTGGCTGCAGGGGTCAATTATTTTTTCAATTTTGCTGTGCACTTTTGATGTGCACTAACCAGCAGTATGGTGGTTTGCACTAACCAGGAGTGTGGGGCAACCTTTAATGGAAACAATAAGGTGTGTCCTACATGTGGGACACCTAATGGAGCGAGGAAGCAGCAGGTCCCAGACCAACCCATGTCCCCCACCATTACCAGGTCGAGCCATGACGACGGCGGCTCAGCGGACCAGGACGAGTCCGCCTGGTCAGCCATTGATCAGAGCCTGGCCAGACTGGCTGCAGGGGTCAATTATTTTTTCTTTGTTTTTTTGTAATAAATAGGCCGTGTGTATTTCTACAGGCCCAAGTCCAGCTATTGCCTTGCCTTGTCCCTTATCTCCTGTAAGTTACTAATATATGGTACCTCAAAGTCTTACCTCAATGTTCTTGGCATCTGCCTCAGGCATTACACCATGTTTAGACAGTAGGGTCCACAGGAAGCTGTTTGGTGTGATTGTACTAATTAGTTCAGGGGCCTTCTCTTTCAGAAGTTTCTTCTTATCTCTTGTTAGAAGTACAGAATGTCTCTGATCCTACAAATATAAAGTAGCATTATGATAATATCTAGAAACAGTGCCTAAGAAATCTGTACAATTAGACATGAACAATGTGGCCATCAGCAGATAATTAAAACAGACTACATAGAGGAACATGGACTATTGCACCAAGGCTTGATAGATGACAAATGAACTACCATGCTTTGATGGCACAGGGGAATGTATATACATGGTAAAACACTGCTATTTAAAGTAGTACCTATAAAGTAGGGCATTCACTATGAGAGAGAGAAAAGTACTAAAGCAAGAGAGAACGCTTAACCAAAACTTTGCATTCAGAGCCAGGGAGCCCTGAGCTTAGAAATATGGATCCAAGCTATTAAGTCAATGAGATAAAGGAACATGGATTCATCGGATCAGCAGTTCTGACATACTGACCAACTGCTCTCTATTCTTGGTCTAGTATAACATACCTGCTCCTGCTGAGCTGTGGGTGACAGGTCTGGTACCGCCTCATTTAACACATCAGTGACGACATCCCTCTGTCCTGTCTCAGACAGTGCGTAGAGGAACCCTCGGTATGTGGCATTGGTTCCCATCATGAGGTATTCTATCAGAGCTTGAACTTGCCCTGATGAGTCATCCTCTTCCTGAAATAGATTTTTACATAAATATAAGGTTATTTTAATAAGGGTATCTCAACTATTAATCATTCTAACAATTCCACTGGAAAATATTTGTACCAAAAAGGGCTACATGTGTCATTGCTCTGCCTTAGTTACCACTGTAGACCGATCGTTGAAAACTATATGATGGTAAGCTGCATCAAGAGATGCAGTTGCGGCACATGCTGGGAGTGCTCATTTTTTAACAACAGGGGGGGGGGTGGATTTGGGGGGGGGGTAAAAAATTTGGACCCCTTGACCGGGGGGGGGGTAAAAAATTCAGACCCCTCTTGGGAGGGGGCAAAAAAATTCAACCTGTTTTGAGGGGAAAAGCCAGCGCGTTACTATGCTACAAAGGGGCGCGAACGCGCGCGATTTTCGGCCTGCCGGGGGGGGGGTAAAAAAGTTTCGACCCCTCTAGAGGGGGGGTGAAAAAAATTCGCGCGCTCCGCGCGAAATCTGACCGCCCCCCCCTGTTGTTAAAAAATGAGCACTCCCTAAGATTGGAGTCATAGATTGGACAGGACTAATAGCCACTTTACAACAATGGCTAGGGGCTAAGTCTCATCAATTCAATACAATTGGATAGTCTTTGACCGGGTGACATCTTTGAAGGGGTGACATCTTTGATGGGTAACGTCTTTGATGGGGTGACATCTTTGATGGAGTGATGTCTTTGACCGGGTGACGTCTTTGACCAATGCACAATGACTTGCTTTTTTTACAGGGTGAAGGGAGAAAAAAAGGGTAATAATGGTAAATGAACATGTTTTATGTGTTACCATACCTAATTGGGTCAGCATATAATTGTAACGAATCAAAATGGAATTAGTAAATATAGGCCTATAGTGTCAAAGACGTCACCCAGTCACAGACGTCATACCGTCACAGACGTCACCCGGTCACAGACGTCACCCAGTCACAGACGTCACCCGGTCACAGACGTCACCCGGTCAAAGACGTCACCTGGTCACAGACGTCACCCGGTCAAAGATGTCACCTGGTCAAAGATGTCACCCGGTCAAAGACGTCACCCAGTCAAAGACGCCACCCGGTAAAAGACGCCACCCGGTCAAATTGTATTGATTTCATGAGACTTAGCCTAGGGCTATTATAGAAGCAGAGACTGACAAACAAGGCATATTGCCAACACATGGTATTGTTTATCTGATCAAGTCCCAAGTAGGATATGTATTTCCCAATCAAATTAGCAATATCTAGAACAGAATTCTTATTATGGGTCTGCTACCATTGAAAAACATATTTACCTTGAAATGATCGACCTCAAAGCTGGACAAGACATGATTCTTTGTCAGAATGTCCCAAAAGTTTTCAGTAATCTCAATCTCTTTCGTCAGGATCGGTAACTTGTTCATAAGAATCTGTCCCTTCTCGGCTGATAGTTCTTTTTGTCCAGTATCCATCTGCAAGAACAAGACTTCTTTAATTTCCCTGTCACAGTTATATGCGTATACTGATGTCTGTAAAGCAAGAATCAAGGGAATATATGTGATTATTTGTGAATGAATTCCAGAGACGTAAAGGATTATTGACTTTGTTTGAGTGATTTACTTTCATGGAACAACAGAAAAAGAATTCCTCTATTTAGATACCACCAACCTGAGGCAGTTTCTCTCCCAAGATGAGAGTTGCGACATGTGACTGTCCTGTCTGTACCAGGGCGTTTATAAAGCCTTGATACTTCCTGTTGGACAGCGTTGTCAGGTGTTTGACTAGTGCTGAGATCTGCTCATGGTCAGAGGCTGTTCCACCTTTCTGTTTGAGGAAGGAGAATAGCATACATTAGAGCAGTGATGTGCATAAAATTATGAGATGGATTTATAGTCACCACAGGCAAACAGTTGTTAGTCCCAACAGAGGGCTAAATAATGTTCACAATAGTAGGATGATCTTTGCTAAATTGATTCTTTAGGCCAACTTACTAACCCTATTCTGTTCACCTACATCTATGTCAAAATTACACAACAGTACCTGCAGGCAAGTATGAGGAGATTTTTTGTTTGTAGCAAATAATGTATTTATCATCATCTCTTACACAATCAATTTGTTTAGATCAACAAATACAAACCCGGATTTGATCAACATCACAATCAAGAACAACATCATCTTTTCTCAGATGTGCCCAGAATGCTTCTGACAGCCTGATGTACTCTAACAGCTGTGGTTCCTTCTCCCTGAGGAGCTCAGCTTTGTGCTCTGATGGACTAGTTTGTACTCCAATCTGAAAAGGAGGCAGGTAGTATGAATTATGATAAAATACTCCAACATTATCATTAGGTTTTTACTTATTGTGCAATAAGAGAGGGATAATCTTGATATTGTGGTAGTTATCACCTAAAGATGTCTATACCCCATGCACGTGGGGACGAACCTGTGGAGTCACTAGACGCCACCCATTCTGCACGTAATCTTGAATTGCCACTTCTGGCATAATCTTAATCAGTGAATCGCCACTTCTGGCATAATCTTAATCAGTTTCCAGGTGATACCTATCCTCAAGATGGCACCACTGTAAGTAGTATAGTATGTATCGGAACGGGACTATGGTTAACTACTGTTTATTACTCAATCGATATGCAGCCAATCAGAGGCCGCCATTTGGTCACGTGACCCGTTGCCATGGTAACGTGACCTACTTAGGGCTCTCAGCCAATCAGAAGCCAGCATTCTGGGTGACCTACTGACCTACTTAGAAGCTCTCAGCCAATCAGAGGCCGGCATTCTGGTAACCATGGTAACGTGACCTACTTACGTCACGTGACCTACTTAGGCTCAGCCAATCAGAAGCCGGCATTCTGGTAACTAGGGTAACGTGACCTACTTAGGGTTTGTTTGTAAACAACACCACGTGGCTCTCTTGTTTGTAAACAACACCACGTGACACGTGTCTGTTTGTAAACAAACAACTTATATATAGAAAATAAACACAACAAGTTCCATGTTATGCTAAAATTATATTTTCAAAAAAAAAGCACATCTGTTACAGCGTCTATGTGTAACTACGCGCGTTCTCATTCAAACACTATAACACTATTATACCGTAGCAGCAGCAGGTAGGACCGGAAGAAAAGCAAGCGCACGAGCAGAAGCGACGACACCATTTGCACCATCCGGCCGTCGCGTTGGTAGCCCTACTACCCGTCGCGCGTTCAACTGGAGGTTTAAGAGTGACAAATGACGATTCTTTGTCGACGCGACTGCTAACATCAGCAGCATCAGCAGCATCAGCAGCAGCATCAGCAGCAGCGGCAGCAGCCTCAGCAGCAGCGGTAGCAGCAGCAGCAGCAGCGGTAGCAGCAGTAGCGTGAGCATTAGCAACAACAGCAGCAGCGACAGTAGCAAGGGCAGCAGAGCGTGCACTAGCAGCGTTATCAGCGGCGACATCGGCAGCCACAACAGCATCAGCAGCAGCAGCGTCGGCATCGGCGGCATGAGTAGCTGCATCGGCGGCAGCAACAGCAGCAGTCACAGCCGCAGCGGCAACAACAACAAGGTCATCACAACCAGCGTCACTAACAGCCGCAGTAAATGCAGCAGTAGCACGATGAGCGGCACTAGCAGCAGCAGTAGCAGAGGCTACAGCATCAGCTTCACATTCGCGCGCCGCTTCGTCATACCGCTTCATGTCACGGTCGCAACTTTCCATCATGGGGATCTGCAAATTGAGGCGTGGTGCTGGTGGTGGTGGTAGTAGTAGTAGTAGTAGTAGAGTGAATGATGATTGACGATGACGAATACGGTTTCACTCCCCCTTATATACCCTTACTCCCCCCTTTTTTCAAGCCGCCGGCCAGCTGCCCACTCACGGCAGGTCTTTAGATCAGCCTTAAGTCGCTTACTACGCGCTCATCATCCCTCTAATCGCATTTTCCAGCCGCCGGCCAGCTGACTGCTGACGACAGGAGAGGGTGATTTTTTTTCTTTAGATTTAAGCCGCTTACCACACGCGCGCCCTCTAGTCACAGACAGAGTGACAGAAAGGGAGGGGGTCGCTTTGTTCACGCTACCTGTAGTTGTTTTTCTATACACACTCTAAGCCCATGACCTGCTAATCCTTTATACAGGTAACACGCGTTCAACTAATTACACTATTGTATGACAGTCGGTACACGGATTAATTTTAAACCACCCTCCCATCTGGATCCATGTCTGGTGGGTGGAAGGATCCAGCTGAAAAGCGTGATTAGGGCTTTTGTTTCTCTTATGATAGCAGCAGGTCAGCATGCGACAGCTGAAAATGTCAGACTAAGTCGAACTCTCGCCGCTCCTATAAAAGACTGAGATGCATCTCTCTTTCCACACCCCCTTCTACCATCGCCGCCAACACCGCCACCGCCGGCCAGCCGACCGCCGCCACCGCCTGCAGTCACCGCCATCACGCCAGCAGGGAATTTCGAGCTGAGTCTGCTTATTGCTTATTTTTTTTCTTTGAGCTTTTTGTTTTTTAAAATTTTTATTTTCACTCAGTCTTTTTTGTTTCGGAGGAAAGAAATATGGCGCTGCAGAGGGCGCGAGTTTCTAAAAGACGGACAAGCGAACAAAGTGCCCTCCTCAACTGCCCGGCTATTTTTTTATCTCAAAGGAGAGAGCGTCACGTAGTTGAGGTTCACGCTTCTCTTGAAGCGTACCGAATTCTCGAGAAAAGCAAAGCTGAGCGCCATCGTCGTTATACAAGAGCGGAAAAGGAAAACGTAGCGACATGGCTGAGAGCCGTCTTCTCAGAACAGTATTTACTCTACCATTGCATAACAGCCGCTCTCAGCGCCCCCACTCGTTGGGCGTTTCATGAAAAGAAAGAGCGCCGCTACTCTCCTCACCCTGCCTCCTCTCGGTGGGCGCGCGTTGTGGCCGACGTGAACACGGTCTCTAAACGTTTCGACGTCGTCACTTGTTATCCCGCATATTGCAACGCAGCCGAATTGAAGAAGATAGGGACGCACTATTTTAAACCATACGCTCCAATATGTATTTGTCACCGCCACGCTCACACGCCTTATTGCTTTTTCGAGACGATCGTGTCACAACACAGAAATAGAAAAAAAAGCGGCAAAGCGACAAGCTTTGCCTAAATGATCAAAAAAAAAAAAAATTAATAAAAAATTAATCTCCTCCTCCTCCTCCTCCTCCTCCTCCTCCTCCTCCTCCTCCTCCTCCTCCTCCTCCTCCTCCTCTTCTTTTTTTTAAAAAATAAATATTTGTATCAGACTCCTCTGGAGTCTGATACAAACATTTATGACTATTGAGTGAAAATAGAATTTTATCGCAAAAAAAAAAGAAAAAAAAGTCACTTCTGCCGCTGCTACTGTGACACCGGCCGGTATCAATAAAAAGGTCGGCTGACTTTTCTCCACAACCATTCACTACCGACCGTTCGAGTGAGAAACACAGCAGACAGTCAGACACACAACTACTCTCTGACGCGTCCTGAAAAAAAACAAAAAAATGTCGAGTAGTAAAAGCAAACTCTTCACAGAAATTCATTTCGACGCTCGACTACAAGGACCCTTTAGTTGTATCATTAGCGGTCCCTCGGGTTGTGGAAAATCGCGCTTGGTGGATCAATTTCTGAGCGACGTGAACAATTTGGTCACGCCGCCGGTGGAAAAGACTTTTTACCATTACGGCGAGTGGCAACCTCTGTTTGAAAAAATGCAAAATCAGTACGGTGTGGAATTCAGAGAAGGTCTTCCTAGCAAAGAGTCTATAGCGGGAGACGTGGAAGTAGCAGAAGACGCTTTACGACCACACACTCTACTGATATTGGACGATCTGATGAGCAGTTCCAATCAGCAAGTGGTAGCCGACATCTTTACTACATGATCGTTTTCAAGAACCCGCGCGACATGGGGCAAATAGCTAGTCTGTCTCGCCAGGTGTTTCCCTCCAACGCGGCGGCCCTCTCTAGTATATTTACCCATGAACTCAAGCGACCTCACTCATACCTCCTTCTGGACTTCAAGCAGTCAACACCTGACGATCTGAGAATACGCTCCTCTTTGACGTGCATACACTCTCAGCTAGTATTCGTACCGCTAGACAAAAAAAAGAACAAGAGAAAGCAGTAGCAAAAATGTCTTCTCATCTACTCGAAAGACACTTTGGTACTCTCAAGCACTTAACTAAGTGCTCGCCAAAGGACTGCTCGCATCTAATAGACTCTGGAAGCGACGATCTGATCGCAGCGTTGAGTGAGATCTGTCACAATTTACTGGTAGGGAACATCCCGCTCAGCGACAAACAACTGGACAAGCTTCAAGAATCGGCTGACGTGTTGAGGGAGGTTGGCAAAAAATCTACGCCCATCAAGAAAAAGAGACGCGTCTTGGTACAAGAGGGAGGTTTCCTCATTCCGGCTCTCATAGGGATGGCCTTACCGCTTATAAAGAGCATTCTCCGTATATGAGACACCTCATTCGACACCTACTCGCCGACAGTACCACCACTACCGCCACCGCCAGCGTCATCGCCACCGTCGTCCCCATGACGGACTCAGAGCAGCAACAACACTACAAACGCTTAGCGCTCGTGGATCCTGAGAGGCTCTACAAATCATCACGAGCAGGTCTACTTCATCATGTGCCCGCTGCTGCTACTACTAGCGCTGCTACTACTGCAGTTGCTGCTGCTAGTACTTCTACTGCTCCAAACCTTCCTCCTCTTCCTGATGAGCGTACTGAAAAGAACGAGAGTTCCGCTCCTGCCACCGCCGCCCGCCTACCTGCCGATATGGGCTATTACCACAAGCAGGCAGAACAGTCCCTTCATCCCGATGCGGCCTTGCACCAGGTGCTACAGTTTATCTACAGGGACTTGGACTTAGTGTTGAACGATCCCACTTTGGAATCGCGCGAGAAAATGTTGAAATACCGAAGGTTGTTGAATAGATTGCAATTTTTTCTCGCGAATCCCAACAACAGCAACATCTCTTCGTCCTACACTTCTTCGCCCCCGGCTCACCTCCGTCAGTCTGCTGAAGAAGCCAGCGCGTCCCTACTTGAGCGGTTGGTGAACCAAGTTCCCAAGAGGAATCGCACCCGGACCGTGGCGCTGTACAAACAATTGGAGAAATCCGGTGTGGTCAAGTGGAACGAGGACGGTGCGGTGCGCGAGATGTCGGGTCGGAGAATACCACCTGAGCATCGCATCAACATAGTGGACTTACTGAACGACGCCGCCAGGTTCAGGAAGACGGCGCCCAGACCGGCGGGCTACTCTCCGTTCACAAAAGCGCTGCGCGAAGCAGTTCCCACAGACTCCTTGATCGGAAACCATCTGTATAAAGCGAGCGGACCTGGCCAAAGCTTGGACACACGGCTTGCTGACAGAGGTCGGAAACGACCGAGCTTCGACTCGGAAGAAGGAGAAGCAGCAGCAGCAGCAGTAGCAGCAGCAGACTCTTCTCTCCAGGTGGACGATCAATCCTCTGACGACGAGGAGGGCAGTGAACTTTTCCAAACTCCGACTTCCTATAGGAGCGCGGCGAGTAAGAAAAGGAAAGGGCGCAACCGCCTAGCGGCGGCGACGTCGTTCACGCCCCCAACAGGCCGACGATGGGCAAACCAGTGAAGAGACTGACCAAGAAGGAAAAAGAAAAGAAGCGCGTAGTAGCTAGATATACCGACATCAAAGCACCCTCCAGTTTCACTAGCGTGACTAAACTGCAGAAACATCATTTTCGCCACCTAAACCCGGCCGTCATCCGAGATGCTTTAGTGTCGCTGGACACCTACACTAAACATAAACCCATTCGGAGAAAATTCGCAAGGAACAAGACTATAACCGGCGCAATCGATCAGCAGTGGCAGATAGATCTGATGGACATTCAGGCTTTGGCGTCTCACAACGACCGCTTCCGGTACGTGGTGACGGCGATCGACGTTTTCTCTAGGTACGCGTGGGCCGTTCCCATTAAATCCAAGAGCGGCGCTGATGTTACCGAGGCCTTCCGAAAGATGACAGACACTGGCGAGAGACGACCGCGCACTGTTCAGACAGACAAGGGGAAAGAGTTTTTGAACAAGATCTTTCAAGATCACTTGAAGAGCGAGGGCATACAGTTTTTCACTGGCGAGAACGACAACATCAAAGCTAGTCTAGTGGAGCGCTTGAACCGCAGTCTGAAGGAGAAGCTGTGGCGTTATTTCATACACAAGCTGAAAGACGACAAGGGCGAGGAGATAAAAGGCGTCTTCTACCCGGAAGAGGTTCAGAAGGTGTACAAGAGTCGTTACGACAACAACTACCTGATAGACGAGGTGTTGCGCCGCAAGACCGTCGACGGTAAAGAGTTAGCTTTCGTACGTTGGTTAGGTTACGACGACAAGTTCAACGAGTGGATCCCCGTCAAAAAAATAACGTAGAAAAAAAATGAACATCACCCTACCTAGCAACAGCTCTATGGAGTATTATCCTGACAACAGCTTGACGTCTTTCCGAACTCACTTCGACTCGCCGCTCCTTCTGCCCAAAGCGTACGAAGCGGCTCTGACTGAGATCATCCTCCCTACAGAATGGTCTAACGTGCACGACGACGACTTGATCATCGTTGTTCCTCTGCGCACCAAGGGTTCGCTAGAGGAGGCGATCAAGGTTTTAAAAGACACTAAATTCGCCGAAAGAAGAAAACCGCAGGTAGACTGGAGGGGAATGAAAAACGCGAACGGTCTGAGCAAGCTAACGTTCAGCTCAAAATACCCGCTGAGCTGGAAGGAAGCGAGCTATGTAACGGTGGAAGAGATGTCAGACACGTCGGAAGAGCAGCGATTGAAACCGGAAACAAAAAGGTTCAAGAGAGAGGTCGACTTGAGACAGACGAATGCCGTATACAAGCAGTTCTTGTCCCCGGCCGTGAAGAAGAAGGCGATCAGCGATCAAGCAAGACAGATGATCGAAAAGATGAAGAAAGACATGGGAGTGCGCAGTTTCATGCCAAACATATTCGAGATACCTCCTATTTTCACCGGAAGCAACCACACCCTAGTCGAGCGCTTGAGTGAGACCTTGCGAGATGACAGACTAGAGGGCTCCAGCTTCTTGCTCAAACCGATGGGGATCTTATCGTACGACTCCAAGACAAAACGCGTCACCATCAAACCGCCGAGACACTGTGCTGTCCTGCTGACTCAGCATCTCGCATGTGTTCTAGGCTTCGGAGAGAAGACGTGTTTCGCATCGCCGACTACCGGCGCCTACTCGATGGATGTTTTCGGGGACGTGCACTCTGTGTACATATACACCAACATGATCCAGGAGAGACGTGTGGGCGACATGCAAGTGCCGCTGTTACGCTGCGTCGCGGTGGACAGAGGCGGAAAGCGTCGAGGTGGCGTGCAAGCTATCAGTTTTCCCCATTTGGATTATTTCCCCTTGAAATCCAAGAGGTTTACCGAGGTCGGCATCTATTTAAGAGACCGATCCGGTCATTCCATCCCATTCGGTAGAGGCGAGGTGACCGTGACACTTCATCTGAGACCTATTGAGCGCTGAAAGAGAAAAAAATGATGCGTCAACGCGTTCCGTACTTTCCACCCAGGCGCACCGTCGGCAGAGGGTACAGCGATTACTACAATGCGCAGCTGGGCAACGGCATCAACGTGTACAGCGGGCGCTCTTTCCAGAGCGGGCACGGTTTAGGCGGCGCTCTGTTAGGTCTGATGCGCTCGGCTACCCCGCTATTGAAGTCGGTGGGAAAAACGCTGCTCCGCGCCGGTGTGGGCGTAGCTAAAGATGTGCTGGCGGGTCGGACTTTAAAGAGCAGCGTGAAAGACCGAGGCGCAGGCGCTCTGAAGAGACTGGGGAGTACGGCGTTCTCGGGAGGAAAGACGACTGTCGCGTCTAAGAAAGGGTCGAAACGTCGCCGGCATTCTCCTCAGACGGGCGGTGGCTCTTGCAAGAGACGTAGAGGGGATGTATTCGACCGGTAAGTGCCTAGGCGTTCAGGTATAAATAAAAAGACTGGAGGCGGCCGGCGTCAGTCTGTCGTCCACGTGAAGAGAGAACACAATGGCTTACGTACACGAGAGCAGTAACGAGTGCGCGCTCTCTGAGCTCGACCTGCACACCGTAGCGCCGACTCAGACTACTATCTTAAAGTCGTCTTTCCTGGGGATAGAAACAAAAAACTCTTTAGAGGATGGAGGTAACATAAATTTCACCATCAACAAGTCGCAAGAGTACACAGACCTGAACGAGAATTACCTTCATCTGGAATGTCAAGTGCTGAAACCGAACGGAGCAGCGCTCGAGGACACCGACGCGGTAGCTCCGGTGAACAACTTGGCTCACTCGCTCTTCAAAGACGTCCAAGTCTCCATCGGCGGTTTCAAAGTGTCTGGCAACACCGAGACCTACCCTTACCGAGCTTACTTGGAAGGGTTACTCAACTACAACAAAGACGTGAAGGACGGCGTCATGAGCGTCCAGGGGTGGCATGAAGATACGCCTGGTCACTTTGACGCGTTGACTAACGCGAATGAGGGGTACAAAGCGCGCAGGAAGCTAATCTCCAACAAGCGCTTTTCGCTGATGGCGCGACTGCACTTTGACCTGGCTCATCAACCGAAGCTCATCGTTGGAGAGACAGAAATCAATCTCACTCTGAAACAGGCAGCGCCCTCTTTCTATCTGATGTGCGCCGCTGACGGAGGCTACAGCTTGAAGATCTACAAAGCAAAGCTCTACGTGCGACGCGTGTTGGTGGCGGACGCTGTAGCGGAAACGCACGAGAGAGCGGTGATAGAACACGGTCCCTTCGACTACCCGGTGAACAGAGTGGAGGTGACGACGTACGCCATCCCTCAAGGTAACAGAGATCACAGCTACACGCACTCCAACACAGGCCAGCTTCCCAAGTCGATGATGATTTGCTTCCTAGACCACGACGCCTTCAAAGGTAGCTACACCAAGAACCCGTTCGAGATGAAGCATTACGACATCAGCTCGCTTCAAGTGATAGTGAACGATCAGAAAGTGCCGAACGACGCCTACGTGCCCGACTTTAAGACCAAAGCGGCCGTGAGAGAGTACTTGGCGCTACACACGGAAACGGGGATGTACGAGGGCGCGCGCTCCTGCGGTATTTCATACGATCAATTCCTGAACGGTTACACGGTGTTCCCCCTCGATTTAACCCCAGACAGATCGCACGACGGGTGTCGCGTGAACCTTATAAGAGCGGGTCAGCTGAGGGTGGAAGTCAGTTTCCGCTCGGCGCTACAAGCGACAACAACGGTGCTACTCTACTTGGTGTACGACAACGTCGTCGAGCTGACCCCCAAGAAGTGCGTCATGCGCATGAGCAAAATCCCAAAGCTGAGCGACCGGACAGTCAGTCAGAAGCTATCGATGATGCTGTTGTGACGGGTTGTTGCGATGGCGGCCGTTTCATGGAGGCAAAGATTCTCTGCCTTGCCGAAATGGTGTTGGATTTATCCAAAGTCGTGCAATGTCTATTGGAGAGAAGTCATCCGGGGTGTGGTGGTGCGAGTGACGGCGGCGTGAGACTTTGCGGCCTGTTGGGTTGTTGCAAATCGAAGAAGCGAGCTAAAAAAGCATAAACTTGTGTGTTTTTTTGATTGAAATGAAAATAAAGAATAAAATGAAAAAAAAAAGAAATTATCTTGTTGTGTTTTTATTTCTATATATAAGTTACATAACTTTTTTGTTTGTTTGTTTACAAACAGTCACGTGTCACGTGGTGTTGTTTACAAACAAGAGAGCCACGTGGTGTTGTTTACAAACAAACCCTAAGTAGGTCACGTTACCCTAGTTACCAGAATGCCAGCTTCTGATTTGCTGAGCCTAAGTAGGTCACGTGACGTAAGTAGGTCACGTTACCATGGTTACCAGAATGCCGGCCTCTGATTGGCTGAGAGCTTCTAAGTAGGTCAGTAGGTCACCCAGAATGCTGGCTTCTGATTGGCTGAGAGCCCTAAGTAGGTCACGTTACCATGGCAACGGGTCACGTGACCAAATGGCGGCCTCTGATTGGCTGCATGTCGATTGAGTAATAAACAGTAGTTAACTATAGTCCCGTTCCGATACATACTATACTACTACTGTAAGTTTGTAACATTGCTGTTTATATCGGGGGCTCTGCCCCCACACACCCCTTTTTCTTTCCTTTTTTCTGGAACAAGATTACTCCAGAAGTGGCGATTCACTGATTAAGATTACGCCAGAAGTGGCGATTCAAGATTACGCATAGAATGGGCGGCGTCTAGTGACTCCGCAGGTTCGTCCCTTGTGGCATACCCCATAGGCAGACTGTATGGAGACACAAAACAATCTCTTGATTATTCGTCAAACCAACTGTCTGTTACCCTACAGTAAGATGGATGCAGCCTGTTACCAACTGTTATATTAATGACATGGTTTTTCCTTTAGTGTTTTATTGAGTCGAATAATTCTTTACTCTTATCATCAAGGGCAAGTCTGTAGTGTACACGCTACTGGTATTCCTTTACCCTCGGACCCCACATGAATATTGACCGCATTGATACACTATTAAACTGATGCACATTGAGAGGTGCAGTATGTAGGGACCTTTAGCAACCACGTAAAAGCTCATTAAACGTAGGCGTAGCAGTGCTGAAAGCATAGGATACATCTGCGTTTAATGAGCTATGTCGGGTTTGCTAAAGGTCGCTATTCACAATGGCAGAATAGCCTAGTACATGTGTCTACTTACTTGATCCCTGGGAGTTTCAATCTTCTTCTGTGTGATTTCAGGCTGTCGGCGCAGTTGCCATAGTTCGTCATGTTTCTTGTCATAACTGCCTGAATTCTCATCATCTATTACCTTCTGATAATTCTCCTGACGTGAAGATGCTTCTATTGATACGCTGATAGACTCGGAGTCATCTATCTGTATAGCATTCCCATCCTTGTCATCAGGTTTCTTTAAGATTTGAAATAAAGTGGTGTGATATTATGATACCATGAGGATGGGAGGTATATGGGAAAACTTTAATAGAATTATAGTGATTTTGTATCTCAGAACAATGAAAAGATTGTTTTGGTGTCAGTGTTTTAATGCAAGGTTCTAACTGTAATATGATCTAGGCTATGATATACGGGTAGCGTTGTTTATGTATTCGAGCTAGGCCTGCTTCAGTCGATAGATAAAGAATACAAACCTCGGCTGATGATTTCTGTTCAGGCAATGGTTCTGGTATCTCCTCCTTCAAGACTTCTGTTACAAGGTACTCTTGTCCGGTGTCAGCTAAGGACCTCAACAACCCAATATATCTCCTGTTTGTTCCCACAACGATAAAGTCCAGTAGCTCATTTATCTGGGCCATCGGTGGTGCACTGCCCCCTCTCTATATGGATGAATAACAGACACCGTACTTCCCCGTTTATAAGCCGGGCCGAAATATAAGCCTGCCCCATTTATAAGCCAGGTCAAAAGTGGTGCTAGGCTATATAAATATAAGCTGGGGCCCAAATGTAAATCTGGTCAATGAAGGCAACTTCAATACTATTCCTACTCCACTTATAATCGGAATATTTTCACAATTCATTCGTATAAATGAAGCCAGCGTACCATCCCTTGAACTGTGAACACTTTAGGGAAGGGCAATGTGTAAATTTGATATCATTGAAAATAACCAGGAAGATATGTTGAAAATATAATTAATATATACGAGAAATTTAGACAAACTGCCAGAGTGGTAAATTAAAATAAAGAAATATAGGAGAGCAAAAGAATATAAGCCTGCCTCGAATATAAGCCTGCCCCATTTATAAGCGGTCAATTTGAAATCAATCTGAGCCCGGGCTTATAAACGGGGAAATATGGTAACACATGGCTTTACTTATCATGACAATGTCCACTATCAACTGGAATCTGATAAGAATGGATGTTTATGAGACCAATGTTATATTGCAAAGAGAGTGGATTGGTAAAGGGGAAACATACATACTGTACAGAGGCAATAATGAATGCAGAAACATTTTGATGTTGATTACCTGTATATCACCAATTTGCTCAGGTGTGATGACTTCATATTTTCCCAAGATTGCCCAGAATAATGAAGTGAGTCGGATACTTTTCAACAGTTCAGGTTTGTTTTGTATGATTCGATGCCGCCTCTCCTCAGACAGTAGCCCAGCCATCTGGAATAGATTTATCATAAAGGCTGTAGCCAATGTGGTCAAGCATGTGACTATGTTGTCAGGTTTGTAATGATAGGACGCCCTGATTGGGTTACAGCATGAATGGAATTAGCTTATAGATTAGCCTGTTTGGGGCTTGTTTGAGGCCAAATTCCAGCAAATAGTTTTCTCACATGGAGTAGGTATTTACTGCTCGTACCATGAGAGCTAAGGATAGAATTTAGTGCATGACAGATGCAGATCACATATCCTACCTTAAAGCTCTAGTTGATATGAAGCCACTTTTCATTTATAAAGTTGACATAGTCAACGTTTATTCTGTTTATTGTGAAAAACACATTTCATCTTCGGTGCTCCTTAGATCCTGCCCTTTGATAAAAAAGGAAAGAAAAATAAAACACTGAACAAAATGTTGGACAAGTTGAAAGTCCACAAGTCCACTGATGGCGGAGCTAATTAATGACAAAATCTACAACTGTTGCCAGTTTTAACATTGGCACAGTTGTTAAAGTGGGTCGATCCCATTGAATCCATGTCATCAGAAATCCTCTATTTTCTTCCTCTAGGTACCCTAATCATTTGAAGCGGAAAAGAAACATAATCATTTGAAAAGGAAAAGAAGAAGAGTCCAAGCCACTTTTTAAAATAAGGAATTTTGTCAAATAAAAGTATTTTAATTATACATAAAAAAACGAAAATAATGTGAAAATGTCTGATTTTATTTTTTATAAACAAAATACAGTTACTGTTGTTGGAGGTTGACATGGTTATTACGGGGTTCTGGGGTCTGCATAAAACTGCCGTCTTGTCTGTTGTATGGAGTTCAATTTGCCTAAACGTTAGCACAAGCATGTGCACAGTAGGTTACACAAATTCGTATCAGAGCACATTCACACCATGCACATTCGTATTGGTACACCATGCACACCCCAGCCGACAAAAGAAAGTTTTCCTAACGGTTGGAAAACGTTTGCAGGAAGTTTGCAAATGTTTGCAAAAACGTTTTCCTAACGTTTGGAAAACGTTAAAACATTGACAAAAAAACACGTTTGCAAACATGCAAAAAACCTTTTGCAAAAGTTTGCAAAAGGTTTGTTTTGATCCTTGTAGGAATACTTGCAGTAAAACCTTATTGGGCTCGAACCCATACAAGCAAGGCTCGTGTTCCAATGTCGAGACCGGACAGCCACTGCGGCTGTAAAACTTGTACAACTTGCTTACAACAAATTTTGGTTACAACAAACAGATTTGGTTGGTCCCGATTTTCGCCCATGCATTTGTATAGCAAAGCAACTTGTTTATAACGAAGTGCTGCTGGTCTCTTGTTTATATAACAACCAAATGTCTTACATTCAGTGTTAAATTATAACAATTCGTTATAAATGAGTTCTGATCTGAAATTAGTTCTATGTTTAAATACAAGTCATAGCTTGCTTTAATTGTACTTGCGATAACCTGTTTACTTTGATATGTATATACTAGGGGTATTAAAGCATATTTAACGCCACTAAACGTCATTAAAATGCTGGATTTGTAATGAAATTTGGCTATAACGACCTTGTCCCAAGGAATTCGTTATAACCAAGTTTCACTGGGACATGCAGTACACCTGCTGAGGGATACACTACAACTTATCTTATTATTAAAAAGTAGCTAAATATCTATATAACTCTCTCAGGATATAGGTTTTAATGTTCTCTCTCTAGAGAATCCCTTTTGAACATATAGTCCCGGGCATATTTCTAAAGCTTTTGTCCATTGAAAAAAAAGTTGAAAGGAAATAGACTAAGGAAACTACTAAGGGCTAGTTATGTATGACTTCTGAATGAGAGCCACTAGGGACCTTTAGTAACCACATAAAACCTTAAGCAAACCCGATGTAGTTCATTTAACCTAGACGTATCCTATTCTTTCAGCACTGCTACGTCCGCGTTTAATGAGCCTTTACGTGGTTGCTAAAGGTCCCTACTACCACAGACTCCATAGAACAGTGGCACAATGCATGCCTTCATATCCAAACGTCGATGGTTCTCGCCCCGGTCAGGCAACACCTTTGTCCGATTTAGGACAATATCATATAACTTGTTCCAATATGATACAAAGTCCAAAGTCAGTGAGTTTTTTTTTAAAGATTCTGAGAACGTCCACCAGATGGGGTAAGTGATTTTTTTTTGTAGTTTTTTTAAAACATCTCCACTTTTTTGGTAAAGTTTTTGGTATGCAGAAAGGTTGGCTTAAACTTTCATGGAATCTTTTTTTCAATCCGACCTGCGGAGCCTGCACTTTCTACACATGTTACAGAAACGTTTTTGTTAGCTGCGAGGGTGCATATTCGCACTGGGACCTGGTGTGCACGTGCTTGTCCTAGCTTTTAGGCAAATTGAGCTCCATACATTCAGTTGCCAAGGGGGAAAAAAAGCAATCCACTCGCAATCACAGAACTGTCGAACATCCAACATGCGCAACATCAAAAAGTGGAAGGTGGTGGATTTGTCTTTTTTTTGTTTGATAATCTATTAGATACCTTTGCTGCCATTTGAAAAGTGATTAATATTTTACAATAAGGGGGGTGGATTTAGAAAGGGGAAAGATTTTTGACCCATATAGCTAAGGGTGTGTGTGAAATTTCAGCTCCTCTTGGACGAAAGAGCCAAAAAGATGCCTTTTTAGTGTAACAATAGGGTGTGTATGGGTGGGTCTCCAAGAAACTGTTGGGTGGGACAATAAAGGAAATAAGCCCCACTAAGGGGAATAGAAAGAAGGATATAATTAAAATGAATCAATATGACTCCAATAGTGGTTCATAGGGATATATATATATTACCACAAGAGTGGGTTACAACCTCTCCTCACTCCGCCACTCATTGCTAGGGGGAGGTGGCTTCTTCACTTGTTGTCCGGTACTTGTCATGAACGCATCTACTCATCAAAGTTTTTTTTGATGAATTTATACAATCTTTATGACTTTCAAAAGTTGTGGCAGTGCCATCTAGTGTGTTGAAACAGATGGTTAGGTCCAGTTGCTAACTAGTATGACTAGAAGCTACCTACCCGTCTCCTTTGAAGTAAATTTGCGCTCCTCCATGCCCAACCTGTTAGGTCCAGGCTGAGGCCCTATTTTGTGTAGTCCTATTGTGCAAAATGGCCACATCTGAAAGCTCAAGTTTCTCACAGCTGTCTCTGAATGTGTTCAAAATGATAGTGAATGCCAGTTATAGCTGGGTCTGTATAAGTATGACTTACCTGCCTTTGTCCAGGCTGCTAGATCAGCTAACACTGATGGATCTGCTGTGCCACACCTACAAAAAAGAGCTTACAGTAAAACCTCGCGTATTAGACACACCCCAAATTTGGGCCGATCCCATAAGCCACACTAGTGATCTGGATACGGTGACTTACTACTGTCCCATAGTAGCAAAAACTCACGTATTAGCCGTACCGTACCCTGATTAGCCGTAGTTCTACCACAGCGGTGGGCAGCTGGGCAGGGTGATCCCATTGACGCCTATGTTAACCAAAACGAGGCACTGGGCAGGTGATCTGACAGATCACTGCCCAGTGACTTTTTTTGTTTGGGTGGGACAGAATTTTGTGTCAATATAAGGTTATTTCCAAATTATTATGGTATAAATTATCATAAAATTGCTTTGGTAGAACCCTGATCACCCCCTCAGAGTCGGGTTTGGGCCTAGGATCACTGCCCTTGGCCTACGGCCTCGGGCAGTGATCCCACGGCCCAACCCCTCCACATCGGGAATGATCAGTTAGACCTATCATATAAGCTGCACTGCCAATCTGACTCATGTACTAGCCTTGGCTAATTCACATTGTGTACTTCTGTACCTGTTATTATACAACACGACTGATAGCTGTAGAAGGATTCATCACCTGGTCCTCCCAGACATTATTGAAATCCCTTCCCCCCACCTGCATGCAATTCAGGTCACAGCTATCTATATCCATTCACCTTCCACAGTGATTGCCATCAATTACTGGGAAAATGGGAGTTTGTGATTTCAGGGTGATGTCCCGTAACACACTGCCACCGATGCCCGTAACACACAGGTGGGGGTCTAGATGGGGGGTCCCCATGTCGCCTGTCGATTTTAAGAAATGCTCATGTCATTTGTCAGTATCTTTGTATTTCTCCTGTCATTTGTCACTAGGCTCCATGTCGCCTGTCGATTTTAAGAAAAGGCCATGTCCCTTGTCAATATCTTTTAATTTCTCCTGTCATTTGTCACTAGGCCCCATGTCGTCTGTCGATTTTAAGAAAAGGCCATGTCGCCGTGTCAATTTTAGGGGTCTACACCCATACAGGTGTGTGCTAGTGATGTCCCGTAACAGAAGCAGTTTCCGGTCCACTCCCACTCACTCCCAGTGTTACACCAAGCATGTACCACGCTATTTTTATGATAGCTTCAATTCAAGGTACTAATTGACTATATTCTGACTCATTTGGTGAAGGATGATATATCAAAAGGGAGCACAGCAGGTTTATCTGCTGCAGCCCATGACGTCACCATTGGGGAAAATACATCCCAATAGTGCCTGTATAGCACTGTCAGTCTACATCAAGGGCATGAACCTACATCGCCAAGCACATTCTTTGTGGTTGGGTGGGTATTATAGAATAAGGGTCCGTCACTAGAAGTCCCCCATCTGCTTTGAGCATTGCATTGTGGCGAAAATACATGCATTTAAATTCATTGAAAGGTGACATAATTACCATTATGCATAATAAATATTTGTCCAGGTATCCAGAATTTGCAAATAATTTTTAAACTAATGATAGAGCCCATTTAAGAAAAGTCCCCCCTCTGCCTTGCACCAACCTTGCTGCGGGACTGGCCTCCATAGCCACAGCACTGTGGGGGAGCAAAAAATGACAGAGAACCATGCACAGGTCACCAGTGTAAGCCACGTAGTGACGTACCCTCATCCTACTAATAAGTGGGTCACGATACTACTATAAATAGCATCAGTTGCGGCCCATGGTCTACATCCACAGCCCCTTGTAGGTTTCTTTTGACACTGCTTGTAGATTTCCTTTTACAAGTAGCACCAAAGTATCTCTATTGAAGTGCCTTACAAATATCATGACGTTGTATATTTCACATTTATAATCATACCACCACAAAGGTTGTTTGGATACAGCCTCCAGGCTTGAACAATGCGACACCTGGTGTATCTGACCAAATGGTGACGTCATGGGCAGCAGGAGATAAGCATACTGTGCTCCCTTCTTATAACTCATTCCACACTAAATGAGTCAGAATATTTGTAATTGATACCAAGACTAGCAATTGACATCATCATAAAAGTAGGGTGGTGTTTTCTTTTAAAGGTTGAACTTGCAGTAAGCTGTATAACTTATAAAGAACCTCATAAGTTCAAAATTGTATCACCAAATGGCTGCTCTCCCCTCCCCCAAGTCAACAATCAAGCAGTGTGGTCAGAACATCACTCATTGTGTTTATGGTGCCCAATACTGTATATTCATTGTTCAATCAATATCAACTTGGTCTGAATAGATATTGTAGCTATCTATTATGAAGTGTACATTCTAAATAGCCCAGGAACACCCTGTAATCAGGCAAAACCTGTCCCCCATTCAAGTGACCATTCGCCATATCGATGTCCTGACCACGTGGTCAAGAGGCAATAGGGACCTTTAGCAACCACGTAAAAGCTCATTAAACGCAGACGTAGCCTATCCCTTTAGCACTACTACGTCTGCGTTTAATGAGCTACGTCGGGTTTGCTAAAGGTCCCTAATATCATTGATATAAGCTGAGGCCAACTGGAGAAGTTGGTTAGCTGTTGGGCTCAATAGTTTTGAGGTTGTGGGTACGGATCCTGCTAAATACCCTGGCTCTCAAAGAGAAAAAGAGTTCTTAGATATAACCACATCCGAGATATAGATCTCATTGAGTTACATAAAGTAACCAAGGGTATAGATAGTAGCCATTTCTTATCCTGATTCTAGCCATTTACATTTTATTTTTAGCTTTTAATGCAAGATTAAGCCCGATTTTCTTTTTTTTTAACTTTAAAGGCCAAAAAGAAAAGAATATGCATGGGTCCCCCAACCAAAAACACCTCTATAATGTTAGCAAATGATCTAGACCTTTTCCTGAGAACGTTTTGAAAAATTCAGTTAATTTTGAATACTGTTTTTAGCTAATAAGGCTACAAAATAATGATGATTTATTCCTACTCTTTACCTGAAACATCATATTTTTACACAGAATGCCATTGCATACAACTATAGAATGATTTTTTCAGGAAACTGGGACATACAGGCGTTCCACGTGCGAAGTTTTACATTTCTCTGCATAATGGTTGATATGAAAAAAATCGTTAAAGTTTTCACAATTTCTTCTAATTTTTAGGGGGAAAAAAAAGTGAAAATACTTTAATTTTTCAAAATTCTGTATTTAAAAAAGTAGTTATCTTTTCTTTCCATTTTCCTATTCTATATAATTTAGAAATTATATAGAGACATTCTGTTAAATTTTAACAAAGGGTAGCGACCCACTGTAAGGACCCTGATAACGTGATTATATAGAGGGTATACACACTGCAGCACCAGGGTTTGACATTAGACCATGATCTCAAGTTTTTGGAGCACAGGAAGTCTGCCACGGCTAATATTTGTGGGCCTGGACGATTTTGTCTAATAAAAACTATCCTACATAGAAAATGATCCGGGATCCTGGATCATTTCTTAAGGTGGATCGCTACCCTTTGATTTCTTCAAATTCTTAAATCTATCAGAATGGGCTAATATTGCAAAGTTAGATACATAATTATATACATTCCCTAAACTGTGTTATTTCATATTTAAAAAAGTAGTTCGGGACCCCCTATTTGTCTTTGCATTTTCCGATTCTATATGATTTAAACCGCCTGTAAAAGATATTTACGAGTTTATGTTAACTTTCAGTGACTTTGACCCAAGGGTAGCGACCCACCTTAAGGAGATAGGTAGCTCATTCTTTGGTTAGCCATGGTCACATGATCATGGCTGAGGTTGTCTATGGCCTCATGGGTTCGAATCCCACCTTGGCAAAAACGTAGGTTCGTTTTTCTACATTATTTACTTTCCCAATTTGAAGCATAAATACCCTATACTGGCATAGTTATATTACCTGATAAATATATGACTAGGTACTTTAGTTCAATTCAGGTGCATTATTCAGATATCAATAATGCTACCAATTGAGCAAGAGTGGACTATAAACCTACAGTCAGGGCCCAAGACTGGAAGCACCCTGTATTAGGGACCTTTAGCAACCACGTAAAAGCTCATTAAACGCAGACGTATCCTATCCTTTCAGTACTGCTACGTCTGCGTTTTATCAGCTTTTACGTGGTTTGCTAAAGGTCCCTACTGTCAGAAGTTAGTGTAGCTGCACAGCGAGATATACTGTAGCTGCACAGTATAATTAGTAGTGCCTATTGTGCTGAGGTGGGATTCGAACCCATGATCTCCTGTGTGGTGTTCTACAGTAGGTGCGTGTCGCTGTACAGTAGGGACATTTAGCAAACCCGACGTGGCTCATTAAATGCAGACGTAGTAGTGCTACAGGGATAGGCTACGTATACATTTATTGAGCTTTTATGTGGTTGCTAAAGGTCCCTAGTACGTCATACTGGAAACCTAAAATACCTCCTTTATACTGTACAGCTACAGCACCTACTTTTAACAGTGTGGACCTCTAGCAACCATTTTAAAGCTCATAAAACGCTGACGTAGCAGTGCTGGGGGGGTGGGATACGTCTAGGTTAACTAATGTTAGGGACCTTTAGCAAGCACCTAAAAGCTCATTAAACGTAAACGTAGCCTATCCCTTTAGCACTACTACGTCTGCGTTTAATGAGCTACGTTAGGTTTGCTAAAGGTCCCTACACTGTTAGAAGTAAGTACTGTAGCTGTACAGTATAAAAGGAGGTATTTTTGGTTTCCAGTATCACATACTGTACAGCTACAGTCACCTTCAGTAGAACACCACACACAGGAGATTGTGGGTTCGAATCCCACCTTGGCACAATAGACACTACTGTTGTTTATCTATAGAAAATCTAAGTTATACAAATGTACATATTTAAATATTCACTAACTAACATTTCTATGCATATATAAGTGGAAATACATGGCAACTGAGTTAAAGAAAAATGAAAAGAAAAACGTATACCCATTGTGCCAAGGTTAGACTCGAACTCACAACCTTCTGTGTGTGGGTTTTACAGTAGGTAAGTGTACCTGTACAGTATGTAATACTGGAAACCAAAAATACCTCCTTTTATACTGTACAGCTACAGTATATCTCGCTGTGCAGCTACACTAACTTGTGACAGTGTAATATTACATGCTGAGTGTACTTGTACGAAACCAGCTGATTGAGTAGAAAGGCATGTATTATTCTTTGCTTATGTTTTGACAAAGATTGATAGATGTGTAGACCATAGAGACCGAATAGACCATTGAGAACGAATCAAGCTGACTGTGTCAAGATCATTGAAACCCATTGTCATTAGAAGTGCTATGTACAGAGGTATCATGCATTGGAATTACCTGAGGCCAACATATATATAAACTGGTAGAAGACCTGAACAAGTTTAAAATTACTTAAGAAAGACTACCCAAAATATATCGTGAATATCAATTGATTCTCACCATTGACATATCTTACGTAATACTCATTTCATCATGTAATCTCTATAATCATGTAGTGTATGTTCAAATATCTTCATCTTACTTAGGGAGTGGTCATTCTTTAACAACAGGGGGGGGGGGGCTGATGGATTGGGTGGGGGGACCAACAAAATTTGGACCCGTTGAAGGGGGGGACCAAAACAAATTGGCCCCCTCTTAAGGGGGGAGACCGAAAAAATTACATGCTTTTTTAACAGAAAAGCCCGCGCATAACTATAGCTCAAAGGGTTCGACCAACAAAAATTTCAACCCCTCATGCTGGGGGGATCTAAAATAATTCAAACCCACTTGCGCGAAAATCCACCGCCCCCCCCCCCTGTTGTTAAAAAAATGACCACTCCCTTCCCAGCAAATATGAGCCACTGTCGGTGATAGGTTGTCAGCCACTCACCCATGCGTTGTTTGAATCAAAAATGAGTCACATAGTGTGAGTGATGACCCAGCTTCACTCAAACTCACTCATGTGTCATCACCTGGCCTCACTCACACTCACTCATGTGTCATCACCTGGCCTCACTCACACTCACCCATGTGTCATCACCTGGCCTCACTCACACTCACACATGTGTCATCACCCAGCCTCACCCACACTCACACATGTATTATCACCCACACTCACCCACACTCACACATGTGTCATGATGCAGCCTCACCAGCACCCATACATTGGTTATTGAATTTTTACTTTATTGATAACATCAATTAAGTTGTTTGGTTCTGTTTCCATGTCCATGCAGTTTCTTGTGTGGTTATATCTCCATTGCTGGCTCCATTTTCATCTTCTATTCTTGTATCTGTTGTAAAAATATATATAAGATTCCTTGAAATCCTCTCATTCTGAAATGAATTAATAAAGATATATTAGAGATGAATCAAGACATAGTAGACAATAGTAATTTATGCTACTGCAGAATTCACAATCATATGTAAGTAGAATTCACACTAGGAGTACTGTAGGACAACCAACCTTATACATCTGTTCTCCTTGCCTCTCTCTGACTGTCTGTTGTGAATGCTAGATGCTATGCACTGAGAACAAAGGAAATGGCGGGAAATTTGAAATGGACCAATCAGAATGCAGGAACTTACATAGTGTGTCATGTTGGGTGATGATGAGTCATGCTGAGTGAGAGCTGCCAGGGAGTGACCCACAGTCAATCATGTGTCATAACCTGCCATGCTTGATCAGATGTAGCAAGTGCCCATATTATCACTCACTGCAACATCTGTTTTACCTCCATATTAAGTATTCCTAGCAGTTCCTCATGATAGTGTGTTACCATAATGGTCACTGCACATCATATTTTCAGATTCCTAACAGACTAAGGTCAATCAATGTCTAAATACGATGTAAAATATAGATGTTCCTAAATCAATGCTATATCCCATAGACAAATGATATTGCCTATTATGTCTTTATAATGAATCTAAAATCATATTGTTGACTATCATTATGTTCTCTTTTTTCATAATGTTTATAATTATGTAAATAAGCTGGGTCATGTGTGGGGTAAGACCAATCAAATCAACATTTAATGTCTATGCCCTATCTGCAAAGTACAAACAGCATGCATCCATACAACTTCCATGGTCTCTTCATGCTGGTGAGGGATCTCTATCACGAGTGAGAGTTGACATGGGGTGGCACATAGTCACACAGTGAGTGAGAACCATGTTGGCAACATGGGTGATGACTTGTCATGCTGAGTGAGAGCTGACAGTGAATGGTGCATAGTCAAGCAGTGAGTGAGGACCATGCTGGCAACATGGGTGATGACTGGTCATGCTGAGTGAGAGCTGACAGGGGGTGACCCATACTCACTCAGTGAGTGAGAATCATGTGTGAGACATTGGTGATGATGGGCCATGTGAAGTGAGAGTTGACAGAAGATGACTCAAGATGACACAGTGCGTGATCACTCAAAATCCACTAACCAGGGATCACCAAACATGAAGCATGATGACGCGAATTTGCTGGGTTATGTCTGTCCATCATACCACATAACTGTATACCTTCAATAACTAAGGCTCTGTAGACGTCCTAGCAGTAGAAGTGCCATGCTCACAACGTAGGTCTTGGCACCGTTATGATCAAATTATATTAGATTAAATCCAATTAAACACTAAAATGAAGGAGAATAAAAGATGCGAATGATAGGTACTAACTAACCTGATGTAGGCTAGTGTGATAATCAGTGATAATCAGTGATATTCTTGTTTTGGGCTGATTAACAACATGTGAGAAAATGGAGGTGTAAAGTCTGTCACCCAACCTGATGAGAAACAATATGTTGACTTCAAATGGTATAATTGTTTAGACATTTGTTGCATTTTGTGATTTTACAAACCAACGGCACTCCATACCTTCCCCCAGCCCCCACGTGGTGTGTTTTAGGAAAGACCCCGGGAAAGACACATCTGGGAAATGGATAAACATTAGGATCCACATGCAAGTTAGAAATTGATGGCTGTAGACCCCTAAATTTGATACGGTGACATGGGCATATATTAAAATCAACATGCGACATGAGGCCTAATGAGATGCAACATGAGGCTAAAAAGATAGTGACATGGGACATGGACAGTTTTTATAATCGACATAGGACATAAGTGTTATCAAGCGACATAGACCTGTGACATGGTCATTTCTTAAAATCGACATATGACATATGGACTCCCCGCACTGTTAGAAGTAAGTATTGTAGCTGTACAGTATAAAAGGAGGTATTTTAGGTTTCCAGTATGACATATATACTGTACAGCTACACTCACCTACTGTAGAACACCACACACAGGAGATTGTGGGTTCGAATCCCACCTTAGCACAAAAGGCACTACTGTTGTTTATCAATATAAAATCTAATTTATACACATGTACATATTCAAATATTCGCTAAATAACATTTCTATGCCAATAAAGGTGAAAATGCATGTCAACTGGATTAAAGAAAAATAAAAAAAATAAACTTATTTCTAATTGTGCCAAGGTTAGACCCGAACCCATAACCTTCTGTGTGTGTGTTCTACAGTAGGTAAGTGTAGCTGTACAGTATGTGATACTGGAAACCAAAAATACCTCGCTGTGCAGCTACACTAACTTCTGACAGTGCGTCAAGGTTCCCAAATGGAGCAGAAGGGGAAAAAATGTTTTGGTTATGTGGGTAATGAGGTCAGAAATAAATATACAATTATTTATCAATCTTTCTCATGCGGTGGTGGGTATTCCCCAAGCCTGCCATTCAGCTCTGGTATTATACACGAGGTTATGTCCTAGGTGCGGGTGAATATATGCTGCCAACCACTGTTCTAGTCTAGGTGCTGTACACACTGTTAGAAGGAAGTAGTGTAGCTGCACAGCACCATAGAGATATGACAATAGGGACCTTTAGCAACCACGTAAAAGCTCATTAAACGCAGACGTATCCTATCCTTTCAGCACTGCTACGTCTGCGTTTAATGAGTTTTTACGTGGTTGCTAAAGGTCCCTACTACAAAGTAATATTACGCTGCATGCCAATATGTATGTGGATTTACAAATCCAAAATGGGTTAAAAATTTATGTACTACCGACCCTGCTATAAGATGAGACTTGAAGCAAGTCAGTGTGGATATCGTTGATATCTACGGTGACACCTAGCATAAAGGCACAATTAAGAAACTGTCAACGGTAGACCTATAGTTAAATAGGGACCTTTAGCAAATCATGTAAAAGCTTATAAAACGCAGACGTAGCAGTGCTGAACGGATAGGCTACGTCTGCGTTTAATGAGTTTTTACGTGGTTGCTAAAGGTCCCTATTGGCAGTAATAACCCCTATGCTGCACGCAATGAGTCTGTCTCTGCCTTCCCCTCGATCCGGTCTAGTACAGCCTCCAACACTCCAGGCCCATTACTCGGCCTGGACGAATTTATATCTATAGTAGAGCTTCACTGTGTTTAACTAGTCACCACACAGGTTAACAACTGTTAACACCTAATGCACCTGTACATGTAATAGGGACACACGAACCTACCTGCCTCCTGTATGGATACCCCTCTGGCTCCTGCGGCTGTGTGTGCTACACTGGTTCCTGCCCCTCACCAGCAGAAGCACTGTGAGGATTAGGACTATGGTAACTGCAGTTACCAGATCACCCTTGAGGGATCCCCACTGTAGCATAGAGAATCAAAAGTGGCAATTACACTGTGTTTATATCAGCTTGGGTATTGCACAGTTGTATGGTACAGCTGGTACCATACGTTATCACCTGGGCCACTAAATATATTAAACATATATGGAACCAGCTGTAACTATACAACTATGCAATACCAAGGCTGCTAAAAACACAGTATTATCACCACTTTTGGTTCTCCATGCTACAGTGGGGATCCCTCAAGGGTGATCTGGTAACTGCAGTTACCATAGTGCCCTTCCTCATAGGGAGCAGGTATATCAGTGTATGTTAACCCTTTAAGGACAGCATCAAGCATTAATGCATCATGCCTTGGGTCGTCATGATGCATTAATGGCATGAGTAACTTGCCAGAGCTGGGTTCAAGCATCATGCCAACCCTACGGGCTTGAGACACTCCCAAAGGATCCGCATGATGCACCAATGTTCCACTTGCGAGTTACTCATCAGGGCTGCATTGGTGCATCATGCCGACAAATCTTTTAGCGATATACCATCCTAAAAGGGTTAACATTGCACACAGTATTAAGGTGAAGTGGAGCATGGAGAGTTGACTAACACAGTGTGGTAATTTACTTCAGCTCTTTATTTCTTTTTCTTTTTTTAGGTTTGAAAATGTTTTTATTACCAAATCACAGGATCTTGGGCAACATGTCGTAGTTATGGCAATAAATAGATGATACCTATTTTTCTTGTTGCTGATTCAGTTGTTCTCACATAAGGATGATATAAAGATGGTATATACAATGATATAAAGATGATAACAGTCACACAATATTTAGAAACAACCCTATTTCTAGGTACATAAAACAGAAAGAATAATAATAATTTCTACCAAATCATACATGAAGGACCATAAAAATGGATCATCAAATTAATCAATATCTACCGAGAGTACATATGGTTCATGGTTCAGAGCATTCAAAAAGACATGATACACAGGATTGGACATTTTATACATGTTGATGTATGAATTTTCTGATAGAAAAACATCGATACACAGAACAATTCACTTTCGAGATAGTGACCCAACTGATCTATACCAGGCAAAAGTGGAATCAAGGGTGGTCCAGATGCTGGAGGAAAAGGAAATCAGTAAGAAAGTGGGGAAGGTCCTACTTGCAAACAAAGTTAGAACCCCACAAATCTACTTCCTTCCTAAAATCCACAAAAATCTGACCAACCCCCCAGGCAGACCCATTGTATCTGCCAACAACTGCCCCACCGAGAAGATCTCAGCATTTGTTGACATCTTTTTGAAACCAATGGTACAGAACAGTGACTCCTTTGTAAAGGATACAACAGATTTCATCAATCAAGTAGAGAGTCTAGATAGACTGTCTGAGATGAGTATTATAGGCACACAAGATGTGACCTCCCTCTATACCAACATCCCTAATGATGAAGGAATAGAGAGCATCATACAGATGCTGGATACTAAGAGATCTGGGGACATTAACCCCAAAAATGAGACTCTGATAGAGCTCCTTACAATGGTTCTAAAAAGTAACAACTTTCAATTCAATGGGCAAAACTACTTACAAATAAGTGGCACGGCAATGGGGACCCGAGTGGCACCCTCATA
This sequence comes from Harmothoe impar, assembly GCA_947462335.1. Classification (NCBI taxonomy): domain Eukaryota; kingdom Metazoa; phylum Annelida; class Polychaeta; order Phyllodocida; family Polynoidae; genus Harmothoe; species Harmothoe impar. Next base: position 62,490,148 of record OX381714.1, read on the forward strand.
TGCCTGTCTCTTCATGACTACCCTTGAAGAGAAATTCATAGAAAACTATGAAAAAAAGCCCAGAGTCTCGTTAAGATTCATAGATGATGTTTTTTTCGTCTGGGATCACGGAGAAACGGAGTTGAAAAAATGGTTGGAATACCTGAATCAACAACACCACAGCATCAAGTTCACATCAGAATGGTCCAAACAGGAGATCAGTTTCCTTGACACAAAAGTGAAACTAGACAATACCGGGAAATTGTATACAGATCTATACACTAAACCCACCGACTCAAATAGCTATTTGAGATATGACTCTGCCCACCCACCCAGTGTGAAAAAGAGTCTACCATACAGCCAATTCCTACGCCTGCGTAGGATCTGCAAAGTCGAGGCAGACTTTGAACGGCACGCCGACATAAAGGCGGCCCAATTCAGGGAGAAAGGCTACCCTGAAGAATTGCTCTTGGAGGCCAGGAAACAGGCCACCACTAAAAGGCGCAAAGAACTTCTGAAAAAGAAGAAGAAAGACCTGAAAGCACAGGCAGAGGAGAAAATCTACTTGAGCACTACCTTCAGACCCAACTACAACAAATTAGAGAAAATAATAAAGGGTAGATGGGACGAACTGGGGGAATCTAGCACGACTAGAGGCCTCCAAAGAATGAAGGTAGTCGTAGGCCACCGACGACCCAAGAACCTCCGGGACTACCTGGTGAGGGCAAAATGTGACTACCACCCGTCTGAGGACGGGAATGAGGATGAAACACAAACACCAAGGGTAAACTCTTGTGTTCACAAACCAACCAAGAAACACCCTGTTTGTGAGGTATGTCCCATTCTAGACAAGAGTGGGAAAATCGAGATCAACAAGAAAGTCTCGAAGGTCACGAAGACCAATGTGAATTGTGGTAGCTCAAACGTAGTATACTGCATTGAATGCAAGTGCTGCGGCAAGAGATACATTGGGGAAACCCAACGCGCGCTCTACGACCGAATCTCTGAACACATCGGAGATGTGGAACACAAAAGGTATGAGAAAAGCGAGGTGGCATACCACTTCAACAGACCTGGTCACAAAAAAGACAAAGACATGAAGGTCTACATCCTGGAGTTCATTTATGAACACCCCCTGTCAAACCGGGCGAACAAGCTGAGGAAACTCATTGAATGGAAATGGGTACAGAGGCTGAAGACTCTCATCCCGCTAGGGATGAACATAATGGAGAATCGCTTTGGCTAGACTCACCACAAAATGCCACGTCATTTTTTTCCCTACGCCAAAATCCACATTTATGGACGAGAGACATTTTAATTATTATTTTTATAATTAAAATAAACCCTTCCTGCTGGATTTCACATTGGTACGGGAGGACTATCAATTATAGATTGATACCCGAGTCAACACCAGAAGCTACAATTTTTATGTTTCAGGTATTTAAGTCCTACCAAGTAGGCCCACCTATGATAGGTGGCCCCACCCCCACCCAGGCCTGATATAAAAACACATATTGGTCAACAAAAGGTAAAATGTCACATCTATACACATCTAATATAGAACAGACATTTGTAAATTGAGGAAATATTGACCTCTCTGCAATACACCTGATGAAGCTGTGAACAGCTGAAACTATTCAGAATTCACACTCAACTGACAGTCTGACTCAAACACTGGTACTAAATATTCTTGGAATTATTTAGAAACTACAAATATTCTCTATTCATAGAGACTATAGTACACCAGCTTATGGAATGGCATTGGTTTTTTTGGGTAAAGTTTTTGCAACAAGACTAAATCTGACCTAAATTTGATGAGGATTAAGAATTTTGATGTTGCCAAATTTTCCGAGCGTGCCCAGTGGGTGTAACCGGCCAAAATCCAAGATGGCCGCCAAATCTTCAAAAAATGTACCTCTCATAGCAGGAATAGCACTCCTAGGTGTCATTTAACTTTACCTACCCCACCTAAATCGACCCTGGGGAATCCATTGGTGTTATTGGTTTGTTGCTAGGACATCTGGTTGCCTAGCAACAAGCATTCTTGTTGTTTGTTTCCTTAGCAACAGAGACTTATCCACTCCCAAACCTATTTTAAAGTACACCTACCCCCCCTAAATTGAGCCTAGGGAATCCATTGGTGTTATTGGTTTGTTGCTAGGACATCTGGTTGCCTAGCAACAAGCATTCTTGTTGTTTATTTCCTTAGCAACAGAGGCTTATCCACTCCTAAACCTATTTTAAAGTACACCTACCCCCCCTAAATCGACCCGAGGGAATCCATTGGTGATTTTGGTTTGATGCTAGGACATCTGGGTTGCCTAGCAACAAGCATTCTTGTTGTTTATTTCCTTAACAACAGAGGCTTATCCACTCCCAAACCTATTTTAAAGTACACCTTCCCCCTAAATCGAGCCTGGGGAATCCATTGGTGTTGTTGGTTTGTTGCTAAGACATCTGGTTGCCTAGCAACAAACATTCTTGTTGTTTATTTCCTTAGCAACAGAGGCTTATCCACTCCTAAACCTATTTTAAAGTACACCTACCCCCCCTAAATCGACCCAAGGGAATCAATTGGTCTTGTATGTTTGTTGCTAGGACATCTGGTTGCCTAGCAACAAGCATTCTTGTTGTTTATTTCCTTTGCAACAGACGCTTATCCACTCCCAAACCTATTTTAAAGTACACCTACCCTCCCTAAATGGACCCTGGGGGATTGCATTGGTGATTTTGGTTTGATGCTAGGACATCTGGGTTGCCTAGCAACAAGCATTCTTGTTGGTTATTTCCTTAGCAACAGAGGCTTATCCACTCCCAAACCTGTTTTAAAGTACACCTACCCCCCCTAAATCGTGCCTTGGGAATCCATTGGTGTTATTGATTTGTTGCTAGGACATCTGGTTGCATAGCAACAACCATTCTTATTATGTATTTCCTTAGCAACAGAGGTTTATCCATGCCCACACCTATTTCAAACTATACCTACCCCACATATGTAGACCTTGGAGAATCCATTGGTCATATTGGTTTGTTGCTGAGACACATGGTCGCCTGGCAACATCCCTTCTCGTTGTACCTTCCTCAGCAACTGTGGTTCATCCACTCCCAAAGCTATTTTTAAGTATGCCAACCCCCCTAGATGAACCCTGAGGAATCCAGTTATTAATATTGGTTAACTTCTAGGTCACCTGGTTGCTTATCAACTAACATTCATAACATAAGAATGAAAAGATCGAACATTTCTAACTATAGATTTAGCCTAAGGAATGTACTTTTAGTCTATGGGAAGCAGTTTTACAAAGTACATTACATTTTCATATGCTTATCCGTGTTACGATAATGTTTATTTCTCTATGAATGTGTTGGTAGTATTCCTCTTATTGCAGCATATTGATCTCTAAAACAAATGTCATCAAAGAAATAACTAGTATATGTAAAGATATTTTGTACATTCTTTTTACCATTTTCTATTATGGTAAGGAACGCCTTGCCTTAGTTCTGCATTATTTACAATCATCATCAATGAACATTCTATTAATTATCAATATGCACCCTGAAATGCAATAATAATTTTTAAATTTGTGAATTTATGAATATAATAAAAGTATTCACATAGAAAATTCTTCCAGGCCCAAAAATAGCAATATCTCAGAGATGACAATACAAGTGAATCTCACTATAATCTTTAGAACTGTTTCAGTAGCATTTCTAGTTTGGACGTCCAATAATGAAACCCTCCATAGCTTCATGCATGTTTCTACCCATGATTGAACATCAATGGTTTTCATCCATCTGTGAGGGGGGCAGGAACGGGTGCTGCAGTAGTTGCTCTGCAAAAATCATAGTGTAGAGTATATCTAGTGTCGCAAAACAGTGTAGATAACAATGTGCCAACAAAATAATGACTGAATTGGCCTGCCTTTAGGACCCAGCATTGGGGAGGGAAGAGGGTGATCAAATTTCATGGCACCCTACCCTACAACTCAGGTTGTGGTAATGAGACCAAAGCAGTTGACTCCTATCTGGCATTGAATACGGAGGGAAGGGGGTAGTTGCAATTCAAGTCACCCCACCCTCGACCCAAACAAGACCAAAATGACATGATTTCATTTAATTAGCTGGCTTAACACAGAGCTTTGGCTTCTCATCCAATCTTTTAGCATTCTCCTCCATGGTCTACTACAGGGAGTCAGCAACTTGCTTGTAGTGATCCTGTCTGGGATGAAGCCCATCCTTTAGCTTCCCATATTGATGACACCATTTACTCTTGTCTGGCTGCTATGTGTGAATTGTCTGGTGTATCCTAGGGGTGTACCATTCACCTGTGTGGTTTAGGATGTGAATGTTTTTGTTTAGTGTCAGAACAGTCTCGTCGATAATTGGCTGCAGTGGATGGGGGTGAGACTGCTTGTTGAAAATTTGCATGGACATACCGTACAGTGGACAGATGATGATGTTTACACTGAGGTTGATATTCCCAGCTTTCCAGATGAGATCACTCCCTCTGCTAGCATCTTGTCTACGTCACTTTCTAATGCCTCTTTCTTAGTCATTGGCAGCCATCGGTAAGGCAAGCATATTGGATGGGACGAACCAGTTTTTATTCGATGAGACACTTGATTTGTACTTCCCAATGGTTCAACCGGCACAGCGAATGCATCATAATTATTGCGCAATAGAGTCGCAAGCTCTTCTTTGCACTCATCTGTATCCAGATGACAGTCTGCCAATAAAGGCAGCAGGTGCAATGGCAGACCTGATTGGGTGTCTCCAGGGGACCCAAAGTCACCCTGTCCTATGACAGTGGCAGTGGAGAACCTTAGTGACCCAACCTGTATTGTCTTGTCCTCTGGATACCTAACCAGCAATTTGCCAGTACCAGTATCCAAGATGGCTCCATACAATGAACAAAAGTCTAGGCCCAATATTCCATTATCTGTCAACTCTACAACAGTTGGGGAGACAATATATGTCTTATCTTCCATAACTATTGGTAACACTTGCCGGCCATATGTCTGCATTTCAGATCCGTCAGCAGTAGTAACCTGCCCTGTCCCCAAAAAAACATCAGATTCTGCTGCAAGCGATCGATAGAATTCTCGACCTATCCGGGAGTGACTTGCCCCTGTATCTATCAAGAATTCCACCAAATGCCCCCGGACCTGCACAGGCAGGTACCACAATTTTCCTCCCAAAGGAGAAGGTTCTCCTGCAAATCTCTGCACACCTCCCATTCCACCCAGATCAAATCCCCTGCCCCTAATAAACTCCAGGCATAGATCCTCTGGTCGGAGTTGGGCTGCACAGATAAAATATACCAATACAATCCTCCTCTTGGGCAGTATCAGGGAGCTCCTTACTCTGACCACCATCAGGGCCCATTCCCTGGTGCACCATTTCAGTTGGCCGATCAGGCGCAACTGTGGTTTTCACCAGCGGAACTGGTACAGCAGAACTACAGAAAGGGGTACCATGGCTCATGCTAGTACTGGTCAGTGCATTGCCACAGGCAGCAACCCTCTCTAGTTTTCTGCAACAGGTGGTGGGACATCAGTGCCAACTCCCAGTTCATCACATCCCGAGACTGCAATGGCAGATAACGTACCTGCTTTACAGTCTCTGGCCCAGTGACCGAGTTGTTTGCACTTGAAACCGGCCTCTTTAGACACAGTTTTAGTCCCTAACTGTTGCTTTGCCTGGTCTCTCCCTCTACCTCTTTCTTACATCTCTACCATAATTTCTTTAATGGCAGCTTTTAGGGCATTAACTCCAGGAGGTTCAGTCTCAGCCTCACTCTTTTGTTGAGAGCAGCCCCAACCTCTCCCTTTCCCCATTTTGTTAGATGTATGAGAATAGGCCACCTTCACTGACTGTTTTAGAGGGAGACAAATCCGGTTCCCAATCAGAATTGTTCTGCGGTTCTCTCTGACTTTTGACAGCAAGTCGTCTAGGGACATGTCTGTTCTCCACAGATGGGCCAGCTCTGAAGCCAACACATCATCCTGTAACCCATCGATAAATTGACAGGCTAGTTTCTTCACTAGCCATGGGTCACTAGGAGACATGCTTTTGAAGGCTTCATCGGCCAACCGGCGCAGATCCATCCCAAATTGGCGATATCAAAGGACACGAGGGCATTCTTGCCAGGGCCATCATGCAATGCTTGTCTGAGAGCCCAAATGGAATCAATCTCATCCCATTCATTAGTTTTCATGTCGTCCACAAAACGGTCCAGCCATTTTTCCATGGGATCGAGCCATCATAGGGTTTCGGACATACTGCTACAATCAATGCTACTCAACATATCTGATGGCCTAGATGCCCAGATCTCCAGAGCAGTCTTCCCCTTGAGACGTGTGTCTGGAGGCTGCCCTCCCGAAGCTGCTAACCTGCTGCCCATACGAGGTAGCATTCCAAGTTCTTGATGGTAAACCCAGCCTAGCCATGACGAGGGAATGGCTTATTAATGATGAAAATGTGGATAAGGTACCAACCAAACAGATATATGTGATGACTGGACTATGGGACATCTTAGACATCGATGGGACAGGCGCCATTGACTACCTGGGAGTAAAAGGCAAAATGACGAGGAAATTCTAGACCACCTCAAATGTGAGTACAAACTGCTCGCCTCCAAAATTGAGGACAAGTACCCCAGTGTGAGGGTGATTTTCAGTGCACTGCTAACTGCGGACATAAACAAGTACAACAGTCATCTTGGACTACCGCCAAGAGCATCTGAGGCCTCACAGGAGGCACTGGATGATCTAGTACTTATGATCAACCCAATCCTACAGAGGGAGAACAAGAAAAACGGCTTCAACACGGCAAGGTACGACCGCAACATGTATCACTACCAATCCAGGACGCACCTCTGGACGGTTTATCATGAGAGACTGAATGACGATGGTGTAACTGCTGGTGAAAACCTAACTGAGCACATATGCAGAAGGCTGTGCACAGCCATAAGCGACAATCTAGATAAATAGATAGTGTAACATATGCATTGGTAAATGCTTATCAATGTTTTTCGTGTTGGGGGGGGGGGATTTGGTTAGTTAGTGAACAACCCTAGAACGCCACATTAAATAATTGCCTGTAACCTCATTAATCATATATTGCCATATGTTTGTAATACTCTACCAAACTGAATGTACTTGTGATGTGGCCACGAGGGTATGTAAAATGTATGTAACGGGGAGGGCTCTGACAGACAATGTAGAAAAATATAAGCATCATTATAGGTGAGAGTCTACCAAGAGGACTGAGAATTGTATTCATGAATTCCAGGAGCATGGTGGGTAAGCTAACTGATATCATGGAGTGTTTTAGAGGGGATATTGACATCTTTTGTATTAATGAAACTTGGCTGAATGACAACGTTGATGACGACCATATACGATGGATAGGTAATCAAATGTTTAGAGTAGACAGAACAGCCAACAGAAGTGGAGGACTGGTAACCTATGTATCTAACGAATTGTCTGATCACACTAAAGTCATACCTGAACACACATATGTTAAAGAATACATTGAGGTACAAACATTATCAATTGTAAAGCCCATGCGTAGAAAGAAACTAATTATCAATATATACAGACCTCCAAACACAGACTACAGTGCCTTCTTTAAGGCGTTGGATGACATACTAGAAGATATCGATCTGGCCGAGGTAGATGTGTGGGTAGGGGGGGACTTCAATATAGATTTTAGTGATAAAAGAGAGGTCAAATGTAAAGCCATGATAGACTTCTCGGATTTACACAGTATGAACATTCTCATTGATAGATGCACCCGACCCAATGACAATGGGGGCACAGTAATAGACAATATAATTACTAACGCTGAAAATATTGTATGTAACAAACCATTGCCGATTCTCATTAGTGATCACCTCCCAGTTGTGGTAGTGCAAAAAAAGGCACCTACAGTCCTGTACGACTCCTCATTCAGGGGTAGGAGTTATAGAAACTACAACAAAATTGACATGGAGGAGGCACTCCTCTATCATGATTGGACAACCTTTTACAGAGAAACAGATCCTAACAAACAGTGGGACGAAATTCTAACCATTGCTAAATCATATTTAGATGTAAATTGCCCGATAAAAATATTCAATATTAAAAGCAGAGATGTTGAATGGATCACCCCAGAAATTAGGGAGGCGATCAGGGACAGACAAACGTGTATGGTCGAGTTTTTGAGAACCGGTAATGTGGATGAATTTGTACAAGCCAAAAACCTGAGGCGCAGAGTTGGTATTTTGATTGATGAGTCCAAAAAGTCAAGTATTGATGATGCCTATGAGCTCAAAGGTGATGGACATAGAACTTTCTGGAACAGAATATCCACCCTGATCAAGCCACAGGAACAAGGGTCCAAAGCTAATTTTGTACACCACGAGACAGGTGAAGAAATTAAAAGTGAACTCGCAGCTGACTATTTTAATAGTTTTTTCGCCAATGTTGGATGTAAGATGGCTAATGACATGCAGTTTGACATCAACTCAAATAATGTGGAGGAACATGATGTAGTTACACCCTGCAATCAGCCGGTAATTGAATATGACAAGATAGAGGCTATGATTGAAAAAATTAACGTGCATAAATCAAGTGGAATTGATGGAATTAACGCCACTGTCTTGAAAGATGTACTTCTCACTGTCATCCCCCAACTCCTAAGTATTTTTAGGAACTCAATCACACAAGGTATATACCCAGACGAATGGGCTGTCAGTTCAGTTGTTCCCATCCCCAAAACCGGAGACCTATCCAAAATTTCAAATTGGAGACCGATTAACCTCCTGCCTATACCCGGTCGATTTTTAGAAAAGATAATGCAAGGTCACATGTTAAAACACATGCAAGATAATAATCTCCTGAACCCGGCACAATATGGTTTCAGACCTGGTCTGGGAACAGCTGACGCACTATTTGATTTTTCTAGCTATGTTTACAAAGAACTGGATAATAATAATATTCTAAGTGTTTGTTATGTCGATGGATCCAAGGCATTTGATTCCGTCCACCACACTGTACTGTTAAAAAAATGTAAGGCGCTAAAATTTGATGATTTTACTTTGTCTTGGTTAGAATCCTACCTACATAACCGACGGCAGACCACATTGTTAAACGGGGTGAGATCTGCAGAGTGTAAAGTTAATTATGGCGTTCCTCAAGGAAGTTCCCTCGGTCCGCTACTTTTTTTGATTTTTATCAATGATTTTACTAGTATAATTAATGATAGCAAGGTGTTTATGTACGCGGATGATATTGTTTTAATAGCTAAGGACCAATCTGTTATTGAGTCTGAAAGACTGTTAGCGCGTGACGTACTAAACACGGTGAAATGGTGCAAAGATAACTGCATAACAATCAATAGTAAGAAAACCCAGGTAATGAGAATTAGTAGACAGAAACTGCCTGTAAATACTGTTCCCCTAAACATCAAAATTGGAGACGTCTTACTCGACGAGGTTAATGAGTATAAATATCTAGGTGCTATAATTGACAGCCAATTTAGTTTTAAACCACATACTGGTAAATTAATAAGAATTGTAAGCCACAAACTACTACTGTTAGCCCGGATAAGAAAATTCTTAGATGAAGAAAAGTCTTTTTTACTATACAGACAAACAGTCCTACCGTACATGGACTATGCCAGTTTTCTAGTTGATTGCACAACACAGACATTATCTGGAAAACTACAAAAACTCCGAAACAGGGGTCTGCGTATCTCGCGATTTAGTAACATGTTCGAAAGATGTTCAGCTACTGAGCTGCACGAGCATTTTAAGATAACTAAGCTTGAGCAGAGGAGGCTAACACAGCTACTGTGTCATATGTTCAAACTGTCGCAGTCCCAGGGTATTCGCATACCTGAGGAAGACAGAAGAACCAGAGCCGACGATAAAGTAAAGTTTAGAATTGGTAACTTTAAATGCAAAACCATGCAAAAGAGCCCACTGTATCGAGGAGTCTGGGAATGGGACGACCTGCAGTCTGAGACACAAAAGTTGCTAACAAAATCCAGCTTCAAGAAGAAAGCTGCTAGTAAGGCACACAGACCCTTAATTGTGTAATGTCTGCCCTGGAGGAAGGTCTGGTAGTCAGCCTCCCTAGAGCTCACATTGCTCTGAGTGGATCTGGTCCTCAGCCACTTGAACACCACCCCCCCCCCCCCTCTCCCCCTACCCAACCCCTGCTCGGTACTGGTTTCAGCCAAGCGGACTTGAAGGTACTAATATACAAATGCAACTGCAGCCTACTCTGTTATATTTCTCTGAATTCACTCAACTATAAGCGACTGCTCACTGCCCCTGGTAATTCCATGAAATTTCATACAGGATCAACAGATCCAGATCAGTATATTATATACCTGAGGGTGTATAATCACACAGGTGATTTGTTGAAAACTTAGCTAACTGTCAGGGGGATTAGAAGGGAGGGTGAGAAAAAATGTCTCGCATATGCTATGAGGTGATAAAGTGGCCACTACTGAATTACTAAATTCTGTTATTTTCTCATTTAACTTTTGTTTGTATTAAATATTGTTGTATGTTACTTGTATGACTGTATTGTATATAGATGCACGATACCGGTATCTACTCGCTAATCTAACTATTATATCTATGTACCTGACAAGATCGTACACTACCGGTATATGCTCATGAATATGTGAGTATTGATTAATCCTAAATATGTGGAGATACTAGTGCACTTATTATTGTTATTATCATTACCATGTATGTATATTACTACCATGTATAGACTGCCTGAAGGGCCAAAACTGTTAGATTGAGACTGCTCATATACACAGACATGTACATGTGGTTCGCGACAACCAAACGCTATGCAAACGAAAAGAAAGCAAGCACCGTTCTAGATAGTCTTTTATTACTCGAATGAACGAATGTGGATCGTGTGATCCAGAATTATAAATTGGCAAGTACAAAAATCATGTCAAACCTGCATACGGTCTATGAACAATATAAATGTGATGAGTAAATTTATCAACGAAGGTGTAGTGGGCCAATTATTGCCGCTGAAGAAAATGTAGTTTATGTTGGCAATAAAAACCCTTGAAATTGAATTGAATTGAAATTGAAATTGAGATGGTCCCACCTTCGAGTCTATTTCTTTCAACTCTTACTTCCTCCTCACTATCTGTGTCCACCTCCCTCTCCCCTCCTGATACCCTCTCAAGGTCACCAGAGAAAGGAGCTGCCGGCTGGTGGACCACAATATCATCCTCTCCTAGGATAATCTGGTTACTCATTGCATACACAAGTACAATACTAAACAACCAAAGAGGCACAAATTCCTACTATGCAAGTGGTCACGGCACCAGTGACCACTTGCATAGTAGGAATGACCAGACTCCAGCAAGTAAGAATAATCCTCTTTATTGTGTGGCAAATTCCTTGTGTTCACAAAGTACAGATCTTAGTGTATATCTAGAATAACCAATAGTTGAGGATAGGGCTGGTCAGACAGAGGTCTCTCACTGTACACCACCATGTGGCTCTCAGTGAGGCCAATGTCTAACTGGCTGGGTGGTAGCAGGCCCAGATGCACCGTGTGGTATCTGGCAGGGATGAAGCTGGCCAGTCGGCTCGCATGTGCACTGCAGCGTCCGGCACGGATGCCGACCACTCAGCTCACACATGCATTAAGGCATCTGGCTCGGGTGACCACTCTGCTCACACGCGCAGTAGGCTCACTGGGTTCACCTGCACTTATCCCAGCCTGTCTAGCTTACCACTGATAGTATTGAGGCATCTATTGGTACCACTACACCAGCAACAAACCAATAACACCAATGGTTTCCTCAGGGTTAATTTAGGGGGGGGGTAGGTGTACTTTGAAATAGGCTTGGGAGTGGATAAGCGTCTGTTGCTAAGGAAATAAACAACAGGAATGCTTGTTGCTAGGCAACCCAGATGTCCTAGCAACAAACCAACAACACCAATGGATTCCCCAGGGTCGATTTAGGGGGGGTAGGTGTACTTTAAAAAAGGTTTAGGAGTGGATAAGCCTCTGTTGCTAAGGAAATAAACAACAAGAATGCTTGTTGCTAGGCAACCAGATGTCCTAGCAACAAACCAACAACACCAATGGATTCCCCAGGCTCGATTTAGGGGGGGTAGGTGTACTTTGAAATAGGTGTGGGCATGGATAAACCTCTGTTGCTAAGGAAATAAACAACAAGAATGCCTGTTGCTAGGCAACCAGATGTCCTAGCAACAAACCAATAACACCAATGGATTCCCTAGGGTCGTTTTAGGGGGGGTAGGTGTACTTTAAAATAGGGTTAGGAGTGGATAAGCCTCTGTTGCTAAGGAAATAAACAACAAGAATGCTTGTTGTTAGGCAACCAGATGTCCTAGCAACAAACCAATAACACCAATGGATTTCCCAGGCTCAATTTAGGGGGGGTAGGTGTACTTTAAAATAGGTTTGGGAGTGGAAAAGCCTCTGTTGCTAAGAAAATAAACAACAAGAATGCTTGTTGCTAGGCAACCAGATGTCCTAGCAACAAACCAATAACACCAATGGATTTCCCAGGGTCGATTTAGGGGGGGTAGGTAAAGTTAAATGACACCTAGGAGTGCTATTCCTGCTATGAGAGGTACATTTTTTGAAGATTTGGCGGCCATCTTGGATTTTGGCCGGTTACACCCACTGGGCACGCTCGGAAAATTTGGCAACATCAAAATTCTTAATCCTCATCAATTTTAGGTCATAATTAGCTATGTTGCTAAGACTTTACCCAAAAAAACGATTGCCCTTCTTTTTTTGCCATAAGCCAGTGTACTACTAGACCTCTTTTTAGAGATCTAACTGAGACTTTTAATTTTTAGAAATTTCAGTATACAATTTCGAAATTGTTATTTGTAGTAAATCCCAAACATTGGGACTAAATGTGACCCACCCTGACCTGGTGACACATTTCAACCAATGAGAGAGCTTCAAACTATGTCAAGTTGGGGTCAGCTGCCTGGAAGCCCCAGGTGGGCGGGAAGCAACATACCTGATTCAGTTCTGAAATAGTAGTGGCAGAGTCAACACCCAAATCCTCGTCTTCCACCTCAGTAACTTCGAAATTCTCATTTAAAAATGAGTAAAACACTAATTGCCCCAATGTCCCTGAACAGGGAAAATGACCAGACTTTATATCAACACCACACGGTTGTTGATTCATATATCAAGTTGAATTCTTGTATCGGCATAGGTCAACATGGTACACATCAGTTTGAAGCATTTTTTACCCATTAAAAGTATTACATAAAACTGGGTAATCTAATGAAAATCATGAAATTCTCTGAAATTGCTGAAATATCACTGATATCGGGCTTCTTTATAGCATCTTAGGACAACATTTCTTCTTGGCCTCTGAATCCAACTTTTGATATTGATGCATTTATACTATTCCTGTAATATAGCAACAATGTTATATAACTATGAGGCCTATTACATAATGATTTACAAATCCTGATATTGTGGTTTTCTCGGCTAGGAAAAAATGGGTATGCAAATGATATAGATGTATTGAACTACATGTATGAGGATCCTGAGTGGTGAATATATATTGTATATATTGATGTAGTATGTTATAAAGTCTATATGTAGCCAACATATGAGGGCATGTAACTTCAGCCTGGACTCTGGTGCAGGGAGTTGGCACTGGTTAGGTGCTTTATGTAGTCCTTGCTCTTAGACCATTATTCATATCAACTAACTAGTTAGTGGATCTTATGGAGTAAAGAAACACCCTTCAAACGATCGCAAATATCTGGATAAACTATTTTCAAAAGTGGTAGAAAATTGCCAAAAATTGCCCAAAAATTATTATTTTTAACTTTAAAAATGCTTCTGAGAGGCCTACCCCCACCTCCACCTCAGAATTCAGCCCTGAGTATTCCGCTTTCAGTGGTACACCAGCTGGGATTACATAACTAATGGTGTGGAAGGGAGACTGATATGTATTCAGGGGCTGCAGGGGCTTGGCTGCTTTATACTGCTTTTCGCTCTAACGCCATTGAATATATCAACTAACTAGTTTGTGGATCTTTTTAGGCAAAGAAATACCTTTCTAATGATCCCAAATATGTGTATATACCCTTTCTAGAAATGCCTGAAAATTGCCTGAAAATTCTTATTTTTGAATTAAAAAATACTTCCAATAGGCCTATCCCCACTTGAAACCCATCAAAATGACACCCAGAATGTCCTGCTTACTGTGGTTAAACTCCTGAGGCTGTACCTCTCCTAATGGCGTGGGAGCGAAATCGATATTTAGACAGTGTGTCCCACAGAGCTGCATGGCTATTCACTGTTCAATGGTCCCTTTTTTGGAGTTTTAGAGAATTTCACAGCATCAGGAGGGGCATCTAGAATTATGATACACCTATGCTGAAGCATCGGGGTATGCACATATATTAGACCTTTCAGTTGCATATTTTGAAAATGTGATAATCCAAATAGTATTGTAATGAGAGCATTTCGAAAAGTATGTGTTTTAGAGAGTTTTATGAGAGGACACAGCCAGCGGCAGCCTACTGGGATACCTACTATTACTAATAGTATTAATATACACGTAAATTTAAATAGCCCGCTGCCAAAATTTGCCAACTTTGTACTTGCAGAGGTTGCCAGATGACAAGTGATGTTATTACAACATCGCCCACCATTAACAACATATATGGCTTAACTATCCAGGCGCCATCATTACAACAGCTCCGAGACGTCATATTTCAAAAAAAAAGAAAAAAAAAAGTGAATGTACCTGGACCTGAGAAAGTTCACCATTTTCAGGTGCTTTCATTACAACAGCTCCCATCAGGTTTGTGCCTCCCAAGTCCAGGTAGATGCACACAATCTACAAAGGTATTTCCTCGAGCAGATAAGAGGCTCCAATATAAAAAACAAAAAAAATATTCAGGAACCACTACAATCAACAACAGGCTAAGTAATTAAGTACAGTATTCAGCCACATCAGGAGTCCAGTTCATCGGCAGGATTAGGAGTCCTCTTCAAAGGATCTGGTACACGCGTCAATCTCAGTTTAAATGTCTTCTTATCTTTGCCTTTTTGGAACCAATCCCCCAATAGATCCCACATTTCAGTACCTCGAAACAGTGGCGAGTTCTTATCTCTGTAGTATGACATACTTAGTGGTTACCACTGTTATTTACCAGACAACATTTACTTAGATATGATTAAAGGTGAAAGTCCCTATTCCCCCCATAGTGAATACAGTTTCAGGCCTCCTAAGAAAATTACAAAGGGTTCCTTAAATACTATAGAATCCATTGGGCAAAAAAGATTTGGGGGTACCCATACTATCTTTTGTGCTTCCACATTCCTGGAAGAAACCAGTTAAACCATATATTATCAACCAGATTTCTTCGTAGAAACCATGGATATGTGATGTATCTATACAAAGGAACAAGGATAAGAATAAAAAATGCTTGTTGAAGAGTTCTTTTTGGTTTCATTTTGGACTTGATGCTTGTAGTAACAGATGACATTTTCGTTTTTGGCCCACACTTATTTAACATAATATCTGAGTAAGAAAAACAGTTTCAGGCCTCATGTAATTTTAATATGGTGAAGATTATGGCCATAGCTTGATATTTATCCAAAAGAATTTGGGGGGTACCGGCATTCATTTTTTCACAAAGTGTACATGAACATGACAGACGGTGGCAAGTGACAGGTCTGTACACACTAGTGTACCCCACCACTAGGTAGGAGCATAATGCAGGACTAGAGTTTAGCACCTCCCAAAGCTGTCACAGCTCTTTGGCTACATGCATAGAGAGCTGATCTAGAATGTGAAAGGTCCCTGGTTCAAATCTTGCCAGGGTATCCTTTGGGGGGGACATTTTTTTCCCTCTTAGTATAGCATGTATCTTGTCCAAACGCATGCAGAAAATTCTGCTTTACTTATGCATTTATGATATGTATTAAAAAAAGAGAATATGACATAGCTTTATAAGAAATTATTGTTTCAATATGGATATTAGAAACAACATTGAGACTGGAGTTGTTGAGGGGCAAGCCACCAGATGGGGCTATGGTGACCATTTGGTGAGGATTTGCTAGTTCCATAAACCCTGCCAGTGGGCGAGTGCGTGAATACTGGCTTTAATCCTTAAGTACTGGGTACACTCCTTGGGGACGATAGGCACTAGGGACCTTTAGCAAACCCGATATAGCTCATTTAATACAGACATATCCTAAACTTTCAGCACTGCTACGTCTGCGTTTAATGAACTTTTATGTGGTTGCTAAAGGTCCTTCATATCATTGATATAAGCCAAGGCCAAAGCCCGTTTTCACAGATTGCTTATGTATGTTAGCCTGGTTAGAACTCTTTTTCCACACATGTGGCCTAGGAGGATATCCTGTATAACCCTCCCCTAGGAGGTTATATGATCATCAAACATCTTCTCTGTATGTTCTCATAGAAATACAATGGTCATAGCATGTGCTTGAGGAGTGTAGCCTCATTCTGATACAACCTAGTCATATATAATGCTAACCATAAACCAAGACTCACAGCTAGACATAGTGGTCATGAACCTTGAGTACATGGTATTTCTGGTTTGGACTTCCAGAAGCTGGGTTCCAATCCCATGTCGAGCAGAACTTTCATATGCCTGATACACATTTTTTATTGTTTTGGCTATTCTGATATTTCGAGAAAAAAGAAGAAAAGAAAAAGAGAAAGAGAATGGGGGTGCGGGGGCGGAGCCCCCCATTCATATAACAGCAGCACTAACTAAACAGTACTGTTAACTTTGTCCAATGGGACAATGCCTCACCACCAAAGGACCTAGTTAGCTAGATGGCTATTCTGATATTTCAAGAGAAAAAGAGAAAAAAAAAAGAAAAAGAAAAAAGAAAACGGGGGTTTATACAAAAGCAGCACCAACTAAACAGCAATGTTAACTTTGTCTAATGGGACAATGCCTCACCACCATAAGCCTTAATTAGGCACAGGCCTTTCGGCCTCTGGTTGAACAGAGGCCTGTCAGCCTCTGGTACCACTGACTCCTTTACAAAAGATGGGTGGGCGTATGCTGGTAGGTTAGTCATAAATAAGTCTGAACCGACTTTTTCAGTTAATTCTTTTATTTTGATAAATTATACAATAGAGCAGACACATTCAACATGACAAAATTTATACATCCAGCAGTACAAGGTTAAATTTTTTTCAAAAGTACTCACGTAATACATTAACACACAACACACTGAACACATGTTCCCCTTTTTTTTTCCTGATAGAGACTGTACACGGTGCAACCTTTGACATTTTCACAACAGAGTATACACTGTCGTATAGTAGCAACATGACAGAATTTATACATTGAGCAGTATATTTTTTAAATGCACAAATTGGATAATAAATCCACACACTCTTTACACAATGTAGCACAATACTGCAGAGAAACCTCCGTTTCTCATGTATTAATGCCAGGTCAGCGTACCCAAAAAGGGTCAATATTAAGAAATTTATTACACACACGGATATTACAGGTGTCGTAGAATCATGGCTCACCCCTACTATATCTGATGCTATGATGCATCTCCCCGGGTATCAATTCTTTAGGCTTGACAGGTACCCCAACCGGAATAAAAAGGCTGGAGGTTTAATGATTTTTTTAAGGGATACATATACTGCCACATTGGATGAGAATGCTTGTATTATTGATAGGGAGTATGAAATTTTATGTGTTAATGTTGAAATTGGTAAAATTAAATATAAAATTTTTGTGTGTTATAGACCACCTGATGCTGATGTGAGCAAAAGGGCTATTTTTGACAAATTATTGGAACTTAGAACTCCTGTTTCTAAAAATAGAAAAATAATAATGTTTGGAGATTTTAATGTTGACCTTTTTACTAGGAATGATATCCAAGACTAAAAATGTTGAGAATTTCTGTACCGATAATGACATGTTTCAGCTGATTAATGAAATAACACGCCCTATTTCTGGTACACTCATAGACCATATTTATATTAATGAGAGGATTCACAATGTTTGCGAATTTGGCACCATCGACTTTCAGATTGCTGATCATAAGCCTATTTATTTATTGATTAAATGTGAGCGCACAAAAATAAGGAAGAAAGTTGTTGATGCCAGATCGTATAAGCATTACGATATGCAACATTTCAAAAATCTGTTATTAGCTGAGAAATGGGATGACATTTTTACATGTAATAATCCTGATACTTTATGGGATAATATTATTGATGCTTTTAGAAAATGTTTAGATGTATTATGTCCTATACGAAGACTTGTACTACCGGTATATACACCAGAATGGCTTACTCCTCCTATTATTAATGCTATGCAAGTTAGAGACTCTTTATATGTCAAAGCCCAGAGGTCAATGGATCCAGACGACTGGAATATAGCTAATTTTCACAAGAACCGGGTTGAGGCTATGATACACTATAGCAGGAAAGAAAAGCTAGACGAACTCTTGGTACAACGTAGGAAAAATCCCGCCCAATTCTGGGCTGGTGTTAGGAAGCTTTTACCAACCAAAACAGGTTCTACCTTTATTAAGTTGAAAAATTCTCTTACTAACGAGGTGATATCCTCAGAAGCCTGTTCTAAATTCATTAATGACTACTTTTCCACCATTGGTTCTAAGCTAGCTGAGGTGCTGCCACCTATTAACCCACATGTACACTATACTCCGCCTGCTACTGCGCCAGTCAATAAGGTTGATCTACTATGGGAGCTTAGCTATCTAGATGTTATTAAGGTTATTAAAACAATTAATATTACTAAGTCCTCTAGTATTAAACATATTAAATCTTATGTCTTAAAGGATGCTCTATTTATTATACCTGAAGCGCTGATGTGTCTGTTTAACTTATGCTTGCGTCAAAATTATTTCCCCCGGTCTTGGAAGGCTGCCACTGTTGTTCCGCTTCCGAAAAAAGCAAACTCCACAAGTGTTAGTGATTTAAGACCTATCAGTCTCCTGCCTCTACCAGGAAAATTATTTGAGCGTGTTATATGTAAGAGGCTTCAGCATCACATGAGTACTTATAATCTTTTGACCCCAGCGCAACATGGCTACAGGCCTGGTCACTCCACTATTTCGGCTATCACCACACATATTAAATTCATTATTAATAATATTATTGTAGAGTTCGTCTATATGTAATTCGATTAAATAAGGACTCGAACTGCAGTTTACATGTAGAGATGCAAGAAAACAGGGTTTATTTATCGTTCTCCTGTACAATAATGCTAATCCTTGATGTATATGAGGTTCGATCAATATGTATATGCGGCTTTCGATATCTTTCAATGTAAAACAGTCAGAGACCTGAGAAGGTCTGCCAGAGCAAGGGGGTGAGGAGAGCTTATATACTGTCCGCCTCAGATAGGGGTGCCCCCTGGCTCTGGCCGCCCGAACTACCTTGTAGGCGTTCGACTATCGTAATAATATTAGTGTCCCTACACCACCCCCCCAGACAATACATACGCTTATTCTTTTAAATATATATACAATTTAATATAAACTCATACAACTGAGTTTATTTTAGTGAAGCATTATGTTACGTCGTGAACACAGTAGGGTCTATAAAAATATACAAAACTAATATTATGTACACAGGTGGTAATACATCCGAACGGCTAGACACATTTCGAATTATTAGGGACACATGTATAATATACATACAAACATATACAGAATAGCGACTAGAACAACTTGACATCTCTCATGATTAAAAAAAAACAGGAAACAAAAAAAAAATTGAAGATCCGGGCAGCCTTCCTAACCTTTTTGGACATTGGTTAGGCACGAAGTTCCATCCTGTCGGAGGAACTCAGGTGTTTGGTGCTCTCCTCTTCAACAGCCGTCCTGTCCCAAACTGGACAGGCACGTTCATTCGAACGGGTTAGTGGTGCTCTCCTCTTCATTTTTCGTACTGCTGTCTCTGTTCTGACTGAACAGACACGTTCTTCCGAACGGGTGATTGGTGCTCTCCTCTTCATATGTCTGGTCACCCGATTTCATCCTGTGTACTCCTGTTACCGCTGCTCGATTGTTCAGTAGACATTCATACCCCACCAACTCATTCTCTTTCGAATATCAATTCACTCATATACTATCACTCCCGAGTTGTGGGGCTCACCCTTCATCACCCTGGTTCTTTAGTAGTTCCAGAGCAGATTCGCGGGTGCCGTCCCACTCATCCATAAATACACCAAACACCTGCTGGAACTTGACGTTCATAGCCTCATTCCGGTCATTGGACTCCTGCAGTCGTTTCTGAGCCAATGCAGTCTTTGATGCGGCTAGCCTGGCCTCGTTCCGGATTTTAGCAGTTTCGGCTGCCAATAGCGCCTCGTTCTCCTTCTCCAGAGTCATTCGGCAAGTGGCTTCCTGTTCAACCAGAGAGCGGGCGAATAGATTCGCCACCCCCTGATTATATCGGACAGCCAATTCCCTCTGAGACTCCTGGAAATTGTCCACTCCTGGGCTTGGGCACAAACCACTTTGTCACTCGGATCGAAGTAAAGATCCACCGGTCGTGTGCTCAGTCGGGGCCTATTGTCCGGAACCTGAGTCAGTTCAGGTTCGACACGTTGAGGAACCTTCTGTCCGCCTACTTCCGGGTAATCACTCGATCCCGGCGTAGGGGCCGGATCTTTCCGGTCGAACCAAGCAGGTGGCTTATCACTCTGCGAAGCTGATGATGCTGCCGAGGAAGGACCCCCCACTCATGGGTGACTGATACTCAGTCGAATCTTTCCTCTTCTGATGAGTCGACCTGGAGTCCCGAGCCACGGCCAGTGGCTTCTTGAACTCCGAATTCTCAGGCGAATCAGATCGATGTTTCTTTCCCCTACCACTCGCCGGGCTACGGCTAGCCCGCCTTTTCTCATCTATTTTGGCTTTAGGTGGGTCACCCCGCCATTCGCACACTCTAGAATATAGCTCGTTCGACATCTTAAACTTGCCTCGAGCTCGCACTAATGCAACCCTCGCACACAGTTTGCCTTTCGTAGACTCGTGTACATTACAAAATGAGTCGGTCTTCACTGTGATCTGCTTGAAGTCCGAAGGAATCATTTTATTGTACTCCATCATCACCTTATCGTGCAGGGTCATTACCTTCTCTTGTGCTGCACTCAATCCGGGGCTGTGGCAGTACTTAAGATGGCGAACCATCACGCCCCTTCTCGGAGTAACACAACCATTGCAGGTTGCGCTATCCCTCTGTCCTTTGCAATTAGCACATTCGTAGACCACGGTGTGGTGAAAGTGCCTCTCGCAAAGATGGCGCAGGAACCGCATTCGAGTCGGATACGTCCTGTCCGTTCCTTTCTCTTCAATGCATATGGTGAACGGGCAATACCGCTCACCGTCTTTCATATACCAACACAGGTATGCCCAGCGTAGCTTTGACTTCTGGTCTCTTATGTAGTAGCTCTCCGGATATTTAAGAATCTGGTTGAACCACTCGTCATAGAATTCTGATGGCAAAGCATCGTCTTCGGTTTCCCGAAGCCAATCTTCGTCATCACTCTCATCGTTCATGTTGCGAGGCTCAGGGCAACCGTAAGCTTTCTTGCCCTTCGCGCACTCTTCAAACGAACCTGGAATGAAGTGTGCAAACTTTGCTTCACTATTCTTCCAGATTCGCTGTAGTCGTTCAGTGTTTTCCTCATCTTTCCCTTCATTCTTCTCCTCTTCCTCCTCCTGTACCTCCTCATTCGGTGCTTCCTCATTCGGTACCTCCATTTCTTCCTCCGGATCCTTTTTGCTTGGATCCGGATCAGTCTCTGGAGGTTCGCCACCTGAATCCGGTCCAGACTCATCGTCCGGACTGTCCTCGGGTTCGGTCACTTTGACAGCCTTCTTTACACTCCCTCTGCCAATTATATTGCCTACTTTAGCAGTGGCAGCAGCCTGAACGGCAGCCATTCGTTCTTTCAGTGGATCTCCACTCGAAGGATCTTTCTTGCCGACTGCCTCGGTGACTTTAGTAACCACCTGCTTCGGCACAGTCATTTTAGTGTCTTTCTTACTCTCCCTCAACTTCTTCTTATCCTTCACCGACAGGACCGTGTGGAAAACACCCTGGTCACTGTCAGATTCGGTGTCAGTTAGGGTCTTTTTCCTTCCCCTACCCTTCACACTCTTTCCTTTCGTTTTCTTAGCACTGCCTTCCCCATCAGTTTCGCTCTCCGTCGAAAGGCTACCTTTGGTCTTGGCCGCCTTGAGGATAGCTTTCCCCTTTCGGATAGATGCTAATCGTTCTTTATGTTGGGCCGCAGTCAGTTCTTCCTCTCGCCCGGGTACGTACGCCCGATTGGCGTAGGTCCCCTCTCGAATCATCGTGGAGATGACCTCATTCAGTTTCTCTTCCGGATCAGCACACTCCTTCAGGCGACAAAGTAATTCGTCCCCATCCAGAGTGTACAAACTCGGAACCTTCGGATTCTTAGCCAGTTCGACCCAATCTTCCTCATTCCTCGGTTCTTTCTCGATATCCGGTTCCCGGTATATGACATCTCCGGCAATGTCCATTCCGGTAACCCCCATCCCCGTATGATCGGTCAGTACATACGGGACATTCGGAAGGCGATGCTGTCGATGTGCGATTTCGCAATCGAAGATGGCCCTCCGGAACGACTGGCTCACTTGCAGGCCAGCTTCGGTCATATTATAATATAGCAGCCATGATGATGGTAGGGCTGCGTACTCAGTCGGCGATAAAAAGTGCCGAACACAGTCTCTGGTGGCTGCATTCCAACACTTTCGTTCTCCTTTCAAGATTCGGGCGTGGATGTGTACCTCCCGGCCGTCATACCGAGACTTGAACCCATCCAGATTCGGTTCGAGCAGCGGCTCGTCCGATCGTTCTAATATCTCCTCAATCTCCATTCCCATAGTGGTATCTTCTTCTTCGGACGTATCCTCATTCAGTACACTTTCTTCGGTCTTTGTAACTGGCGACATCGCCTCAGTCTCCATGAACGTTTCGGACACCTCGTCGAGGGCCGATCTTTCCGAATGAGAGCCAGACGCCGAAGCCATCGTGACACTCACGTTCTTTCAATCGATATAAACTGGAATGACAGGTACCAGGACCCTCTCTACGGGCTCCTGGCTACTTCACCCACCTGCTATACACCGATATCACTTGAAACAGTCTTTATACCCTCGCTTTTTGTGCTCTGATACGCTTCCCCTTGCTCTGTCCGGCGAACCGTAAACAAATATGGCGGATCGTTGACCCGCGTCGACCTTTGCGCACGCGCGTCGGTCTCGCGAGACACCGCGCATTCGGCGAGACTTCATTGTTTTCCCGCGCTTGCAAAACATAAACAATCATTCACTTCTCCCGCGCGTCACGCATTACGATCAGGTAATTATAGCACTGATATCCTCACCGCCCCGTCGAATTCATCTCGAGTCATTATGGATTTAAATGCGGATAGCAACTACTAATCCGCAGGATCACCCGTCCACCACCCACTGGCACATTCAAAGGTGAGTTTGTTGGATTTCTGGCTTCTGTCGTGATCATTCCTACATATAAGACAAATTACCAGGTTACTCCGATAATTATGACAACATTTAACTGATTACATCGTTGTGTTTCAGGTTAGGTAACAGCACCCCTCACTCTCAACCTAGGGCTGCGACGAACCCCCACTGGATTCTCTTTACACCTGACATTCGGAGCGGTCTGCTTCCGTTCCCTCTTAGCCATAGAGGGAACAGTCCTTCTCTTCCTGTCTACACCTGCCGAGACATTCTTTGTTTTCTCCGATCTTTTTGGAGCTTGTTTAACTTGCACCGTTTCCTTCTTCACCTTCCTAGGTCTCCCCGGACCCCTCTTCTCGATTACTTTATCTAACTCCCTTTTCATTTCCTCCTTCTCCTCTTGTCCCATCTTGAACATTTCCGTGGAGTACTCTCTCCCCTTCCATGGTTTCAACCGGGCCACATTCGATTTCTGATTCCTCCCGAAGGTATCTCTCATCAGGACTGTATCATCACTTATTCTCTGGGTAATCCTGGACGGACCATCCCAATTATCTCTCAGCTTGATGCCAACCAGAGGTTCGTGGTATCTCGCTACTAAGTCCCCTACCGCAAACCGCCGAACCTTTAGATTAGTATCATAGCCCACTTTCTGCCATTTAGCTGTCCTTCCTAATTCTTTTCTTACTAATTCGTACGCCTTCCGGAATTGTTCCTTCAACGCTTCCACAAACATGATCTGACACGGGACATCTAGATTCATACCAGCTACTCCGAACACTAGGTCCGCTGGCATAATCAGATCTTCCCCGAATACTAACAGATTCGGAGAGCAGTTCGTACTCGCATGTACCGTGCTATTATAAGCATGGCATACAAAGTGGCACTGCTCATCCCAATCATCCATTTCCTGATTTACTAAACTCTTCAGGACCTGTATTAGGGTACGATTGAATCTTTCCACCTGACCATCACTCTGTGGTCGATACGGATTGGTTCGGGTCTTGCAAATGGCCAATTGATGACACATTTCCTGCCATAGATTCGATTCGAACTCTCTCCCTTGGTTGCTATGCAACATCAAAGGCACTCCCAGGATCCATCCTTTAACTAACATTCTCGCAAAAGTCGCTGCTTTGTGATCCTTCATCGGAAATACCTTCGTATACTTCGTATAGTAATCCGTTACTACCATCATACATGTATTTCCTTCCGGAGTTGTCACAAATCCTGTAATTATGTCTACTGCCACCCTCGCGAACCTTACTCCAAACAATTCCTGGGTCAAGGGCATTTTACCTAGCCCAGGACCTGGCTTGCTTGTACAACATTTCGGACAAGTGTCTATCCATCTAAACAGATCCGTACTCATACCTGGCCAGTAATACATTCTAGCCAGCCTTTCCAGGGACCGTTTTCTACCGAAATGACCACTGGTCCGATGCCCATGGCAAAAGAACATTATATCCCTTTGCATGGCAGTAGGAATAAAGATCTGTCTTGACTTATTTCCCAAAGCATTCTTCTTCCACCTATAAATCAATCCATTTACCACCTCTAATCTGTCCATTGAGCTATCAGTCGCCTCATCTCCCTGTTCTCCAACAATATCGCTGGCCGAGTCGGGACCCTTCCTTCTCGAAGTAACATCTTCAGACGGATACTTTTCGCATCTCTCTCCTGAAAGCTCTTGATGGAGTTCTCGTCGAGATCTCTAAAAGGCTTTCGGATTCCTGCCAGCACGGCATTATGCTTCCCACAATCATCACATCCGTCATTCTGACACTTCTTCACTGGGATTCGCGACAACGCGTCAGCGTTCACATGCTTAGCCCCCTTTCTATGCTGAATTTGGCTGTGGTCCAATCCGAACTCAGATAGGTGTGCCAACCACCGTCCTATCATACCTTCCGCATCTTTAAAGTTCAATAACCACCGCAGAGAGGAATGATCCGTACGTAACGTAAAATCAGATCCCCACAAGAAGTGTTTATATTTCTTTGTATACACTACCACTGCCAATAATTCTCTCTTTGTCGTACAATAATTTCTTTGCGCTTTACTCATTGTATTGCTTGCAAATGCTATTGGAACCTCCTTCCCATCTTGGACTTGAGACAAGGCCGCCCCTATACTTTCATTGCTTGCATCAGTGTCTAATATAAAATGACCATCCGCAGTGGGGTATTTCAACACCGGTGTCTCCACGAACAACCGTTTAATTGTTTCGAATGCTTCCCCTTGTTCCTTTCCCCACGGGAACTTCTCCTTACGTCTCCCCGGGGTCCAGTGCGACAGACATTGGATTGGATAACTTATCCGGGAATATCCTGGTAAGAAATCTCTGTAATAAGAACAAAACCCTAAGAAGAATCTCACTTCTTTCGGCCCCTTAGGAATGCTCCAGTCCGTTACCGTCTTAACCTTCTCCGGATCAGCTTTCACCCCTTCCGTAGAGATGATCCGTCCTAGATAGTTAATACTTTTCTGAAACATACTACACTTCTTAGGCTTCAGCTTCAATCCATTCGAGATTATCCGCTGTAACACTAACTTCAGGTTTCCCAGGCATTCGTCAAATGTCTTTCCGAATATTATCACATCGTCCAGATACACTAGACATTTCTTCCACAACAAGTCGCTCAGTAAGGTCTCCATCATGGCTTCGAACGTGGCCGGAGCATTACATAGTCCGAATGGCATCACGTTATACTGGTACAACCCTACATGGCTTGAAAACGCTGTTTTCTCCTTGTCTTCTTCTTTCATTCCCACCTGCCAATAACCAGACTGCAAATCAATCGTGCAAAACCATTCATTTCCACCAAGGGAATCAATGGTCTCGTCTATCCGGGGGAGCGGATACGAATTCTTCTTAGTCAGGCCATTCAGCTTCCGGTAGTCTATACAGAATCGGATACTCCCATCCTTCTTGGTTACCATACATACAGGACTACTCCAAGGACTGGTGCTAGGGGTTATTACCCCCTCCGCCAACATTTTCGTAATCTCTTCTTCCGCTACCACTTTCTTTGCCAGAGGAAGACGTCGATACGGTATCTTTACTGGGTTCGCCCCTTCCGTATTGATTGAGTGTAGGACCCGATCCGTTCGTCCTAACGGCTCTCCGGGCCGCGCAAAGGCTGAACTACACTCAGTCAACATCTCCCTCAGGGCACTTTTCTGTCCCTCTGTCTGTACTCCGGACCTTTCTATTAATGTTGCCAATCCCTCTTCAATTCCTTCACAGTTCGGGACTAGTCCGTTTTCCTTCTCAAAGCTACTGGTGACCGCTTCCGCGGATATCACTTCTCCTACTACAGTGCCTTTCTCTAGGTAGACGGTTTTCGAACCCGGGTTCGTGATGGGGGCCACTCCCCACGCTATATTCCCTATCAGGGTGTCGGCCGATTCCAATCCCTTCTTTCCCAACACAGTCACATTAGGTTCGAAAACCCCCGGAACGCCCCTCTTCATCCTACTGGAGGCTATCAAGACATCACATGCCATTCCGGGAGGTATTTTTACCGTCTGTACTACACTCGCTACACCACTAACTTCACGTGCCAGGCATTGTATCCTGTCTTTGTAGGGATGATTTAACTTCAACACTCCCGTGACGGGATCCAATTTTGCTCCATACAAGGAAGCGAAATCCATCCCTATGATCCCGTCGTCCTCAATCCCAGCAACCGTAGGGGAAATGATATATTCCCTACCGCCCACCAAGATGATCATACAAGTCCTACCAAACGTTCGTATCTTGCTCCCGTCAGCCGCACATGCATTTACCCTCGTTGTGAGGTCATCATCCATGTTCGACACCAGATCGAAGAATCTTTTCGACATAGCGGAGTGGCTAGCTCCAGTATCCAAAAAAAATTCCCCCATTCTGCCGTTTACAGATACGGACACATACCATCTCTTTCCTCCCATCATCGAGGGATTACTTGCGAACCGTTTGACGTCGTCTGTCATGTCAAAATTGAATCCGAATCCTTTCAAATACTCCAGACACGGATGACCTTGGGGAAGGCGGATCCCCCCGATCCTGGATAGTTCTTCTACCCAACCTTCCTCTCTATTGGTAATCGGTTTCCCTTCTTTGCTCTCCCTGGCAACTGTCTCACCAATACCCCCAGCCCCACATGTTTTCGGCTCATTAGCATTTCCCATGCTGCTGGGCGGATACATTACAGACTCCTCAATCGTGTTCGTATGGATTGTACCCTGGCATACTTTATTCGGGGCCGTCAGTTTGCCTTCACGGACAACCCCCTCTAATTTCCCGTCTCCTCTCTCTTTCTTTCTCTCCACACAGGTTTATCCGCTGTACATTCGGCTGCGAAATGTCCGGTCTCCTGACATCTGAAACACTTCACCGTTGCTCTATCCAGCTTCGGTCGTTTCTGATAATCTAGCAACCCTTTCATTTCTTCTATCATGGCCATCAACCGTTTTTCGTTCTCGGATAACTCCACCACCAGGGGGGTAGGGACCGATTTAGAGCTTACCTCAACTGGCTTCTCTTTCTCAGGTGGTTAACTAACGTTTTTCTTCCACCGATTCTTTCTATCCCTCTTGTCGCCCCCGATGGCCGCAATTCTCTCTTCATCCGAACCATCATTCGAATCACTCTCTTCGGGGTTGGCCGTATGTGCGGACGCCACCCTTTGGTTGGGTACAAACCCGGCAAGTAAGCGTTTCTTCTTTTCATGCTGATCTATAGCCAAGAAGAAGTCTACCATTGAGGAACCTCGTCCCCATTCCTTCTGGACGAGTTCAGCATGGGACGGATCCCTCAGTCCTTTTATGAAGTGGGTGAATAGTTCATCTAAGAAATATTCATCATCACGCCTCCAATAAGGTCGGGCCTTTTGCAACAACCTTTGAAGCTCCAGTCCGAACACTTTCGGAGACTCCTTTGGTTTTTGCGTTCGTACCTGGAACTCCGACCAAGGATCATTCGCTGACAATACACCAAAGATATGTGTGGCTGCTGCCACCAATTGGTCGTAATCTCCGGATTCTCCATACGTCTCTCGCCAATCATCTACCGCTATTCTTCCCGGACCTTCACTCAACCATTTGATGAGGGACCCAAGGAAGCCTCCTTGTCCCACCCATGGTAACGGTTGTCGTCACAAAAGTCTTGGTAGCTTTCTTTCCAATTCTCTCCATTGAAACGCCGGGGAGTCCGAACAGGCTTCCGAGCACTGTTGTGACTCCATACCAGTCGGTCCGACTGCCTCCGGCTCCATTCCATAATCTCAGACTCATCCTCCCTGGTTCGACTACAACAGTCTATCCCCATCCCTTGTATACAAGGATCGGATTCCACTATTGCAGCGACCCTCGGGCCCATTGATGATCGTTTTGTCAGTCTACGTGGGGCAGGGACCGGTTTTGGTATCCCTCCCCTTGGATTGGGCTGTGTTCGATCAGGACTAGAGGGGTAGCCTCCATATGAACCGGGGTCCGGCACAGTCCCCATTCCTCCTCCAAGGTTAGACCCTGGGTTAGGAACACCGCCGGCTCCCCCGCTTGGAATTGATCCACCTCCCTCATTATAGGACTGACGTCCTTCGTTCGAGCCGGCTCCAGGAAAGGGTGCCCGGTACTGGTAGGTTATATTATATATTGGTGGGGGTGGTACCGTATAGTTATGTCCTGCCAGCGTATCATCCGCGAAGGGATGCAGTGAGCCGTAGCTATGGTTCATTCTTTTGGGTGGGATCTCACTCGTAACATCATGGGTACCAGAGATCTCTTTCTCCTCCGTTCCCCCATACGTTACTTTACGGTCGGCGTCATTCGGGGCAGTCCTCCCGTGGGTTCGTTCATACTTACCGTCCGATACTACCCCCCGTGTTTTGATCGGCTCCACGGTGGTCAAAATCGGACTAGGGGTGGACGCGACATGCTTGGGTAGCCGGCCTCCCTCATTCGTTGGTTCCTTATTACGGACCTCTTCCGCCTTGCGGATCTCCTCCATCTGACTCTGGTAGGCCAGATAGGTGTCATTCATCTCTTCTTTCTTTTTCTGAATAGCCTCGAGGTCCGCTTTCATTTCACTTCGGGCCTGTTTCAAGGCCTCTCGTTCTTGCTCGAACTGTTCCCTCAAGGCCTGGCCGGACTTTTCTTCTTTCGAATAGTCCGCCTTGATTTTCTTTACCCTCTGGGACTGTCGCTCGATCTCGCTTTCGTAGGTGTCCCAAAGATCACGACTTCTACGAGCCTCCTCTCTGTCTTTCTGGAGTTGTGTCTGTTCTTCTGTCAGGTTGTGCTGGACACATTTCACCTTCTGTTGAACCTTGGCCAACTGAGAAGTTTCGAGTGCCAATTGTTCACTGATATATTTTCGGTCGGCCTGTATTCTGGCTTTTACCTCCTTCATTTCTTCGGCTTCTTTCTGGTTCTGGGCGATTACCCTGGCTTTTTCGTTTGCCAGACGGTTCAGATCCTCATTCATGGCCGTATACCGATCCCTCATTTCCTCTTCCTCTGCTTTCAATTTCTCGCAGTAGGCATCATAATCAGGGATCTGTCGGCCTCGCCTGGACAGATCTCTTTCCATATGTCCGAGGTTTGGTTCGGAGGGAAGTGCGTCCGCCCATGGGTTCCCTCTGAACGGATTGGTATTCGGAATCGTTCTTAATGGAGTGAATTCACCTGGAGTTCGAAAAACCAAACTCCTCTTTCGAGATCCTTTCTTGTCCGGGGTGTGCATCCGAGATGCCACATTCCAGACTTCGTTTATTTGGGCCACTGTGAGATCCAGCTCCCCATCCTCCAGTTCGGTCCCGGATCCTTCATCCCCCCCCTTTCTTGACTGAGCCTCCGCCAGGGTCAGTCCGCTATCTCTTTCATGAAAATCCTGGTCACGGCACCAGTGTAGAGTTCGTCTATATGTAATTCGATTAAATAAGGACTCGAACTGCAGTTTTCATGTAGAGATGCAAGAAAACAGGGTTTATTTATCGTTCTCCTGTACAATAATGCTAATCCTTGATGTATATGAGGTTCGATCAATATGTATATGCGGCTTTCGATATCTTTCAATGTAATACAGTCAGAGACCTGAGAAGGTCTGCCAGAGCAAGGGGGTGAGGACAGCTTATATACTGTCCGCCTCCGATAGGGGTGCCCCCTGGCTCTGGCCGCCCGAACTACCTTGTAGGCGTTCGACTATCGTAATAATATTAGTGTCCCTACATTATTAACAACTTGCCTACATATAGCCTATATTTGGATTACAAAAAGGCTTTTGATACGATATCCCACCCTATTCTTCTAAAAAAGCTGGACGGATTTGGACTTAGTAAGGAGACATGCGCCTGGTTCAAAAATTATTTAACTGATAGAGTGCAACGCACTATAGCTAATAATACACTTTCAGATGATGCTCCTATAGTATATGGTGTACCACAGGGTTCTGTGCTTGGCCCTATCCTTTTTTCCATATATATTAATTCTTTATCTTTAATTGATGATTTTCACATTGTACTTTATGCTGACGATGCGGTTTTATCGTTCACAAATCCAAATCAAATGCAATTGTGTCTTGATAAACTATCAGTATGGTGTAAGGAGCATAGTCTCACTGTGAATGAAAACAAAACCCAATGGATGGTTTATAATAGTATTAATAATGATAACCCTGTATTTACTATGAATAATGTCATATTATCTAGATGTTATACCTTTCCATATCTGGGCATCACTTTGGACCCTGAGTTATCATTCATTAGTCATAGGAAACAGGCATCGTCTAATATAAGACATAAAATTAATGAGTTAGGTAAAATAAGAACACATGTCGATAGTGCCAGCGCCCTAAGCATATACAAGGCCATGGTGATACCATCATTTGACTATGGTGATTTCATCTGGGACAGAGGTAAAAAAGGTGAAAATTGGGAGCTTCAATTACTTCAAAATAAAGGCCTACGTACTGTCTATAAGGTGAAGCTCGAGGAAAACCCAATGTACAATACAGATGAATTGCACACTAAAAGTGGATGCCTTTACCTTAATCATAGACGTGACATTCACCTATTATATTATGCTTTTTCATAGTCAAAACTGCCTGACATGCTTGATGTTCGCAACATACCTACACGTAGACACTTAGGAAATAGGCTTAAGGCCATACGCAGCCTTAAACCAATAGTGACAAAAAGTGCCCTGTATAGGGCCATTGATAGGTGGAATAACCTTAAACCCTCCTACACGCTTATTGACTCTCTGAGGGACTTTAAGCTAGCCATTAAGCGCGATTACCCGAACTGCTTCATGGTGTGAACATGCCATCCAACTTACAATGTCTCATCTCTCATCTCATCTCATCATTCCTATATAATAACATACCACAAATGTACGAACATGATATATTTATTTATATATAATATTACATTACATGATGTATACATACTACAATGTTCTCCATAGCATATCATGAAAGAGATTAAGACCGTCTCACACTTGATGTAAACTAGATAGGGGTACGGACGGCAGAAAGGCAATGCGCCTAAGTCTAGGTTTGGCTATTTAATATAGTCATTAGACCCAATAAATACTTTAAAAAAAAAAAACATGACAGGATTCCGGATCATTTTCATTAGATATAAATGGGCCTGGAGTGTTCGAGGCTGGATACTGCTGGGTTGTGAGGAGCAGCACAAGACGGCCGAAGCCGGGTGTAGTCTTCATGATAGGCCAATCAGGACCCTCCCACACCCCACAAGGGTCATCCCAGTTGTCACTAAGGTCAGTCACGACAATAAGAAATCTGAGATCTCTCCCCTTGTTCTCCGGACAATGGCTGCAGAGGAAATTGCTGACATTACGGAAGAGTTCCCGCAGGCAGTTCATCTGTACACGGATAAGAGTGTGCTGCCTGAGACAGGGCGCTCTGGCAGTGGGTTTGTTTACCCCGAGAAAAACCAAGAAGCACTGGCTTGTCTTAACGACCACTCCACCACTTTGGTGGAGGAATTGTATGCCATCTTCGTCACCCTGGATAATGTACCTGGTTTAGATGTGATCATACACACAGACTCTCTCATTGCTGTTCCGGCTGTCGCTGACCATCGCACCCCCCACTTTTTGGCCCGGGTAGTTCAGGAAGAGGTGGTCTCACGGCACACAGCAGGGTTCAAGACCATTCTGCACTGGGTCCCCTCCCATGTGGGGATACCCGGGAATGTCTTGGCTGACAAGGCAGCACGCCGGGCAGCTCTTAGTGATGAAAGAATATTCCATCACGCCCCTCCTTCCAGGGGCCAGGCGTGAGCTGTTCTGTTGAAGACCCACTTAGCGGAGATGGAGGCCATAAACAAAGAGATTGATGTGTTAGACAGCCTGCGTGTCCCAGTTTCCCAGTCCAGGGAATGGCACCTGAAAGTGCAAGCAGCTCTTGATCCGGTTCCGATGACGCTTAGGCGGGTAGCCCAGACTATGGTGACCCATTTCCGGATAGACTGCCGGCGATGGGCTGACGTCCCCAAACGAACAGACTGTATTTGTGGATGTGAAAAGTTTTCTGCTGTCCACATCCCCACATCCTGTCCAGAGGCAAATTACAGGGCTCTCCAACTTCTAGAGCTGACCAGTTCCCATCACTTGATGACTTGGCTTTGGCCACACTGAAGTGGGCTTCTACGGAGGACTACGAACCCCTTGTAAGGTTCTGTGCTGACAACAGTGCCCTCCTGTGGTGATACCCGCCAGCCCTTGGGCATGTTCCACTACCCTAGGGGGGAAGGGTGACAACCGATTGTGTATATATGTATATTCATGTTGGAGCGTGACTCCATTTTTCCAATAAAGTTAGGTTTTTCTCCTTCTTATCTTTGGGGCTTTTACCCCCACATTCAATGTATACAGCATAAACAAGAACAAACAAAAAAAATAAAAATAAAAATACATATAGTAAAAATACCTAGGAGCTACGGCGACCTATTTAGACACTCAGTGTCATCCACATTATATTTTATTCTATTGTCTAGGTTTCTCTAGTATATTCTCCTTTTGCCCTTAATGACATTATGTATTTAGTTTTCTTGATTTTCCCTCGTTTTTCTTAGTGTATACTTGGCTCAAGTCTAAGAGCTCTACTTGTAGAGGATTTTGTGCCAATAAAATGTTGAAACTCAAAACTCTATTCACCTTCACATGTTTGTCTGTGGTGTCCCTCATCTCATTTAAGTGTTACCCATGGACCCTGTTGTCCCAGGTTTGGTCCGTATGCGCCCTGTGGACCTGCTGGCCAGCCTATATCATCATCATCATCATCATCATCATCATCATCATCATCCGCCGGAACTTTAAAGTAGGTATAGTATTTAAGAATCGGGTTGACGAGGAATGGGTTTTCCCTACCACTTCTCCTTCAGTACTAAATCAAGTAAGTCCCTCCAGCTCTTTTAAATGGATTACTGGGGCTCATGACCTCAATCTGTCACAGGGCCTTGCTCTGATTGGTTCACAGGAATTCAGGTCACATCCTGGTATTTTATTTTTCAAACTTTTTTCAAAATTACAACTTTTACTTTTCAAAATTGAAATTTTAAGTTCTAAAGAAACTTCAGAAAAATATAACTAATCATCAGTCCACTGTTTAGTTGAGTATGAGTACTGAGGAGTTTCAGCTGTTCACAGCTTCATCAGGTGTATTGCAGGGAAATAACATTTTATAAATTGTGCATTTATATAAATGATATTTTATTTGCATTTTAATTTGGTTTTTCTTTAAACCAAATCTTACTCACTTTTTGTGACCTTTGTGAGTCTTGGTCATGGCTGTGTTTACCATAGGGAGGAGGGCCACACAAGGTGGGCCTGTTAGAAGGTGGGTCTCCTTCTTTAGGTCTTATTATTTGCTTGATTTGTTCATTTGGGATAGCATTTAGGTATAGACTCGGAGATCAATCTGTAGGGGCAATGTCAATTATAGGTATAGTATTTAAAGCATATTCCCTCATGGGGGAATTATAGCATGCATATATAGAGTAATAAAGTGAACCATAATCTGAATTAGCCATAGTTGAGTTTTAAACTGAATTTAGGGAATGAGATTGAATAAAGTAGGTAGCTTACGATGTATGATTCATTCTGATTCAATTTTGATTTAATCTATTTTTGAGTCCTAATCATGGGACCGTGTTACTTTCAGGATGCCCCTGCTGCTGGCGGTACACAACAGGGCCTGTCCCACAGACATATCCCACCTCCTGCTACAACACGGCGCAGACCCCAACCTCCACGACACCTCGTTTGTCAATGCCCCTCTCGGGCAGGCCATCACCAACTTTTCTTATCTCTTATGCACTACCTTTAGACTGTGTAGTATACAAAATACCTTGCAGCAGACATGGGAAGCATAGGTCTCTATTCTCAAAAGAATACAAACATGACTGTTGGCCCAAATTTGTGAT